>CM038005.1:91205-730701 GCA_021234005.1 Nephelium lappaceum
TTCTTGCTTTCTTCAATACTATGACTTTGCAAAAGATCTGTCCCTTGTTAATTATTTCTCCAGTTTGTGGTGATTAAATTGTTGGTCAATTTGGGGAAAGTCCATTAGGGTTGTTGAAGACTTTGTTGTCGACGAGTTATACGTTTCATCTTTGATTTTGGCATCAACATTTGTAATATTATTGAGTACTAGTACTTGGGGAGTCAGAAAAATTGCTTGTATACTCTTTGCTGTCAACTGTAGTTTGGGTGACTGAAAAAACATCATTATATACATATTCTTTGATACTTTGTCCTTGTTTCCCTTATGTTCAATAAAATGAATTTGCAGAACCCTGAACTCCGAACCACCCAAACCCTAGTACAAATCTGAGCTCAATCCAGCTCCAGGCTACCAAAATGGTTGTCCAAGGACAGAGGAGAGTGAACGCCAGGATTCAGGAGAAACAGGAGGAGAAGCAATGGCTGATCAAGCGGAGAGTTGAGCTTCTCGAAGACGTTGTCGAAGGCTGCCCCCAGTAACGACGAGGAAAACAATGTGTATGCTAGAAAGCAAAGGAAGAAAGGAGTGGATTCGTGGAAAGAAGAAGATTGTAAAAATCAAGATGATTCAGCAGTTGTTGTCGTATCATGATATTGAAAATGAATCAAGGTTTGTCGTCTAATCTGGCAATTCTGCGAGCAAATATAGCATCAAAGGTGGGTTTTAAAGATTTTGACTGTTGTAATTTTTGCAATGTAGGATTTGTAGAGAGTTCCATATCGATTTATATTATAAAAAATGATGATTTTGACTCTTTGAGTGTTGTCTATGCCATCAGATCCCCATCAAAAACTATGTTAATTGATGGTAATTGTAGGGTGGAGGATCGTGGCTTGAAGACTCACCATGGACATGTAAGCCGGTTGAGTTCACTAGTGCAGGGATCCATTGCCACATGGGACATCTTAGCACAGGAATCTGTTTGTTTTATGCAAAGTTTGAATTTCGTTGTGCATTGATTTGTGCATTTCCTTTTGAGTTTCGATTCTGAATTTTCATTGAGAAGTAGGATGGTTTAAAATAATAAATAAGATTCAAAGTGAAGGAGGCACTGAGGTTAGCATTATCTCCATCTTGTTCAGGTCTGTTTTGATTACATTTTTGCATGTTTGTGCATATGAGACTTTAGTTGTTTTGGTTTTCGGCTATACAGGTGGTTGTTTGTTGGTTTTAGGAGAAAGATAAAAGGTTGGCATTTTTGCTGTTGCTAATCTATCTCTTTGTCGGGGCATGAGTTTTGATTGCTATGGTTTGGGTTGTCCTGAAATAACATGTATTTTATATGTTATGTTTTTTCATGAGTTTCTGGGTGTTTTTTGGTTTAGCATTGGTTGATTGAGTTTGTTTTTTGTTTTGGCTTATTTTGAAAATTTAAGGGATGACCTTTAAAATGGTTTTATGTAGTTGGAAGCATTATCCATATTACATTCTTGTCCTTGTGTTACTCATCTTGAATGGTCTCATTTCCCGATTTCTGAGTAGGTGAAGCAATATGTTGAGGGTAGTCGGGAACTACACATGTTACTTTGAAACTTTTCCATTTTTCACAAACTTGATTGTTCTTTGGCGGTCCATCTCTAGATGTGAAAAATATTAGATCATGGTTGATTGGTAATATTTGGTATCTGCAAACGGTTTGTATGGTGAATGCTGACTATTGAGTGGTGCCTTTTTTATGATCATGTCACATTGATCTATTCATGAATTTTGGAATAAAGTTTCTTTATTTTTGCCTTTCAAATTTTCTTCATGTGAATTTTGGAAAATGCATTTGCAAGAAATATGCAAAATCAGCTGTGAATGTGTGATTTTGGTATGTATGCTTTTTTTTACATCGATAATGAACACATTTCTGTAGAAAAAAGATGCACCTAAGAAGATGCTAAAGCCAAAGCCAAACGATCTGATCAAAAGGGCAATAGCCTATAAAATGGTTTTATGTAGTTGGAAGTTGTGTCTATATATTATTACATTCTTATTAATATATATGTTAAATTCTTTTTCATGATTGGTGAGTTTATTTTCAACCATATTTTTTTTGCTGGAAATGTATGTAATGTTTGATCTTAGATACCTTAGTAATATATGAATATCAATAACTATAGATTTGAGTGTTTACGATAACTCCCCTTTTGATGGATCCTTCATTTTGATGACAGGTACCTTAACATTTCTCAATTTATTGACGGCAATGTTTTAAAAGGCGAAAGGCGAGGCGAGGCGATGGAACCTCGGTGAGGCGAGGCGAGGCAGTCGCCTTGAGGCGATCAAGGCGGCAACCTCAATCCAAATGAGGAAAAAAAGATATTTTTTATTATTACATATATATAAACTATAAAACTCATCCCACTAACTTATTTCTCATTTTTTATAATTATGCATATAAACTATAAAATTCCACCCTATTAATATATTTTTTATGTATTTCAATAGAAAATTTTATTTTTTATCTTTTTTTCAAATATATGTGTATATATATGTTAACTGCAACCCCCACCTCATTAAACTTTTGTTTTTTCTGCAATACCATTTTTTAAAAAAAAAACTCTCACCCCACTTACTTTTTAATTTTTTTTTATCATTTTATATACATAAATTATACAAATCTCACCCCACTAACTTAGTTTTTAATATTTTTTTACTTTTTATCATTACCTATTTTTGAAACTCCCACCCTACTAACTTTTTAGTTTTTTATCATTTTATATGTATGAAATGCAACCCCCACCTCATTAAACAACAGTTTAATGAGGTGAGGGTTGCATTTTATATGTATAAAAGAATATATCATTAATATATTCTTTTATATTTTGTCATTATATACACACTTCCTCACAACCCCTCATTTTCTCTCTTCACTCCCAATTCCCACCGCCGACCCAACTCATATTCACTCACTCTCTTCACTTGCCTCTCAGGCTCTCACTTTGTCACTCTCGACCATCGACTATCACTCCCACCACAGTTCATCTTTCTAGTTTCTTTGCACATTTAGCTTTACTCTCTCTACTCTCTCTCTCTCTCTTAAAACCAGTGCTTGACTGCTTCTAAAACTGGTGTATTTGTGTGTTTTTGGGTGTGGTAATTTGTTCTTAGCTTCTTTTTTTTTTTTTTTTTTATGTAATAGATGATCCGGACCGCCTCTAGATCGCCTCACCTCCAGGCGACGTGAGGCGGTCGCCTCACCCTCCAGAGGCGGGTTTTTCCAGCTACTCCGCCTTATATGTGCGCCTTAAGGCGCCTTAGCCACCAAGGCGGTGAGGCGCCACCTCGCCTCGCCTTTTAAAACCATGATTGACGGTTTTATTGTCGGTGGCTACCCAATAAGATCTCTCTTCTTTGGAATTAAAAATAAATAGAGAAGAGAAAATCAAGTTTGAATTTCTAAAACTTTAATGGAATCTGACAAAAAGGGTTCCTTGGAACATTATATTTATGTTTAGAGGTCGAAGCCTTGTTTACACTTTGTTTGATTTGATTGTTATTGATTTTTTCTTCCAAATTTATTTTATAATTTGCATAACAATAAGGTTTTAGTCACAAATGGAAAATGGTACAGGATGATTCAATTGGGTGACACCTTGATGAATTTGTTGATTGATATTGTTAAAAAATGTAAGAAAATACTAACTTTTAAGTTGTTTTTTCTCTTGAATGGAGTTTGCTTATACCATGACAGTCCTTCGATGTTTGCTTGTGGATTAAAGGTGAAGCAATATCCTTTAACATATAAACTAAGTGGCATGAGCCTCAGTTTTTGCTCAGGCTCTATGTACAAGCTCCAACATGGTCACAAGCTGACCTCCATTTGTCCAGCTATATGCATTATACATTATGGATTATACATTAACTACTATAATTACCGCTAAACTACAATTTTCTTGGCATAATTCAATGCAACATGTTTATGATTTCATGGATTCTAACAGATTATGGAGATGGAAGGACAAGAATGTTTGAGTTAGGGTTTTGCCAAGTGTTGGAAACTAGTTTTAGATGAAGCCTTATGAGGCAAATCTCATTGACTCGCTGTTATCTTGATTTATATAAAAAATTCTTTCTCAGTTATTATTATGTGAGTTACTAAACAAGTTTTGCCTATAAACTAATTCTTATATTGATTCCCTTATGCTGTCATTAAATAGTTTTTTTTTCGAGTACTGCTTTTAAATCTACCATAACATGGCAACAGGTTTACTTTAATTGCTGATCTGAGCACTATTATGTGTTCCCTTCCTTCTTTGGTTGTCACATAGGTGCAATGTTGGTTTCAGGATAAACATAAAAATTCAAAAGCTGAAGTTGCACCCGCACCTAAGAGAAGCTTAGCTTCAATTAACGTGCTTTTTTTTTTTTTTTTTTTTTTCTGATGGTATTCCTACCAATGTACTAGAGACTTGTTAGAAGAGCAGTGGTTTAGGGTTAATGGTTATGGTTCTCACATACATTTGTTTGTATCGTGCATATGTCAAGATAATTATGTTGTTCTCAAGTTGGGCAATTAGCTAATACTTTTTCAAAGCGTTGTAGTTACATAGGTTATCATTTTGCGCTTTCTCTTTCATTTTTAGAACTTCGTAGTTGATTGTCTACCCAAATGATTGTATTTGGTTGTCTTATATAATTTGTCTTTTGAACCAAATAGCCTGGACTATCGATAATTGCCTTACTCTAGTCCATTATGAAGAGCTATATCTTTGTTATTTGACCTGATGGATTTCCTTTTTGGCATTTTTATGATATTTTAGTGTCATTGATATGTTTATAGTATATTATTCTTATAATTATCTAAATTAGATCAAAATCAAGGTGGAATTCTACCCACATTATTCAATAGTAATCAGCCTTAGTCAATTTTCAAACGGTTTGAATATACATTTTAAAGATTGATTGAGTTATGCTTGATGCTATATTTTCTGCACAAGCTATAATTTCATTTAATTGAGTTGGATTACACAGCAATGTAAGTAGATACTAATATATAATTCTCAGGTCCAACGTAAACATTAGAACAAACAATCAAATAATTTATTTTATTTTGATCCAATGTTGTCTTGGACATCAACATGGTCTTAGTATTCCGTTCATGCCATCCAAAGTAATGATTACAATATCAGTATCTTCAGAATATTGATAATAGTGACATTGTTCTTATAGTAGATTTGTATACGTTTTGACAAATGCGACAAGTGTTTTTGATAAAGATCAATTTTACATATTGGAAATGTTTAATTTTTTCATAAATTAGAAAAATTGATGTAGGGGTTACCTGTTTTTTCCTTCTTTTTCTTGTGCACACTTGTTTGTGCAGCCCATTCCTATGTAACACTTGTACTGGAATTTGTCTGTCACTCTCATGCCGGTCTATGCGACCTTAAAGTGACATATTACTCTTCCATATGCACTAGTAGATCTAATATATTCTGATTGGTTTTTCTTATTATGCAATTGAAAAAGGCTTTTGCTATGTGGTCAACTTTCCATCAAGCTTGCTCTTGCAGTACTAATTTACTTGTTTCTTTGTTTTCTCTTCTTCTAACCCTTTTTTCGTGGTTTGATTGTTTAATGTATTTGACAACAACGTACTTGATCTTTGTTATCCTTAATGTTAAAGAATTTTCTTGTTTAATATATGAGATAGATGAGGTATTTGATCTTTGTTATAATTTGTACTTGCAAATGTTTTGAGGAGTTATCACTGCTTTGTCTAGGTGGATTCCTTATGCAATCACTCATTGGTGTATCTTTTTTCTTCTTCTTAAGAAGTGTCATTTTGTGCCAAAAATAGGACCTTCAAAGTCATAGACCGATCTTATTCTTGCATTTTTCAACATACACAAGTGAACGCTAGTGTCTAGTTTTGTGGTGTGGCAGAGATGGTATAGGACCTACGGACAATAGTGTTGATTATTGGCTACAGGGTAAATGGACTAGAAAGTTACCTTTCAATCGGCACATAATTAAGGATGTTGCTAACAAGCAGTTCCGTCATGTTGTACTTGAAAAATAATGATAATCCAATTTTTGAGAGTATGGATACTCAAGAGGCAAGAGCTTATTGGGACTCAATTTATTTTTAATGGTTTTATTATGTGTACTTTTTAAAAGCAGGCCTCTCTAAATGCTATTGTGTTTCTACGTTGGAGCTCATTTCGTTTTATTAATTGCAATGTTGTCCCCGCAAAAATTTAATGCAGTAGGTGTGACTACTTGTGCTTGTCATACTATCCGGCACCATCTAGTGTTGTGACTAGAATTAATGGCCTTTCCTATTCTAACATCTGTCAGTGTGATCTTCACAAAGTATATCAATTTTCCTCCTTTATATACTTTCTAGATTTTTCCTTTTCATGGTTGCACTCCATATAGGAATAAGGAATATTTTAAATTTTGGATTAATGTTTCCTTTTCATGGTTGCACTCCATATGGTAATAAGGAATATTTTAAATTTTGGATCAATGACGATTTTTTGGAAACATATTGGAAAGTTAATTACTCTTTCCACTAATTTTCTTTTATAGATTTAGGGTTTCGTTGATTTAGGGTTTAGGTTTCATGGTTCGGGTTTTGGGTTTAGGGGTTAGGGGTTAAAGGTTTGGGAGTTAGGGTTTAGGGTGTAGAACTTGATATTAAATGTCACTCATTTGATACTTGAATTGTTGATACTTGATATTAAATGTCACTCATTTGATTAGCTTAAAATATATATACCTTTTTTTTCCCTTTGAAGAGAAATACATGTGGTTTAAGAAAAGAAAAATCGCATTTGATAAATATTTTTTCCACACAAAAATATATACAAGATGATTTTCCTCTTATCTTTCTTTCTTTCATTTGTTTTTTTCCTTTCCGGCGCCGCCTACCCTTAGTCAGGATTTTGACTGTAGCGGGCCCAAAACATAATAAATGTTAAAATTAATGCAGGACAATTATTTATATTAAAAAATTAAGTCATTGAAAAACCAGATATAATATTGTTTAGTCATCTTGTGTTTAATGTTTTATTAGTCATTGGTTTTCATATTTGTTTGACAACTGGTAACTTGTTGTTGAAATAAGTTTGGAGCATTCTTTGATCTAAATTGCAGTTGTAGTATACACTAGAAGTTTTCATTTAATAAAAAACATGCTAGAAGTTTTGTAGAGAGTGGAAAGATATGAGTTGAAATTTCTCACAATTTGTTCTTCTAACTTCATATATTTCCTTCATCGTATTGATCTAGGAAATAGAAAAATTTTTAATGGATGAAAAGTTTTGAAGTTTTGAATGTTTATGGTGCAAGCAGATATATTTTTGCCTTCTTGACTAAACTAAGCTATATCACAATAAATATTTTAGTTACGAATTGAAAACCAAATTGCAAGTTCTATAAGGCACTCATTTTTTCAATTTGTTTTCTTCTTAATTACTTCTCAATTGAAGAGTTAGTAATCTGTTAGATATGGTACCTGAATAGTGACTACCTTCTCCTTGTTAAGGTTTTATGCTTTTCTTGGTGTTTCTTCCTGTCAAGAATGTCTTGTATTTATTTTCATCTACTTAAATTAACTAATGAAGGCTCTTTTGGTCTTTGAAAAGTTTATGTAGAGTTTAGCATAGTGTTGTTGCTTCAAAACTTAATGGGTTTCACTAATCAATTCAAATTTAGAGGTGATACAAAAGCTTGGAGCAATATTTAGTCCAGTGTTGCTTTTTGTTAATTCCATTAAATTTAAGATGATAACTGCAAGGAGTGGATATGTAAAATTTACATTCACCACATCATAGTCATTATTTAATAATAGTAATATATATTTGTATTTCATTTGTTTCTGCTCCATTTGATTGCAACCACAATTCTCTATTTTTATTATGTTTTTTCTTTTGTAACAAGGTGTTAACACACGATCTTGAATATTATTTTTTAAGGTAACATTGGAAGCAGAAGTCACGAATAAAGGAGCACTCACGCTATATGGCAGTCTTGGGTTTATTAGAGCAAAACGACTCTTCCACTATTATTTAAATGGAGTTGATGCCTTTCATCTTATGCTATCATTCCCATGTCCTCAGATACACCCAGCCCTGTCTATGATAGTGGAGAATGAAGACAATCACAGAGATTATGATCAAATAGTGCAACTGGAGAGCCAAGAACTTCATCGAGGTTTGTAACTTTCGATTTTCTTACAATTTTGTACATTAACATATTCTATTTGGTGATTAAAGTCGCCAACGAGTTCATTGTAACTTGTAACTGAGTTCTGCTGGTTGAGAAGTGTATAATCTAGCGTATCGATTAGATACTTTGCAAAATTCACTCTTAAAAATTGTGAGTCCATTTTGCAAACTGGTAAATGGAATCGGTGTTAAAATGATAAAAGGGCTCCGATTATTATGTATCTGGTTATTATGATCAGGAGGAGGTTGGTTTTACCTATCATTATGCACGTTTTTATGGTCATGAGGAGGTTGGTTTTTCCTATCATTATGTTGTGCATAATTTGAGCCCTTTTATACTTGTTTAATGGAACACAGGTGCGCACACACATAAAAGATGAAATGATTACTTTATCTATTACTTTATCAAAATAGTAGTCCCTTTTAACAATCTATTGCTGGCTACATGGCCAATTTACTATAGTTCTTTACTGTTCAGTTAAAGCTGTGTAAATATATTAAAACACTGTTTAGTTCTCATGAAATATCCTTTTGTTCCTTTTGGGGATGTCCATTAGCTGTAGTTACAATATTTTTATGAACAAATCTTCCATATTTTTAGAAATTTGTTGTAATGCTTGTTTAACATTCAGGTTGTCAACAACATTTGTGGCTTATCATCCAGTGCAGGGATAGCATCTTGTGATGGAACTGTACATGTTTGGAATAGTCAAACAGGGAAAACTTTTATTATTAATTGCTGAAGCATCCATTGATTTTATGCACCTTGCAGGTCCTTTATCTCCTGCTTCAAAGATTAATGCTGATCAGGCCAGCTTGCTGAATTCTAATACTCTCTCAAGTGGAATATTGACTAGTGCATTTGATTAGAGCTCGTGCACTTGTCTGCATCATTTAGAATGTCTTGAATTGCTTGTAGTTGGCACTGGAAATGGTTCTCTGAGGTGAGTGCTTACTGTTTGATTGAGATGTCATCCCAAACTGATGTACATAAGGAGTCCTTTATTCTTATGCAATTCCATTTCCTTTTGTCATAAAAATTAGATTTGTTGATTTCGCCCAAGGTTGAAAGCTTCCTTCGTGGAGGGGTGAATCTACTGAATCTGGTTTTGCTTTGCTTGTGTCTGGCATGTGCTCATGTGGGTCAGACAATATGCAAGCAAGTGGAGCTTCTACTTCACGGTCATGGATAGCATCTGAATTGAATTCTGGTCAGGTCAGGCTATTTGATGTTATTGCCTCTTGGAAGGCTCATGATGGATATGTGACAAAGGTATGCAAAATTGTAGAAAGTTACAGCTTAAGTTTGAATTAAAGTTTAATTAACGTTTCATATGTACAGCTGGCAGCACCGGATGACCATTTGCTTCTTTCCAGTTCTCTTGACAGGACTTTGAGAATTTGGTACTTGAGAAGGTCATGCAAATTAGTTTATTGCAGATCAAAACTTTTGCAATTTCTTGAAATTTCTAATAAGGTATCTGATGTTTGAAACATTCTAGCTACTTTGCTGGTTGATTGTTTTGAAACTCCTAAGAATCTTTTCAATGGAACACATTCTTAATGGTACATCTTGGGTTTTGATACATGAGTACTTCCCTGCTAGTTTGGTCTTTACTCATTGTGGCAATAAAATATTTTAGACCTTGGACAAATGTTTACAAATATGGGGATAAATGGAGGCAACAGAATGAAATGGTAATATAACTGTCATGAATGTTGGCATCCTAAGTGATCTTGCTATATGTTAGGGAAACCTCTTTTTAAGCCATGTCGTAACATGGTATATCAATATCTTAATGAATCCTCTAGAAATTGCATGAGTTATATTTGTCATATTTACATGGCATGTTTGGTTTACGCACTTCCTATATATTTGAACACCCTTCATGCTTGTTATTATCGTTGTTTGTAAATACGGTCGCGGACGGCCGTATATACGCCGGTACAGACGTATTGGCAGTGAGACGTGCCGATACGTCCGTACTGTGGCCAGAAACTACCAAAACCCGCCTCATGCATACAACACCTGTGTATATGGCCGTCTCATACCGCTACGACCGTATATGGGTATATACGGTCAGATGGATAAATTAAAAAAAAAAAAAAAGAAATAAAGCGGATATAGAAACAAAAAAACTCTAAAATCCCTTAAACTAGAATCAATCGACATCCTCTTTTTGAAATCGGCCCTCTCCTCTCATTTTCGGCAACTTCAGCTTTCATTTTCCAACGACTTCTTTCACATATAGAAGCTTTCTAATGACTTTTACCATGTGGGATCAGAGAGAAATAGAAAGTAGAGGAGAGGAGAAGAAGAAGAGGAGGAAATGGGTGAGAGAGAAGAATAATCGGAGAGGAGGAAGTAACCAGAGAAGAAGAAGATGAAATGGGAGAAGAAGACGAAATGGGTGATGACAAAGCATTTTTGTGTGTTAATAAATAAAATTTTTTTAAACACCAGGTGGTAGATGCTCATACATGCATTGCCAGCAAACACTTTGACTTATTTTTTTGTCGAGAAAAGCAGACACTTACGAAAGGGTTGAGAAAAAAAATATTTATTTAAGTAAAATAAATGATAAATAATAAAAATAAATATTTATTTAATATAAAATAACTATTAAAAATTTAAAAAAAAATGTAAATAAATAATATTTTTAAAAGATATATTTTAAAAAATTAACTTTTTATTTTTTATTTTTTTAAATTCATTTTTGAATGATACATCCGTATCAATCGTACTGGGGGTACCGTATAGTACCATAACAGGATGTTTGTATCGTACCTACAGCGTATTTACGAACATTGGTTATTATTCACCCATCTAATTGCTTAATTTTTGTACTTCCCTCACTGAAATTTGTCGTCACATCCCATTGTTTGCAAAGGTCATACAGATGGGATATCGGGTTTCTCTGTGTGGGACTAGGACATTTTCTCAATTTTCAAAAATAAGATTGGGCTTTTCTCTTTATTTAAAGCTGCAGATGAAGTAAGTAATTGAAGTTATACTTCTAGACATGCTTACTCTGAGCAATTAACCTGCTTTAATTTGCATACTGAATTTATAGTAGGCCTTTTCATTTATGTAATTATATTAAGTTTGACAAATCTCAACGATAACTTTTAGCAAGTAGCAGGTGCAATGCACCCACAGTCGAGAATGATACAAGAGATTTAACATGGTTTGGGTTTAAGCTTAATTTTCACAAGTGAGATAGCATGAAGATATTCACCATAAACAGACGATTAAATAAATTTCTTTTTCACTTTTTCCTAATCCCCAAACCTGACTCTCACTGTCTCTATCACTCTTGACTTTACATTATTTGTGGATGTGGAAATCCATAGGGATGGCATTAAATTCTTGTACACAAATCCAAGTCCTATAGCTTATGAGATTCAAGACTTTGTGTTTGGATCAATTTGAGCTGTTCATTTTGCTCTGTTATCTTTCCATGTTTGCATTTTGTTCCTCTTGTAATGGTATATGTGTTGTGTGTGGCAGGATGGTCAGCATCGGCTTATACCATAGAATCTCTATATGGCGGATCATAAAACGAGAAACTTGTTTGGATTGTCAAGTATAAGTATTCTACCATTTTTGTGATTGTCTCTTCTTGGTACAGAAGATGGTTATCTTAGAATCTGCTGTTAGAAATGTGTAAATGTTAATATCCTTAAAAAAAAACAAGATAAAAAATATAATTTATATTATTTCTAGAATTATGGAAAAAAGAAGACAGTTTCATGTATATGTTATTGATTTTATTCTATTTTGGGCTTCAAATTGTGGAAATTTCAGTTGATACGAAATTTTGTATACAATATAGACAAATTTCTCTGCATTTTCGTGGAATATGTATTCTTACCATGTCATTACATTCATATAAGCATGATAATGATGTACCATCCAATGTAATTTGGTAATAAGCATTCATTTAATTTCATGGTAATTCATATTCAAAATATGTTTGTCATTGATTCAGTAATTTTTATTTTTTATTCTATTTTTAATTAAATTGGGTTTTATATAAATATTTTTTTATCAAGTTCTCTTAAACTTTATTTTTTTTTTTTTTTTTTTTGAAACAATGGGATAAAGCTCTTTGCGGTATGGTTGAGACACACCACAACCTTCGGACCTGTATTTGGATTTACTAGTTGGCTTACTAATTTTAGGTAGGTTTTAATTTTTATTTTGTTTTATTTTATTTTATTTATTTGAAAAGGGTTTTTTAGGTTGTTACAGTACTGATTTTGTTTATGAGAGATAATGCTCTTTTTAATTTTTAAAAATTCTTGAAAGTTTAGTTTTTATATACTTTTGAATTAAATTTTAATGGTTATTAATCAATTTAGTGATCATATACAAACTGTATAGTAATAAGATATTCAAAATAAATTAAAGAGAAATTTTACTAAATAAGTTAATGTCAGTTAAGTCGGTGAGTAACTATATTTTCATCCCTTTAAAATTGTATGTGCACACTTTTAGTAATGACATGCTATCTCATTTTTTTCTTAAAAAAATATGATTAATTTAAACAATAATTTTAGTTAAATTTTTTACAAATATATGATACAACAAAATTAAAGAAATAATACTTTTCATATTAAATGAGTTTGAATTATTTATTATAATTTTTTTAAAATAATAATTAATTGGGTGTACTTCTGCATACCATTTTAGTGGGTGTAAATACCAACACTTCGTTGGGTGTTTGGGCCCAAACAAGATGTGATTAAGCCCAGGAGAGAGAGAGGAGCGGCTTCTTAAGAGAGGAATGAGAGAGGAAACCAGATTCGTTCTCTCTTGCAACGGCTATAATATTCAATCTTTCTCGCTTGATTTCCTGCAACGGCTAGATTTTATGTATTAAATAGGTCTCGACCCGCTCCTACTACGGCATTTTCCCTCTCTCGTGATTTTCAATCCCTCCCTCTCTCTGTAATTTGTGTTTGCTTTTTTTGGGTTTTAGAAGACATCTATTTGATTTCTTCTTCTTTCTTGCTTGACGAACCACAAGCCTCTAAGCTAATCTTCTCTTTCTTCTTGTTTCAGTTCTGTGGCTTCTCTTTGAAATTTGCCGATTCGGAGAATCCGAATGCGGTGTTGCGGTTGAGAGAGAAGTTCAAGCGGAGTCGTTGTTTCACATTCAGGTAATTTGTGTTGTTTTATTCGAATTTAAATTATACGATTCCTGATATGATTTTAGTTGTTGTTCTGATATTGGAAATCAGTGAGCTTGATGGGTGTACATGTGATTCTAGTTGTTGTTGAATTGACTGTCTTTTAGGTATTTTGGTATTGTATTAGGTACTGTTGTTTTTGTTTGGATTAGAACAGAATTGAACCCATGAAAAGCGTTCTCAAATAAACCATAACCTATTCACCTTTGTCATTCTTTTAAATGGCAGTAAAGGAACTTGACAACAAAAAAGGTAGTGAAAGGGGGCAGGCCCATGATTTGGCTTGGTATTCTATTTAGGATATATTGAGTTAAGTATAGCCAAACGAAAGGGCCCATTGATTTTCTAACTTTTAACCATCTTTGGGTAACATGCTAACATGGTTTATGCATTAGCCTTTCCTTTTAGTTACTTTATTTTTTTTTAGGGTTTGTTTGGTTTATGGGAAATTTGAAGGAAAATTGATTCTTTGTATCATTGCATGTGAATTTATTTATTTATTTTTTATTTTTTTGTTTGGTTGTTGAATATGATAGTTATTTTTTGTGAAATTTGATTGTTTGTTGGATTGGGTAGTTCATGGTATTGAATTATTGAAGCTGGTTATTTACTTTAGTTTGAGTTTGGTCGTTAAATTTAATGATTATTTTTTAGTGGAATTTAATTGAGTGACGTTTTATGCTGTCATTTGGTTTGTTGGATTGTGTTAGTTCGTGGTATCGAATATGGTTTTGGAGCTCATTAGACCATTCCACTACGGGGATTTTTGAGGTGGAATTTAATTGAGTGATGTTTTATGGTGTGGTTTGGTTTGGTTTGTTGGATTGTGTTAGTTCATGGTATTGAATATGGTTTTGGAGCCCATGACCATTCCACTACGGGGATTTTTGGGATTGAATTTAATTGAGTGATGTTTTATGGTGTGGTCTGGTTTGGTTTGTTGGATTGTGTTAGTTCATGGTATTGAATATGGTTTTGGAGCTCATGACTATTCCATTACGGGGATTTTTGAGGTGGAACCAAAGTAGTGTCCTGGTTTCTCTTTTCGAAAGTCCATTTTGATTGGGAGGACGGGTCTTGGCCCTAGAGAGATTCGCGCGTTTATGGAGAAACTTGCAGAGGAGTACTCCGGCAACATCTACCATCTCATCACAAAGAATTGCAGTCACTTCTGCAATGATGTGTCTCAAGCTGATGAAGAAACCGATCCCTCGTTGGGTCAATCGTCTTGCTTGATTAGAGAAATATTCTTTATATGATTTTAAATGGATGTCCACAATAAAAAATTTAGTTTATTATGTTGGTCCAAACATCTTTCTAGGTATAGAACAGCTTAAAGTAATTTTAAGTAACCATATAAATTCATTGCATAAATTAGCTAATGAATACTTGTGGTTAAATTTAGTTTATATCCCAAATCTCTGAAAATTGTTAATTTTGTATACAAATGAATATTGTACTCTTCTAACCTTTGGTTGTGTTTTTTGCCCTATTGGGTTTTTTATTAGTAAAGGTTTTTAGAGGAATATTCTTTGTATGATTTTAAATGGATGTTCACAATAAAAAATTTAATTACTATGTTGGTCCAAACGTCTTTCTAGGTATAAACCAAAGCTTTAAGTAATTTTAAGTAACCATATAAATTCACATAATTTAGGTTACTCATTCACATACAAATGATAATATACTCTTTTTTATTTCCTAGTTTTTTTTCCTAGTATATATGTATATATATATACACATTATCTATTTCTTTAAATGTCTTTATTTGTATTGATAGTTGATTCTTGATTTCTAGTAATTTGTTTTTATTCATGTTTGGATGGTGTAAAATGTGAGCATTTGGACCATATTTGTGCACGAAGCATACAAGACATCATAGTTATGGATTCAATGTCCTAGGGAATGGCCTAAGTGTGAGGTAAAATTGTTAACCTTTATTCATTTGCTTTCTTGGTGTTTGTAATTTGAATTTTGAAAAGCATTTGTCTCTATCATAGTTCCTTAACTATTAAGACATTTGAAGGGCCTAGAGAATGGCCTAAGTGTGAGTTAAAATTGTTAACCTTTATTCAACTGCTTTCTTAGTGTTTGTAATTTGAATTTCAGAAAGCATTTGTCTAATACACATAGTTCCTTACTTTAAACTATTAAGACATTTGAATGAAGTTTATAGGTAACTTTGGCAGTGATTTGAGGCCTCACAATCTCTATAGAAGCAAAATGGCAATGAGAAGTTTGGCTACAACCTGTTTTGGAAGACGATATAGACTTTTTCTTATTCAAGTAGAGAAATAATTAGATTTGACAGAAACTCTCAGAGTTTTATTTTTCTTGTTTCCTCTTGCTGCCGATTCGGAGGACGGGCGACGAGGAGCACCCGAATGCGGTGTGCCGTTAAAAGAGAAGCTCAAGTGGAGTATATGATCTCTTGGATAGTTGATGCCGAGGTGAATATGTCTTTTGTACTTATATCTTAATGCTTAAATATTTATGTACCACTGCAGAGACTGAGTTAGGATGCTACTTAGTTTGCACTGATTTTCTCATGCTAGGATGCTACTTAGTCACCTAGTTTCTTTACTACTTATTAGAGTTTCTCTATCTATGAAGTTTTACAGCCTTTTCTATTTATATCTTACTCAACCTTGTATGATAATCCACTATATAGGGTACAGCAGGGGTGCAGCAGTCTTTTAGGAGTTGTGAGGGGATAAAAAGATCTGTGTTTGACTTTTCTAAGTGAATGATTGCTGCAGTTGGTTGGAATGTATGCACTATATTTACCTTGAGAGCCCTGATTGATGGTTTTTGCTTGTATCTATTTTTTATGCCAAGACTCTATTTGGTATTTCAAGTTTGTTAATATCATAATTCATAGATAAGAAAGTGCGAAGTAAAGGCACAATTAACACATGAGATTAAGGCAATTCTGTAGGATATTTGAATTATTATAGTGCAACCATAAGGTTTCTCAATGTTGTGAAGAAGAAAATTGCAAGTATGTCGGGGAGTAATGAAGCGGATTTTGATAATAGTACGCAAAGTTGATTCTGGATAGTTGATGCCGAGGTGAATATGCCTTTTGTACTTATATATCCTCTTGGTTAAAGAATTATGTACTATTACGGATGCTACTTAGTTTGCACTGATTTTCTTATGTTAAGATGCTATTTAGTCACTTAGTTTCTTTATTAGAGTTTCTTTATCTGTGAAGCCTTATTTCCTTTTCTATTTATTTCTTACTCAACCTTATATGATAATCCACCATACAGGGTACAACAGGGTGGCAATTGCTGGTCCTTTAAAAGTTGTGAGGGGATAAAAAAAAACTGTGTTTGACTTTCCAAAGTAAATGATTGTTGCAGCTGGTTGGAAGGTATGCACTATATTTATTTTGAGGTTGATGTTTATGCTTGCAACGATTTTTTATGTGAAAATGCTATTTGGTATTTCATGCTTGTTAAATATCATAGGTAAGAAAGTGTGAAGTAAAGGCACAATTAACACACGAGATTAAGGCAATTATAATATTTGAAGTGCTATAGTGTGCAGATAAGGGTTCTCAATGCTGTAAGGAAGAAAACTGCATGTATGTTGGGGAGTAATGAAATGGATTTTGATAATGGTGCATGAAGTCAATTCTAGATAATTGATGCCAAGGTGAATATGCCTTTTGTACTATTGCAGAGACAGAGCTAGGATGCTACCTAGTTTGCATTGATTTACCTTGAAAGCCTTGATTGATGTTTTGTGCTTCCAACGTTTTTTTATGTTAACATGTTGTTTGGTATTTCATGCTTGTTAAATATCATAGATAAGAAAGTGCAAAGTAAAGGTACAATTAACACATGAGATTAAGGCAATTATAATATTTGAATTGCTATAGTGCAGACATAAGGGTTTTCTCAATGCTGTAAGGAAGAAAATTGCAAGTATGTTGGAGAGTAATGAAACGGATTATGATAATGGTGCATGAAGTCAATTCTAGATAGTTGATGCCGAGGTGAATATGCCTTTTGTACTATTGCAAAGATGGCTAGGATGCTGCTTAGTTTGCACTGATTTTCGTTTGTTAGGATCCTATTTAGTCACCCAGTTTCTTTACTACTTATTAGAGTTTCTTTATCTATGAAGTGTTATTTCCTTTTCTATTTATATTTTACTCAACCTTGTATGATAATTCACCAAACAGGGTACAACGGGGGTGGCAATTACTGGTTTTTTAGGAGATGTGAAGGGATAAAAAAAACCTGCTTTTGACTTTCAAAAGTGAATGATTGTTGCAGCTAGTTAAAAGATATGCACTATATTTATCTTGAGAGCCTTGATTGATGCTTTGTACTTGCATTGATTTTTTATGTTAAGATGTTATTTGGCATTTCATGTTTGTTAAATACCATAGATAAGAAAGTATAAGAAAGTGTAAAGTAAAGGCATGTTAACACTTGAGATTAAGGCAATTCTATATGATATTGGAATTGTTATAAGGGTTCTCGATGCTGTGACGAAGAAATTTGCAAGTATGTTAGGTAGTAATGAAGTGGATTCTGTTTGACTTTACCTTGAGAGCCTTGATCGCACCGATTTTTTATGTTAAGATGCTATTTGGTTTTTCATGTTTGTTAAATATCATTGATAAGAAAGTGTGAAGTAAAGACACAATTAACACATTTAATTTGTATTATATTTGAATTGCTATAGTGCAGTAAGGTATAGTGCAAGCATATAAGGGTTCTCAATGCTGTAAGGAAGAAAATTGCAAGTATGTTGGGAAGTTTGTAAGTAAGGAAGCGGATTTTTGATAATGGTGCAAAGAGTCAATTTCGGAAAGTTGGTACCAAGGTGAATATGCCTTTTGTACTTTTATACCCTTATGCTTAAGGAATTATGTACTTAGTTTGTACTAATTTTCTTATGTTAGCTTACTTAGTCACCTAGTTTCTTTGTCCATGAAGTCTTATTTCCTTTTCTATTTATACCTTACTCAATCTTGTATAGTGGGGGTGGCAATTGTTGGTCTTTTAGGAGTTGTAAGGGGATAAAAAAGACCTACGTTTTGACTTTCCAAAGTGAATGATTATTACTGCTGGTTGGAAGGTATTTACACCATACAGGGTATAGCGGGGATGACAATTGCTGGTTTTTAAAGAGTTACGAAAGGATAAAAACAGACCTGTGTTTGACTTTCCAAAGCGAAGTGATTGTTGCAGTTAGTTGGAAGGTATGCACTATATTTACCTTAAGAGTCTTAATTGATGTTTTATGCTTGCATTTTTTATGTTAAGATGCTATTTAGTATTTCATGTTTGTTGAATATCATAGATAAGAAAGTGTGAAGTAAAGACACATTTAACACATGAAATTAAAGCAACTCTGTATGATATTTGAATTTCTACAGTGCAGCATAAGGGTTCTCAATGATGTGAGGTAGAAAATTGCAAGTATGTTGGGGAGTAATGGAGTGGATTTTGATAAATGGGGTGCATGAAGTCAATTCTGGAATATGTGCCTTTTGTGCTATTGCGGAGACTAAGTTAGGCATTCTTTTTTGTTACTCTCCTTTCCACCTTGACATCTGAAAGTGCTCTAAAAGTCAACTTTGTACCATATTTATGGAATGTTTGTATTTATTTAAGGTTTAGGGTTATATTATTATTTGTTGGTTTCTAACTCTTTCTTCTCTTTTTTCTTTTAGTCAATTATCTTAAACATTCCATAAATATGGTAGCTATATATCATTATCTTTATGTATGATTTAATCTCCAAAGGGTGGCTTGTTCTCAAGCTAGTTGAAACTATCTTTATTAGTGTCAACATCCTCGTCATAAAGTAGCGAGTTTGATACTCATACACCTAAGCTTCATGATTTTGTTAAAATAGTGGCGTTTATATTCCTCTTGGTTAGTGTAAAATATGAGCTCTCTGTACCATATTTATGCAACATTTGTATTTATATTTGAGCTTCAGGTTTATGCTCGTAGGTTTTTAACTCTATCGTCTCATTTTTCTTTTATGTAGAGTCTGTAGACATTTATCTTAAACATGTCTATAAATTTTTAGGATCTTTATTTTCTTTATTTGTCTGGTAGTTATATGATTATCCTCTATAATATTATCCTCTATATTATTTCATCACCAAAGGATGGCTTGTTGTCAAGCTAGTTGAGTGAAACTATCTTTATTAGTGTTAACATCCCTCTCATAAGGTAGCGTGTTATACACCTGAGCTTTATGACGTCGTTAAAATTGTAGCGTTTGTATTTATCCTGGTTGGTGTAAAATGTGAGTTATGTACCAAATTTGTGCAATGTTTTTATTTATATTTGAGCTTTAGGTTTATATTCATATTTGTTTGGTTCTAACTCTATCATCTCATTTTTCTTTTAAGTACAGTCTATAGACAGTTATCTTAAACATGCTTCTAAATTTTTAAGATCTTTATTTTTTTTGTTTGTCTAGTAGCTATATGATTTTCCCTTGGGTTGCTATGTTGTATGATTTCATCTCTCCAAAGGAACAACTCAAGCTAATTGAGTGAAACTATCTTTCTTAGTGTCAACATCCTCCTTATAAGGTAGGGTGTTTGATACTTATACACTTGAGCTTCATGACATCGTTAAAATAGTAATGTTTATATTTATCTTAATTGGTGTAAAATGTGAGCTCTGTACCATATTTGTGCAATGTTTATATTTATATTTGAGCTTCAGGTTTTAGGATCTTTATTATCTTTGTTTGTCTGGTAGTTGTATGATTATCCTCAACTTGGTCGGTGTGAAATGTGAGCTCTGTACCATCTTTGTGCAATGTTTGTACTTATATTTGTTGGATTCTAAGTCTCTCCTTTTTCTTTTATATAGAGTCCGTCGACAATTATCTTAAAAATGCCTCTAAATTTTTAGGATCTTTATTTTCTTTGTTTGTTTGGTAGCTATATGATAATCCTGTGTGTTGCCAGTATGATTTCATCTCCAAATGATAGATTCTTCTCAAGCTAGATGAGTGAAACTATATTTTTTAGTGTCAACATCCCCCTTAACATTTATGCACCTAAGCTTTCATGACTTCGTATGGTAGTGTTTGTACGTCTTGGTTGGCATAAACTCTATGCTATATTTGTGCAATATTTGTGTTTATATTTCAGCTTCAAGTTTATATTAGTCGTATTTGTTGACTTGACACTCTATCATCTCCTTTTACTTTTTTAATATAAAGTCTATAGAAAATTATCTTAAACATTTCTTTAAAGTTTTTGGATCTTTATTATCCTTATTTGTTTGGTAGCTATGTGACTATGTGTATGATTTCATCTTGAAAGGAAGGATTTTTCTCAAGCTAGTTGAGTGAGACTATTTTTCTTATGGTCTAATTGAGAAATCTAAAAAAATGATCATTTTCGGTGTACTATCTTAGGAGAGTTGTGATGGCGAAAACGCTAACTAAAAATGCATTTTAAAACGAATTTTCAGTTGATTTCTACGCCAATCATCATAATATATATATTTCTGTCTACGTTTAAAGTTTAATTAATGCTTAATTCAAAAACTTGAAAAAATGACCATTTTTGGTGTTACTCTAGGAGAGTCGTGACGGTAAAAGGTCAAAATTTTGAACCTATTTTTGCATCATTAATCATAATATGGGTGTATCCACATTTAAAGTGTAAGGCCTAAGATTTGAAAAATGACCATTTTTGGTATAATAATCCTAGGGGAGTCGTGATAGCAAAAATATCAATTAAAAATGTGTTTTAAAGTAAAATCTTTAGTCGAGTTTTGCGCTTATCATCATTTTCGTGTTTCAATCTATGTTTAAAATTTAAAGGCGATTGAGAAATTTGAAAACATTACCATTTTCGATGTACTACCTCTATAGTATTCGTGACGGTAAATACGTCAACTGAAAATACATTTTAAAGTGAAATCTTAAATCAAGTTTGTCAATTATCATACTTTGGTTGTTTTTAGTTGCCTTGGCCTAATCGAGAAATTGAGAAATGACCATTTTTGGTATAATAATCCTAGGGGAGTGGTGATAGCAAAAATATCAATTAAAAATGTGTTTTAAAGCAAAATCTTTAGTTGAGTTTTGAGCTGATCATCATTTTTCTGTTTCAATCTACGCTTAAAATTTAAAGGCAATTGAGAAATTTGAAAACATTACCATTTTCGATATACTACCTACCTCTATAGTATTCGTGACGATAAATAAGTCAACTAAAAATATATTTTAAAGTGAAATCTTAAATCGAGTTTTATGTCAATCATCATAATTTCGTCCTTGAAAGATTTAGGCCTAAATGAGAAATTGAAAAAATAACTATTTTTGATGTATTAATTCTCTAAAGAAGTCGTAACAATGAAAACGCCAACAAAAAAACCTCGTTTTAAAATGAAGTCTTTGGTCAATTTTTACGTGAATCATCATAAATCAAGCATTTCTATCAATGTTTAAAGTTTAAGCCTAATTGAAAATTTTGAAAAAATGACCATTTTCAGTGTTATAACTTATAAGGAAGTCGTGACGGCGAAAACGTTAACTATAAATGCATTTTAAAGTAAAATTTTGTATCGATTTTTGTCCTAATCATCACAATATGGGTGTTTCAATCTAAGTTTAAACTTTAACACCTAATTGAGAAATTTATATTTTTCAATGTACTAACCTCTAAAGGAGTCGTGACGGCGAAATCTTAAATCGAGTTTTATGTCAATCATCATAATTTCGTCCTTGAAAGATTTAGGCCTAAATGAGAAATTGAAAAAATAACTATTTTTGATGTATTAATTCTCTAAAGAAGTCGTAACAATGAAAACGCCAACAAAAAAACCTCGTTTTAAAATGAAGTCTTTGGTCAATTTTTACGTGAATCATCATAAATCAAGCATTTCTATCAATGTTTAAAGTTTAAGCCTAATTGAAAATTTTGAAAAAATGACCATTTTCAGTGTTATAACTTATAAGGAAGTCGTGACGGCGAAAACGTTAACTATAAATGCATTTTAAAGTAAAATTTTGTATCGATTTTTGTCCTAATCATCACAATATGGGTGTTTCAATCTAAGTTTAAACTTTAACACCTAATTGAGAAATTTATATTTTTCAATGTACTAACCTCTAAAGGAGTCGTGACGGCGAAAACGTCAATTAAAAATACATTTTAAAGCAAAATTTTTCAATCGATTATTACACCAATTGTTAGAATTTCGATGTTTTGATCTATTTTTAAAGTTTTAGGCCTAATTGAGAAATTTGAGAAAATTGTCATTTTCAGTATACTAACCTTTAAGGGAATTGCGATGGCAAAAATATCAATTAAAAATATATTTTAAAGCGAAATCAATCTTCAACTGATGTTTTGCGTCAATAATCATAATTTGGATGTAAAATAGTTTAAAGCTAAATTGAGGAATTTGAAAAACAACCATTTTCGGTGTACTACTTGAGGAGTCATGACGGTGAAAGCGTTTTTTGCACCAATAATCATAATTTTGGTCTTTTCTATCTACTTTTAAAGTTTGAGGTTTAATTAGATAATTTGAAAAATTGACCATTTTTTATATACTAATCCCTAAAGGGAGTCGTAACTGCAAAAACTCAACTACCAATGTGTTTAAAAACAACATCCTTAGCTGATTTTTGCACCAATCATTATAATTTAGGCGGTACTATTGTGTTAAAAATTTAATGCCTAATAAAGAAATTTGAAAAAATGATCACTTTCAGTGTATTAACCCCTATGGAAGTCATGATAGCGAAAACGTCAACTAAAAATGCATTTTAAAGCGAAATCATGAGCTCATTTTTTCGCCAAGCATTATAATTTGGGTGTTCCAATCCATGTTTAAAGTTTAAGCCTTAATTGAGAAATTTGAAAAAATGATCATTTTTTATGTGCAAACCCCTAAGACATTCGTGATGGCGAAAACGCCAATTAAAAATATGTTTTAAAGAGAAATGTATAGCTCGTTTTTGCGCCAATCTTCATAAGTTAAGAGTTTCTATCTACCTTGAAAGTTGTAGGCCTAATTTTAGTGTACAAACCCCCTAAAGTAGTCGAGACAACAAAAAGGTCAATAAAAAATGCATTTCAAGGCGAAAAATTTAGTCTATTTTTGCACCAATCATCATAATTTAAATGTTTCTATCTATCTTTAAAATTTTAAGTCCAAATGAGAAATTTGAAAAATTAATCATTTTTGGCGTACTAACCCTTATGAGAGTTATCTACCTTGAAAGTTGTAGGCCTAATTTTAGTGTACAAACCCCCTTAAGTAGTCGAGACAACAAAAAGGTCAATAAAAAATGCGTTTCAAGGCAAAAAATTTAGTCTATTTTTGCACCAATCATCATAATTTAAATGTTTCTATCTATCTTTAAAATTTTAAGTCCAAATGAGAAATTTGAAAAATTAATCATTTTTGGCGTACTAACCCTTATGAGAGTTATGATGGTGAAAATGTCAATTAAAAATACGTTCGAAAGCAAAATCTTCAGTAGATTTTTACATTGATCATCATAATTTGAGTGTTTCTATCAACGGTTAAAGTTCAAGGCCTAATTGAGAAATTTAAAAAAATGATCGTTTTTTGTGTACTAACCCCCTATGAGGGTTGTCACGACGAAAATGTCAACTTAAAATATGTTTTAAAGTGAAATCTTAAACTGATTTATGAGTCAATCATCATAATATAGGTGTTTCTGTCAACTTTTATAGTTTTAGCTTATTTGAGAATTTTGAAAAAATGAACATTTTTTGTGCACTAACCCTAGGAGAGTCGTGACAGAAAAAACTTCAACCAAACATGTGTTTTAAAGTGAAATCTTTACCCGATTTTTATGTCAATCAAAATGATTTTGAATACGTTAAATGTGATGTTCTATTAAATCAATGGCTGTTGTTGAATCTTAAATAAATCGCTGTAAAAAATTACCAATTATTATTGAAACACCAAATAAGGTCATTCTTTAAAATTAAAATCTATTATCGAAACCCTAAATTGGGTTTTTCTCTCATGCTAAAAGCTATTATTTAATTGATTTTTAGTATTTAGACGTGTTGTTCTATTAAATTAGTGACTATTATTAAAATCCTAAATGGGTCATTCTAAAAAATTGTCAATTATTATTGAAACACTAAAAGAGGTCATTCTCCCAAATTGAAAGCTATTGAACCCTAAATCGGGTCTTTCTCTCAAACTCGAATCTATTATTTAATTGATTTAGTAATTAAACATGTTGCTCTATTCAATTATTGACTATTATTGAAACCCTAAATGGATTATTCTAAAAAATTTTCAATTATTATTGTAACCTTAAATGGGATCATTATCTCAAGTTAAAATCTATTATTTAAATGATTTTTAGTGTATTAAATGTCTTGCTCTATTATATTAATGGCTATTATTGAACCCTAAATTGATCATTCTGAAAAATTGTCAATTATTGAAACACTAAATAGGGTCATTCTCTTAAATTAAAATCAATTATTGAATCCCTGAGTGGGTTCTATTTCTCAAATTAAAATCTACTGTTTAATTGATTTTTAATATCTAAACATGTTGCTCTATTCAATTAATGAATATTGTTGAAACCTTAAACGGATCATTCTAAAAAATTATCAATTATTATACAAACACTAAATGGAGTTATTCTCTTAAATTAAAATCTATTATTGAAACTCTAAATGGGGTGTTTCTCTCAAATTAAAATCTATTATTTATTGATTTTTAGTATTTAAATGTGTTGCTCTATTAAATTAATGACTATTATTCAAGACCCTAAATGGATCGTTCTAAAAATTTACAAATTATTATTAAAGCACCAAATGGAGTTATTCTCTCAAATTCAAATCTATTATTGAAACCCACCCTAAACGGGGTCTTTCTCTCAAATTAAAATCTTTTTTTTTTTTTGAAGGGAAATTTAAAATCTATTATTTAATTGACTTTTAGTACTTAAATGTGTTACTCTATTAAATTAAATGGATATTATTCAAACTCTAAATAGAGTCATTCTCTCAAATTAAAATATATAATCAAAACCCTAAATGTGATCATTCTCCCAAGATTTCAAATTAAAATATCGAAATAGTTTTCGTAAATCCAGATTTCAATAAAAAATATCTCAGTTTTCATAAGGTTCTCCTAGATACAGGAGAGGTGTCGAGAAGGGACTGTCAACGAGAACGTACAAAAAAAATGCGTTTTAAAGCGAAATATTGAAATGATTCTTAAGCCAATCATCATAATTTGGGCATTTTCATTTACGTTTAAAATTTTAGACGTAATTGAGAAATTTGAAAAAATAACCATTTTCGATGTACTAACCCCAAAGATATTCGTGATGGCTAGAATGTCCAAAAAAAAAAATCTTAAAAATATGTTTTAATGGGAAGTCTTGAACTAGTTTTATTTGAATCATCATAGTATGGGCATTTCTATTTGTGTTTAAGGTTTTAGGGCTAATTGGCTAATTTGAAAAAATGATTATTTTTGGTACACTAATCTCTAAAGGATTGTGACGGAGAGATCGTCAACAAAAAATATGTTTTAAAATGAAATTTTGAACTGATCTTCACGCCAATCATCATAATTTCAGCACTTTTATGTTCTTTAAAGTTTGTGGGGTAACTAAAGAATTTTAAAAAATAATCATTTTCGACCAACTAACCCTTAAGGGATTCTGACAGAGAGAACATCAACAAAAAATGTTTTTAAATTGAAATCTTGAATCGATTTTGCACCAATCATCATAGCTTATTCATTCTTATGTACATTTAGAGTTTTAGGCCTAACTGAGGAATTTTAAAAAATAAATGATCATTTTCAATGTACTAAACTCTATGGGATTTGTGACGATGAGTACGTAAAAAAATATGTTTTAAAGAAAAATCTTGAATAGATTTTTATTCCAATCATCATAACTTACGCATTTCTATGAACGTTTGAATTTTTAGGCCAAACTGAGGCATTTGAAAGAATTACAATTTTCGATGTACTAGCCTTTATGAGAATCATGATGTCGAGAACATCAATAAAAAATGAGTTTTAAAATGAAACCTTGAACTGATTTTTGCATTACTCATCATAATTTAGGTATTACTATCCACTTTTAAAGTTCCAAGACTAAGAAATTTGAAAAAATAACCACTATTGGTGGACTAACCCGTACGGGGTTCATGGTGTTGAGAACACTAACAAAAAATGCATTGTAAAGTGAAAATTTAAGTCGATTTTTATGCCATTTGTCATAATTTGAGCATTTTTATCAAAGTTCAAAGTTATAGGCGTAACTGAAGAATTTGAAAAAATAACTATTTTCGGTGCATTAACCTCCAAGGGATTGTAACGAAGAGAACCTCAACAAAAAATACGTTTTAAAGCGAAATTTTAAACCAATTTTTTGTGTTAATCATCATAATTTAGGCATTTCTTTGAACATATAAAGTTTTAGTCCTCACTGAGGAATTTGAACAAATGATCATTTTCTGAGTACTATCTTAGGAGATTCATTACAGCAAGAACATCCACAAAAAATACATTTTAAAGAGAATTTTAAACCGATTTTTGTGCCAATCATAATGGTATAGGATTTTCTATTTACATTTGAAGTTTCAGAGTTAATTGAAGAATTTGATAAAAAAAAAAAAAGACCATTTTCGGTGTATAAACCCCCAAGTATTCGTGACAGCAAAAACATCTACAAAAAATGCATTTTAAAGCGAAATCTTGAATCGATTTTTGTACCAATCATTATAATTTGAGCATTTTTATCTATGTTTAAAAATTTTGAGTTAATTGAGAAATATGACAAAATGATCATTTTCAGTGTACTAATCCATAGAAGATTTGTGACGGTGAGAACGTCAACAAAATATGTTTTATTAAGCAAAATCTTGAACCAATTTTTGTGCCAATCATCATAATTGGGCATTTCTATTTCGTTTAAAGTTTCAGGACAAACAGCAATATTTGAAAAAATGACCACTTTCAGTGTACTAACCTCTAAAAGAATCATGATGACAAGAACGTCAACAAAATATGCATTTTAAAGCAAAATGTTGAACTCATTTTTCGTCAATTATCGTAATTTGTACATTTCTATCTATGTTTAAAGTTTTAGGCTTAACAGAGGGATTTGAAAAAATAATCATTTTCGATGTACGCTAAGGGATTCATGATGATGAGAACATTAATAGAATATACAATTTGAAGCCATTTGAAAAACTCTTCAAAAATGCAATTTTCTATGTATAGTTTCCTTAGAGGAAGAAAATTTACACAAAAAATGCGTTTCAAAATGAAATTTGGAACAGCTTTTTGTGTCAATCAACTTGATTTTGTCTAATCTATCTAAGAATAAAATAACAAGCCATTTGAATAAGTTTTCAAAAATAACAATTTTCTATGTACTTAACCTTTGCAGTTTCTTAAGAAGATTAAAATTTACACAAAAATGTCTTTTAAAATGAAATTTGAAACAAGTTTTTGCACCCATAAACTTGATTTGATATATTTTAACTATGCTTAAAATTTGAAGCCATTTGAAAATTTTTTAAAAGTTATAATTTTCAATGTACTACCCTTTACGCTTTTCTGGAGGATGAATATTTATACGAAAATGTGTTTTAAAATGAAATTCATACAACTTTTTGCACCGATAAACTTGATTTGGCCTATTCTATTTATGAATTAAATTTGAAGCAATTTAAAAAAAATTTCAAAAAATATAATTTTCCGTGTATTAATCCCCACAATCTTCTAAGACGACAAAAATTTGAGTAATACTATGCTTTCCAAATTTTATATCCAAATCCACGTCCAAATAATCTTGCATGTGGGTTGTCAACATATAATAAATCATAAAATTATATAATAGTTATATAATATTAATAACTCACATGACACATCATTTGAATAAAAATTTTGAAGGTCTAGCATTATTGTTAATGCTATACTTCCCAAATTTTTTACCTAAATGATATGATATTTGAATTATCAGCATCTTATAAATCATGAGATAATGTGATAATTAATATGAGAGCAATGCTAGACTTTGCAATTTTTTTACCAAAATTTCTGCACAAATAATGTGATATGTGAGTTGTCACTGTTATATTAATTATCACATCATCTCATGATTTATAACATGTTGATAATTCATATACCACATCATTTCGGCAAAAAAAATTCAGAAGCTTAGTTTCCCAAATTTAAAATGAGCAATGCCATACTTCCAAAATTTTTTACTAAATGATATAGTTTATGAATTGTCAATATCATATTAATTATCATATCATCTCACGATTTATTAAAATGTGACAACTCACATATCATATCATTTAAGCATTAATTTGGGAAAAAAAATTGATATTAACAACTTACATACCGCATCATTTAAACATTAATTTGGGAAAAAAAATTTGTATAACTATCACAAATATGCATGGGGATTGCATATCGTGTAATGCTACACTATCCAAAAATTAATTCATATTCATTGCCCAAATGATGTGGCAAGCTTATGTATAACTACCACATCATTAATATATCTCATCCAAAAATTAATATAGTATTTACAAATCAGTTTATCACATCATGTTGGCAAAATTTTTTAACAAATTTTTTAGAAACGTAATATTATTATTGCATATGATAGATCTAAAGGTTCATTGGCTAGTCTTTTATCTTGTCTATTTATAGAGAACAAAAGTGGTAGAAGAGAGAAACTCATAAAAGAAAAACTTGAGAGCTAGTGAGAGATTAAGAGATCACAAAGAAAGCAGAGCTGATCTTCATTCCATTACCAGGAACCAATCATCTAGCACCAAATCTTGAATTTGCAAACAGTTTGATCGATCATGACGATCGAATTTCGATCACTATCCTACTCATAAAGCTATCCTTTGGTGGTGGCGTAAACACCAAACGACTTGCAGCCTCATATTCAAGAATTCAAATTCACTGATGTTCCTGAGGCAAACCATCGTCCAATCCAACTACTAATGTTCTCTCCAGAGTCTTGCTTCTGTAGTTTCACAAAGAAACACACACCCCATGTCAGGAATATCATTGAAGATATTGTCTCATCATCCAACTCTCACTCAAATTCTACTAATGTTAGAGGTTTAGTTCTTGATATTGGTTTCTTTCAAATGACTGATATTGCTATCGAACTTGGTTTGCCTTCTTATACATTTACACTTCCAATCGTGGAATCTTGGGTCTCCATGCTAATTTATACACACTTCCTGATGATCAAATCACTACTGAGTTTTAATCTTCGGATTTTAAGTTGTTAACAATCCCAAGTTTTGTTAACCCAATTCCTGTCTCCATTTTGCCTTCATGTTATTTTAACAAGGATAGTCTTTCTATTTTGGTTAAACAATCAAGGATTTGATAGGTATAATAGTGAATACATTTGCTGAGTTAGAAACATATGCTCTCAACTCATTTTCTGGTGGAAATGTTGAAGAAGTTTTACCAGCTAAAAGATTCCTGGAAAGGGTCAAAAAGGGAGGGATGACATATGAACGGGCTCCTCAGGTTGATGTGCTAGCACACAAAGCCATTAGAGGGTTTGTATCTCACTATGGTTGGAATTCAATTGTGGAGAGCTTGTGGTTTGGGGTGCCAATTGTTCCATAGCCGTTGTATGCTAAACAACATTTCAACGCTTTCAGGATGGTGAAGGAATTGGGGATGGCTATGGACATAATGTTGGATTCCAGGAAAGATGGGGAGCTTGTGATGGCAGATAACATAGCCAAAGTTGTAAGATGTGTTATGGTGGTGATAGTGAGATCGAGAAGAAAGTGAAGGAAATGTTAAACATCAGTAGGGTGTCTGTAATGGTGGATCTTCATTTGTTGACATTGAAAAATTTATTAACCTTAATTTTATATTTGGGCATTGTAATTTTACTTTATTTGTATATTTATATATAGAAAGAATGAAGTTACCTATAAAATGTAGCTTAAATGATCATTAGAATCTTATATCTATCTTTATTTGGGTATTGTAATTATTAGTCTCTTTATAACCTATTGTTTTTTATTTTTACTAATTATCTATATAATTTTTAGTAAATTATACTCCAACCCTCACTTGCTTTGGGGTGGGAAAATAGTCTCCATCCCTTTCCCCATACTTATCCCCAATCCTAATTTTTTTATGTTCAATCAGGGGCAAACCTAACTTAGGGCCAAAAGAGGGATGTGCCCCCCCTAAAATTTTTTGAAATTTTAATAAATTTATGATATTAGTCATTAGATGTTTAAATATATAGATAAAATGCTAAAGTTTGTCATTAACCGAGAATGATATTGATGGAGAGGGCTTGTTCATAAAGTCTTCCTTTCCCTTCTTCCTTGACTAGGGTTTGATCCCCTTCTTTGCCCCTTTTTCATACTTTTTCTCATTTGTTTTTCAATACCTTCTCATGCCTCTTTTTTTTTTTTTTTTCCTCTTTTTTTTTTCCTTTCTTTTATTTTCTTTCTTTCTCAATCTCTTTCCCTAGCAAAGCCCTTTCCTGACTTTTTCTCATTTGTTTTTCAATCCCTTCCCATACCTTTTTCCTCTCTCTCTTTTTTCTTTCTCTCTTTTTTTTCCAATCCCTTCCCCTATCAAAACATATCATTTTTTTCTCATTTTTTTTCATTATTATAAACTGATCTTCAAATTTGAAACCTTTTAACTTCTCTAATTATTATACTCATTTTGAACTATTTTTTTTAATCGCAAACGATATAATATTTACACAATTATTGAGAATATAACATATAATGTTGCTTAATCTTAATAGGTCTTAGCTGCTAATGTTATTGTTCTTTCAACTGCATCCACCCTTACCTCCTAAGTTACACTTGATATTGACCCTCAAGTTGTTCGGTTGACTAGTCTATTTGCAAATGTCTAGCTACTGGCTATTCTTTATTCATTTTATTCTATCGTGTATGTAGCTACTACATCTACTCTTGGATCTGGCTATGCCTATGCTCTTGCCTTTATATTTAGTGTTGCCAATGGATACCCTTGCTATGGCTAGACATACACTACATCTACTGATGGTTTTGGCTACGCCTATGTTCTTGCCTTTATTTCTAATGTTACCCGTGGATACATTTGCTATATATGGCTAGATAAGCTACTAAATAACCTTATTACTGGGTATGTTAGTGATAGAAGTTGATACTATTGGTCATGTATACAATACTTAAAAAGGATTTATGCTAAATATACTATTGGATATGGGTATAAATAATTGAAACTTGAAAATTGAAGTTCTACAAACCTAATTTATACAGCCTATACTGCTATCTTTGCTTTTACTGATAGCTACTATTATAGGCACTTAATATGCTATAATATTAGCTACTTCTAACTTAAGAAGTACTTGACTTGCTACTGATGCTATTGGTCTTCTTACTTCATCTACTTTTACTTTCCATGTTGCAATTGACATTCATACTTATATAGTAATTGAGCCATTTACATACTAGTGTAGAGCTACTTAATATGCTTATTCCATTTCTCAACTAGGATATGTTGCTAATTACTCCACTCATGACTTTGCTTATGCCACTCTTCTTGCCCTTATTTTAGGTGTTAGCTATAGATATTTTTGTTATTTGTAAATAAGTAGAAACTATTCTTTGGTGGTAAGCATCAAAAGGATATGTATTGGATACGCTATTGGGTTGATATAGATAAACAAGAAACCAAAATCAAAGATTTACAACCCTAACTTATGCCACCTATGCTATAGTGCCTGCCTTTGCTTATAATTACTATTATAGGCACTTAATGTACACAATATTGGTTACATTTAACTTAAAATGTACCCATCTTAGCTACTTATACTATTGGTCTTTCCATTGTAACTACCCTTACTTGCTATGCTGCAACTGATGCTAACACTAATGTTGGTTGGTCAACTAGTCTATTTACTAGTGTTCGGCTGCTTGTTATACTTAAAACTTTTCTTCCAAGGTATAAGTTGCTACTAATTCTACTCCTGGCTTTATATGTGCCTATGATCTCACATTTATTTCTGGTCCTAACTACAAATATTGTTGCTATAAGTTGAAACTATCGGATCTTATACAAGTATACTTGTATCTCACTATAGATGTTGATACTACTGGTGATACATATGTTGAAACCCCAGAGTTGGCACATGTCAAGCACAACCGCACCAGAGACACATTCGACATAGATCAGACAAGAAGAAAAATAAGCATGTTAAGAACATTTCAATTTATTAAAACTAGTAGGAGATAGGACCGTCACCAAAGCTAAAGATACAAGCCAATGGGTAAATATGAAACTTAAGTCGCGAGCATGTTTTATCTACATGTGCCACCAGTTTAGAATGAGACCTAAACCCCAGAATTTGAATTTTCGAGAGAGGAGAGAAAAGAGGAGAGAATAACCTGGTGGTACTTAGACGACGGCCAAATCAGGGCTGGTAAGTGATTCATTTCGTTCTGGTACAAACCATAAACAAGAGGGCTGGACCTGGACTCTGGGTTAAGGAAAGAGAATTGGTTTTGTCTGTAATGGAAATTACCTGTTTGGCCTTGAAATTTTTTCTTCTTGACTCAATAAGCAACTATTCCTGCAAAATCGTTTATCATTCAGTGAAAGATAACAAGTACCAGTAGGTGTAAGTCCATAAGGTGAGAAAACGAGTGTGCAAACGCAAATAAAAGAACACCTCAAGTGAATGACTCTGCACATGTTGTTTCATGTAGCGCCACGTTCCTCGCAAGTATTAGCCTCATTCTTGTCTTCCTAAACAACAAAATAGAGAGCCAAGCAATGGGACTGAAGTAGACTTTGTGGTGAGAGAGGAGGTGGGTAGCCTTTACTTTGATCCAGGCCAATCGAACAGACATCTAAATGGGTTGGGTTATAGGCCCGCTTCAACAATAAAACTATTAGTGACCCATTGACAAAGCAACGTATAGGATAGAGTTATAGTTGGGCACTTGTTGGGCATGAGTCACTGCCAACAACTAGCATAAGGGCCCATTATACTTAACAGATAATAATGATATAAAGCAAAATATTTTATAATTATTAATGCGGGATCTTATCATATAACACAATAACAAACCAGAGTTTGGATACATTAAATAAAGCTTTTTTTTTTCAAAGCTTTCATGTTTTTTTGTTTCCAAAAGGTAATTTTGTCCAAATTTTAATGATTGAGGACATAAATTACCAAAAAAAGAAAATTAGGATAAAAACGATCTATGCACTTTCTTTGGAGTCATTTTTTGGTACATGTAAAAGATAAAAAAATAAAAAAATAAAAACGAAAACAAACAAAACAAAACAAAAGTGACCATATTTAGATTAAATAGCAGGGATGCATGACTAATATTTAAACAGATGATTCAATTATACATCTAAACTTTTTATTTTGAGAGAAATTATACATCTAAACTTACATCAATTTAAGACTCCTTTTATTCTAAAAATGTTCAGACCCTATTGGATTAGACTTGCTTTTGTTTTTATAACACTTGGTGTGTTTAGATCGCGTGGCATGAGTCCAGGATAAATTAGCTTTTATTTTGCATAATAGTCATTAATTCGTTGAAAAATGTCACACGTATAAATTTTCCACTCAAAAAATAGACCAATTTTTATAATTTTATACAAAAACTATAAAAGGATTACAAACATGTGAAAAAAAAAAAATTACTGTTGTTTCACTTTACGCTTAGGTAATTTACATGACGCAGCATTACTTTGTTAACGGCAAAAACTTTATTGTCTTTGCAGCCTGAGCAAACCTAAGTGACTGTTTGTTTTTTGTCACTTATAATTTAATGATGTTAAATTACACTCATTAAATTATTTTTATTTTTTTTTAAAGTGGTTAAACCACTTAAAATTATCTAAAAACAACTGAAAAAAAAAATAGAAATCTTGATTTTTAACTTAATTACAAATCACTTAAGTATATTTAAAAAATTTTATTCCAAATCTATCATTCCCAAAATAATATAAATTCAAACTTATCTTAATTTTATACTACTCAAATTTTCTTTTCTTTTTTTCCCTTAATATTTGCAAAAAAAAAAAAAAAAAACATATTTGAAAAAAAAAAAAAAAAAAAAAAAACATAAATACATTTCATCCTAAATTATCTTGGAATAAAACTATTGTATTTTAATTTTCAATTTAAACATTCATAATTTTAGTTGCTTTCTTATATACATTAATATTTTTAAATATATAGATATGATTAATGCTACTATATTTTTAAGCATATTTTAATTATAAATAAAATATTATTAATATGCACATAAAAATATGTTAAGAGTTTATTAAATTATTTTTTTTAGTTGTTTGTATTAAATTAATTGAAATTACATAACAATAAATAATAAAAATAGTATAAATGTCAAATTATTAGTTTTCGGATAATTTTAACTTCAAAAAACAAATAAGTTTACAATATATTCAAATGTAAGAAAAATGAAAAAACAAGTATTTTATTCATATTTCATATTTCAATCACTATTAAAATAAGTTTTAGTACTTTTCAGTCTTCAGACGAAAAAAAAAGAGAACCCTTCAATGTACTAATTAAAATTTTCACTCTTGCAAGTGCTTTTTTTGACTTGAATTAGCTTTCATATACAAAGAAGAAACAAGGAGAAACAAGGAGAAAGGAAAAGAAAAAGTTGTTTCTAAACAAGATCTGCATTATAACTAGGAGGTACTTAAGGTACTAGTCTTTCAACCAAATCTACATTTGCTTCCTATACTGTCACATGTATTGACACATATTATAAGGGGTTGATTGGTCTGGTTAGTATATTTATTCTACCTCTTCACCCAAGATCAGTTTCTAATTATGCCTCTTCAATAAGATATGAAACAGATTCAAAGACACTAATATATCTATAAATAGGAATAGTTATATGTCATAAAGGGAACTTTTGCAACATCAAATTCTTCACAATTTTCTTTTCCATCCGTTGTACTTAAACAAACTTTTAGTTCAAGTGGAGTATTGGTTCAAAATGCAAAGAATAAATATATTAGATTATTGAATCCTGGAGACAACTACAAAGAACCTTCAACGAGCACAAGAGAAGTGTAAAAATTTGTCTTTAGAAATTGAAAATGTTTGCAAACCTTATCTTCCTTAAAGTCAGTATTTTAGACTACTCTTTTTCTGTTTTGTTTACACTGTTTTGTTTTGGTTTGCTAATTGTTATCGTCAATCTATTACTGTTATAACATTTGTTTTATACAAGCATCATATATTGAGTTTGTACTGCTGTTATTCATTTATTACTTGTACTACTCCAACAATCTAAAGACAAAATCTTTTTCTATTTGTTGTAGTGTTTGAGATAGATTCACAAGTTGTCTTCGAGAACTCCTATATATGATGATAATCATGAAAAATTCAAGGAGCTTGATTTCAAGAGATGGCAACAGTAGATGCTCTTATACTTGATAACAATGAATTTGACACACATTGTTAAAGAGAAAGTACCAAAAACAGATGAAAACCTACTGACCGGGTAAACTATGTTAACCATGAAGGCTTGAAAAAAACAAAATAACTTTCTCTATAGAAATTACATTTTGAATAAGTTAGATGACACCCTATATGACATCTATTCATACTACAGGGCAATAAAACATGTGTGAGACATGCTTGAGAAAAGGTATCAACTGAAGATGTTGGAGCAAAAAAGTTTATGATTGGCAAGTTTCTTAAGTTCATGATGGTTGATACAAAAATCGTAGTCAAGCAAGTGGAAGAACTTCAAATATTAATCCATGAATTACATTATGAAGGTTGTTCTATTAATGAGCATTTTCAGGTTGGAGTAATCATAAAAAAAATTGCCACCATCATGGAAAGACTTCAAGATTTACATGAAGCACAAGTGAAGAGATATGTCTTATAAGGACCCTATACTAAAGCTTTGGGTTAAAGAAGACCACATAAAGATAGACAAGAGTAAGGTCCCCCGACATGGAAGCCAAGGCCAACATGATTGAAGGGTAGAAACCAAAGTCAAAGTTCTAAAAGAACAAAGGCAAGAAAAGTGCCAAGAGGTAGCAAATCCATATGCACCAAAAGGCAAGGATTTTAAAGAGATTAAAGGAAGTTGCTGAGTGTGTGGAAACCAATGACACAGAACCCAAGATTGCCGCCACTGGAAGGATCAAAACTACCAATTTCTTTACCAATAATCAAGCAAACATGTTAATTGGAAATGTGAGGAGTTTCAGGAGCTGATATCAGTTCGTGTTGGTGTGGAAATTGCAGCCATGTTTCGTCCTAAACCAAGTTTGGGAAGGGATCGTCGAAGTTGGATGTTTGAAGAGTCAGGGCAATTCAATGTTAAAAGTGCTTATTTGTTAACAAGTGGCAATACTCGGTACAAACCTACTAGTTTATGGAATAGACTTTGGAAATTGTATGTCTCTCAACAAATTAGAGCTTTTGCTTGGTTGGCTACTAGTGAGAAACTTCTCACCAATAAGTTGAAAGTAAGAAGAAAGATAACCATGAGTGCAACTTGCCCTCGTTGTCCTCAGGCTGTGGAATATGAAATTCATCTTTTTTTAGATTGCCTATTTGTCAAACGTATCTGATATAGCCTTGTGGATTCGAAATTCTAGAGTATCTTCTTTAAACTTCCTTTTTAACAATAGCTGAGCATGAATATGGTAATTGCTAGTTGTAATAGAAGTCTGTTGGAATGGAAACAAATATTTTGGGTGACAATGTGGTTCCTATGGAAATATGATAATGATCTTGTTTTCAATGAGAGAAGTTTCTTAATCCCTAAGATAGCAAACTGGCTTATTATTAGGGGTGATGAATACCGACAGGCATAGGAACAATGCAGAAAGATGGTGAACAAAGAAAAACATGAGGAACTAGTGGGATAAAAGCATCCTCTGAGAGGATGGGTAAAGTTAAATACAGATGGGTCACTGAAAATGATTTCTGGTTTAGCTACTGCGACTGGCCTGATTCGAGATACAACTGGGACCTGAAAAAGGAGTTTTACTCAAAATCTAGGATGTTGTTCAATATTTTAGGCAAAAACATGAGGCATTTATGCAAGTTTACAAATGACTTGGGATATGGGTGAACGTAATGTTATGGTGGAATGTGACTTAAAACTAGTCTTCGATGCAATTGAAGGAAGATCATCTCTTGTGTTAATGCATGATCCTATCATTGCTGCTACTAGAATGCTTCTTGGAAAGGATTGGGAGGTTAGCTTGAAGCATATCTTTAGATAGGCAAACAAATGTGTGGATTGGCTTACTAATTATGTTCACTAGCTTCCTTTGGGGGTTCACTTTCTTGAACAAGCTCCTCTAGACGTGTATAATCTCTTATTTGGTGATGTAGTGGGGTTAGCTTGACGCCGGATGATTAACGTAATGTCTTAAGGCTTTCAAGCTCTTTTCAAATTAAAAAAAAAAAAAAAATCAAGCAAACATGGCTAAAAATAAAGAGAGTTTGTTGGTTGTTGTATCAAAAACTAATATGACTTCAGATGCAAAAGGTTGGTGGGCTGATACTAATACCATTAAGCACATATGTGGGGATCGAAATTTGTCTTTTGTTATAAACAGATTAATGGTGGTGAAAAGCTCTATATGAGGAATTCTTCTTCATCAAGTGTAGAAGGAAAATGGATTGTAATACTTAAGTTCACTTTTGAAAAAGTTATAACTCTAGATGTATTGTATGGCTAAGTTCTCTATAGCTACCATGAATACTAGGATCTGTTCAAGACCAAAGCAAATAGAAATGAATGAACCAGAAGTTTGAAAGATAAAATGTATAATCTGTGAAGCATACTATCTTGATACATTATTGAGATAAACAGTTCATGATCTTTATATCCACTGCATTATCAAATGAATCCGATATTACTTCACTAGGGTACATTTAAGTTTATATACGCTTCACCTGATGCATATACATAAAACTCAAATGCATACATGTGCATAATAGATCTTATGTTCAATTTTCAATTCAAATGTGGGGTGTTATTGGAAGTTTGAATTGAAAGAACTTAGAGTATTAAAAAGGTGAAAGAAAGGAGGTTAATCAAAGGGGCTGCAAATAGCAATAACCAATGCTGTCTCGGGGCAGCACACTAAGCAGCACCGGCTTGACAGTAGGTGTCGCCAGGTGCTGGTTCTTGAAATTTTTCGAAGTTTCAAACGTGAAAAATTGCATATCTTCACTTTGAGATCAGTTTCTAATTATGCCCCTTCAATAAAATACGAAATAGATTCAATAATATATCTATAAATAGGAATAATGATTTGTCATAAACGAAACTTTTGCAACATCAAATTCTTCACAATTTTCTTCTCCATTCCATGCACTTAAACAAACTTTTGGTTCAAGCTGAATACTGGTTCAAAGTGCAAAGAATCAATACATTAGATTGTTGAATCCTAAGAGTTAACCAACAAAGAGCCTTCAGGCACAAGATAGGTGTGGAAATTTGTCTTTAGAAGTCTCAATCTTGAAGCTTCATCTTCATGGAAGTCGGTATTTTATATTGTTCTTTTTCTGTTTTGTTTACACTGTTTTGTTTTGGTTTGTTAATTGTTGTCATTGATCTATTATTGTTATAATAACATTTGTTTTATACAAGTATCATATATACATTGAGTTTGTAGTGCTGTTATTCATTTATAATTAGTTGTACCACACCAACACATACAGATCATATTGATAAATTATCTCTTATAATACATAAAATATAAAATTGATTAAACTGTGGTTGCAGGTGTAATATAGCTAGTAATCACACTTCTAAACAAACCTCAAGTCTCAAATTTAAATCCCTCTTCTCCAAGAAAAAAATAAATTAATTAATTAAAATTCATTTTAGAACATTAAAATTGATATAAGATAGATGGATACCTTGTTTACATTAGTATTAGTAACTACTGAAGAAAGAGTAGGAAGGCGCAGAACATAGAGGCACATAGGATTCCCTTTATCATCAGGTCTCATGATATCATATTAATGAAAAAATGTAGTGTTCGTAAAGGCAACGGCACACCAGTTGTGTTAGCAAATATAAATTCAAGTCTGACATTGCAATTTGGTGTTGTTAAATTTAAAGGGTAACTACGAAACTGTATTGTGTCATGATTTGATGGTTTCATCACCGTGTTTGACCAGGAGAGAGAGGTTGCGTGAGAATCCATTTGGGTGTGAAATAATGCAATCCCAATTCCATGCATAGATTATAAATATTAGGCACCCGAGACCTTGGATTGTGTATTATGTGTTGGATCAGCACGTGTATGTGCCACGGACTTTCAGGATTTTGCTTTCTTGTACATGATCCACTCCTTTTTCACGTGAAAACCTACCCACCCTTTACATTATAATTTTTGTTAATTCCTTCGTTTTTTTCATACTCAGACCACCCAATTGCAAGCTGTTCCATTACTAAAATCATACGAGTAAGCAAGACCTTTTTGTTTTCCCTTTTTGAAAAAAAAAAAAAAAAAAGACAAGAGCTTGCTTCTTTTGGTGGGACATGTTTGTTTCTTTGTTTATAAAATTGTTATTATTCAACGTCATAGATAGTAATCACAGTTTTTTACAAAATAAAGGTTATAAATTCAATTCTCATCTAGCCCATTTCAAAAAAAAAAAAAAAAAAATGTTATCACCCTACTTTTTTGTTTTCTTCAACACAAATACGTTTATCTAGTAATATAAAATCACGAACAGGTTTAGAATTCAAAGTTTGATAGATCAACAATTCGATTTGATAGTATCAACAATTAAAAATGAGTTAAAAATTAAAAATGAAAAAAAATAATAAGAAAAGGTATGAACAATTTTTTATGATAGTCCTCTTTTAAATTATCTTAAACATTTTGAACACAAATTCATGAATTACAATCAAGCACTTGCTCCATGAATCTCCAATTAATATATATATATATATATATATATAATTAGATCAATTCTTCATTTTATGAGTTTGCCTGATATTTGATAAAATATATTCACATACAAAATTATAATATTAATACTATATCGATACACGTATTGACATTCATAAAAAAAAATTCAGATAAACCTAAATGCCCTGAACAAAGGAAATTTGAAACCTTCATGCAGGATATAGAAGATGATCCATGAACTTCATTATTTTATATAGGAATATTATGAAAACCTTTCTAGAAAGTAAAACAATCGTAAACAGCTCTCAATTTTTTTTATTAGGTGAACCGTCCTCTACCGTTAACATTCCATTCAAAACCGTTAAATGATCAAAATACCTTTATTAAGATTCTATAAAATTTCTATTATACCTTTTAAACATATGCAATGATTAAAATACCCTTTAAATTATGAGTTAATAATAATATTAAATTAAAAAAATAACACAAGATTAAAAAAAAAAAAAAAAAAAAGAATCAATTGATGAATAGTTAGCAATTTTTAAAAATATATATATATATATAATTTTAAAACAAAAAAAAATTAATAAATTTTTTTAAAAAATATTAAAATGATTTCCACCATTAAAATGTTGATGGGCGGTGGATATCATTTAAAAAAATCAAAAGAAAAAATTATTTTTTAAAATTTTAAAAAATAATAATTTTTTAAGGGGTGGAGATCCAATCTCCAAATTAGATCTCCACAAGATTGAATTTCCACCCCTTAAAAAATCAATATCAACTGAATAAAAAAATAAAATAAAATAAAATAATTCATTCATCAACCCATCAACATTAACCAATACCAAAAACTTTAACCGGCAATCTCATCTCCAACATCTTCAAAACAAACAAATTCACAAAATCCATAATTATTAAGGTTTGAATATTTAACCAAAATTCAAAAAATTAAAAGTAAAAAAAAAAAAATGAAATGAAAAAATTAAAAAAAAATGACAAATCTAGTTGAATTTGGGTTCAACGAACCCAGTCGAAGAAGAAGAAGAAAACGAAGAGAAGATGAAGAAAAAGAAGAGAAAGTGAGAGAGTGCCAAGCCTAGAATTCAAAGAAGAAGAAGATGATGAAGAAGAGAGAGAGAGATGGAGACCATAGGTTTTGATTAGAGAATTTTTAAAATTATATTTAATTTTTAATTTTTTAATTTATATTTAATTTTTTATCTGTTTTTAATTAATCATCATCATTCATTTTAAGATGAACAATAGAGATTTGATAAATTAAAATTTTTATTTAACTTTTAAATTTTAATTTTATTATTTTATTTTTTATAAATTAAATTTTTTATTTGATTTTTATTTATTTTTTATTTTTTAAATTAATCTCCATCATTCATATTAAAATTGATTGTAAAAATATGATGAATTAATTTTTTAATTAATTAATTATTTAATTTTTTTAAAACAAATCAATTTATTCATACAATTATCATTATATCCTTCAATTTTAATATCAATCATTTTTTTGGATGAATAAAGGACGATTTATCTAATCTAAAAATTAAAATTATTTATAATTATTTTACTTTTCCGGGGTTTCGCATAATATCCCTTTTACATGTTCAAGTTCGGATCACGTATCATTGAATCACATCAAACACGGCTTCCAACAATGCCGCGGAGCTGTTTATTGGACCCTCACAAAAGGAAAAAATAAACTAAATTTTAGTGGGAATTTAAAGTAAATAAATCACATGTTTTGAAAAACTGAAGAGCTCCGTTTTCACAGTTGCACTGAATTTGATGCAATGCAATTACGCCTTTATTAATACGATCCAAGGGCAGTGGATCATCCTCCTTCTGAGTTGACCCAAGGATGTGATATTAATTTTATTTTGATAACTTGATAGAATACTGTAAGGTTTGTGAATATCAGATATTCAGATATATATTTATTAAGGCTATCTATTAATTATTCTCATGACGGAATTACAATTTAGCTACCCATGCGAAACTCTAATTCAAGCGGAGCACATGTTTGGATATTATTACAATTTACCTACCTCCCGTTATCAACTTTCCGTTAAAATTGCATGTGAACAGTAAAAAAAAGTAAAAAGACGAAAATACCCTTGATTGCTGAAGTTGACGTAATTGACCGAATAAAAAATTGAAAAATCAAAATTGAAAAATTGAATAGAGATTGAATTGCTGCCTTTGTTCTGGTTCAGCTCCAGTCACACTTCATCACTGTTCCGACAAGATTTGGTGGCGTTCGGGTCTGATCTTGAGCTGAAAATGGCGTGGATCAGCTTGTTTTCGCGTCGGGTCTTCGTGGTGGTCGTGATGGCACTAAAGATTGAACTGCTGCCTTTGTTCTGGTTAAGCTCCAGTCACACTTCATCACTGTTCCGACAAGATTTGGTGGCGTTCGGGGTCTGATCTCGAGCTGAAAATGGCGTGGATCAGCTTGTTTTCACGTCGGGTCTTCGTGGTGGTCGTGATGGCACTTGCCGTCGCCAGTTCTGCTCCGATCTACCTTCAATCTGTCGCCAGTTCTGCGTGCGTTGAGGACTGGTCTTGGTGGAGTTCGGCGAGGTCTGGTTCGTGCTTGGCGTCGGCTTGAGCTGGGTTTTACAGGTCGTGCGCGTCGGCAGCTCCCCTCGGGTCTTCGTGGTGGTCGTGATGGCACTTGCCGTCGCCGATTCTGGTCCGATCTACCTTCAATCTGTCGCTGGTTCTGCGTGCGTTGAGGACTGGTCTTGGTGGAGTTCGGCGAGGTCTGGTTCGTGCTTGGCGTCGGCTTGAGCTGGGTTCTACAGGTCGTGCGTGTCGGCAGCTCCCCTCGTTGTCGTCGTCGGTCTGGTTGGGGTGCAGCAACGGGTCTGGTTTGCTTCGGCTGCTCGGTTTGTGGCGAGATCGTGGCTGCGTCGACAAGCTTGGCGTTGATCTTGGTCTGGTCGGAGCTGTTCGGTCCGTCGGTCCTCCTCTTCTTCTTCTTCTTTTCTTCTTCTTCTTTCTCTCCTTCATCTTCTTCAATCTGCCCTCACCTTCTTCCTTTGGCGTTCATCCCTTCACCTCTTCCATCTTCCTTCACCTTCTTCCATCTGCTACATCTGAGATTTTTTTTTTTAATTCATTTAATTTTTTTAATTTTTTAGACCACTGCCCATCGAAATGACAACTTTACCCCTGAATCAGTTCACGGTAACAGAAAGTTGATAACGGGAGGTAGGTAAATTGTAATAATATCCAAACATGTGCTCCGCTTGAATTAGAGTTTCGTCTGGGTAGCTAAATTGTAATTCCGTCTATTCTCATAGAAGTTTTAAAATCATCCTGTTTTATAACACACAAATTTTTAAGATAGTTCAATAGTTATTTTAATTGTCATGTTATATATATATATATATATATATATAACATTCATGGCTAATAATTAATTGCATGTGCCAAACCCTCATCCCAATATCTCATGGTGGTTTCTGTAGTTTTTATCACATATATACCCTGTCGTTGTATATTACTGGCCAATAATGTTATCATTTTGAAACTGCGGAAGAATCAATGTATAACAATATAAAAGTTTGACAATATAAAGAAAAAGAAGATAATAGGGGCAAAAACAAAATAATAAAATAGAATGAGCGAGCACGGAATGAAGGAATAAAAGGGGTGTATTTTCTTCATTCTTGGCTGACTCTGACCGTGTGTGTATGATTGTAGACAGATGATCACATATAGATACATTTGGAGTACAAAACACCGAATATATATTATACTAATAGAATTAAAAAGAAAAACTGTCAAAATAATAATTGACAGTAAAGCAGAATTTCTTCACTCTAATGAGGCGAATTTCGGGATTCGGGTCTCCTATTCAACGGACATTTGCCAAAGACTTTTATGGTTCATACTCTCAGGCTCGTACACATAAGCTGTAGCTAGTATTGCCCTTTCTTCTGTAACTAATTGTACATTTTTAATAACATTATTTTTTCCTTTATTTCTGTTACCATTCTAGGTTGTCAACTCTTAAAAAGGCATGCACATGATCTTGCCCCTGAAGCTAAGAAATTGGGTGCCGGCTACGTCCCTTCTCCTCTACTGAAGATTGTCTTTTTTCCTTTGTCACCAACAGAGACATCTCCATCATCTAAGGTCTGATACCTTCCTCCTCACTTTTTCAAATTTCTCCTTTTTCCTTGCATGGTTCACAAACTATTGAGTCTTGTCTTCATGAAGGAAGAGTGAGAAAGCTTTAATATACATCCTGGTGTCATATATTAGCCGTTGATTTACTTACCAAGCGTTTTGGTTTTGAAAAAAGTTCGACCATGAACCATCTAATGAAAGTAATAATTTTATAGGGGAGTAATTAGGTTTTAAAACTACTCTCTTAGTTCTTGTTTTTGGATAACCAGAATGTTTTATAAAAAACTTGTGATGTGAGTGCTAGTGCCTGCAATTTTAGCTTCACTAGAAGTAGAAACCCTGTTTCTTCTTTACTTTTTTAGATATGTGTAGCACGCTGCAGTTAACCCAGCTACCATGCATATGTATAATATGTATTCACTCTAATTATATGATTCTTCTGGGGACCAACCCTTCAATTTCTGATGTCTTTCCCGAGGAAGAAAAAGAAGAAGAAGAAGAAGAAGAAAATACCCTTCAAACATGAAAGGTTTCCATTCTTCCCAGTGATAATATTTGAAACAGCAAGAAATAATTAAAATCATGAAAAATGAAAATCATTTTTATTAGCTTTTGATAAATATTACTTTGCGCTTCTTCTTTCCTTCTCATCTGATTTTTAAGTTTTTTTTTCTTTCACCTATTTTATAGAATGTGCTACCCGTAAATTAATGTTGTTATTCGGATCTTGTATCTAGGGTTAAGATTCAGGGAGTTGAGTCCAGGACAACTATGATAAATTTGATTATGTTCCTAGTATGTATCATGCACTAATGTATTATGTTTTGCTTGCAGGCAAATATATAAGCAGACTTGAAATTAGAAAATCATGATGGCAGGAAGTGGACAACTGTCAGTTCCTCCAGGTTTCCGATTCCATCCAACCGATGAAGAACTCCTGTACTATTATCTGAGAAAGAAGGTCTCTTATGAAGCTATCGACCTTGATGTTATTAGGGAAGTGGATCTCAACAAACTCGAGCCATGGGACCTTAAAGGTACGTCACTTGTTCACTTTCGTCATATATGTACATATATATATATATATATACAATTCAAATTAAATGTAATTACGTACACAAGGTGTATTAGAGAGCCAAAACCACACATTTAGGGTGCTATTTCTTCACTTTTTTTAGCAGACATGCATAACAATGGAACTTACCTGCATATGTAGGCTTTTCATGTTGGATATGTATTCCGTTTCCACACACCTTTAAACAAAAGTTGCAAGAGAAAAAGAAACATTATTACTAGATATATATTACTTAATATGCCAGGTGAGTTTAAACTAATATATTGCGGATTCAAGTCCTTACATGCATGTTATAACCCCTTACACCTCGAATCGAGAAGATATCCAATTTTATATAAAAATTTAATCTATAAAAAATCAAAATGGCGTTAATTATATGTACGTTGGTGATAAAAGTCATATAATAGGGTTAGAGCCGGATCTTTTGACATACTACTTATCTTAATTAGTTTCAAACATATATAATATATTTGCATTCATGTGTGTATATTAATGTTGTATATATTTTATGCAGATAAATGTAGAATTGGATCGGGTCCTCAGAACGAGTGGTATTTTTTCAGTCACAAGGACAAGAAATATCCAACGGGAACTCGAACAAATAGGGCAACTACAGCCGGTTTCTGGAAAGCTACAGGGAGGGACAAGTCTATCCACCTTAGCAACTCTAAAAGAATCGGCATGAGAAAAACACTTGTTTTCTACACTGGCCGTGCCCCTCATGGCCAAAAGACTGACTGGATCATGCATGAGTACCGTTTGGACGATGACAACTCTGAGGTTCAGGTAATTTAATATGTACACTACACTTAATATAGATGCAAGAAATATTTGATATCGATAGGTTCTGTCCGATAACAGCTTTATCGTAAATTACCGTTTCAAATAAATTAGGCTCTTTAGTTTAAAAATGAATAATGTTATTAATATATATTTATAATAACTGTTTTCAGCAGGAAGATGGGTGGGTGGTCTGCAGGGTTTTCAAGAAGAAGAATCAGAATAGATGTTTCCAAGCAGAAGTTTCTCAAGAAGAACATTTCAATTACATGAAGGGTAGTAGTGCTTCTTCTGCACACCTGGAACCAAAACAAAATCTTCTACAGCCATTCTATAATGACTATAGCTTTGATGGTTCGATGCATCTTCCACAGTTGTTTAGCCCAGAATCAGCGGTAGGTCCATCCTTCATTTCACCTATCTCTTTGAACACAATGGACCTTGAGTGCTCGCAGAATTTGTTGAGACTTACATCAACCGGTTCCGGACTCGTGCCTCAGGAAAGGTTCAATGGTGATTGGTCCTTTCTGGACAAGCTTCTCGCATCTCAACAGAACCAGTTGGATCACAACTCACAGAACAAATGCAACTCTTCAGCTTACCAAGTTGTTGATGTTGCTACTTCTGCTCAGAAATTCCACTATCTTGGCTGCGACACCGACATTTTAAAATTTTCTAAGTAGATTTGCAAGTCTCCTACTATTATATTAAATTTTATCACCATTTAAGCTATGAGACAGACAATTCTACTCTACCTGCTCATTAGGATTTCAGTTGGATTAATTAATTGTTTAATTACTTCTTTAAAATTATATATCCTTTTGCCAATTTCTGAATTTGCTTTTGAATTTCATCTAAATGTATATATGTACACGCAGTTTAGTCTCCATGGCTCCTATACAAGAGATGTTTCCATTTTATAACATTATTGCTAGTTCAATTCCCTCTTACAGGCAATATATATGGATGCACTTGGCGCTTTTATATATATGTGTGGGAGATGATTCTAACAATTTAAAAGTTAGAAAGTAATGATTATAGAAGCAATAAATAAATAAATATATATATATATATATATATATTTCTAAAGTTTGAAGTTGAATGATCCTAGCCAACATATTCATGGCCAATAGACACAAAAATCAAATTCATAGTCAGTGTAATAAAAGAATCCAACATCCATGGTAGCACGGATTGCACTACAATAATGCTAGATATCCCCTTTTTTGTATCCACTTGCATTTTAATTAATAACGTGACAATTAGTGAGTAGATGTACACTAATGATATTTATTTCACTTTCAAAATATATTCATTCATTGATTATCACATTGTTGATTATGATGCAAAGTGGGAAATAAGAATTAGGATGTTTAGCATTATTGATCACATTATTAAGTAAAATCAGTTCTATTTCCTCTTGTTATAGATGGTTGAGCATCTCCTCATTCAGTAAAATATTGAAGGTTCAATTCCCAAACTTGTGTGGTAGTTTTTCTCGTTCAGTATAATGTTGGCGGTTCAATTCTTAAGCTTGTGTCATGGTTTTTCCTAAAAAAAATCAGTTACTGTCCAAAATACAGGGTCAAGAACAAAAGAATGGGCCTAGTGATTTAAGCATTGGGCTTATCAGGTGAGGGCTACGTTGGTCTATGGGCTGTGCATTTGCGGGACCAGCCTTCAATCACAAAAAGGAAAGAGAAGAAAAGAAAGGCATAAGCTGTATCTTCAGGCAGCGGACCACTTTTGGATTGATATTTGATAGTCAGGAGTCAGGACAGTAAACACAGATAACATGCCATTGCAGTGTTTTTCATCTCCTAACTCTTGTGTTCTATCGTACCAGAAGTCCTTATTGGCCTTTTCAAATCCAATAAGCAAGCTCAACTACAATTACAATCTAGGTCGTTTTAAACATCCCAAAAGAGTTTCTTGTCTTATCAAAGTTGGAGCTGAGGATATTGCTGAAATCGTCCATAACAAGGTTGGTCTCTCTACTGGTTCTATATTTCGCATCGACATTGCATTTCCTCATCTGGATATATAATTAAAATGAATTAAATGAAGGTGTTGATAGCTGCGGGGGTGTCAGCAGCAATCGGGCAGCTGTCGAAGCCATTCACAGGCTCTCTTCTATACGGCAAACAGTTTGATTTAATGGCTACAATTCAGGCCGGAGGTTTCCCTTCTACTCATTCCTCTGTATGTACATATCTAGTCTTTGCCTTCACACCTTTCCTATTCTTTTTATATATATATTTTGTTATTGACCATTGGTTTTGTTGTTGCTTCATGAGTAGTCTGTTGTGGCTGCTGCAACTTGTCTTGCCCTTGAAAGGTACTTCCAACGTTCCATTTCTTCTTCTTTTGGATTGTCAATTTGTCCTCTTTTAATTTAATTCTATGTGTTGTTTCATTGCAGGGGTTTCTCTGATTCAATTTTTGGGTTAACTTTGGTTTATGCTGGCCTTATCATGTATGATGCACAGGTATGGTTCTTAATTTGTTTATTAGTTGATTCAGTGATATTATTAAGGAATTCTAAATAATATTAAGTACAAATGAAGGGAATTTTTCCCAATGATGTTGCGGAGAAAAGAAGCAGTTTTTTTAAATGCAAATGACTCAAAGCAGCCATTTTTCAATCCGACGGCAAAAATGATTAGTTGGATAATCGCTTTCTTGAGAAAATGAGCAAGAAAGTTGAGAGAATTCTTGTTATTAACTGAATCCCTATAACTATCTCTAGCTGAGACTGTATATACTGGTCCAACTAATAAGCATAAGCTCTAGAAGAATCTGGTATTTGCTCAGCTGAAAGGGCCCAACCAGCCTGCCAGACTTTCCCTCCAATTCTGTTGATTGATCTTGATCAACCATGATCGTCATGATCAACTGACCGATGGTGCTGATCAATTCTTGTATGCTTAGTCTGAGCAAACTTCTTATAACTGTTTTCAATTTGATCAAACTGTTGCTGAAGTTGTAGTTGATGAGAATCACCAACAATGATTAATGTGTGAATACACGGTGGTAGCGTAGACTAGTTGCCGTTATCATTAAGCAGTTAATGCTTGAAAGGTAAACAAGGGGCTATTTATGCTCATTGTTACCTCTTTTACATTTCCTCAAGCTTCTCATAGCTTATTGGATCAGCCTCATTCTCATTCTCGTGCTTGTTTATAACTAAACCCCATTTAGTTCAGTTAGACTTCTGTAGCTTTGATGAAAACTGGGTCTCTAATATCATTGATTTGACTAGTGTAATTAATGCGGGAGAACATACAATGCTCATGCCCACAACTAAAAGATCAAGTTTGTGCTATCAGACTCTTGTTGGTGAATGATTATTGATTGTGTCCCGAGCTTCCAAAAACAAAAAAAAAATGTATTTGGGTTCTATGTTAAACAACCCCTTTGAATTTCTTGCCTGTTCTGAATAATGATCTATTTAGCTTCTTGAGAACTTCCTAGCATTTTATTTCTGTGTTTTGCTCGAAAACATATCCTTGCAGCATTAGTTAGTGTGGTTTTTAGTGCCCGAAGCTCTTAACGCGTAATCCTAGTAGATGTATGGACTTACAACAGCAGATGAATTACTAGAGTGACAAAACCCCAAAAAGGCAGATAGGAGAGTATGTATGTGTTGAACAGTAATAATTAGTAGGAAAGTGTTTCCCATGCACATCTGATCCGACTGCATAAGCATTGATGGATTTTATTATTATTATTTTGTATCTGATTAGGATTTTCATCTGTCAATTAATAGGATAATATGGTTTGACAGCAAACTTCAAGCTGAAAGCAGATTCGTACATTTTGCAGGGGGTGCGAAGAGAAGTAGGAATTCATGCAAGAACACTAAATAGAGTGATACCCAAGACTCGAGTTAATAAGTCAAATTTGGTGTCCAAGGATGGAGATTTGATTGATGGTGAACAAGGAACACCATCCACGTTGAATGTGGAGAGCCTAGATCCTGGCGTAGCCCAGGATGCAACTCCATTTGCATCAAAGACGCCCCCCCTTTTATTAACATCTTATGAGAAAACAAAGCAAACTGCCTTGGCTGCAGATGATGATACTAAACAAACAAGTGAAGATTTATTTGTATTAAAAGAATCAATTGGGCACACTGAGGTTGAAGTTGTGGCTGGTGCTTTACTAGGATTCTTTGTTAGCTTGGCCGTGTCTGCTGTACTTTGAGGTGGTTGTATCTTTGGTTTTTTTTTTTTTTTTCTTCTTTTTCTTTGAAAAAAAAAAAGAAAGGGAAAGTAATCGATGTATTAGTTTCTATGACCAACTTTATTGTTCATTGATATTGATGAAGAGCAGAAGAAACAGGCACAGAATTGTAATGTTAGACACGTAAATGCATGTGCAATTGTAAATGGACGTATTAATTTAGTAGTCACTCTGGAGAGCTGTGTTGATGGATTACCTCGATAACGCACTTATTGCCACGTAAGGGACGTAGAGAGATCACACGTGGGATGTCGAGTGATGCATGAAAGACACGTCGACTTTCTGATAAAAACGTGGCACATCATGGGATTGACGTCTTATCGCTTTCTTCTATAAATTGTAATATGTGGGGACAAGTATTCAGGTTGAAAAAGGATAGACGAAGAAAAAACATGTCAGGAGCACATGGAGCACAGCCACCAGGTGGAACGACGGCCACAATGTACGAGTCGGTGCAAGAAGAGAACAGGCCCAAGACAGACCTCCGTTCAAGGGAAGACGAGCGTGGCATCCAGATTGATAAACTCCAGGACAAGGTCGAAGATGCTGCTGCAAAAGGAGGGCCCGTCTTTGGTGCTGCAAGAAAAGATGATGACAAGAAACAAGATATAGGTGCCACTGGCACTGGCACGCCTCATTTCCCTGTTTAGTCCATATATATACCTACACCTGTCTCTGTTATTATTATTTTTGTTTTAAGTTGGCATGGAAATGGATCCTTAATCATATGTTGTCTCCATATGTATTGTTTTTATGTAATCAAATAATGGGATGATCCTCTTTTGCTCTGTTTCTAGTGTTACGTGTGCTTGCTTTTGGATTTGGTTTCATTTAGATTCTGACTTGCACTGCAATATCAGGCTCTCTTATTGTTCTTCAGTGTCTCTGGTAATTTTGCTAGACCCCGAAGAATTAGCATTCATGGCTTTTGTGGTGCTAGTGTGACTTCCCTGCCCATCGTAGTTTTGCAGAACACAGTGGACGAAGAGCATCAAGCACACACCCGGAATACTGTTCTGAGTTGTCTCTTCCTGTTGATTCTGTGAACAGTAGCAAAAACTAAAAATTCTCTTAAGCGAGAGATCAAGTTTCAACTTAAACAGTACTCTCTAATCCAAACATATCCACCTTTTTAATACATAGACGAGCACAGTAGAAAGATTATACTCGATTGGTAACATTTCAACTTGCCAATTAGCTTGCACTTATTGGCCTTCTAAATCCAAGGTTAAGACACACAGGGCCGCACTACTTGTACTTTTGAATTAGAAGTTGATAGAATTTGTATACTGGAACTAGAAAGCTATGCCTTTGAAACAGAAGTCCTTAAATCTTCAAAACTGACAGCCAAAAATCCTCTTAGCGCAACAAGAGGGCAATGCTACACTCTCAGGCTCACACAGCTGATACATAGATATTTTATGCAAGCTGGCTGTGTCATCGAGAGACTCAAAATCCAGCTTTATCCGTTGAGAGCTAAAGCATCTACCCATACTCAAAAGCTGTACAAACATGCTCGAAAACTGATACCAGAAAAGCACAAGCCAAAATCACCGACATTAGTAGTAGTGCACACCATTCCCATTTCCATTACTATACACGACATTCAGGGATCCATTGGATGACTTGATAGCATTTCCATTTTGGTGGACTTTAAGTGTTGCTTTTCCGTTGCTCAACCCGTTAGTCGATAAGCTGCTCGCAAGCCCATACTTGAACACTGTTTCCAAATGCCCGCATGCTGCTGCTATAAGTCCTGATACATAACACAACACGATTTATGATCATCACTCAAGTATACGTTATATGATGTCAGAATCAGAGCAGTATATATTGTTAATTGAAAATCCATATACCTAGGAAAAGTGCAGACGGTTTCCCTGGCCTGGACTTGAATTCAGGATGGAACTGAGCACCAACAAAGTATGGATGACTTGGCAGTTCAACAATCTGCAGTAATAATTTGCTGGTCAAAATTTGGATTTACCATCACCCCCACACCCCCTCCCCTTACTTTCATAAAACCTTACCTCCATGCGCCGTCCAGTTTCGTCTCTGCCGACAAATGATAGACCAGCGATTTCAAGTCGTGATACCATATCAGGATTGACCTATACAACACAAAGTGCCATCTATTATTTAGTTGAGAAACCTTACAATTTTGAGAGAGAATATGACGGACAATATGGCAGCCCATGCACTCTTTTTAACTATTGGCATTCTTACCTCATATCTATGTCGATGCCGCTCATCAACATAGCTTGCGTTGCCATACCTATATTCAACACCAATCAGACTTAAGTGTATATTAACAAAAATGATTAATTGAATAATATATAAATATATCATCTTGTGGAAATCTAACGTGTAAGTCCATAAGTCCTCACAATTTTGCAGATTTGCAGTCAGCAACCTTAAAATATGTCCTCCGTGATCCTAGGCGCATAGTTCCTCCCATATGAGTTTTTGAACCCTATTCAAGAGAAAAGAGAGAGACATATTAACAGATAAAACTAAAAACAGCAAAAGGTGAATACAAAGCATAGTAAAACTGTGTGTAGAATTACATACCTCTGGCATAAATATGACACAAGGATTTGAAGTTGCTGGATCAAACTCCGTGCTGTTTGCATCACACAAACCAAGAACAGAGCGTGCAAACTCGATCACAGCAATTTGCATCCCCAAGCAAATGCCAAGGTATGGTACTTTGTTCTCACGGGCATACTTCGCTGCAAAAATTTTCCCCTGCACTCCTCTATCTCCAAACCCTCCGGGAACTAGAATGCCATCAGCACCCTGCATTGAAAGTAGTAAGATGACCTATTGGATCGACTCAAAATCTAATCAATAGTAGCATCAATTCATATGATAAAGTCAAGCTAGTCATTCCATAATGCATAATTACCTTCAATAGTTCCCATGCCGCTTTATAAGCATCAGGTGCCTACAAGGAAAAAAAAAAAAAAATTCAACACGTCTACTTATTGGTTGCACAGATTTTTTAAACCACTGAAAACAATATCTACTTACCTCTTTTGCAGTAGAATCCTCTAGGTCACCAGCTGCAACCCATTCTACAACAAGCTTTCGATGGCAAGCAACAGAAGCATGCAACAGAGCCTATAACAACAACCTAAAACATCAGAATCTAATTTATGACATAAAAATTTCTAAAGCAGACATGATTCAATGTTCCAATTCATATACAAAGAATATGCGGATAAACTTGAGGGCAATTCCTTTTAATTGCTGAATACTGAGATGGAAAAGCTACTTAAAAGAATTTAAAGTCCAGAAGATTGAGAGAGAGACTTGTATATTTTAAGATGCATGGATTAAATATAAAATTGTAGTGAGAGACTCACTTCTACAATTAATAAATCAACATTTAAATTTTGGGCCAGAAATTTATGATCCCAAAATTGATATTTTACTAAGAGGACAAAGTGAGTAAAGTTTTGGTGTAAAGAGTTTAAGGCTTGCGGAGCAAAATGAGTAAGAAACATAAAAATTGCCAGAAATGAGGGTCATATACTGGTCTTGACTCTCTCGAGATGCAAGAAAGGGAGGCAAAAGAAAATGGTATCATTACTTGGAAGCTCATAAGCTAGTGGACAAGTAAAATCATACAAGCATCGTATAAGAATATATCAGTTTGTTAATGGAAGCATGACAAAAAGAGCATACAGACATTTGCATAATTTCAAGCAGTGAAGCATTCACCTTCAAAACAGAGAGGTAAGCATCTGAAAGACCAGTGTATTTTCCAACCATGGCGATTTTAACCTGTTATGTACAAGATAATTAACAGCATAATACTTGATACAGACAAGAAAAAAAGATAAGAAATATTGTAAGCAAGCTTGACACGCACAGTATCGTGCAACACATCACAAATTTTAGTCCTGGCTTTCCACTCTCCCAAATCAGGCTTCCTGGCAACACTGCAGATTATAGAAATGTTAATAGAATAGTAGAATGGTAAGGGTAGATGCAGCAGCATCAACATTTGTACAGTCAATACCAAAGAGAGCCTACATGAATAGAGGAGGGAGAGATAAAGAGTGAAAGGAACTATACAGCATATGAAAAGTGAGTTTGCAAGACAAACCCTGTAAGGTTTAATTCTTTCAAGATAGCTTCATGTGCCTTTTGGTCCTATTATTAATCAAGGAAACAAGAAAACAAAAAACAATTAAATATTTAGAATTTCCAACTTACTACAGCTTCAGCCAAAATCGGTTCAGAAGAACTTGAAAAGAACTCACTTTTAGTAGTAGAGGAATGTGCCAAATATTTGGTACATCATATAAAGTCACAATGTTTTCAGCCTGTAAAGAACTCATCATGCTTGTTAGAATAGAGACTAAAGGTTCAGATAAAGACAAAGGAAAATACAGCATTAACATTGCATACCGGTACATGGCAAAATTGAGAGAGTTTTGCCTTGACGTTCTCTTCAAGTGCCTGTTCAAAAAACAAAATTTAAAAATTCAGAAAGATGAAACCCCCCTGGCATATACAGTTTACAAAAAAGTAGTGGCATCAGGCAGGAAGAGGTAGAACCTTTGTACTGCGACAGGCTAGAATATTCGGCGTTAGCCCAAGTCCTCTAAGTCCCCGGACGCTATGCTGCGTAGGCTTCGTCTTCTGTGATTGAAAAATAAAACCAATGAATAAGTGGAGATGAAAAACTGACACAAAAGTTAATATGATGCTTCAACCAGCTTCATATATTAGACATTTTATAAATTTAAATTACCAGATGAATACCAAACAACAGTATAAGAAGTATAAAATTGCCTGGACGTACTTGTTCACCAACAACACTGAGGACAGGGACAAGGCTGACATGAATCAAGCAGAAGTTGCCAGGGCCTAAAAGAAGACAGTGGGGCAAGAAAATTAATATACTTAAATGTCATCTCGTCTGAAAACAAATTGACTTACATGTTCAAGATGGAGCATGAAAACCTTACCTACACGATATGAAAACTGGCCCAGTGCCTCTATAAACGGCATTGATTCAATGTCTCCTACATTGAGAAATACAGTCTTTAAGAAACAATCCATCTTGAAATATAAAACTGAATATGTTGATGCACTAGGTACCTATAGTTCCACCCAGTTCAATGACACAAACATCAGCTGGACCTTCTTTTCCATCTACTGGAATCATGGCAACTCGCTCTATCCAGTCTTGGATGGCATCTGTAATATGTGGAACTACCTATAAAAATAAACAAGGTAGCAAGCATAAAAAATCAAACACCTCTCTAGAATTGCATTATGTGAAGCTGCTTCAGTCCCAGAGAATTGAAAAAGACCTGGACAGTTTTTCCAAGATAATCTCCTTTCCTCTCCTTGTCAATAACAGACTGTCAAAAAAGAATTAAAATGGCCTTGAGCGTTCTGATGGATAAGATAGCAGTATGAAGTAAAGCAAGTACCTGATAAATTTTGCCAGTGGTGATATTATTGTCACGGGTTAACTTGATGTCTAGAAACCGCTCATAGTTACCAAGGTCCAAATCCACCTAAGAACAATAGGAAATCAAGTTATATTATCTATGTAATTACAAAAAGAAGAATATATGATGATGATGAAATTATAAGCATGCATGAGAGGTAGTGAAAATCACCTCGCCGCCATCATCTAAAACAAACACCTCTCCATGCTCAAAGGGAGACATTGTGCCTGCATCGGTGTTTAGGTAAGGATCTGCACCAGCACCACCAATTGATATATTATGATAAGAAGAAAAACAAAGAGGAATGAATAGAGAGAAAAGAGAAAGGCATACCAATCTTGATAGAAGTGACGCGGAGGCCGCATGCTTTAAGCAGAACGCCGATGCTACTGGCAGTAACACCTTTCCCAAGTCCGCTAACAACGCCACCAGTCAACAGTACGTACTTCATATTTCACTCTTTCTATCTTCACCTGCAAAATATAACTTGCTAAATATACTCAAGGAAGCGGCAGCAGGGGTCTGATAAACCAAAGAAAAAAAACACGCGTGTGCAATCAAAGAAGGATAGACATAGATATCGTAGAAATCGTTTTGAAACCTTGTTAGCAATGACGGTCTTTACAAGGCTGCTTGCTTGCTTCTGCTATTCTATCTATCTACGTGTGTGTTTATAGTGACGACAACTTTCTTAGTCCAAGTCCACGAACCAACAACTTATCCTTACTTTCTTCGTTTCAATGTGAAACGTGTAAAAAGAAAAAGCAAAGCGAATGAAAGGAAGAAAGAAAGAAAGAAAGAAAGTTGCTGCAATTCCCCACACGGACAAACCCAAAGCTTTTTCCTTTTGAGTTTTTCTTTCGGGGGGGGTGGTGGGGGGCGGCGGCCGTGTTTGAGAGGCCCTACTGTGCACTCCTGCTTTTCTTTTTATTTACTTCCCCCATATGAATCCTCTTCATTTTCCCCCTTTTTTTTCCGGTTTTATTTTATTTTTCCATATACAAATAAATAAATAAATCTCTGACATCACGTGTAACCTACTCGTATACATCCATATTCATTAAGATATTAAGATTTTATATTAAAAACTTTAATTTAACTACACTACTGATTTAATAAATACACGCAATTAAAGATTATCATTATTTCCAATGTATAGGATTGAATATACATGTTGCATAAACCATTTTTTATATTGATATATTCCAATAATGAGATTAAATATATTTCAACAAATATTTGATTCATTTGTGAGAATAATAGAATAATTAATAAAATAAAAAATCAAAGATTTTATTTTGTTCTGTAAATATTATGAATAATAGTGTATTAGGGTTTGACGGGATTCTATGTTAGTATGAAAGAGAATCTGTTTCCTTGATTGGTTTGGTAGTTACTAGTTACCAGAAAAAGATTGCCATAATAGAAGAATCAAAATGAAGATCATGGTCATTCATTCACACCAGACAAAATTTGATTTTTAAAAAGAGTGAAAGTAACACATGGCGCTCATTTAGGCATTATGGCTACCCATCAAATAAGACACAAAGCCATATGCCGAATACATGCCATGTTTCACTTAGGCCCTACCACTCAATCTTTCGATTTTCCTCTTTCTTTTTTTAACATTATCCCTTACTTAGGTTACATCTTAAACCTCTTTAGTCTTCTTTTTTTATTATCATTCTTTTCTTAACTTATCTTTTGCCTTGTGTTTTCATACTCGAACGTTTTGGTAGTTGGAACGACTGTACTATGTCAGGATGAGTGATGTCATCTTATTTTGCTCAATTCTCATTCACCTTATCCAACCCTCCACCAATCTACCTATTTCTTCATTGTCTTCAATCTTTACATGCCAATTAAGGTGATTCCATCTGCCACTCAAATTATCCTTGATTTTTTTTTTAAAAAAAAAAAAAAAATTAATTATTTCTAAAAATAGTTAAATAGAATTAGATTAATAATAACTTCAAATACGATAATAACTAATTGATACGTTATATTTTAAATATAATATGAATCACTAAATACACCAATAATCTAATTTTGAAAATTAGTTGGAAGGCATCTTATTAGAGTTAGGTTTCATTTCACATCAAGTCTAGTTCTATGAACTGTTCTCATGAAGACATTATGAGTTGTGACTATTGTTATCAACCTTGTCAATTCACTGCCTAAGTGATGGAATGTCACCAACATGTCAAGTGTCACATTCTTCAAATCACATTTAAAGCGATAGACCAATGAAGCATAATCTGGAAACTCATGGCCGGCATCTTGCAAAATCAGTTTTGTTTCTGAAGGAATGAAGCAAGACCATCAAAAAGGCCCAGGGCATTGATGAATAAGCATAAGCTGTGTTGTAACTGAAAATATATTAGTAACATCAATGAGCCAAAAATTTAAGAAAACAAAATGGATTGTGAAGGAACGTTATGAATAGATTGTGATTGCAGCTGGAAATACAGTAATAATATGCAGATCTGAAATATTCTGATAGAGGCCTTACAACAACTATTTTGAATGTACAGTTCTACAAAAAAAATATATATCCTCTTGCCTCTTAGTTTCCCAATTAAACTGTACTAATCACCTCAAGAGAGGCAGGCAACAAACTTCACAATTAACTTCTATGGTAGCTACAACTACGTCTTTGACATATTATACGAGGAGTCCCAACTGATGGGCTCAATCAGCCAGTTACATTCACTGCTGTTCGGATCCATTGTGGATATGCGCAATACCCTCTTGTGGAAATCAAATAAGGTTCGCCGATGGCCAATACTAATGTATGTTATGCCTGCTGCTTCAATTTGCTGGTACAAATGGGCCTGCGCAAAAGTGAAACAACACCATGAAAACATTAGAGTGCAGATATGCACCCACAATATTAGTCAAATACCATTGGCATCATGCGTGAAATATGCAAGTAAGTCACCACTGAACAATGTTTTAGATTAAATATATAAGATTAAGAAATTGTCGTCATCTACACCCCTACTTTCTCTATCTGGAGTTTATACATACTCCAGAGAAGCTGATTAAGATATGCAGCCACTGGATCGATCTTCTTTCTTGCAAGCAAAACGGTATCTTGTTTCATACAATTCCAATTTTTTAGGATACAAAAGGATTGTGTTATTCAAATGTTTTGGGCAAAATTCACTAACATGCTTGTCCAATATCCACAAGGTCTATGAGAACTAGGACGAAGGTTTGTTACTTAAAAAGAAGCATCTTTAAGATCAATTGGAGAACCCAGTAAGATCTGTCAGATTTTTCAGTCTTGGCACTCAAGATTACAAAAGTTAAAACCACGAAAGATAAATTTAGAATCTCAAAATACCTCATTAGCTTCATCTAAAGCACTAGTAGACTCATCCAATAGGACCAGCTTTGGTTTTGAAAGCAACAAACGCGCAAAAGCAAGGCGTTGCTGCTCGCCAAGGGAGAGAACACTGGACCACTCAGATGTTGAATCCAGACCGAAACGAGACAGTATATAGCCAAGTCGTACATTCTCTAGAGCCTGTCTCATTTCATCAGTTGTGGGCTTGCTAGAATTTACACTTGCATTTTCTGAGTCTTGTCCCCGCATCATGAATGGCAATGAACCTGAAAATTTAATTTAATTACTCTTCAGTTTCAAAGCCACTTGAGCATTCGTTATTTTCCTTTTCAGTAAATGCTTCGTAATATGATATTATTAAGCTCAAATGCATAAGAAAACGACTTGCAGAATATGCCAAATGGAAATGACAATTTGTTATATTGGCAAAGAAGGTAGCCAACATCAGATTACTCCAGATGGACACCAACATACATGTTACATTAAATTAAACACAATAGAAAGATCAGCATGTAGCATGTTATCTTTGTAGACGGTAATTGACCATGTTAGGTAAATTTATGGACTGACTAAACACTAGTCTATTTTTGCTACTTTCTTATCTAACTAGGTCTCTTCACTAACTTGAATCATTGGCCCTTTACGACCCCATCCCCAGACAAGTTCAGAATGCACACATAGCAATCTTATTTTCATGCTTCTTGTCCAGTGGACGACCAAAATCACACATGACAGAAAGTTGGATCCACGCCCTCAAGAACACCTATAGTAACAAACATATAGCTTAATCTAGGATGGAATCCTTCTATTATGCAGGTAAGATGGTTTGTTCATGTCAACTATATTACTTAAATCTTCACAAGCATGGAGTGACAACTGGTAACTATTTTTCCAAATGTCCATCATTAATGTATAAACTCTAATTGGAAAGAACTGTAGCTCTATCTATAAATTATAATTATTGGAAAATCAGGTATCAGATTACATTAAAGGTTAGAGTTAGAGAGATATATGGTTCAGTGGTCAATAAATAAGGGAATAGAACTTCCGAAATACACCATCCCAGTTACAAGTTATGCACATACCAGCTGGTTTAGTACCGTCTGGTGGAGGTATCATTTCTTCGGCCCACATAGGATAAAGCAATTGTTGACGGAGAGTTCCTAAAACCATATAGGGTCTTTGAGGAAGAAAAAATATGCTTCTAGAATTTCTATTCATGGGCTTTTTAAATTCGTCATTTTTATTTTGCAAATTTACTTCAAGAGAAGTCAATTCTGAAGAAGTGGGTGCTTCAGAATTTTCTTCAACTGTCACACAGAATGTAATTTTTCCTCTTCCAGTACTCCACAGACCAGCCATAGCTCTTAACAAAGAAGTTTTGCCACTCCCACTAGGCCCCATTACCTGTTAAGACATTTACAAAGTGAACAACTTCAGACCCAAAAGGCTTATTAGCTCATGTAAAGTTAAAGAAACCAAGATATGAAATGATTTACTGACCAACAAGTGCTCTTTTTCATTTATCTCCAATGATAAGTCCCTAACCAATGTAGCTTTACTTGTTGGTGTCTGCAGAGTCAAATTCTCTACATTTAGTAATCTCCGGCTCTCTTCTGCAGGCATGGATCCATTAGACTCAAATACAGGAGAACTTATGGTATTGCTGTATGTAAGACTAATTTCTTCTAAAGAATCAGAGAGGCCTTTAGAATTGCTGCTATCCAGAATATCGTCAAATTCACCTGCATTTGAGAGAGGTGCCAAATTGTGATAATCATGTAAATAATGGCTTACAGAAATCAATGCTATCAATGATCTTTTCTCAATTTCATAATGACACAAGTATAATCAATTATACAATGGAAACAACACAAGAAATTAAATTCTGAAGGGAGAGAGCCATTATTTAAACTTTGGCTGAAGAGACTATACTGGTATAATAAATTTGACAATCAACCTACCCCAGTACCAAAAAACCACAATTCACTAATAACAAGCCCTGCAACAATTTCTTCTTCTTTTCTTTCTTTTCATTTCTTTGTTTTTTTCCTTTTTTTTCTGAAATGACATACATGTCTACTTAAGTGTGTGGCAATAGGAATATTGATACTACATTTTCCAAATTACTTACCACTGTTACAAAATTCTATTTAGTTTACAGAGAAGGAAGAACGACTGCTTGAATAAAAGTTGAGATATAAAAGGGCTAAAGCATGGTACCTAGTCGGTCAATGACTGCTGAAAAAGCACTTATAGCTTGAAACTGGTACACGATGAGGGAGAAATCTCCAAGTATATGGTTGAATGCAGATACAGATTGGTTAATGACACCAAACTCAATTTTTCCTGTGAAATACATAGGAGCAACAACTGCAGCAGGAAGAATCTGAATGAGGTATCGATAGCCATTGGTGAAGAACTCTAGATTTCTGGAAGATATCAACAATTGCTGAACATAAGAGGGAAAAAAAAAAAAAAAATCAGACGGAAGGTCAGATGTAATTTCCAACACCATGTTTTGCAAGCAGAACAATAAAAATATTGAATGAATGCCAAACTCAACCTTTGAGCAACATTTCGAAAGAAATACACCTTACAAGTTTCATGAAAAAGCTTAGGTCCTGATTCCAGATATTTATTCAAGTCCATTGCAGCCTTTTTGGGATAATAGTTAATGCAGTTGTTAGCAAGGAAAGTTTTCTAAGGATTTTGGGCATCGAAAGCAATGAGATCGTACAGAGTCAACCTTTTTGTGCCAGATTCGGGAACCTAATGCTTTTACAATATAATATGTAAAAATGGGGAAGACATGAATGTAGTCAGGACCACAATGCAGTCAATTAAACAGAAAGGTTTTTACACGAGGAATGGATCTTAATCAGACACACACAAGCAATGTCTAACATAAGTTTCGTACTCTAATGAAAATATAGCTTTATGTAAATTTACATGATCAATATTGAAAGGATACTGGTTGACGAAATCAAACAAATGTGAAACAAACAAGCAATCATTGATACAATCATGCAAACGAAAACAGAACAACTGAAGGAACAAGAAATGAAAATATCCATACGGTTAAATTATCAAAAGCACTTCTGAATCGCTGGAGAAGAAGTTGCATTTCATTATCCTCTCCACCATAGAAAGCAATGGACTCGGCGTTTTCTCTAACTCGTACAAGTCCATAACGGAAATCAGCCTCCTTTTTCTCTTGCAAGAAGTTCAAAGTCACCAATCCCTAATTTTACAAGCCATTGAATTAGAAATCATCTAGTATTGCAAAATCACTTTTTGCACAAATTGAAAGTCAAAGTAATGTTACCTTTCCAAGGAAAACACTTATGGCTGTTCCACCAATAGAATAGACCAAAAGAACAAGAAAGAGCGGAGGATAGATTCCATACAAGATATTACTAAAGGATATCAAATCAACGGCAGCATTAAAAAGTGTCAAAGAGAAGGAAAGAGCTGTGCCCGTGAAAGCACTTAAATCATCAACAATGCGTTGATCAGGATTATCAATAATAGACTGAGACTGAATTTTGTAAAAGGTTCGATCCTTGAGATATCGCTCCATGTAAAATTTGGTCATCCATGACCTCCATCTTAGAGCAATAGTTTCTCTTGCATAATCTCTCAGCACAAAAAACTGTGAATGAAAACAACCTCATTAGAACTTGAAAGAAACTGTAAGTGAGAGTTGAGTTGACTGGAATACCTCACCGGAATTCCACCAGCAAAGCTGCCAAGGTAGTAGAGAAGTTGCTTGGTGAACTGTTCTTGGTCCTTGTTAGCCAGCGCGTTGTAGAAGTCACGGCCAAGGAAATTGAAGCCGACGCTGATGCCGGTAGTGGCAAGAGTGAGAGCAAAGACGGCTGCCAGTTGTAATCTGGCTTGTACTTTGTCATCCGAGTACCAATATGGAGCTGCCACTTTCCAGAATCTCCTCAAAAGCGTCTTCAGTTCTGGTACTTTTCTATTTTTATCTGGATCTGGTTCTGCTCTATACGGTAACGAAGATGATGAACTACACTTGATTTTCGAATTCAAACTACTTCTTCTAGAGCGAGCCCTACTTCTAGGCATGGCGGCAAATAAGGATAGAGTGGTGTTTTTATTCAAGAGAAACACGCGACTCTGAACATTAACATGAACGTTAACATGGTATTTGCTGCTGAAACTGCCAAGAGAGAGACTGCTTGCTTGTGCTTGTGCTTGTGCTTGTGCTTGTGCATGTAGGGTCATGGTGGTGGTTACGAAATAGCAACGGAGTCTGCTTCTAATCTTTGAATCCGGCAGCTTCTAATTACGCATTGCCCAATGAATTATCCATAAAGAGTAGGTTGGCCTTAGGCGTTACATTCTCTCTTTTCCACCTCTCATAATTTAATTATTTCAAATTATAATATTATAACTAGATTTCCCCGCCACGGGTCCACTTCTTATTGCACTCCAACTTTGCATTTACTTACCACTCAACTTCCAGGATCATTGGCGGTTCCTAAAAACAACTGCTTGGATAGAGAGAACTTACATCCATACAAATAATTCCTAAACTTTCTTTTTTAATTTTTTTTTTTAATTAACTCAAAGTTCTAAACACAAACTCTACATCCTCTTCTCATCAGAATTAATTTGAAAACGCAACCTCAGTGGCACTTCTGATCTCACCAAAATCAAGAAAAATTTGTTTATGATACTTCGTATTATTTTAAAAGCTTACGTTACGTGATCTGTTCGAGTTAAAAGTAAATTGTTGCTGATCCCTAAAGCCAACAGAATTACAATAACACACGAGTTATGGTTAACCCCGTAAGTGGTTTTAAAGTCAAGGGTATCCTACAGGCTATGGTAAAACATCTCCTAAATGTATGGGTAACGAGTTATATTCTGGACATGTAAAACCGAATCAAACCCAACCACATTAAAGTAGCTAACAATAACAATAGATTATAACAATAGTTTTCAACCAAGTAGTACTACTCATTTGTAATATATAACAATAGTCACTCACATTAGATTATGCAATTGCTTCCATGACTTTTCGCAGCAAATCTATATCAATAACGTCCTACGAGGATACATTGGGGAAAAACAAAACGAATCACATCTAGCTACTAAAAACGGATGACAAATTTTGCACCACAACAATAAGCTTCTACAAGGATCAATGACAATTTGCATTACAATTACATGGCTCAATTAAGTTCTAGAAACAGAAATTCAGAAACACAAGGGTCAATAAAAGAAAGACACCATCAAAAAAATAACTCTACAGATCACCCTTGTTCAGTAGTGTCAGCTTCTTCCTCATCCTCCTCGACTTCATTGCCAAGAGCTGTGGCTGTTCCTTGTGATGTTGCCATGGCCATGACCTCTCCAGGAGGTGGGTGGTCAAACTTGCATGATGCACCATACTTGCATGTCCCGGTCTTCATATAATAAGGACAATGAACAGAACCCTGTCAAAGTGTTGTACTCATGTAAGGGCCGTCCGATGGTAGTATAGGTACATATTATATACAATAATACAAATGTTCATAGTTAAACAAAATAAAGGGTAAAAATATACTTCTCATAAACTCACAAGGTCAAACATTTATATACATAACCATCATTTCCCACTTCCACATAGAATGGGTAGTAGGTCAACAAAATTAAAAGAAGTGCCCGACCATTTGTGTTGACTAGTCGTACCATGCACATGGGTAAAAATGAAACTTCAAACAAGAATAAACATATCCAAGCAGTACATATAATAATCACAGACAACATTCTTATCATACAAACACTGCTCCAGCCTTATGCCACTTACGTATTCCTTTATTGAAGGCCAAGTGAGTGCTTAGTACTCCTTTCATAACCCTGATTGCTACATATTTTAATGCAATAAAACAGACTTCAACCAAGCTACAGCATCAAAAGAAATTTTCTAACCATGTAAACACAAGCACACGTATAGATGATACATTCAAGAATTCTTATTAAGTTGGAGAGATATATTGATGCATGGTTTACAAGCATTTCCATATTTCAGAAACACCTTGCATAAAATTTACAAGTAGTAAAGCGGATCAGAATTACTAATAAGAATTACTGTATAAATATAGAAAAAAGAGAACCGATCCAAACTAAAGTTAATTTTAATCAAAACAAGGTCCAAAATGTTTTCCTTCAAATATTGACACAACCGGACAAGAAAAGATTCAAAAGGAATTTGATACCTCTCTCCTAGGCAATCCTGCAAGAGTGAGCTTAACAGGCTCTTGAAAAGCTTGCTCAGCTGCTGACAATGTAGGAGCTGACCGATCAATAGGGTGATGAAACTTGCATCTTTCACCAAACTTACACTCCCCAGTCTTCATATAGTACTACAGCATGTAAAATACAAAATACAATAGAAAAATAAGTCATTATGGGTGCACTAAATCTAATAAGAGGTGTCTTGACAAAAAGAGCTTAGCCACAAGGAAGTTTTCATCCATTGTACAGCAAAAGAAACTAGAAAAACACCCCCAAATGTAATTGAACAAAATTAATGTACAAGAATGACAAGACGTTAAGGAAAATTCCCCAAGTCTCAGTAATTACAGAATCAGTGACAAGATAATAGCAATAGGATAAGTTGCTACTAGAAGAATATTAAATTAAATAAATGCGCACATCACATTCCATCTGCCCAGGGCGTTGAGGATAGATAGTTGGGCCAACTCCGAGCTGCAAAAGGCAAACAACAAAAAGCATCACCTCTCAAATATGACCACAAAGTTACTTTATTTATAGCCAGAGTGTCAAGAGAAAACCTGGAAATAACATGCCATTTTATTTGGGTATAATCACAAACCAAATGGTTGTTTTAGAAGCAGGGAAAACCACACTTACAGTTTGCTGTGCCAATCTGGGGTCCATAGTCTGGTACATTGAGGCAGCTGGATTAACAACACCAATGTTCAGACTAGCTGCTGGAGAGGTTATAAGTGGGTTGCCTATTGCAGCAGCAGGAGGATTAATTGCTGCACACATTGAGGAATGAAATTTTAAAAAGAAAAAAAGGTGTTGAAATTGACATTTGAGAAGATTGAACAATTATTCTTAATTCCATGCATACCATTCCTGTCAGGATGATTGTAGCGACAAGTGGAGCCATATTTGCAACTGACACACAAAACATAAAAGAAATCTAAGCATCTTCTGTCACTTCCTTTATACGTATCTATAACATTAAACATCAATGGGCATATATTCATATATTCACCTCCCAGTTTTCAAGTAGAATGGACAATCCACTTCACCCTGAGAGAAGCAAAAGCTACATAGTCAATGCAAATCCTAAAATAATAAACAATCAAAAAGGAAAGAGTCACCTTCATTTTAAATAACAATTATTAGGTCATTTGAAATTTGAAATTCATCTTATTTTTAGTCTCTAATATTTAATAAGAAAAGAAATTAGATATCTAAGAAAATGACAAGAACCTATCTTGAGTTCACAGCCAATTTGAATCATACTTGCACATAGAAGCACTAAATTCTTGTAAGCTAGCACTAACTTCTTGTAAGCTAAGTACCTAACTATCCTCAACGACCCTCAAGAAAAAGAAAATCACAAGCGCAACAAAAAGATAAAGGAGACAAAAGATGTCATCACTCAAGTACAACTTGCAAAATAATTATAACAACAAACCACACAAGCGCAACAAAAAGATAAAGGAGACAAAAGATGTCATCACTCAAGTACAACTTGCAAAATAATTATAACAACAAACCACACAAGCACAAGTTCCCAAACATATGTATGTGTGTGTGTGTCAAGTTCCAAAACATATGTATATGTGTGTGTGTCACTGTGTGCAAAATAATTATAACAACAAACCACACAAGCACAAGTTCCAAAACATATGTATGTGTGTGTGTGTCAAGTTCCAAAACATGTGTGTGTGTGTGTGTGTGTGTGTGTGTGTGATTATATATGTAATTAAAAACACGTGCGCCAGTACAGCAGACAAAATAGTTAGTTACCGGTCTCAAAGGAAGTCCTTTTGTGTTATGTAACACTGCTGGGGCGAATGATACAAGAGGATTATATGGATTCATACCACCTGTTGCGTCACCAGCCTTAAATGAAAATTCATTCTGCTTGCCACTAGCATTTTCTTGTCCAGCTGATGCTATTTGGATATCTTTTGGATGATGAAACTTGCATGTTGCACCAAATTTACAAGCTCCGGTCTTCATATAGAACTGTTCAAGAATTACAGGATATAGGAAGAGCAAATTGCATAACTAAATAGCAAGCTCCGCCAAAGAACCAAACGTAAAAAATCTTACAGCACATGCAGGCTCAGAAGGCCTCTCCGGTAAGGCAAAAATGTCAGCATTTCCTGAAGCACTCTGAAACAAAAGTAAACAACATATTTTTATGAATTAAAGAAAATAACTTAGAATAAACTTGAAATAATTTGGCACACTATATGCAAATTGCACCTACCGAAGTAACCAATTTATCCTTCGGATGATTGAACTTGCACTTCAAACCAAACTTACATCTTTGAGTCTTCAAAAAGTACTGCAACAAATTAAATAGAAGATGAAATGGTTCAGACTTTAAACAGCTCCAAAATATAGTTACAAAACTTGCAAATATAAGAAAGTTTAAAATCTTGCTTACAGGACAATCTGGTTCTCCTGGTCTCTCAGGAAGAGATTCAGTCATTGTGATAAGCAGAACCTGATTAACAACAAATCAATGACGATGTTATCTTAAAGTAAGAAATGTTGCTCATGATTGATATGCTATGCTAATGAAGTGCATGTGTAACAGAGAGAAGCCAACATGGTTACCTTACTTATTTGTGTCTCCATGGTACGATGGAACACAAGATAACTAGCCTATAAATCATTTCTCCTCACCTAGAGGCTAGAACAACTTTATATACCTTTTCCAATGACACCGTTCACTCTTAAAACGTCCAGGTAACATAAACTACAAAGGCAAGCTACAAAGACTCGGGCATTAATTATCAAATTAAACACTTCAAGTAAACTAAGAATACATACTCATCTGGTACAACAATTATTTTACTTAGATATCTATGAGAAAAATGAGTGTAAAAGAAGAGAGAAACACATAGGGGCGAAAAGCCAGTCTCAAAAACAAATGAAAGGGGAAACCTAGGGAAATAATCTATGTAAATAGTGGTAAATGTGTATACATACTATCTTACTGCTGTCTCATATTTTATCTCAAAAATTCTGTACGTACATATATTAAAATAAAGCTCATATGTTATATCCATACCCACATCAGTATAAAGCAGATATCCATCTAAAGATAAAACTTGTTAGATTATAGAATTATATAACAATGTTTAGTTTAATAAGATATATTATAATAGACATAGAAAACAGCAACGTGCTTTCACCTCTTTCCAATCTGGGATTCCACCTTCAGGAACCCAAATAGGATGGTCAAACTTGCAAGTTTCTCCAAATTTACATGTTCTTGTTTGCATATAGTGGGCACAATCCTTCTCTCCCGGCCTTTGTGGATATACAGGTAAATTGCCGGCACTCTCGAATCTAGTGCGCTTGGCTAAAGAGTTGGTAGCATACCAAGCTTCACTTTGCCCAATTGTGGTATGGGTACCCAAAACACTCGGATGGTAGAGCGCTATAATACATAGTATATACATTTATACAAGAAAACAGGAACAAAAGTTATATGCTACTAAATAAGTATAATGTATAAAATAATTTTTAACTAGGAACATAAATAACTATATACAGATACACGGAAATAAAAATTATATGCGAAGAGTAATACCAGCTAAGAAAATACAATTACTATAGAAAAAGTAAACTTTACACTTAAAAAATATACAAGTAGCCCAATGCAACAGTACATCAGGTAAGCAAAACAATCTTAAAATTTTATGTTTAAGAGGAAAACTATTATTAATATGGCTTGAAATATACTAACAACTACAGTTCTTTTTTTCTTTTTTTTTGGATAATCCATAAATCCCCTAAACCCGCTTAACGAATCTGAGTTCAATATTGGAACCCCGACCAAACTCTAGAATCTTTGGGAAGCAAGAAGCTATGGGCTTTGGCCAAGTAGGTACCCATGACCATGAGGGTTTGAAGCTTAGACCTTGTGGAAGCAAACCACAGGCCTAACTATTATTACTAACCTCTCCTCATGGATATTATTAGCTACTAATAACAGTTGAAATAAACAAATGAAAATATATTGATATTTATAGCATATGTTAAAATTTAGTGAAAGGAAAGCAGAGTTGTCAATAGAGGCATGCATGCCAAAGCCAGCACAAGTTATGATACATTATACAGGTGCCCAATCTTGCGCCTATTCGATATATTGTTTAAAAAAAAACCACAGAATATCTGAAGTCTGACACATGATTCGACTAGAGACAAAGACTAAATGAAGGAGTGTTAAATGATAGAAATGCAGGGCAAATGAAATTAAGAGGAAAAACCTTCGGAGGAGCGTTTGATGGCAGAAGTGGGGTCGACACCAGGAGGCCAGGGTTGGGAGGAGGTGTTGATAGTGGAGTATCTCAACAGATCAGTGTGAGAGTAATGGTAAAGAGAATGATCGGGATCGTAATGGAGAGCAGCGTCCGTCATGGAACGAGAAGTGTAGACGCTTGTTGGGGATTTTGCTGCGCCGTAGTACACCTGGTTGGCCATCAATCAATCACTTCCTCTCTCTTTTTCACTCTACTCTACTCAATCCAAACCCTAAGTCAAATGAATCATATTAACTAACAGCAACTATTTGATTCTCTGGTGTTCCCTCTCCCATTCATCACGTCAAGTACAAATGCTGCCACTCCAACCAAGTGACCAGATTCACTTCACCTCGCATATTTTGGACGTGGGCTTGTTGTTATTCAGTCCTCGCCCACCTGGGCCTTTTTAGTTTGCACCGCCTACTATCTACACCCCTTTCCTAAATTCATCTCATTAAAAAACAATTACATTATGTATTTGCATTCTACTTATTTTCTTAAATTTATTCTAACTAGAATGCTTTTAAATATGTGATGGGGTGTACTCACCAAACCAAAAGGGTTGCATATCTTTAAAGGGGTGTAATTCTTACTTTTATTTAAATATATATATATATATATTAATCACTTATTTAGAATTTTGTTGTTGATCATGTTTGATAAATGTTATATATCGTTTGGATTTTGTTGCTTTGGATCACACCTCCACACGCAGTACATAGCTAGAGGCGCAAGAGCCGATATTAAATAATAATAATTAAAAAAGAAAAAAAAGGAAGGCTCTTGCCTCTCTAGCTATGGAGAGTTAAGAGAGGTTAACTTAACTTTGTGTATGTACTCCATTCTATTTATTCAAGTTCACCAGTAATATGTTTCGGTGTTGGTAGCTGAGAGCAGCAAGATTTACATCAGTGCACCACATATGATCAGTCAGTAAAACCATAATTTGGGCCATGAAACGACCCATCTTTTAGTAGGCTTATTCAGAAGAGTAAATCAGCATCGATTCCTCATTGAATGTACAAAGAAAATACCATAATTGAACCGTTCAATACAAGATTACAAGTGTTGGTACTACACTAACAAGCGTTGATTAAGTTGGTAATGTGTGTAACAGATGATTACTCATCCTAATTGCTAAATAAATGAGAGAGTAAGATCATTTACTCCTTTATTGGCAATATAGAGACCATCCTGCCAGACCTGCAACAATAATTAAACAATCATGATATCGGCAATTAGCTTCAGTTTCAAATGCCAATAAAGGACCTATACTTAATCATCATCATAAGAGTATAAAGACGTAAGAAATTAAGGAGAATATAGAAACATCTCTTTTCCAGTAATTAATTGGCATCTTAGTCATTCTTTCAACAGAAAATTTGCATCCTAAGTCAGGATAAGTGCATAATGCAACTGACAATTTCATTAGGCCGGAGATTACTGGCTAGAGCTAGACCCTCCGGACACAATGCTCACTTCACAATGCACACACATCATCAGCCAGACAATTCTCAACAAGAATCTTTGGAAAGTCTAAAATCTAATTAGTAAGAGAAAGCAAAAGTAATTCTGCCTTTCACGACTTCCCCCAGCTTTATGGTTCAACAACCATACAAATCAACTGTAGAACACTTGCAGTATGGGTTCCAATGACTGCAAAAGCAATGGACAAGCATGCAAGGAAGCAACAATTTATCTCAATTCTAAACGTTCAAAAATCATGCATCTTCAGTAGTTCCTGGTGACAGGACAAATCCCAACGATTGAGAACTTGGCACTGCACTCCTAGTTGTCATGAAGTCATTATGTATGCCTAATCTATGAAATAAAGACAAATGAAAATATTATCCATTTGAATTTTGTTTGTGAACTACAAAACATTGTACAATGTTAGGTAAGATGACAATAGTTGATGACCAAACAACTGATAATGAAAATTAAGATTTAAGACTACATTAATGCATTTAAGTGACATTAGCTCTAGAAGGGAGGATGTGGCAAAAACTGATGGTTGAGAAACACCTAAATAGTCAATTCAGAGTTCTTGGATCAATTTTCAACAAAAGACTTTCAGATTAATGCGGATGTCGACCATAATAATATGCTAATGAACGAAATTCTACTGCTATAACCTCAAATTCCTTCGTTTCCACATATAAGTTCTAGAATTCTTAATTTGAAAAGTTGTCCTACATCCCCCTTGCAAACTTGTAATGGATGTATCACCGACCATAAAGAAGAGCACATCACCTCAGCAACAACCACAGCATTTCTAATCTACACAACATTTCGGATTCATAATGCCTTGAAAATGGAAGCTATCGACTATCGTATAAGTTATACATAGCCTTAATGCACAGAACACTCACCTCAAACTAAGCATTTCATCTTTCCACAAACCCTTTTTGAAAGGATATCCATAACTAAGATTTTTACTATTGGCGTCAGTTTGTCGCAGAGGGCCGCCAACAGAACAGCAAAGTAGCACTAACACCAGACAATGAATCTAAATTTCCCCATTATTTACCAAACAAATTCAAACACTTTCCCACCACTCCATTATTTTATCATTGAAAGAAGTTGACAAATAAAAGCCAAGAACATAGAGAAAAGACAGCATTAGTGTAAATGTATGTGCAAGTTAATACCATGTGTGCATTGAACCAAACTGTCGTGTACAATGTTTGACAAGCACAAAGCTGCTTCAGCGGTCAGAATTTTACAACTTAGCCATGATGGAAAGTCTTGCTCTCAGCTCAGCAGCTACAGCATCAATGAACTCTTCAGTGTTCAGATACTGAGCCCTTGCAACCCTTCAAAAAATATGATAATTTTTTGTTTGAATAAACTTGAGCAATCACAAAACTTTCAAAGTGAATATCGTTTTAAAGTACTCACTTAGGCCCATGAATAAGAAGTGCAAGATCCTTAGTCATCTTCCCCGAGTCAACTGTTCCAACACAGGCTGCTTCCAGTTTCTCAACAAAATCCAGTAGTCGGGCATTATCATCCAACTTTGCCCTGACAACATATAATTGTGCTCAAGTTTTATCTGATGTTTCAAAAATTAAGCACTGAAAACCATTGTATAAGATACTACACTTTTGTTTTTCATATATAAGTTATAAATGCTACTGACAGGGTAAGGCAACATAAGATCCTTACCTATGTGCAAGACCTCTCGACCAAGCAAAAATGGATGCTATGCTGTTTGTGCTGGTTTCACCTCCTTTCTGATGAACACGGTAATGGCGGGTAACTGTACCATGAGCTGCTTCAGCTTCAATGGTCTTTCCATCTGGGCACACCTGGAAGGCAAATTCAACTTCCTTTTAATTTATCCAAGATGAAGAAAAGGCAGGCAGAAATCAAGGAACACATCTGGTGACAGAAATGAACATTGAATATTTTACCAGTACTGATGTCATCAACCCCAGAGACCCAAAACCTGTACCAATGCAAACGAATTTCTTGAAAGGTCAAATCTCACTCAGAAGAAAAATAGCAAAAATCACATAAAAATATGTCTCTCACAGGTCATCATCATGTACTGACACACACCTTGGGCTAAGAAGTCACTCTGCACATCCCCGTCGTAATTTTTGCATGCCCATACATAACCTCCTTCACTTTTCATAGCATAAGCAACCATATCATCAATAAGGCGGTGTTCATACCTGCAAGCCAGCAATTTGAGTTATCGAAGAATGATTTAAGCATAAATAGCCACCATTCTGGGCAATGTTTCTCACCATATTCCTGCAGCCTCAAACTTTGATTTCCATTGGGTCTCATAAACTTCTTGAAATATGTCCTTGAATCTTCATAAAAGTGAAAAGTAAGAAAGTCTCAACATGTAATATTGAGTTAAGCAATATGATTTCAACATAAGAAAAGAATGAATAGGATGTATAACAACTGAAAATGATGCAGCCTAAGAGTTTCCAGTCACTTCCCACAAACAACACAATTTTTCTCTCCAACCAAACTACATGCATAGGAGGCATTTAAAATCGTCTTGAACGTAGGAAAAGATGATATAATGATAGAAAAAAGCATGACTAGGTAAATGAATACCTTCCATCGTATATTTTAAGAATGGTATTTTTGGTGCTAAGATAGAGGGGCCACTTTTTCCGGTAAGCAGTGCTCATTGAAGCCTCAGCAAAAGCATGAATAGACTGTTTGCCAATTTAAGCAGAGGGGCAATAATTATTTGCCTCTAGGCTAATGTGAAAGAAGTAAGAACGAAGAAGAAAAAAACACATTTGCTTTATATATATAACCTCATCAGTATTATACATGGACAAAGCCACACCTCCAGCACCAGTGAAGTTAAAAACGTCTAACTCTGTCTTTTGATCATGCCCGTCTGGTACTGCAATCATACCAATTGCCTAAGTAAGCTACAACAATTGGAAAAAAAAAAAAGAGAGAGAGAGAGAGAAGAGAAGAGAAAAACTACAAGAACGGGAAAGAAAGCAGGGAGTGCATTTCTGCGCAGCAACTGTGCAATCTATGTGAATAGTAAAATTTGTGTTTTTGAAAAGGATGCTTTTATTAAAAATAGTGGTTTTACCGAAAACTAATTTAAGTTTCCCTGGCCCTTGTACAAGCGTATCAGTTGCTCGGTACTGATCACCAAAAGCATGCCTTCCAATGCAGATTGGCTTGGTCCATCCTGAAAGAGATGATACTTCACTTTTCTTGTCTCCTTCAAATTTTAACAATAAAAAGGGACTCTAAAGAAATCATGACAAACCTGGAACAAGTCTGGGGACATTTTTACAGATAATTGGTTCTCTAAACACTGTACCTGAAAAATTTGTTGGGGGAGGGGATAGGAAGAGAAACTAGTGGGTGGTTTAATTCAACAAGGAAAGAATAGATAGCAGAAAAACAGCAACAGGTAGAAGGATTACTGACCATTTAAAATGTTTCGAATGGTACCATTTGGACTCTTCCACATTCTTTTCAAGTTAAACTCCTTAACGCGAGCTTCATCTATTGAAAACCAAACCAAAATATATGATGTTCAGCAGCAAAAGTAATAGCAACCAACTAATATGATTCAAATAAAACATGTAGGGAATGTATACCTGGAGTTATAGTGGCACACTTAATTGCTACATTATACCTATGATGACAAAGACAAAGCAACATTAATTGTAGAGTGGGAGAAAGCAACATGGGTTGTTGACACACTAGACTCAATTAGGTAAAAAAAGGAACAAACTTGAGAGTGGCATGAGCGCTATCGATGGTGACTTGATCATGAGTAGCATCACGATTGGGAAGGCCAAGGTCAAAGTACTTGATATCCATCTCCAGGAACGGAAAAATTAGCTGCACACAACACAACATCATCAGATGACATGACGCTAATTCAATATCAACATCAAACACGAAAGAATACCTTATCTTTAATGGATTTCCAAATAACTCGAGTCATTTCATCTCCTGCATATAAACAAGAATGGATCAATTGCAGATAATTGAATTGTTTTGGTTAGAAGAAATATATAAAGGTGAAGTGACTGACCGTCCATCTCGACGATGGGGTTGGCCACCTTGATCTTCTCGAATTCCATTTCGAGGGTATGATTTCACTATGACTTTCAATTCATATTTCAGACTTGATATGCTTTCAGTTTACATTCCACACGTGGCACACTACACGACAAAACTAGAACTAGTCCTGCAACTTATTCGTTATCTATCAGCATTCGTGATTAGTATAAATAGTCCTGCAATTTATAAATTCCAAAGATTTGATACCTGGCGTCCGATTCCTGCTATGTTTTTTCTTTTTCTTTTATTATTATTATTTTTTTTACGATTGTAACAATCAAAACCAACAATAGTAAACATTATGACGTTACTCGTGATTAGTCCCGAAGAAGAAGTGGAACCAGCCCTCAAAAAGTAAAAGACAACCCTCAAACAATGTGAAAAAATTGCCACAAATGTGGTATGAGCATTTGATCCTTGTACATTAGAAACAAAGCAAGAGTGATTGTCACTATTGTAACAATCTATCACATTGATTCATGTTGTATATTTGCTTATACTCTCTTTTTCTTTTCGATTTTAAAACGAGTAGATGATGATTTTTTTTCTACCCTACACAATGCTTGCAACCAGGTGATAGACATTTATTATTCATGTTAAATAGTTTTACATTGTTTGAGGAAGTGAATTTATATTAATTTATAAAATGAAGGTAAACTTTCAATCATGAGCTAGCTTTTATGGTGAAGTTAGACTCAAGACCCTTTTCCTACGATTCACACAATGACTAAACATTCAATAATCTAAAGTGGATGGTGGGAATTAAATAATCTAGCTCATATTTTATGTTGAATAAGCAATCATACATGAACCAGACCATGATAATTGAAGAGAGTTTAACTAGTGCTTATCAATAATACAGCTTGTTGGAGGATAAATGACTTGATAGCCACTTCGAACATCACAAAGAGTGACTCCTTATACATTCATAAAAGAAGAAGACATGAGCCAATTAGAGTTTCCGGAGTGTTGCTCGTAGATGTGGCTGAAGACCGGTAAGATTGGTAGCCATTTGAACCAGGTAACTTAATTCTCCATTCACTAACTCAAACACTCGACTTATCTCCCTCACCTGCACCACAAAAATTTATAATTGTGATGATGTTAATTAACCAAATTATACAACAGTTAAAAAGTCTACAATAATAACAATTCTGCACTGCACGAAACTAAAAATAATATATCCTTTTACCATAACACATACTGGCCATGTTCTAGCCCTCAAATTATTTTTGAGCTTTGGTTTTTATCTCACATTTATTAAAGTTGAGATTCAAGAAGCTCACTTTTATCTACTTCTACCATCTATGATCTATCTACCGTAGTAACTGGGGTCACTACCAGATATTGCCATCTATGGCATGTCTACCTTTCTATCCAATGATCTTGACAGCTTTACAGCACCGCATAATATAATTGGTATGACAACTCTTCACTAACCACTTTTTTCAGCATTTATACTTCTTTATATCGTTTGATGAACACAATATGTCTGGAATGCTAGAGCAAATTATGCCATTTCTAACAATACATAAAACAATCAATCGAGTACAGATAGTCTATAACTGGGAACAAGATCACATGGGTACCATGAGAGGAAATGACATCCAATGTCCCACGGTATGAATAAGCAATGCAGAGGTAACAAAATATGAAATTTAACTAGAAAGACTGATGTTCATATATTTTATGATTCACAATGGTGAAATAGAATTTCGCTCAACTGGTAAAGGGGAAAGAGAATGAAGGGAAGGGCCATATACCTATGCTATATTTTTGGTCATAATACCCTATATTTGTCCGTCATTGCCTCACAAGTTAAAATCATATTATGATGTAGAAACTAAGGCTATGTGGAAAGGGCCATCTATAGTGATCTCCAAACCATTAGTAGAAAAGTAAGGACTCGTCCAAATGAGTACAAATTTCTTCAAAGCAACCTCCTCACAGCCCACACACTGGTGGATTACATTGGATAAATTGGAACGATATGTTCCTCCCAATACAAAGCTTTTGGACAAAATAACAGAAGTAGAAAGAAGGATATATTCAAATGTTTAAATTTGGACCTGTGACCGACCAAATACCTAAAGGGAATATATACATCTAAGTAATCTCCACAGACCCAAAATAGAATAGCACTATTTGCAAACTATTTGATTTATATTGATAGAAAGGAATCCCCGATGCCTCAGCCAACCAAGCGACTACAGCATTGTTGTAATGCTGTTCTGTTACTAGTACATCTCATTTATAGACAGCCTAAAAGGTTTGTCTAAAAGCACCACATATTTCTAGCACAATCATGCCAAAAATGCAACAACTTACAGATAAATTGTTAATTAACCAAGAGACATTATTACATTTTAGGGTGAACATTTCCATTATGTTTTCTTCTTAAAAAAGTGATTAGACTGTATAATGAAGCAGCACATATTCCAAAGTGAAATTAAGATAAAAATTACCTTAGAAGCATTCCCCACAAGTTCACTATGAAGCTTAATTACTTTATCTTCTGCATTATAAGTCCCTTTCTGAAAATCAGCAGATAATAAAAGAACAAAATTAAAAATAAAGAAGCCAAAAATAGAGTGCTTCACAAACTCCATTGAGACAACACAAGTTAACTGGCACTTGAAAGTCAAGGAACACAAAAGAGTGTGTGAAACTATTGTCAAAAAAATTAGGGTTCAAAAGGGTTAATTTTCCTAGCAATAAATGTCAACCCAAGGCTGGCCTGAACTAAACAAGAAAAAGTATGAGGAAAGTAACTATTTTGTAACACAATCATAATTGATAAGGCCTCTTATCTGAAATATGAGCTAGTCACTAAGTAAGTGCAGATTTGAAGCAACTGAATTAGATATATATACCTGAAGTTCAAGAAGGCCAGTGCTTTGAGCAATGACAACTTCAATGGTACCATCAGCTTTAGGCCTCCAAAAGCCACTCTCAGCATGCATGGGTTCTCCTGAACCCAACTTCCATGTCTTCTGAGTGTATGCTATCACTGGCTGAACCCACCAACATAATAATTGGAAAAAAGAAGTCAAATTGTCAGTGAAGGAAGGTTGAAAGAGTGAGTGTTAACAGGCATATAATATATGTATGTATATGTATAGAAAAAAAGAACCTTGCCAGAATGAGAGAAAAGGAGTTCCTCCCCATAATGAAATGAGTTGATGGTTGGATAACCACCCTCCCCTTGGCCTCTCCATGTCCCCAGCAAGTATGATAGTGGTGCAATTGCTGGGTGCATGCCGCCTCTCGATTCACAACTACCACCCATCTCCATTTCCCGTGCACTGATTTTCCCGTCTTTCGTTGTCTCCACTCTCCTCTCACTCCCTGTGTCTATTTCTATTCCATATGTTGTTTTATCTTCCATAACAAAACAAGGCACATTACAAGACGGCTTTCTTTTATTTTTCGTCTATTCAGCGTTTATTTTTAGATTAATTCTCCAAATAAATTCTTATAATATATAACATTAAAGGTTGGTCACTTGTGTTATTGCACGCATTAAAGTAAACAATGAGTTTAATATCACATTTTCACAAGCTTAGTTTCATAAATTTATTTACTATGGACAAAATTAAGTGAGTTTATTAATAAAGCAAATTGGTATGTATTTGTAGGGGAAAATCGATTTTAATACAAATGCGGAAACATGGATTTTAAAAATTTTTCAAATAAAAACATGTCTGATCAATGCTAGTAATAACAATTCAATAATTAAATTAATAAGATCGAATCTTACCTTATATTAAAATTGAATTTATCCCTTTTAATTTGTAAATTTTTCACCACCTGATCTTTCTTACTATAACTCTTCATAAAAGAAACTGTGTGTGGGTACAATCTTTTTAAAAACTCTCTTAAAGTAGATGGTTATATGGTGATTTAATCAATGGAAATTTTTTTGTTCTAGTAGCCAAAAATTCTCTCTCCCACTCTATTACCAATCATAAAACATCTTTTTTACATTGGTAAACTAGGGTTTTTCCATTTAACAAGGAATTCAAATTCCTATTTAAATTAGAATACTTAATTCAAATCCAATATGGAGTCAAATTCCTTATTGGATTAGAATTATGTTCTTTTAATTTAATATGGAATTTAATTCCTATTAAATTAAAACTTTTTTAATATAATTTAATATGGAATCTAATTCCAATTAAAATTATTATTTTCATTAATTAATTAAATGATTTTTCATTAAATTAAATTATTCTAAATCATAATTAATTTAATGACATCATTTAGAATTGAACCCATGACCTCCATAAATAATTAAATAATTAATCATTAATTAAATAATTATAAATATTTAAATAATCAAATTATTTAAATTATTTTGTGAATGTGTCCATAACTTATATGTACACTTATAATTGGACAATTCAATTATATTCTTCAATTTGTTTCTTTATGTGGTTGTGAGTTAACAAGTGGATCAAATGAACCTACAATTTGAATTTCAATAATATCAGAATTATTAATTAAATTCTTTAATTAATAATTCACTATTATTAACCTTAGAGTTACTCCACTAAAAACTAAATGTTGCACTCTCAAAATTGTAAATGTTTTATACAATCTGAATTTTCAGCGTCTATCGATTTAATCATTTCATATGGTTTGATCTTTCACGAGTAGTTTATAATTAGAGCTAGGTTATTAAAATCTGTTATACTTCTCTAATTATATGTTGTTCCTTTAAGTACAATTGATTCTCTAATGAATAATATATCCATAACAACTTATGAATTTATCTTTTCATTTACTCGTAAACAGAAAGTTGAACGCTCTTATTGTTCAAAACTCGAATCAACACTTAAAAAAACTATTCATCTACTTATCGCAAGAATGAGTGGATTCCACTATTGTGTAGAATATTTCCAGTCACTTATTAAACCACATCTCTAAAGTATGAAACTTATTGACCATCAATCTATAACAGTCTCACTCATGTAAATCAAAAGACATGATCCAACAAATAGAAGTCCATAAAACACTCAAGATTAAGATCAATCCATATATGATCATCTAGTCGATAAATAAGAATTTCTTTGTTTAACGGATATAATAAGAAATTCATTTTATTGTGGTCCAATCCTATATATTCTTTATTATATAAGTGCCTCCATTTTTATGTCGCCCACATGAACAATCATGGATAAGATCATCGTATCAAATACGAAATAGATTGCAACTGTAGATTTATCACAAATAAAGTACCAAACTTTGTTTGCTTTCTACGGATTCTTTAAATTACTAATCTCAAATTAAATCCTATTATATATAACACTTACATACTTAATTTGAAACTACATAAGTAATCATGGATGTTACATGATATTCGTATGAAGAAAACATTTTATAAATGCACATTAATTTGAATAAAATAAATTTTATTTGTTTATTATTTATTTAAATATTTATAAATTATAAACTCTTATGACACAAACCTTAACAATATCAAGTTAAGAGTTGCCCATGTTTAGAACGTTAAAGTTGATAAATGTAGACATGTTAATTTAGAGTGGCTATAGAATTGATGGATATACAGTGTTAGTGAAGAATTGGGAAAAGGCTTAGAATAGGAAAAACGGATGGATATGGTAAAGTGAGGGTGATGAAATAGATGATATCTGAAAGAGGATAAAACGGTGATCCAGTGACTTGACCCGTCTTCATAGCTAAGACCTTTTCTCATCCACGTAACTTTCTGGTTTAAACCAACTACAAACAATCCCTTCTCTCTTATTATTTTTATTTTTTCATTTTCTCATTATCTCTCTCTCTCTCTCAAGTCTCAAACAACAAAGTCAACAACGCCCAAGCATACACCTACTCATTCTCATTTCTCTTCTAAGCTCTAACCACCCACCCTACTTTCATGTATTTGTTTTTCTCGATCAAACCCCTTTCTGTTTTTCCATTCCCCAGTTCCTGGTTTGTTCTGCATTCCCTTGCACTACTATATCATTTTTATTATTTTTTTCAATCAGCGTTATCATATGTTATGTAAATGTGATCATTTGTATTCTGTTTCTTTTTCCTTTTCAGATATCTACATTTCCTTCACATGTCATCTACAAAACAATATAACATAAAATATATTTTGTTTGGTTAAGAATAGTAGTGTCGATGTGTAATGAAACTGGAGTCAATCTTAAAATATATTTAATTCATGGAGGTTACCAACTTTGACGTTGTTGTGGTATTTGCGTATCATTTCAACACACGACGTGCCCCCCACATTGAGTCATGACATGCACATATCAAAACATTCATTGCAAGTTAACAAGAGTTGCATGTCCTTACAGAAATATCATACTGTAGATTGCATGCTAGCTAATGCCTGTTCCATTTTTTATTAGGAATATTTATTGAGGGATATTGTTGTGTTGCCCCATTGATGTCATCAAAGCCAATCAAGATGGTTGACTCCTCCGAGGTAACTCTTGTTTAGTTATGTGTTTTCTCTGACAACAAAAATGAAATGTGACTTATCAATGTTAATGAGAAGCTTTGATGTGTTGATGCAGTTGAGCTACCAAGCATCAGAAGAATCAGAGTCATGTGAATCCCAACAGATGGTAGATTCAAAGTGTAATCCACAGCTGCCTGATCACCTGAAGAAGGACATATTGGATCGCAAAGCTAAACTTATCAATGCTAATACAGCTAACAGTTCACCAAGAGCGTCAAGAATTACACATAGTATTTCCAAGATCAATGAAAATGTAATATGTAATCCCCAATTTGATCTGAAAAAGATGGATCCTCTTAACAAGCCGCTCACCAACACATATGCTAATCACCGCCCACAGCCAAGCCCAAGAAAGCCACCAAATTCTGAACTGTCCACATCAACCGTAGTTGCTACCAATAATGTCACCAACCATGGAATGGCAAGTGGAAATAGCAGTCGTAGCGACAGCTTAGAAAGCTCCACTGCGCCTCTTAGGCCTCACACTGGTGGTGATGTACGATGGGAGGCCATTAACGTCATCAACTCCAAAAACTCTATTGGCCTCAGCAATTTTCGCCTTCTCAAGCGCCTCGGCTATGGAGACATTGGTAGTGTCTATCTAGTTGAACTCAGAGGAACCACTGCACACTTTGCTATGAAAGTCATGGACAAAGCATCTCTTGCAAGTAGAAACAAGTTGTTGAGAGCACAGACTGAAAGGGAGATTCTAGGACTTCTCGACCACCCTTTTTTGCCCACTTTGTATTCCTACTTTGAGACTGATAAGTTCTATTGCTTGGTCATGGAATTCTGTAGTGGAGGCAATCTCCATTCTCTTCGACAGAAGCAACACAACAAGTACTTTACAGAGGATGCTGCAAGGTTAGTTTCTTCTTCTTATATCTTAATTAGATGTACATTCATTTTCCAAGTGACTGCAATGACATATTGGCTTACATTTGTCTTGTTAAACAGGTTTTATGCATCGGAGGTGTTGTTAGCTCTTGAGTATCTGCACATGCTAGGCATTGTATATAGAGATTTGAAGCCAGAGAATGTGCTGGTAAGAGATGAGGGTCATATCATGCTTTCGGATTTTGACTTATCACTTCGTTGCTCTGTTAGTCCCACACTGGTCAAGTCTTCATCTGTTCATGTAAACAGTGGTGGTGGTGGTGGAGGAGGTGGGGGCATTTTAAATGATGATCTTGCAGTGCATGGTTGTATGCAGCCATCAACCTTTTTCCCGCGCATTTTGCCTTCTAAAAAGAATCGCAAATCTAAATCAGATTTTGGGGCTTCTGCTAATAGTGCCCTGCCAGAATTGATGGCAGAGCCTACGAATGTGCGGTCAATGTCATTTGTTGGTACACATGAATATTTAGCTCCCGAGATCATTCGTGGAGAGGGTCATGGTAGTGCAGTGGACTGGTGGACATTTGGAATCTTCCTGTATGAGTTGTTGCATGGCACAACTCCCTTCAAGGGACAAGGAAATCGCGCAACACTTTTTAACGTTGTAGGCCAACCATTGAGATTTCCGGACACTCCACAAGTCAGCATCGTGGCTCGTGATCTTATAAGAGGACTTCTTGTGAAAGAACCTCAAAAAAGAATTGCTTATAAAAGAGGTGCTACTGAAATTAAACAACATCCTTTTTTTGAGGGAGTGAACTGGGCTCTAGTCAGATGTGCAATGCCTCCCCATATACCTGAACCTGTAGACTTTTCAGTTTTTGCTTCCAAAGAGGCACCCCCTGCACCTGCTGCAGACAAGAAGATGCCACCAGAAACTGTAGCTGATAAAAACAGTGGTAGTCCTAAAGATTCTTATGTAGAATTTGAGTACTTTTAGGTATAACCTCTTTACTTGGATCATAAAATTGCATTTTTGGTGGGCGTAGATTTACTTTTGTACAAAGAACAAAGAATTCAATCTTAATAAGACTTAAGTTTTGTCAAAGTTGATTATAGCTAGATGAGAAGCAATAAGTAGTGTCCTTGTTGAAAAGATAATTTCTTCCAACTTCCAATTCATCATTGTTCCTGATCATCATTTTTATTTAGTCCTTGCCATTATAATTACCACATTCTGCATTGGACAAGTATAAACTAGGAAAATAGATTCTACAGTTGTCTTTCAATTACAGGAATGGTTTTGGACTGACAATGGATCACAAGATAATGCTGTTTGATGGGTATAATTTGCAGTTGAGCTCTCTTATACAAGTCCAGTCATGTTGAGGCAATGACACATTTCCTTCAAAGTTTTAGAAAAACAGAATGTATGTTAGGTATCTATCATGATACAGAAGGTCGTCCAGAAAATGTATGTAGTATCTACTGATATTCGCTGATCATATGTGAGTCTATATGATCTTTTCAAGCCTTTGGTTGTTCAAAGCATGAATGGGATAAAAATCATGTTCATTGAGAAAAGTAATATTTGTTTGTCGAATCTCCACGTAACTTGGCAGGATTTCTGCTACATGCAATTATTTATTTCAACTAATTCAAGTACAAAAATAATGATATACAGCCTTTGATTTGAGCTTTGAATATATCCATGTATTGATGTATATTAGTCTGACCAGTCCTGTCTTTGACTACCAACTATTATTGCATATTTAACTTTCCATTCACTACGTGAAACAGAATGTTTTGGGACTATGTGTTTGCTTATTTTGTATGCTTTTCTTCCATGAAGTCAATACACTTTTTAAAATATGGAGAACAAACTGCTTAAAATCTTTTGCTTGCTACTACATGGATCCAACTACATGACGTATATGATGATCAGATGGTGATAAGAAATTCAGACCATAGTCTTGTGCATGCTGGCTCGATCATTGAAAGCAAGGAGTACAAGATTTAGCTAGCTTCAATCAAACAGAATTAGTGGATATCAAGGCTTATCATAACGATGTTAACGTTGGACCATTCAGTTTATTCCATTATTGTATGACATTTCTTTTTATACTTAAGCAGCAAGATTAAAGTCTTTGCAAGTTTAAGTGGCTTCAATCTTGTGAAGGAAGTGTGTTGAAGGGAATAGAAAAAAAGTTGCACCCATTTTAAGATTCGCTATACATATGTATAATGATACTAAAGAGGATCTCCAGAATTGTTTCTATGAAATGGTCTCATTTACTCATGATTCCATAAATAAACGATAAAATCTATTAACAGTGAAAAGAGATGGAGAACTTTAGTGAATTGAGAGGCATGATATGATGATGATCAGTCTGATGATGGACTTTTTCACTTGCTAGATAGGCTTCATCTTTTACAGCATGATTACCTTCACTATGTATGTCTGGAAGAAGGATGAAGGTGCATTGATATATTTTGCTCATGCAGATTGTTATATATATTGCTTCATGTTCTGCTAAGGTTGATATTCGGATTATGCATCTTGAGTTTAGAAAGGAGACTGTCTAGGCTGGAAAATAGAATCAATCGCCGCTTGCATTTGTCTCCGCCTAGTCTTACTTGTGAATTCTGCAGTGATGTCCCAAACATGTTGTAGATGATCCCATGCGTAATGTGTCTGAGCCTGTAACAGATGACCCCTTTGGATTATCAAATTTGAATCTATGAGGCTAGTTACTAAATTTATATGGTGTAAATATTTTATAATATTTCTTTTATGTGTTTCTGTCTTCTTTCAAAAGGGTTAATTGAATTGATAAAGCCATGAGGTAGTCAATTTCTTTGATTGTGATTGAATGTCGATATTGTAGGTGATTTTCAGCTTACTGAATTTTCTCCAATTCAAGAACTCAACTAAAGCTCAATTGTTAAATTCTTGCTTTGCAAAAAAGCAAGGCAGAAGTGAAATTGCATAATTGGCTGGTATGTACCTTGCATTTTTAATCTTAATGAGATTAGTTTAGTGAAAATGAAATGATGATAATTTGAGATATGATATGACCTTGTACAAATGTTGTCTCATTTTTGTTTTCTGTACAATGATTTGATTGGTTTTGGTGAACGAAATCGATTGCGGAAGTGAAAAGCCTTCGATTTGAGATTTTTTTGCAGCTATTGAACTTGGAGGATGTTTGTTTTTAGTGACCATAGGAACAGCAATGTTAAATGAGATTGTTGTTGATTTTGTAGTGTGGAGGCTTGCATATGTAGTGAAATGAAAGTGATTGAAAAGACAATTGATGCCTTGATTTTTTTGGTTACGAAGCACTAGAAGAGAAATTAGCAATTCGGTGATGTTGAAATCGGTTACCAATTAACTCTTGATTAATTGAGATTGATTAAAAGTGATTAAAAAGTAATTATAAAATAATTGAAAGTAAATGAAGAGTAATTGTAGAATGATTGAGAGTGATTGAAGAGTAATTGAAAATGATTCAGTTTCTTTTGCCACTCTAGTTTTAATACTATATATACTTATACTCTTGGTTGAATAAAATATAACAATCTCTTTCTTTTCTCTCATTACTATAAATTTTATATTCTTTGTTATGCTCTTTGTTACCTTGATATCAGAGATAATAGAGTTGGAGGTCTCCTGTTCGAATCCTCTTGAGTGCGTTATAAAAGAAGGATTTTCTACTTGATGTGGGAGAATGATATAGAGGCATCATGAAACATGAGGGTGGACCTCTCTCCTAAAGGATTTTTAGAGTTAGGTCAGTTGGGTCTACCAATCACTCTCAATCATTGTACACTTACTCCTCAGTCACTTTCAGTCGATCTCAATTAATCAAAAGTTAATTAATAGTTGATTTTAATAAGTGAGTATGAGCTTTTTTTAGCTCAGGAGAATATTAGGAAACTAAAGACCAATTTGCCGAAGAAAATTTAATTGTTACTAGATAATCCAATGGTAATTTCTCATTTGGGCTTGGTGTCTTATTGACGAACTTTATGTGCTTTAAAGTTGATGTAATTAATCATCGATTGTCCTCCATGGTCATTACATTACACTTGTAAACAGTCAATTTCTTAGTGGTTTCAAATCAGTGACACTAACTGGTCAATTTCCATGCTTGTATTCTTGCTCGTGTTCTAGGGCAAGTCATTACCACTCGTGCCTTTTTAAACATTTTGTACTTGAATTTACTAACCCATCATCGAGGCTTAACAATGAGACCATATGCAACTATAAACAATGGTGCTTTAGAAGATTTAGCTTATATATTTAGTAACATGCTTCAGCTATCTGTGAATTCCATTCCATATATTGTATCTTTTCAAGAGTCAAATGCCGGAAGTCATGTTAATCAAGGTACTGAATATTAACGGCAGTTTGGAGCCTTGGAAGTGTAATGAACGTAGAGATCTTAACAGTGCTGTAAAGGAACATTTGCTTATAGCAGGGTATTGGTTATGAGGGGCGTTGTATGCATCTCTCTGTTTGTCTTTTTTCTTCCCTCGTTAGTTGTTATTGATTCAACCATTACAGAAGAAAAACTAGTTGACGCAAACTGTTGGAGTGACATTCATTGCCTGGTGTGTAAAAAGAACAAAGAATTCAATCTTAATAAGAAAGTTGATTATAGACAGTCAACTGACCAGAATTTTCATGTCTCATTGCTAAATGACAAAACCAGTGCTATTGTATAAAAGATAATTTCTTCCAACTTCCTATTGAATCATTTTTATTCGGTGCCTGCCGTTATAATTGGCACATTTTGCCTCAGTGATGAAAAGGACCTAGGAATATAGGTTCTACAGTTGTCTTTCAATTGCAGGAATGGTTTTGGAGTGAAGATGGATCACAAAATATTAAAATGCTGTTCTATGGCTATAATTTCCACTTGATCTCTCTTATACTCGTTGAGGCTAATAGTATTTAGCAGGGTCTAGTTGTTAGCATTGAAAAAATAACGTGGGCACATTTCCCTGAAAGTTGTAGGAAAATAGAAGATTTGTTAGTTATATCATGATATAGAAGATCCAGACCAACTGATGTTCAATGAATATATGCGAGTCTGTTTGATCTTGTCAATAGAGAAATTAAGGCTTTGGTTCTTCAAAGACAGAATGGGATAAAAGTTCTGTTCATTGAAACAAGTAATACATGTTGGTCAAATCTCCATGTAACATGGCAGGATTTCTGCTACTAACTCATGATCACTACATCATTTCTAGCTGTATCCAACTTCTCTTCCTCCTTCAACTTGAACCAATCGGTGATTATACAAACATTACCGCCATACAATGATTTATTTCAACTAATTCATGTCAAAAATGATATACAGCCTTGATTTGAGCTTACTCAGAATTTGAATGTATACATGTATATTAATCTGACCAGCCGACTACCAACTATTATTGTATATTTTAATTTCCATTCGCTACATGCAACATAATATTTTTGGACTATATATTTATTTATTTTGTATGCTTTTCGTTTATGTGATTCCATAAAGTCAATTTACTATTTCAAAGATACAGAATAAATTGCTTATAGTCTTTTCCTTGCTTCTACATGGATCCAACTACATGACACATATGATGATGTTGATGATAAGAAATTCAGATCAAATTCTTGTACGTGCCGGCTCGATCATTGAAGTTAAGGAGTACAAGATTTAGCTAACTTCAATCAGACAGAAGGCCCAGAATTAGTGGCTATCAAGTCTTTATCATAACATGGTTGGACCATGAGTATATTCCATTATTGTATGATATTTCTTTGATATAGTTGCTATCTTGTGACATTAATTTAAACATCAAGATTTGATTGAAAAAGTCTTTGTAAATTATTGGAAGCAAACTGGCTTCAATCTTGTGAAGGAGGTGTCCTGAAGAAAGGCAGCAGGAAACAAAAAAAAAAAAAAAAAAAAAAAATCAATTGCACCCATTTGAAGATTCACTATACATGTCTACAATAATACTAAAGAGGATCTCCCGAATTGTTTCCATGAAGTCTCATTTACTCATGATTTGCTCGACATTAGATTATTCATTTTGTTAGTAGGTGTACGAAATGCTAAATATGACCTACCGACTATAAATAAATCATAAAATCTTTTAACAGTGCAAAGAGATGGAGAAATTTGGTGAATTGACAACCAGGATGATGATGAAGAAGATCAGTAGGAGCCAGCTGGGGCGTGTTGAGTAAGTCCACTTTATGACCGACTTTTTCACTTGGCGCTGGCCTGTTTCATTTTTTGATTACTTTTCCAGGGACACACGCGGAGAGGTCTTCAATTAAATTTCGTATGCAAAAGCCTCAATTACTACACCAGTTAGAAATGAGTGTGGGGGGTATTAATGATGTTCATTGAGACACAGAAATTGGGTTGTCATATTCAAGACTGCCAGTACCGGTCCCTACACACCAAAGTCCCTCTTATTTCCCCATATATATGTATATATCATGTCCACACATGTAACCTTTTTTTATATAACATCTTCATGTATCAATTATGATCAACATAAATACATAACTATGCTACCCCGTACGTGTTGAATTTCACATCTTAAATAACCGTGCATGTGTGTGGGATTAGTTACATTAATAATGAATAGAATGAAATCATATTATATTCGAGTAACCAATTAAGTCAATGACATCTGTACAACAACAAACAAACAGAGAAGGTTGAAAATTGAGACGTGGGTTGGAATCAATATTTTCACGTATATATATATATATATATTTATATATTACACACTACCAGTCTATATTATATATAGAGAGCCCCAAACCAAAATAATTGCGCCTCCTTTTTGCTTGGCAATATCTTTGCTCTTAGCACAGTTTAGCCAAATGACCTTGTCCCCAACACCTCTGACCTCCCAGCTTTAGCATTTCTCATCTTATTTTCTTCAAAAACAAGTTGATGACCATGATGAAGAGGCTCTTGTTGGTCATGTTTTTAGTTTGTGTGATTGAATATGAGTCGTCTGTTGTTGCCTTTGCTGCAAGAATAGAGTTACTACACAGGCATGCACCTCAGCTAAATGCAAGGCCTAAAACTCAGCTTGAGCGGATAAAAGAGCTTCTCCACAATGACATGAGTCGCCAGAAGCTGCATACGAGAAGAGAGGCCTCTGAGACCTCTAACAGCACTGCCATTGAAATGCCATTGCGCTCCGGTAGAGACTTCGGAACAGGCCAGTACTTTGTCCGGTTCAAGGTGGGAACACCACCTCAGAAGTTCACCTTGATTGCAGATACAGCAACTGAGTTAACATGGGTCAATTGCAGATACCGTTGTGGTCGTAGTTGTACCAGGAACAACAACTCAACCACACAACCCCACAGGAGGGTCTTCAAAGCTGATCTCTCCTCTTCCTTCAAAACAGTCCCCTGCTTGTCTCAGATGTGTAAGGTTGATCTCATGAATCTCTTCTCTCTCACTCGTTGTCCCATGCCTTTGAATCCATGTGCTTATGACTACAGGTATCTTCATTTCCCATTAATATATTCTCTTTTACTCAGTTGGCATGTCATATTCATACTAGACATTACAACTTTCCAGTTTAATTAGGTGTAAAAATCAAGCAACCCCATTTTCACATTGCTGTCCAATGCTGAGCAGACTAGTCTTCCAGCTGCTCATCTTATCTCTTTTCAGATTTTGAAAAGTGAGAACAAATACATATCTAGCTGGCTGCTACTCAATTTAACATTAGAATCCAATGTTAACATATTGTTAATTAATCTTCATAGTACATGCGTGGAAGTTGGAGTTCAGTTAAAAAAAAACAAAAAACAAAAACAACCTCTAATTGAAGAAATTCGTCTTTGTTAAATACATTAACTTGAGTAAATATGAGCTGTATTTATTTAATGCATGTTAGTATAGCTGGAGTAGGAAGTTAGAGGTTTTTCTAGATAAGTTTTGATTGGGAAGGAGTTGGTTGTGACAGTCATCATTATTTTGGTAATGGCCCCCTTGTGATAATAGCCTTAAACTTGTCACACATGAGACATGTTTTATCAATGACATATGTTTGTAAGATATTCACAATTATAATAAAGTCTCGACCTCAATTATGGTTTGGACTTAGAATCCGAGAATGAGGCGGCAAGGTCTCAGCCATTCAGATGAATTGTTTAGTTAGTGAGATGGCAATGTTGGATCAGGCTTGTAAATAAACCACAGCTGCTCTTACCTACATCCAACCCAAGATTTAAATGCTAGTTATTGTTAGTAGGTAAGCTTCACATGACCCACATTTCTCTGTACCACCACTATTACTTTGTGTACTCTTTTTTTTGTAAGATCAACTTCCTTAGAGCTTGCCTGTGTCATTAATGCCCTTCTAAGAAAGTTTATCAGTGAATAGACGCCCTATTCATTATTTGTTTTATAACTGTGTTTGATCTCCACAAGCAGAAATCTAGATAGCTCATGACATTAAATTTGCAAAATTTAATGCAAGCAGACCGGTACAAACTTTAGTATTATGCTGAATTGGAGCATACCCTGCTACCATGTGCAAATTTCTCATGTTACAAACATAAAATCCTCAACAAGCGTTTAATTTGTTCACTTGTATTATTTCTTTGGTTAGGTATATAGATGGATCATCTGCTTTGGGCATCTTTGCCGATGAGACCATCACTCTAGGCCTCGCAAATGGTAGGAAGAAGAAGCTAAAGAACGTGCTGATAGGATGCAGTGACTCTTTCCAGGGCCAGAGCTTTGCGAATGCTGACGGTGTGTTGGGGTTAGCCTATCACAAGTACTCTTTTGCCAATAAGGCTTCTGAAAAAACCCATGGCAAATTCTCATATTGCCTGGTTGATCACTTAAGTCACAAAAATGTTTCAAATTATCTCATATTTGGTGAAAGTAATAATGAATCAACATTGTCAGGAAATGTGAGATATACTAAGCTTGAGCTTGGTTTGATTAGTCCATTTTACGCAGTAAATGTTATGGGAATCTCCATTGGCGGGGTGATGCTGAAAATACCATTTACTGTATGGGATACAAAGAGTGGGGGTGGTACAGTAGTCGATTCAGGCACAAGCCTAACGTTTTTGACAGAGCCAGCATATAAGCCAGTCATGGCTGCCCTTCAAATGTCTCTGTCAAAATTTGAAAGATTAAAGGGAGATGGGTTGCCTATGGAATACTGCTTCAGTTCAACAGGATTCATCGAGTCATCGGTGCCAAAATTAGTGTTCCATTTTGCAGATGGAGCTAGATTTGAGCCATATACAAAGAGTTATGTCATTGATGTAGCTGATGGAGTGAAGTGCCTTGGATTTGTGTCCCAAAGTTGGCCTGGTATCTCTTCCATTGGCAATATTATGCAACAGAACCATTTGTGGGAATTTGACCTTCAAGAGAGTAAATTAGGATTTGCTCCCTCTACCTGCACATAAATTTGTTCAGGTCATTAAATTGTATTCATTCTAATTTTCTCATTTTTCTCTTGTATGTGTTTAATGAATTATACATGTTTTGTATCTTTACAGACATTGTAGTTATTCTTGTAAGATAAATCCTGAAATGTTAGTCAGCCAGCAAGCCGATTGAATTTAGTTCACCTGGTTTGGGTACACGATGTGAATGAAAAGTATAAGCAACAAAGTTAGAGTTGCTTCTACCAATACCACTTAGCCACTGTGAACATATGATCTTTGTATTAGGTCCTACATTACCTGCTTATTTGGATGCTAAGTGACAAGACAACAAAATGGTGTGGTAATATATGTCGACATGTTCATCAATCATTGAAATGCTTTGTTCCTACCCACAAGGCAGCTGATTAGCATTATAACAATGACTTGAATTGAATGAACCACTTGCTCATACAATGTTTTGTTTTCTTTAATGTGAAATATTAACATTCAGTTTATGCATTAAAGATTCAGTGATAGTATAATCAAGGTGACGTGCACGCCTCCTATTGCTATGTGAAAAAAGCAGCCAATAATGCAGCTGCAGGCCAATGCCATGTTATTAGATTGTCTTTTCATAAATTTTAAATGATGTGAGCTGTTAAATATGTATGCATGTATAAATTATGACAAATGAGAATGGATTTATAGATATCATGTGTTTTTGACATAAATCATGGCGCTTTCTCCGCTACCTAATGGCCTTGGAGGTTTGCACTTGATCAGCCGTCAATTCCCTTGAAAACAATGCAAACTCACCGATCCCCATGTGCTTCTTTTTCTTATTTAACTCGGTTTTATTTTACAAATGGGATCTTGGATTCCAAATGGAGTTGGTACCAAAATCACCTCCAACGTCAAACCCCTGCTTTTAGGTTATTAATATAGTTTTATTAGTCGAATATCATTAAATCATATAATACCTACATTTAATTTCATAATATTTTATATTAGAATTGTTGCATTCTAAATAATATTTTTCAAAAAGTATAACAAATTTGTGTACAGATAAATTTATTTAACGGTTGAAGTATAATGATGACACCTAATAATAATTCACACATTTGGTTAATAGAGTAACACAAAAAATAATAAACATTTCTCATTTCTGATAAAGTGTTTGTATAAGAAGATTTTGATATTTGTAATCGGAATGGATTTTATGAATAAGGACAAAGACATGAACAACTACTTATGAGGGACATAAATTTTGACATATTTTATATTAATTAATGGTTGACGACTTACAACAGTAATACTTAATGTAAACTTCTTTAATAATTTGTTTACAATATTAACGAATGTTAATTAGTACCATCATGTAGTATAGTTTGGTGGGGAAAATACTCATTCAACTTGACAATATTATATATTTGAATTACCCCCATCATAGATGATAGCTAAAATAAGAAGGAATTAACTAGTTTTTAAAATAAGTATTGTGAAAATAGTCTTTCATATATATAATTTTCCAAAAGTATTTACTTATATATAATTTTTTAAACGAAAAATTTGGTTCAACCTCGTTTATAAGTAGCTCCGCCTCTAGAGTAGTTGTTCATCGCTTATAAGAATAAATATTCAGTCTATATAAATAGTGTTTGATGATAACAAATTCCGTTGGACCTCTAAGCCTTTTTATGTCTGTTTTGCTTTTTGGAAAATGAAAAAAAATTAGCTCCACCCTGATCTAGAATCATAGATTATTGTTTGAATTTAATAATTTTTTGAAAAGAGAGACTTTTAAGAAAAGAAAGGATGAGGGCTCGATCAGGAGTGGTCAGTGAAGTGAAAAAACACTATAACCCCCTTCTATAAATCATGGGTTCAATATTGTGCGTACCCCACCTCCTATTAAAAAAATAAGTGATTTTTTTTTTCTATGTATATGAGTTATCTCCCATTCAAGTGTGGATGGCTCTCATTCGTATGGAAGCTGCTTGGTATGAGTTGTCTCCCATTCAAGTGTGGATGGCTCTCATTCGTATGGAAGCTGCTTGGTATGAGTTGTCTCTCATTCAAGTGTAGATGGCTCTCATTCGTATGGAAGTTGCTTATCCAAGCAGCATCATCTATGTTTTATTAGTTTGATTTTGGTTACCTTTTGGGCTAGTCCAAGTAAGTTGAAAGAAAAAAAAAAAAAAGTGATGATGAGGACTCTAAACAAAGACCCACACTTGCATTCTGAAACTTTGATCCAATTATAGACGGACCATACTTGTCATTTCACCAAGTTATGGACCATACTAGCTTTGACCCAGTTATTGAATGGTGCTTTTGGGCTTTGATCCACTATGTAATCCCATGATCACCATATCCGCATCCATGGCATATGCTATATGTACGATGTAGATAAAGCAGGACACGTGGACATCAAATGGAAGATGGAACGTGGCAGCACAGGAAGTGCTAGTATTTAATACTATATAGTGATTATGATTGATGAATGGATGGATGGTAATGCTTTGCCCCTAAGCAATTCTGTAAGTGACAATGGCCTTTTCAGTTTATTATTATTATTATTATTTTGAAAGGCAGTTTACTATTTTCTGGTTCCTTCTGGTTCTCTCTTCTCATTTTGGCTTCTTTGAAAACTCCAAACTTACCAAATGTATTCATTTTAAAATTAACTCTCTTAATAAAGCAACAACTACTCTAGATTTATCACAACTATTAGAATTTAAATATCTATTTTTATAATCAAAAGGAAAGAAAAAACATTTTGGGGGTGTTGGGAGCTATTATGAAAACATCACTGTCCTTTTAAAAAAATAAAATAAAATAAAGAAATAAAGTTAGAATTTTGGGGTGTGAAGAGATGAAAGGGGAGGTGGTGCGTGTAGTAGAAAGCATCTAATGACAAGTGGAAGGTTAGTCATGTAGCAAGTTGGTATTGTTTTTGGAATAATGTACACAATCACAATGCAGGCCAAATAATAATAAATCAAACACTTGCTTGGTTTCATCATTTCTAATTAATAAAACAACAAGCGTATCCCCCCATTTCCTTCCTTGTTATTATCTATATTTTATACAATGCTTAATTTTTTTTTTTTAAAAAAATATATATATTTAATGAATAAAAATATTGAAGGATAATCGTGTTTTTAAAAAAAAAAAAAAAAATTAGAAATTATTAATAGAATAGGGGACAAAAAAGGAAGAAGGAGAAGAAGAATCCAAAAACAAAAACAGACAAGAAAGAGGGGGGGAATCAGCTGACAAGAAAATGACGTGGAAGGCTGATAACCGTCGCTTTTGAATTGTCAATTGAGGGCATGGAAATGGATGAAACAGAAAGCATTTGGTTGATTGGAGGCTGAGGCGTCGTCCATAATTATAAAACAGAGAAATGGAATTGGTTAAAGTTGGAAGGGTACGAAATAATTAGGCCGAAAACAGAAACGCGAGAATCTCGGGAGGTTGTTAAGTAAAGCTGGAGGAGAAAGGCGGAGGATTCTACTTGTGGTGTTATACTCCTCCTGTCCCCAATCCCATACCTACCTTCTCTCTTCATATTCTTGTTCATGTGTTGATTCAATCTTCATTTGTGTTTGTTTTTATTTTGATTAGCACCCATTCACGAAATCATGAACAATCTCAAGGTAAGCCACGCCTGCTTTTTTTTACTTTTCTTTGTGTTTTTGAATTGGAATTTTTTTTTTTTTTATTATTAAAAAGTTAATAATTTTTGGTGAAGGCGTCGTCGGATGCGACGTCGTGTGCTTCATCAGCAGCAGCAGCAGCTAGGGCGGGGAGCGATGAATCTGCATCCATATCCACCGATCAGGCCGCCTCAGCCTATCCTCGGTTTGGTTATTATTATCCTCCTGGTTTGTTGCTTTCGCTTGTCTATTTATTTCCATAGAAGGTGTTTTTGATTCTCTGTGTGTGTAAATGTTTTCACTTCTTACAGTAGCTTGTTGGCAGGTTCCGGAGTCGCAGACGACCGCGGGTACTATGTAGCCACTGATGGCCCTGTGAGTATCATATCATCTTCTTACATTCCAATCATATATTGTTGTTAGAGATAACTTTTTGTCTTATTGGATTTTGGATATGTTTGCTTTTTCATGCTTGCTGGCTGGCTGGCTTACTTTTAGGGTTTGAATTGATCTCATTTTCATCAGGTTATACAAACAGTAGCAGACAATGGAGGTTTCATATATGTCTTGCCAGCATTTCAGCCTGGTTATAATTCATACAGCCCATATCATCTGCCATTCGGTGTTGCTCAACAACCAGCCACCCTGTTCCAACCATCCCTTGCTTCCCCTGCATACTATCCCAGCCCTCTTAGTCTTACTTACCCTTGGGATCCATCCTTTTTTGCTTTCGCAAATGCTTATACTGCTGGTGTTCCTGAAATTCCTACTTCTAAGTATAATATGTCTTCAGCCACTCCTAAGTGTGCTCCTCTTTCTAAAAAGAGCCTGCATTCCGACTTCACCAATTCACCCCAGATGAAAATGGATGTTTCATCAGCTCCTGGCCACTTAAAATCAACAAGCAAGGTATTAGTTATATAAACAATGTTCTACTTTGTAGAATATCCTCTTCTTATGAAATTTTTGTATCTTTTTCTACGACTTGCAGGCATCGCAAAATGGGCCCACTTTCCAGTCACAAGTTCTGGGAAAAAATCACTTTGCCAAGTTTCCCTTGTGTAATCAAGGGAAGGGTGGTGTGCTCTATTCAAATAACCAAGCTAACGCAAATACACAGGGTTGGGATGAGACTGAAAAGCCAAAAACAAAAGGCCATGTTAATAATAGTATTTGTGATTTTGGTTTGCTTGGCGAGCAGAATCATGGTCCTAGGACAACAGATGACAAAGGTTCTGGAGGTAATGCTGCTGCACCTCTGGCTGTAGATGGACACGGAAAGACTAACAGCATAAATTCTCTTATTATGAGGGATCAGTATAACCGTTCTGACTTTCCGACCAAATATGATCACGCATTTTTCTTTGTTATCAAATCTTATAGTGAAGATGACATTCATAAGAGCATCAAGTACAATGTGTGGGCTAGCACTCCTAATGGAAATAAGAGGCTGGATAGTGCATATGAAGATGCACAGGATAAAATGGCTGCCGAAGGCACCAAGTGTCCTGTGTTCCTCTTCTTTTCGGTATGTTTTTGCATTTTGAATTTAGATTGAATTAGGGGTTTGGTAGTAAGCAAATGATGATTGATTTTATATAATATGGGTGGGTTTATGGCTTTGTGGTTTACATAGAGTAGGAGGATAGTGATTAATGCTTAATTGTCTTGCTTTACTATGTGGTTCAGGTTAATGCAAGTGGTCAGTTCTGTGGCGTTGCCGAGATGATTGGCCGGGTAGATTTCGATAGGAATATGGATTTTTGGCAGCAGGACAAGTGGAATGGTTTTTTCCCTGTCAAGTGGCACATTATAAAAGATGTTCCAAACCCACAGTTACGGCATATAATACTCGAAAACAATGACAACAAACCTGTAACCAATAGCAGAGACACTCAGGAGGTAAGGCCAACTACTACCCTCAAGAAATGCCATTCTTAGCTTTTGTTTTTGACTTTGATTCTTCGTTTTCAACTGTGCTTATTGTTGTTATCTCCATCCCCAGGTGAGATTCCCTCAGGGTACTGATATGCTGAACATTTTTAAGAATTATGCTTCAAAGACGTCAATATTGGATGATTTTGAATTTTATGAAAGCCGTCAAAAAGTGATGAAAGAAAAGAAAATAAGGCCATCTATGCCCAACTTTGATCTCAAACAGGTTTGCTTCTTCCTCCACTTTAACTTATTCTTTTCCTTGGCAATCTTTTATTCCTTTCTTTGAGTGCATTCAATTGTGGGACCATATTGGCATTACAAGGGGCGGAGAATTGGGAATCTTTTGTGCTGTCTGGTCCATTATTTGAATTGGTAGATTGATAGTCTTAAGATTCTAAAGTCAGTTCTCTTCCACTACAAATTAGTTAAGAATAAAAGAGAGTTCTGTATGCTAGGATTTGTTGAAAGTACGTGCCATGATCCATTTGCAAATTGGGATTGACTTTATTCGATTTTAAAGTATGTTAATGCCAACTGTGCTTTCTTGCTAATATCTCAAACTTGCACTTGTCCCTCGCTGATGATCCTTTAATTTTGTATTTTGGTTATTTGACAGCAGAAAGCAGATGAATTAACCTCTGGTTTCCAGTCAGTAGATCTATCAGCTGTGAAGAAGTAGAGAAGCCTTGCAAGGAATAAAGAAACATGGAAATGGTGATTGACAACCAAAATCAGCAGATTCGCTGTGAATTTGAGCCCATTGCTGCTGATGGCATTGCCACCTGGGTGTAAAATAGCATTTGCATAGAGGAAAAGGGTATTAAAAAAAGTGAAAAAATTTTGGGTTGAAAAGGGATGGATGGATGGATTCTGAAGATTTGTGGTGCTGGTGGTATACTAGTTGAGACTAATTTTATTTGGGAGGAGTAGTGGCTTTAGCTAAGAAGGTGGTTTTCTTTGTGTACCAAAGGTGATATGCCCTTAGAGATGGTGGTAGAAATGGGATGTCATCAAGATTTTCTCTTTACTTTTTCTTTGTGATAATGTGTTGTATCAATTGTTTTGTTTTTTTTCCATTCACATTTTCTTTTTGGGGTGGTGGCGGTGGTGGTGGTGGTGTGATTTGATGTGATATGCACAATCTGGTTTGTGGTTGCAAAAGAAAAGAAGTGGTGGGTGGCGGTAGTGTTATCTTTTGTATCATGATGTGCTGCATCTTTTAGCTCGATTTGGTGGGTGGTTTGTACATTTAGAATCAAATTTTAGGGGAGATAAAAGGCGAACAGACGATGGTCGTGTAAATATATCAAAAAAAAAAAAACAAAACAAGGATAAAAAAAAGTAGAAAGTTTTTTGACGTGTACTTTCTCTTCCTCTGGCTATATTTATGTTTGCGTTCTTGGGTTTGCCGGACCTGCAAGTATGATGTCTATGTAGGCCGGTGTGTTACCGGGCTTACGAACGCCCACTTGAAATAGTTGATGCTCATATGGTTGCCCATTTGGGCCTCGATTCACTTGGGCTAATACTGACACAGCCCCGGCCAGAATGAACTTCGTTTTCGGACAATATTTTAACATCTATATTCTTCTTTGTGCACTCAATTTTAGTCCATTACCATCGGGGTAATCTACTCATTATCTCGTTACCCTTTTCATAATTACATCAAATAACAGCTTAACATTTTATAAACAGTCCGTGCTATTGTTGTCTCCCATTAATGTTATCTTTGACACCCTCGGCATAACTAAATCGAATAATTTGTTAAACAGAGTTTTCCCTATAAAACAGATGCTAAGATGCCATTAAGAGAACCAAGTCCTAAAAGTTGGGCTATTTATGTTCTGTTCAGCGTCATGCAAAAAACAACTCCTTTATTTTGGGTGAAATGCAGAAAGCAACTTGCGTGATTGAAATGAAGCATCGATAGCATAACCAAAAATTTCTGCGACAAAAGGCAGAGAACTGAGCCATTGCATGAAACAAGAATCTACATAAATTTGGGGTTCACCATTAATAATTTTCTCAAGCGCCTATTATTTTACTCAGCCATTTAAAAGTAAAAATCAGTTAACAGTTACGTCCTAGGCCAATCCTTTTGCTCAATCCCAAAATCCCGAACAAAAGCATATCACTATTGATTTGCATTTTGGCTGCGCCCACCACGCCCACGAGCGCCCCGCCCACGTCCACTTGGTCTTCCACGGCCCCTACCAACCGAAGGAGTGACCACTCCAGCTTGCCTCTGCATAGCTCTTTCCTTAGCTCGCTCCCGTAGATTTACTATATTTGAGGCATTAGTCACAGGGGAGACCGCTTTTACTTCTGTTGATGTTACAGTCGAGCCAGTTTGTTTAGGGATGTCTTGTTCTGCAGCTGAACTTGTCGAAGCAGTCTCACTAGTAACCAAAGCAGCTTCAGGAACCTGATCTGTTTCTGCAGCAGTTTGGTCATTACCATCATTTGACTTATCTGAACCTTCAGCATTCTCTTCAATTGCATCGCCTTCATCATTTTTCTCGTCATTTACAACTTCCTCATTAAATTCTGATGTGGCAACTGCAGCCTCATCCTCAACCCTAGCCGGTGAGACCACGGGAGTCACAGTAAGTTCAGGCTGACCTTCACAAATTTCTGGGCTTCCCGCCACATTAGACACATCAGCAACCCCCTCAACATCAGTTACATCAGGCATCAGCTCTCCCTCTTCCCTCTCACTTTCAGATTCTTGTCTCAACTGTTGGTTTTCTTGCTCAGCTTGATCTTTTGATCTATCATCAGATGCTGTCTCCGCTCTTGTTGGCCTATCCAAATTCTCTCCTGAACCATCACTCTTATCATTCTGCAATTCCACTTCACTAGCGCCATCAACCTGTTCTGATTCTTTTAGTTCCTCAGCCTTGTCTCCCGTGTTGTCAACCTCTTCCTTCTCGGCATCAACGCCTTCCTCATTAGAACCTTGAGGTAAATACCCAACAGCTTCAGAAGGTTCTTCAACTGCCATTTGAGAATCAATGTTTTCCAATGGAGGTCCAGCTTGTCCTCCAGCATCATCAGGAGGGGAGTCACTTCCCTTGGACTTCTTCAGCACAGGTGCCACAACATCAGAGCTAGGTTCTCCTTGAACAAGTGACTCCTCACGCAACTCAGGAGTAGATGAAGCTTGGCGTTTACGGACTGAAGGTAGATTCTCTAGAGACAAATTTCCTTGAGTTTCTGCATCATGCGACTGTACAACTTTCCCAGTAATATTAGATCCGTCTGTCTCTGACATCTCTACATCAACACCCTGCGTAAGCGTCGGCCGAACCAACCTCCTTGTTTTCAGACGAGTTCCCACAGTTGTTTTGGGCAGAACTGATCTGTCTTTTACATCTATTGGTTTGGCTGGTAATTGACTAGTTGCAGGTCCACCTGAAGAACTTGTAACAGGTGCCTGAGCGGCAACTGTTGGACCAACTTATCATAATTAAATGCCAATAAGGGAGATAAAAATATCTATAGAGGTCAGATCAGAAAGGCAAGAAGAAGAAAATTCTACCTGTAGATGCTGCAGAAGCATCCAAGACTAAAGACGTTTCGAGAGAAGCAGCACCAGTTCCAGGCTCACTAGAAACTGAACGTGCCACCCTTTCCAAATTTTCGACAGCTGAAAAATAGGATGAAGCATGATCATCCAAGGTTGTCCCTGACAGATGCTTAACCGTTACACTAACCTGAAAAAGATTCATAGAACTAGGCATGAGCATCGAAAAACAATAGCAACAAAATAACAGCTCCAGGTGACAAGCAGCAGTTACAACATATATTTTTAGGATAATTACTGGTTAAATTGGAATACATTAAAAGCATCTTGAATGTCAAAAGAAAATGCTTTTCCCTACTCTTTAGAATGAAGAATAAAATAATATTAAAAAAGAAATAACTTCTCAAAATAAAGAAGTTTTAAAAGCGCAATCAACAATCGTATTATGGATTCCTGGAACAAACAAAGATTTAGCATTCAGAACTTCGAGAAGGAATGGAAAAAATGTTGAATAATTTGATAGTTAAAGATTATTGTTACCTCCGGCAAATTGGTTTCGGTGTTCTTGAGCTTTTCTAACTCATCTGAAAGGCGCTTCACGATTAGCTTATGCTGCTCAAGTTCACTTGAAAGCTTTGTTTTCCACTAAAATTGCAGAAAAAAGAGATTTAATTATTAAAAAAAAGAAAAAGAAAAAGAAAAGAAAAAAGAACGTATACTGAATAAAAATTCAGTTTCAAATTAAAATTAGATGATATTGCAATGTACTGTTTTTATGCTTTTTCTTGCTTCGAGTATAGAGAAATCCTGATGGATGTATGTACTGTAATACATTCATTTTATGGTCGTGCAAATTTTTTGACACAAACAAGATAGATCTTGGTAACAAATAAGGGATTGCTTGAAACATTGTACAGAGATGAATGCTTGACTAACCTGATTTGCATTCTTAGCCAAATCCCAAATTGCTTTCTCACCCTTCTGACGTATTTCTTTCTCCTTCTGATGGTCATCCTTCTCTTTCTTCAACTCCTCTCTTTGTCTTTCTACAGTTTTCTCTAGGATCTGGCCAAAGATAGTACAGAAGTTCAAAATAGAACAGAAGGGAAACTAGTAGTTTAAACGAAAACTAAAGTGATTATTTCTGAACCTGTATCCTAGTATCTTTCTCCTCTTTTTCCTTCATGACCTGCTCGCCAGCAACATCACCAGTTGATCTTTTCCCTATAAAGAACATTTATAAGCATAAATTTTTTAGTTAAGAAAAATAACCTAAATCCAAAGTAAGCAAGATTTTAAAGTCCAAAGTAGTCAATCCACATGCTGGATTTCCAAATTTAGAGAAATTAATAAACACTAATGATGGAGTTAATTAATTAAATTCAAAAAGAATATAATTACCTTGCTTCAAGTCATCCAACTGTTTGGAAAGAGCTTGGTTTTCTTTGATCATATCCTCCTTTTCCTTTGACAAAATGTCACATCTCCTCTGGAAGGTAACAATTAAATGGCAATAAAAGAGTTACATAACGAAAGAAAAAAAGAAAGTAGATCTACATAATCATCAGAAGTATAATAAATTGATAAACTGCACAAGAATCAGTTGATTAACTACCCTTAGCTGAGCTATCATCTTCTTCTGCTTTTCTGTCTCTGACTTCCTCATAGTCTGCACATAAGATCAAATAACAAATAAATATTGAGGACACATCAAGCTAAACCTAGATATTACCTACACTATAACCCCATCTCAATGTACCTCTGCCTGTACAACATCATTTAGCCTCTTCTCCATCTCATTCAGTTCTGATTTGCTGCTAGCAATTTGTTGCTCTAATTGCAAAATTGAATCCTGCTTTTCAGAAACAATGTGCTTCATTTCCTCTATCTCAACATCCTTACTTTCCAGTTTTTCCTGGTGAAAACGAAAATTGACATGAAAACAAGAACCACAACATAATAGAAAGTTAAAAATAACAAAGGGGAAGCTTCTTCATTTTTTGAACAATTTTACTACTTCTCTCCCTTAAAATTGATTTCTTTCCACATCATTTTTCAATTTATAACAGATTAATACATCTGCAAAGGTGGCATATCACTCAAGGGGAAAAACAAAACATCTATGACATCCTTGCAACTAATGATAAAAACGAAACACCTATGACGTCCTTGCATTTAATGGATAAAACTTAGCATAAAAGGTGCACACATCCTATCGAGACCAACAAGAAAGAAAATACATATAGTAAAGTGCAGTAAATTGTAAGTGTAAAACAAGAACTGGAAACTTTTTGATTTTGTGTTGAGCACAATATTTTCCATAATATACAGCCAAAGCCGTACCCAAACTATTTTTCATGTTTTGTTTAATTAAATGTTTTAAATTAGGTGCATAAGATTTTTCCTCGAACGCTAATTTATAAAGACAACTTACAATGTTATATAGCTAAGCATGATGCCAAACTATAATTATGAGACTAGATGTCCATCACAATGGGTGCCAGGCTAGTACCAGCAAGCAGGAAGTTCAGAGACTAGCCTCACCCATGCAATTCCACTATGCAAACAACCTAAACCATTATGTCATGTGATTACATAGAGTAAATGAATTTCAGATACTTATCATAGTTAGCCTACCTCCATCTGTTTAACTTCAGCCTTCAGACGGTCATAATCTTCCACATCTATATTTCTACACCTTTGAAGTAACTTCATGAAATACTAATTGTTAGAAAGCTGCAGTAAACAATTATATGGGATTGAAAGCAGTTCAACAATGCAATACCTCAGAGACCCTCTTTTCCAGGTTTTCTTTCTCCATCCTCTGCAATTCAATCTCCTTCTTACATGCTTCAACCTCAATTTGTTTATCCTTCAATAGATTTTCTAGATTGTCGCAATCAGCCCTTGCCTTTTGGGCTACCTCACGCAATTTCTATAATCGTATCAAAATAAGAGTTCACTTTTTAGGAAAAACTATAATCAATAATAATGAAAACAAATCTTTAGCTTCTGAGGTCCAGCCTGAGACATACCTGGCACTCTTCAAAATTGTACTTGTTTTCCTCTCTGAGTTGCATGTTGCTTTCGCGCAGCAAATTCATTTCCCTAACCTGCAAAAAGCATTTAACAACAGTTACAAAAGAAAAAGATAAAAAAATAAGAAAAAGAAAGCAACAACAGATGAATTATTAGCAACAAAGTGACCATAGTAAATTGTCTCATAGATGGCAAAATACAGACTATTTAGCGTAAAATAATAATGACAAAAAAAAGAGCAGAGCAATGCATATAAAAGCACATGAGAATGACAATATGCTGTGTTTCTATGCTGTCATTACTGCAAGAAATAGAACAGACCTGATTTTGTAGCAATTTGATCTCTTCCTCAGTCAACAATAAAGCTCTTGAATTTGCACGTTCAGCTTTAAGTGATGCCTGAGCCTTCTCTGCTGCCATATGAGCACTCTCAAGCTACAGAGTCAAAAGATATACACTTAGTAGATGTATCATTTGCAACATGTTACATGTCACAATTATATGAACATTAATACAACAACAGAAATGACTTACTTCTGATTGCAATCGAAACTTTTCTTGTTTTAACAATGATATCTCTGTTTCTGACTGTGGCAGATTAGAGAACATTAGAAACTCCATGCAGCAAGAGAGTGAAATCTTGATAGCTAAAGCATACTTACAATTTCTTTCGATCTTCGAAGATAACTTATGACACTTTGCAAACCAGAATCACCGAGTGGATCAGAAACAGAGCTCCCAGAAGAAACCCCAACAGAGTTACGATCCTTCTCGGCCAATTGAATGTGCAAGGCCTCAAGTCGACTGTGCAGTATTTTGTTCTGCAGAATTGAATCCAGTTGAGGAAATGTCATTGTGCAAAACCAGAGAGTTAATTAATCAAATATAGGTAATTTCTCTTAAGAATATTTAAATACTATGATTTAGGCCCACCCTAACAAGCTCATATTTCCAGGTTGTATAACTACTGGCATGGGATCATAGATTATACCAGGAATGCACAAGCTTAATCCCAATCAAGAAATTGTATATAGGTTATATTGTTTAGGCTTTTATTTACAAGATTAAGCTTTTGGGTTGTGAGACTACATATAGTATGGTTTGCGGATTACAGTGGGCTTGTGGATTAGATTTTTTTTGCAGATCTCAAACCAGTGTGCAGTTTGGAGTACTACTTTTGATCTAGATCTAAAACTTTATAAAAAGTCATGAACTGAGTGTTAAATCATACAAAGCACATAAAAAACCTTAAAGAGGAATTATTTTTTACAAAGACAAAACAAAAGCAAAAATTACAAATACACTAACACACTAGTTAAGGTACACCACCATGCAATTACAATGACACATGCATACAAGCAGATACAATGAATAATCAGATTTTCATTTACTCATGTGTACCTTCTAAATAATTTATTCCAACATTTTTATTTGCCTTTGTTATTCAAATGGGCCGATCAAATTGACATATGCCTCTTCATCAGATAACTTAGGCAGGCAAATAGAAGCTTCTTCATTGGGTGATTTGAGATTTTTCTCCCTTAGTGGAATGTTTCTTCTACACTTAATCCATAGACGACCATTCTCGTCAAGAGAAATCTAATGCATGAACAAGGTAATCCAAAAAAATCAACTAATTAATATAGTCGTTTCTTACATTTTAGATTTCAGCATGATACATAGCTGATGGCTCCATTTTTTAAATAAACTACTAGGTGGTGACTATATTTTTGTAATATATTTCTTTTTCAGTACATATCCCAATAACTTAAGATCTATAAGTCAATTTCATTTGCCACCCAGTTGTGAATGAGATCAACTAGCATAGCGACTGAAAACTATAAGAATTCAAATTAACGATTACAGCTGAAAGCTTCACTGAAGCAGATTGGGGAGAAGTAGTAAGGCAACTAGAAGAATGACTGACCTGTTCGTTAACTTCATCATACTTCTTCTCAGCTTCATTCTTCAATCTCTCTAACATTGATCTCTCCACCTCCCACTTAGTCTTTAGTTCACTCTGTAATTTAAAAAAAATAATAGTAATGATCGTGTTAGGACATCAATCAAAATAATCTATTAATTATTTTCAACTAACAGCCTCACAATTAGAGCAAGTTAAAAGTATATGTGTGAGATACTAAAAGTTGAAACCAAAAAGTTCCAACACTAGTTTCTGCGCTAAAGCTTCTCTCTCATATTGAAAAACAAGGGTAAAAAAGGAACACAGGAATTACATTTTCAGCTTTGAATGCATCTGCTAATTTACGCAACTCAGATGCTTCCTCTTGCAATGAAGCCAAAGCTTGTGACGTTTTTGTCAACTCCTGAATTGTCTCAGATTGCAAAACAACCTGTGCAAACAAAAAGTAATCCTAAGAAAGTCAACGGAATATGACCTTTGCAATGCTTATTAAGCATTATTTAACTTCAAACATAGGAAAATTCCAGCCACTGCTGATCTGCATACATATCAATTTTGATAAATACAGAATAACAATTTGACAGATAATAGTTATATGAAGGAAAATGATTTTCAAGTGTCCTGCAAGTCAGATCTAATTTAAACCTAAAGTAAAAAATGTTTTCAGTTTTAAGTACATGGAACTTCAAATTCATTGGCCTCATGAAATTCGAACTTGATTTTAGCATTCAAACCAAGCTTATGCATGCACGAGAAGGAGAATGCATATGATTTAAAGACTGAAAAGCTAAAATTAACCTGTCTCTCATAATTGGTTTGGGCGGTGCGCCACTTTTCATGCTCTTTCTCCAAGTCTTCTTTTATAGCAGAAAACTGAACTTCCATGGTGATAATTTGAGAACTACAAGCAAAGAGAATATTTGAGAATATCGAAGGAATAAATAATGCTATTATAATATGCCATGGCATGGTCTCACATTTTAGCCGATCTTTCTTCCTTCAAACTAGCAATTTCAGCTTGAGCAGAGGCAAGAGCATCTTCTTTTACTACAGCTGCCGAGGCTACTGCCTCAGACTTCAAAACATTTTCTTTTTCAAGCTCCAAGACCCTCTCTCTTAATGAAATAATTTCAGCTTCTAAATATTTCTTCAAATTTTCCGCCTAACAAATATTTTTAAATAACAAATTTTAGAGCAGATTAATTGAAATATTTCTTAAACTTAGTATTGAGAGCTCATAACACGGGAAGTACCTCAGTCTTGAAGTTTTCATGAGAAAATTCCATTTGCTTCAATGCATCTTCATTTACCTGAGCTATGCTCTTATACTAAAAAATTGAAGAGAATTTCAAATCATTATTCCATTGCACAAGAACAGTAAGCATCCCATTATGTAAGATAAGCACCTGAAGCATGTGATCCTTGTTGGCCAGTGATTCTTCCCTCAATTTTTCCAGCTCATCCTTTGCCTTTTGCAATTCTACCACAATCTAAAGCACGTTTAACCGAAATAGAGTCAGATATGGACAGAAACATCAGGAAACGGAAAACCTTGAATTTGCACAATTGATTGCTGCAAAAAGAGATCTTCAACAGAGCAAGAACAAGGCTAAACATCAAACAGGTATACCATAACAAACCAGAACCTTTTTGTCAAATAGGTTTCACATATGCTGTAGTTAAGATGGGCAACTAAGTTTCCAAGTAGTAGGGATGGAAAGGGAAACTGTTATACAAATTTTATATTATATAGAAAAAATGAATGATGTAGATGTGAGTCATAACATACAATGTTTGCAGACATGAAACTGCAAAATTAAAGATAGCCATGCTATAAATTTTCACACATCAGTACCTTAACCTTTATAGGACACAATACTATTTGTGCTTTTAGCAAGGTTCCAACACAATCATGTACACTGGATTAAACCATTACAAACTAACCATACATATTGCTCACAGACTGTCTTAAGACTAATCCACAATGAAAAACATAAATGGACTAAAAGACACGAGTCACAGGACATCCCAAAATTTTCATGTTGACATTCTAAAAGATCACACTCAGCATTAAGAGCAGCAGATTAAACAAGACAATAATTTATAATAACTAACATGACAGAGTTCCTTCGAAAGTGCAACTGGAATTTTAATGCTGTACAGACACAACAAAGACAAAGCAATACAAAGTCACACTATAATAGTAAGTTTGATATTGCATATTTGCATTTGAAAACTTGTACACGATTCCAACAGCTTCTGCAAGCAATTTCAATACTAGAGTGACTGTAAATTCCCAAGCTTTACAAAGAGATTAGCCACAGGAAATAGTGACTATTCACCATTATTAGTAGAACCAAAATGTTAAATGAACACTACCTCATTAGTTGATAAAGAGGTTGATGCACCACCACTATCCGCCACAGCAACCTGCACAAATTGAACAAAGAACAAGGTAATGAAAATGTATCAGATTCAAAGGAGAGATATCACACGAATTGTAAAATTAACAGGGACAAAGATAATGATGGAAATGTAGGCTTCTGGAACTGCAATTTGCTGCAACAACATGAATATAATTGTATTTGGAACTTTGACTCAAGACATTTTGTACACTAACAAAAATACACTTCAAAATCAAATTGCACTCACTGTCAAATCACACTCAACAAAATACATACCTTAGCAGCATCTGAAGATTTAATCTTTTTTTCAAGATCAGAAAGCCTGGCCTGATACATGACAAAATTCAAAAGCCATCAAACAAGTATTCTGCCTTATAATAACACAACAAAGAGGGATAAATTTGATGATAACAACGTTTTCCCCTTCTAAAAATAAAGGGGTATTTGAACAAAGCAATAACTTTTCCGAGATTAAAACCTCAGCTACAGCAGCCCTAGTCTCAGCTGCTGAAACAGCATGATAAGCATTATCCAAGTCCTTCCTCATTTCTTCAACTTGCTTCAAGCCATTTTTCAATGTCTGCTCACGATCAGATGCGAGAATTCGAACATTGTCCCGTGCTTCTTGCAGCTCTTTCTTTGCCTCAGCCCATTCCCTCTGCAAAAAATTCATTGGGACAACATCATAAAATCAACTCTTACTCCTCTACACAATACAAGCTAGTACTGCAACAATTAATACATTGTTTGTTGTAGTATTGAGAAACAAGAATTACCAATTGTAAGGGAAAAGGAAAGCAACAGCAGAAATAGCTAAGCATTGCATAAAAAAAATCAAGAGCAATGAATCAAAATATCTGCAAAGGTTCCAACAATCAACACAAGCGATACTTAACATTCAATATCATCATATTAAAAACAATTTGGTACAGATATCTGTACACAGAATAATGTTGGAAACACTGTTCTAAACTAATGATCAACTTCTGAGACAAAACAAACACATCAAATTACAACATCACCACATTGAAAGGATGGAACATACATCACAACTTCATGTTACATTCTGATTTCAGTTAAAATTTCAAGGCTGACCTTTAGTCCTAAGTCATACACGTGAAAAATTATGAAAATGCAAAATCAGGGGTATGCATAAAACTTAACTAGACCAATTTATACACAATAACCTTAAGCAGCAAAATTTGAAAAAGCAAAGGCCATTCAAATAAAATATAAAACCACATTACAAACTCAAATACATACATTGAATATACAGACAACCTTCAACAGCTTATTACGTAGATCATCAATGAAGAAAGTTTTTAAGAACCTTTTAAAACACACCTCAATTTGTTTTATGTGCTCTTCTTGTTTTCTCCTCTCTGCAGCTCTCGCTTCCTGATGTTCCAATAACAAAAGAAAACAACTATTGGGGCAGATTCTACGATTATGGGAAAAAAAAAAAAAATCACAAGGAAAGCTACCTCACGAATTTCCTCAGCACTTTGAATAGTGTCCAAACTAGCCTGCAGGAAGCAACATTAAAACATTTGAAACATTTACAATATGGAAAATTGACAAAGTTGCACTCCCAACCTGCAAACGATACACTCTCTCCGACAAACTACGAACTTCATCAGCAGCTCTTTTTTCAGCATTTGACAGCATCTCTTTTTCATGCTTTAAAATAGATACCTGTAATGGAACAAGATATTCAGTAAATATCCCTGAAACAGCATAATATACTTAGTTCTACTCAATATAATGTCCACCTCCATATTTAACTTCCGAGAATGCTCCTCAGCTGCATTCAAAGAGCCTGTAGAGTCACGTATCTTTCGTTGGTAGTCAACAATCAGCTGTGAGAACTCCACATTTCTAGCTAAAATACCATTAATTTCAACTTTCTGCCAAATGCAATGTGCAAATAAGGGATATGTCAAGACGACTTGTTACAAAAGACACAAAATATGTGTATTATTTCATAACGTATATGACACAGCAAGTGCACAGAATCAGATTATGCAATATTAATTTCACCTGACGTTCAGCTTCTTTCATAACAATGTCCAGCTTTTCCCTAGCAAATTTTGCTTCTAAAGCCAACTTATCACGCTCTGATCGTAGTGAAATGACCTCACTCCTAGCAATATTAGATAAAAAATATTAATCGTAGAGTGTTCACATCAACTAAACACATAATCCAAAGCCAACTTAAAAAATATACACAGAAATTTAGAGCAGTTCTTCTGAGTTGCATTAAATCCATAACCATATATAGTCAACCAAGCCAACACCAATTATACTGAACAGAGTGAAGCATTACATTCTATAACTAAAGCCAGAGCAAACACCAAGAAGACCATTCTCAAGTGAAGTTGGTCAGAAAATCATGACAAACCTAAGGCATTGAAGATCTTTTCAAGCATCAAAAATCGAATTTAACTATAAATGCAGAATGCATAGATTTAAAGATAGCTTTACCTAGACTTTGCTAAATCTTCTTCGAGACATCTAGCCTTCTCAGCTGCCTTTTCTTGGGCCTTTTTAGTAGCTTCCTGCATTTAGTTACAAAAGAAATAAGAAATTAGGTACCCAAAACAATAAAACTAAGTAACTCATTCTACTAGTAAGAGGAAGAAGAGGAAGAATAAGTTATTAATAAATCACACCTGGGAACCTTCAAGAAGAAGTAAGAGTTCCCTTCTTCCATCCACTGCAACAATGGAACAATAAATTATACCAGAAAACCAACTACATAGTTTTCACAGTACAGCAAGAGATACAGGAAAAGAGACTATTTTTTTCTCTCCTTTGCAAACAAGAAACAGATGCAATTTTATTGATGAAGTAAATTAGTACAGAAAGGTGAATTAGAAGTCAACAGAATTTACCAACAGAAAGACTAGTTAAACCTTCAAAAATCCTAATATCACTGGACATACAGAAAAACAATTTAATGCAAAAAGGCAAAAGACGAATATCGAAGTAGCTTGGACAGCTCCAGTACCACGTAATATAAACATCCTGATAGATTTTATTGCCCCTGGGGTCACAAACATACTGAATCTAGCAACCTTTAAGCGTGTAATCCAGAAGGGAAAAAAAAACAAAACAAAACAAAACGATAAATGCATTGTTAGAGTTTACATACTATTGTCAGTTGCTTCCTATACGTTTAAGCTTTAGTGGATTATTGATTCCTCAACAATCATAATCATCACGTTCTTTCTGTTACTAATTGCAAAGAATTAAGGAATCACAATTATTCACTGGCTAAACAGTAAACAGAATCAATCATTGGTTTGAACTCATTTAACCCTAATCAATGGTGTTTTTTTCATTCATACAATCAAATTATGTAGATGAAACAAAGTACACAAAAAGATCCTACACAAAACTAACTAACTAATTGTGGCATAACCAGACTCTAAACAATAGGAAAGTAAAGAAGTGGTCCACCTAATGTAAATAATGAGCCTCAATATCCTTGCATGAGGGCTCCACATGTTAAATATCAAAAGTTACCAAAAATAAAGTTTTGGCACCGAAGAGCAACAAACTTGTCTTTTCATGGCCACATCATTCCCTTAAAATGATCTTCCATCACATAAGTTTCCTCTTTTTATCCTTTTACCCACTCAGCTTTTTAATATACAGCCAAGGACTGCAGAATGTAATAACACAATGCCCAATAAAATGAGACAGAAATAAACCTGGAGCAGTATCAACAGATTGCGTAAATGATGAATGCAGTTTTTGTTCCTCTTCATAAAGCCTTTTATACATAGCAACCTATTCAGAGAAAAATTGATAACAAATTAAAAAAGACCATCAAAAATTTGAAAATGACACTACATCACACGTGTAATGGAAAGAGAAGTTATTTAGCTGATCTAAGAGAAAAAATAAGAATGATAGGCCACAAAAGGCTCACAGAGGTGTGAAGAGATTCAATCATGCGCCCTTGCTCTTCAGCTCTTTGTAACACTGCAGCTACTTTACTTGCAGCTTCATCAGTATGTTTCTTGATCTCCAATTCAAACTTTTCCTGCAATTCCACAATTTCCCAAGATATGCTCGTAAATTTGAAATATTCCAGATGTGAAAGTAGTATAAATTTCAGCCCAACAAATAAAAATAGCAAAAGATATATAGGCATATCTGAACTTTTCCTTGGTTACCTTGAATTCCATCTCTCTACTTTCAATCTGTTCAGAAAGACTTCGAACCAGGCTCCTGAGCTGGACATTCTGCTCAACTAATCCATTTATGTCCTTAAAGGTCAACTGTTAATGGTTTTGCCAGAACACACAGTTACAAGTTTTAAGTCAATTATAAAAATAAACAAGCTGGGTTAGAAATTCAAGGCAAAAAAACCGAAACATACAAGGTGTCCTGAAATGACTCTTTCAGCATCTGATTCTGCATTTATCTCAATAGTAGCAACAGCTGTATCTTCATCAGCATACTCATGCCCACAACGAAGTTGTATATCACGGCATTCCTTGAGAAGCACTGTCACCTAAATACAGTCAATAAAATTTATGAGCTAGAGGTCTAATTACCAAAACTACTATTGATGGATTCAATCAATCAACCTTTTCTGGCACTTTTTAGATGGTATATGGTTCATGAGGATATCATGTATTTATTTACAAAAACAAAGGCATTCATGGAGGGGTGCACAGAGGGGGCTGAGTGATTGCTCAAACATACCTTGAAGCTTGTTCGACATGACTCAGGTGTATCTAAAATTTAACAAGTTATTTTTGGAATTGAAACAACGAAAAATAATAACAGCAAGAAGGCTATGTAAACAGCACCAAGTGAAAAACTGTTTGTCTTTAAGATTCAAAAAAGAATAATATGACTATCTAATGACAATAAAACTAATACACTTTCCCTTGTAACAATGTCAATAAAACATACAACAACAATAATTTTGAGTCTCTGACAAGTTCCTGTTTCTTATTAAAAACAATATTGATAATGATTTGGGAACAAAAAGTCAAAAATTGATTTATGGAACATAAATGAGAACAAAGGATTCTCTACTCCCATATTATTTCTGAGCAAATTACACAAATAATTATAAAACCATCTTAGTCAAGAAACCACCTTAGTCATAGAAATTGAACTCTATAAAAGACAATTGGACTCGGACTCAGTGTTGATATGACTTTTACTGAAGTTTTGATGTGAAAGAAGAAAAAATAAAATATTATTACATTTAAAAGTGGGAGAGAGGTAAAGCAAAAAATAAATTAATCTTATCCATTCATTTGTAAAGTTTGTCACATGTCAATGGATCTTCAAAACATCAACAAAATCATATCAGCACTGGATCCGAATGCAAAACAATTTAGTCATCCAACCCAAGGGTGCAAATGTGCAATTCATATACCTGTTTCTGAAGGTCGGTAATCTCCTTTTGAGCTAGATTGTAATCACGTTCATGCCTCCTCAAGTCAGCCTGGAACAAAAATGAATTAGCACCACAGGAGAGAAAACGATCTAACAGAAACAAAAGAAAAAAGGTTTGAGTAACATATTTAAAAACCTTTAATTCCTGAATGGTTTTCTGTAACTTTAACTGTTCAGAGACAGAATTCTGCAACTTTTGGCTGATCAGAGAGTATGCCTCAGCCATCCTCTCATATTCCGCTGCATAAACAAAATTTCTATTAGTGCACCAAATTATAACTGTCAAAAAGAATAAACGGAGACAGCCTAAGCTCTTCAAGCAATAACTTGACCATGGTAAATGATAAATTCGTGAAGTCTATACTATATGCTTAAGCTTTTGATGCTCAAGTTCACGAACATTACAGAATAATACAAATTCTAATAGACTACAGATAATTTGATCACACATAGTTTCCGCAAACACTCATAGTTTCCGCAAACCCTCATTCTTCATCATCTGTGCCATAAAGAATTCCTTCACAAAATCAGTGGTACCTGACCAATATTATTAGAACTTGCCAAAACTCCAGGTTATTTTGCAATCAATTAATCATTAGATCAATTGCACATATACCAATGCTGCAGCAGCAGCATTGCACCAAATTTGAAATTCTACAATTATTCCACTGGAATGTGCAGCTAATGAACCCCCAATTAACTGAAGCATATTACATCTAAACTAACACAATATTTAGTTTAAGCACCACAAGATACAAATGATCAGAAAAGTCCTCTCTGCAAGATTATCCCTTAGAAAGAAAATGTTATTTTATTGTCTCTATGACATAACACTCACTAGCAATCTCAGATACATGATTTAAAATAACATAACAAGTTTTAAGTAGAAGGCATGCCTTTTGGCATGTGATAATAGATTTAAGTTTTTTGCTCCAAAATTACCATCAGAAAACAATCTTTCCCACTCAACCATTAAAACATTTAAAATTAGAAGGCAATGAAGCAACAAATTAATCACTATGTACTGAATTTATCAGCCTCATTCTTAATATCAATAAGTTTTTAGTATTACCTCTTTCATCCAAAATGACACCAGCTTTCTCTTCTAATTCATAAAGGACCTGCAAAAGCATCCAACCTAATTTAGCTTCCTATCTCAAAGAACTTGCACGTCCATAAATTTGATAAAAAAAAAGAAAAAATCAATTTTTAGCACAAAAAATTTTAATAAATATTTCCAAACACAATATAATAATCATCTAAAGGAACTAGGAGAATAACTGCTAAAGCCTTCAAATCAAAGATAAAAGAATGTCGAAGTTACCCTAAACAAGAAAGAGAAAAATCAAAAAGGAAACATTTAATCCAAATGTATAGAGGAAAAGATCTAAAAGGAACACTCTTTTAAATGTAAAAAAGCATAACTCACGCCGCACAAAACAATAGAACTATTGAACAAGAAATTTGCCCAAAATAGCCAGGTTTGCAAATTAACGATGTTATGCTAGAATATAGGATGCTTCTGATCAACAAGATACAGCAACAAAAGTGCCACAATGTCCTATTCCTTAACCCCCAAGAAAATAATCTATATCCCTCCTTTCTGCAAACCATCCCTATATTATCACATTGTGACAACAAAATACTGCTATTCCATGAATATCACAGAGAAGTAAAGTAACCAAAAACATCAACATTTACAATTATATGGAATCCATAAAAATAACAACTGCCTGAAAATTGGGCATCACTAAAAGTACAGCAAACATACCCGCTGCAATACTGCTTCAGATTCCTTTCTTCCCAACTGTTCATGTCGCAGAGCATCAACAGCCTCTTGGTATTTTGCATATATTTTAGCCAACTGCAATAACATGAATATTAAACCTAATCTAAATCGATAAAAACCTGAAACAGATGAAACAACTAAAATTATTAAAACGCACACTCCAGCCATCACGCAGAAGTGAAGCAGCTAACGCTGTTCCTGAGACACCTTCAGGAACCTTTGGCACAAGCAAGCGATTATCCTCAGCATCGTTGGTATCAAATGATTTTGGCCAGCTGTAGTAAGACAATTAATTCAAATTTTACATATTAATGTTCCCACAATTAAATACTAAAAAAATTACTCATTTGGCCAAAGAGACTGTATATTATTACTATACGTCTAAATTACACAGCCAATACAATTTGTGACCTGCAAACAACAAGATAGACACGGGAATGCAATATCTGTTCAACACACGGAATAAAAAAAGTAAAAAGCTGCATATGCAAAACCAAGGAAGTGATTAATCTTTTTCTTAAAATTTGAAAAATGCTGTCTTGATGGATGGATGGATTGGATAACAGGTACAACTGAGAATTACAATGATAACCAGCCTACAACCCTACACTTCAGTTCACTAGTTGGTATAGCAGAAGCCAAAAAAGAAAACTAGATCCACAACTATGCCCAGTACTCACACCTGAGTCCATCAAACATAGATCTAGATTAAACTTCTAATCTTTTAACGTATGAGAAATAACACTATTTTATTATTATGAACAATTTGAACAAAAATGTATCAACCGTCCGTAGGAAATTACCGCCAAACATACATCAAGGTTAAACTTCTAAATTTCACAAAAATTGAAGCAAAATCAAATGAAAGCAATCACGCTATTCTTATTTTAGCAAAACCTCATGCTCTACCACATCCACAGCAAAGTACTATTGATATTAGTAATTACTAAGCAAATTTATAACCTGTCATTGACGTACTACTGGCACATCAGTGTAATGCATCCAACTAATATCTGAAGGAGTAGAACAAGTTTGTATATTTTCTAAATTCAGTTCTTTAAAAAGGCACAAAACATCTTTTAGCCAACACCAATTTTTGGAGAGTGAATTTATGCCTTTTAATTATCATACAGAATGCTTCCTTCAAACAAAAGCTATAATATGTCAATTTTTAACTTTTACATTTATAAAACAGATTAATTTTTTAGAACATGAACAAGCAGGGCCTCAGCAATATCATATGTATAAGATGCATATATTTGGTTTGGTATACACATATCTGGTTTTTTTTTTTACACATGATTTCAACTAAACATTCAAGAAGTATTGCCTTATTTCAAACTTCTGTATAGCTTCCAACAGGTAATTAACACCATCCAAATCCATCAAAGAGAAGCAAGTTTTTCTGATTTGGAATTTCAATCAGGTATGTACATATCTTTAGCCATCAAACATCCTTAATTTTTTTAGCGTATTTTATATGTTTAAATACAAGTGATGCAAACTTCAAATATAGGCAACTAAGTTTGTGAAAGAATATGTGGATGCAGCATTAGTTGACATAAGAGTACCAACCTATAAAGAACCTTTCTAATGTGAGAGGAAACTGGTTGAGGGCAAACAATATCCAGTCATGCATATCACATCATCAGATAATTGGCATCCACATCTTACAATTTTATTTATTTTTTTAATTTAAGAAACAAAAGAACGCGTTATAAATTTCATCAAATCAAAGTACATACAGTTCTTTTGTGAAGCTGCTGAGAGGAAGAATATTCAGCTCATTTGTTTTCCTACTACTTTCAATTTCAGCTTCACACTTTTGAAGTTTTTCTTTCAAATCCGAAGCCTCCTATAATCACCAGAACAATTATGACTATAAGTATACCATCAACTGAACACTTTCATCAAGCAAAATATAAGTTTATGAAAAGCCAAACATTATAAAAATAAAAAATAAAAAATAAAAAATAAAAACCGAGCACAAGCATACAAATATAGACCAGAAGTGACCAATTATCCGACATAATTAAGAAGAGGACATTTCGTGGAATTATCAAGTCATTTTTCCCTTAAAATAAACATTAAGGGGTCATGAATGGCAACCATGGCAGGAACTTTAACAGAGAGTAAAAGTTTCTATTATAATTACAATAATTTTTTTTTTTTAAGGATATAATTACGATAATTGTATTACAGAACGGCACTCATACTTTTGACCCAATAAGATTTTCACCCTATGATGGAAAATTTTGAAAATAAATTTCAGAATTAATCAAAAAGGCAAGAGAATGAAAACTGCTGCCTGAATAGATTGTACAGCTTGTATGACTCACCTAAAAAAAAGAATAAAGAAAAACATACCTTTTCAAATTGTTTTCTTGTAGACTCTTCCTTCTCAAGTCTCTCTTTATAATCATTTTCGACTTGACTCAAATGGATCTGTTTAACCACAGTAACATAAATTAACAAAAGAGAGACAAATAGAAATTGCAGAAAGTTTACTGAATAAAACAGAAAAGGAAGAAGTTAAAATATCTTACTTCTAAAGCCTTTATCACACCCTCAAGTTCTCCTGCCTTTCTGGACCATTCCTCAGAACTTTCTTTATATAATTCAACAAGCTTATTTACCTGAAAAGATTGGTCAAAATTCCACATAAATATAAAATTGAATACAATTTCATCAAGATAAACATGTTTCCCAAGTAATATATATATATATATATATATAAAGCAGAAGACCAATGTCAATTTTCATGCAACAAATTAACAAAAGCAACTAGAATAACATAGCCAAAAAGAGAGTATCAATTTCTGAGGATGGAACAGAGTAGGTGACACTGTATAGTACATCAAAGATTATTAGCTTTGTTAAGGGCTTCAGGGGCCTAGAGTTTCAAGATACATCTTTCTCCCTTATTCATATAATCGAGACTCCCTTATATTTAGGGTTATAAATCTTGCTCCATTTGACAATATGAACCCCATTCCCTTCACCATAAACCTCCCAAAAACCGTCTCTCATCATCCTTTCTAATTTCTTAGCAACCTTTCTAGCAATCTAGAACAAGAAGACATATATAGGTAAAGAGGACAGCACAGATTGCAACTTTATCCTTTCCTTTTCAATCACCACATATAAAAGACTGATTTTACACAGGAATAGACTATTATTGACAAATTGAATATGAAAAACCTCTATCTTAGCTTTTTAATTGTCATTCCTTCCAGTGTTTTAACATCAATAGCTTTTTCATCATCCTAGTCAAACCATCCAATATCAAAAATAAAGAGGAGATAAATGCTCCAAGTCTTCCACTCAATTTGTTGTTGGAATTTATGCATTTTATTTTATGTTGTGAATGTAGAGTTTATTGATATCAATTTGTAATATTATTTTAGGGCTCCTTTCTTGCAATATTAACTATTCTTATAATTCATTTGCTTAAATTGGGGACCTTATTTGTAAGGTAAGTAGAATTGTTGGCTTCGAATTTTTCTACGCACGCGTATAGGTGCCTGAAAGTGTTGAACAAACCTCGCCTACAGAAATAATTAATTAATAATTAATGTTATGTTCTTATGAGATATGGGGGATTTCAATCGTTTTAATCATTTAGCTAGACAAATTAAGATTGAGAGTAAGGTTTTCTCTCTAGATTTTGATGAGGCTTCAACTGGAGTGTAATAAAACTGATGGACAGGAATAGGAAGAGTGGGTTTGAGTTAAAGGTGGGCTTGGAAGGCGCTCATTTGATAGGAAATTGCTTATTAAAAGCAATGCGAAATTTAAATGATAGGAATTTCTTTCGATTTCGCAGATTCAATAAGTACCAACTGCGGACCAACAGATTTGAAAATTTTAAAGGAGCTTTTTTGAAAGTTTCCTTAGTAGGTGGCAAATCGGGTTTGAAAAGCATTGTGATTCCAATGGGCCTCAATGCATCAGTGTGGTCTAATTGTGCAAAGCTGGTTTTAAGCATCTTTCCTTCAAGTCGTGAAGCAGATTCTAAGAGGGTAAGAAAGGATGAAAGGACGAGTAGGAATAGGGAGAAAATACCAGTTTCAGATAATAATATATTTGGAAAAAGTAGAAGGTTGAGGATGAATGGTGATGAAAAGAGGGGTGCTAGTTTTGCTGAATGTTTTGTGTTTGGTGAATGGACTAGAGCAGTGATCTATTCTAAGGTGAATGGCCTCATTGATTAGAGCATTATTCAGAGGGCCCCTCAAAGTTTCTAGGATTCCTGGTTGAGCTGAAACCATTTTATTATGACAAAGCGGTTTTCTTTTGCCGCAATGTCATGAAGGCTGCTAATGTTGGAAAGTTAGGAAAGTGTCATTTAGAAGGTAGTGTCATTGTTTCTCTGAAGCTCTGGAGTCCGGAAGCTAATTGTTCAAAGAAGAAAATTGCTTTTGGTGGAGGGTGGATAGCCAATGAAGGACTCCCCTTTTATTTATGGAACTTCGAAGCATTCGGTAGGATAGCTGATTTCTGTGAGGGTCTTGTTTAAGTTGATGATCGTACTGCTCAGCTTCAGTTTTTGACGGAGGCAAGGTTTAAAGTTGGTAGGGTGGATAATGCTTTTATACCAACTGTTATAGGAATTAAGGATGGAGAAAAGATTATTGACATTAGAATCAGACCTTTATCAAAATTGCTCCTCACCTTCAGAAGATCAAGATACTTTTTTTTCAGACGAAAGGTTGAAGATGATCTTGTTAGGGGAAAGGTTACACGTGTCACCAGAGAGGGGTTACGTGTAACAAATAATAATGATGGGTATTTTCCCAAGAACATATCAGCAGGGGTGTGGAGAGTGAAAAAAGATTACAGAATCAAAATCAAGGAAAAGTTGAAGGCGGAGACAACTGTTAATTTTCGAGGTAGAAAAGAGTTGGGCAGTGCTGATTTCAATCTGCACCAACTATCTTAGATCGGTGTATTACGGAGAAAAGTAAGGTTATGGATGGGCTGAGTTGTTTGGTGAACTTAAGTGAACGGGCCCATTTAAAGAAATGGATGAAAAACTCATTTAGTGATCCTGGGCCAAAAAGAAAAACTGGGTTTTTAAGTGCAGATGGAAAGGCTAAGGCCTTGAGAGAGTCTTCAAATCCTTTATTGCTATCTCGAGCTAAGTCAGATGGGCCTCATTTTATTTAAATGCTGAGACTGGGCCCAGTAGTTTCTGAAGGAAGGGTTAATTTCAGCTAAAAATCTTTCAGCACTAAACCTTTGCATCAGTTTTTTTCTACCATCCTTTGTCTGGTCAGCCCAAGGATGAAGCTTCGAATCACATAAATGAAAGAGCTCCAATTCTGCAGTCAATGGACTTTGAATCCGATGAAGAGCACTTTATGGATGCCGATAAGGGAGAAAGTTTCGGAGGCTGGGGAGGAATCCTGTAGCTTGATCTCCATTAGGTGTTGTAGTTCGAATTGCTTAAGACTAGGGGCAGAAGACGGAATCGCAGCAGAAGGGGTTGGATCAGAAATTCCCATAGAGTTTGTAGAAGATACAGGTAAATAGCTTGATATAAACCAAGGGTGTTTTGAGGAACAGGAAGATTCAGACAATGAGTCCGATGAAAGCCGAGTAAAAGAGCAGAAAATGTTAACTAAGCATAAGGCTGATGAGGACAAAGTTATTACCCTGTCTTCGCTGTTCGAAGACCAAAAAATGGATTTGGTTAATGTCAGCTCAGCAAGGTGTGCAGAAAAGGGAGATACAATGGTATTCTCTTCCGTTACTAGAGGAAGAAGAAGTCAATGATTAAGGATGGTAAGGAAGGAAATTTGGATTTTCAGGCACCAGGCAGTAAAGAAGTAAAGGCCCTTCATTTTCAGAGAAGGATATGACAGCCATATTGTTGTTAGAAAAGATGAATTTATCGCTTTCTCATCCGGTTAATTTTGCCCAAAAATATTCTCTTGTAAAGTAGGATTCCAAAAAGAAAACAAGAAGGGAGTTGATGAATCTTCAATGGGGTTTGAATTATGAGAAAGAAGGATTGATTGGCAGTAAGGGTTCTCAAGCAAAACCATGAAGATTTTAAGCTGGAATGTATGGGGATTAGGGTGTTCGAAGAAAAAAAGATGATTAAAGAGGTGATTAGAAAGGCCAATCCGAATGTAGTTATCCTAATTGAGTCTAAAAAACAGTTGGTGGATCATAGTATAATTAGAGATGTTTGGGGAGCAAGATTCAAGAATTGGGTTTTTTTACCCTCGGAAGGTAGATCCGATGGTATAGTTTTGATTTGGAATTCCAAGACAGTAAAAGTCTTAGGGTCAATTATCAAAGAGTTTTCAGTGACTATAAATGTCCTTGGTGTTGATGGTAGAAATTGGTGGCTCTCAGGTGTTTATAGCTCGAATAAAAAAAAGAGAGAAAGGGGCTTTTTGGGAGGAGTTAGCGGGTTTATTTGGGTTATGTTTTCCAAAATGGTGTATTGGCGGACACTTTAATGTTGTTAGATTTCCTTCAGAGGAGTCTACAGGGTAAAGGGAGACTAGAAGTACGAAGGATTTCAATCACTTTATTTTTTAAACTAAATTAATTGATCCGATTCTGAATTATTTGGATTTTACTTGGTCTAATTTTAGGCAAAGGGTTGTTTGCAACAAACTCAACAAATTTTTGTTTTCAAGTGAGTGGGAAGAGTTAGTTAGGTGGAGGGAAGTCACTCAAAAAGCTTTAGTGAAAATGATTTCTAATCATTGTCCCATCTTGTTGGACTCTTCTCACAAGAATTGGGATCCTTTCCCTTTCAAGTTTGAGAATGTATGGCTTCAGCATCATTCCTATTTTAGAAATGTGGCGGAGTGGTGGAATGAAGCGGATTTTCAGGGGTGAAAAGGGTTTAGGTTTATGAAAAAGTTTGAATGGATCAAACTGAAACTGAGAACTTGGAATAAGGAAATGTTTGGCAACATCTTTAAGGAAAAAAATGACATCAAGTCAAGGATCTCTAATTTGGATAGATCTGAAGCTGCTGGTCAACTTAGCGACACCTTGACATTGGAAAGATCTCAATTGAAGATGAAGTTTGAGAAATAGGTGTTGAAGGAGGAAATTTTATGGAGGCAAAAGGTTAAAGTTAAATGGGTTAAAGAAGAAGATTGTAATTCAAAATTTTTCCACAAAGTCGTTAATGGGAGAATGTGTAGGAATTGCATTAATAAGCTTGAGTTAGATGATGGATCTATAATTGAAGAGAAGGGGGCCAATAAATATGAAATTATTCAATTCTTTCAGAAGTTATATTCCAAAGAAGATGTGGAAAGATACACTATTCAAGGCCTAAATTGGGACTGTATTGGTAGAGATAAAGCTATTTGGTTAGAAAAGCCTTTTGAGAAAGAAGAAATTAAGAAAGCAGTGGCAGAATGTAGCAATGAAAAAGCTCCTGGTCCAGACGGTTTTAATTTTGCCTTCTTTCATGCTTGTTGGGAGATCACCATAGATGATTTGATGGATGCGTTCCTTGAATTTTTTAAGAGTGGATAGTTAATAAAATTACCAATGCAACATATATTTGTCTCATTCCAAAAAATACCAACTCTGTGAAGATTGGCGATTTTAGACTAATTAGTTTGGTCTCTAATTTGTACAAAATTATAGCTAAAGTGTTATATCTTAGATTAAAAGAGGTGTTGGACAGCACTATCTCTAGTTGTCAGTCTGCTTTTATTAAAGGTAGACAAATTCTTCATGTTGTCTTGATCGCTTATGAGGTGGTGGAAGATTTCAGAATGAGGAAAAAATGAGTAGTTTTCAAAATTGATTTTGAAAAAGCTTATGATCATGTTGATTGAGACTTTGTGGATTTCATCTTAGAGGCAAAAGGTATGGAGTTAAAATAGAGAAGATAGATTATGAACTACTTGAAATCTATAAACTTTTCGATCTTGACAAATGGGAGACCAAGGGAAAATTTCATTGCTTCTAGAGGACTTAGACAAGGTGATCCTCTCTCCCATTTTTTGTTTATTCTTATAGCGGATTGTTTGGGCAAGCTGATTGATAGAGCCAAAGAGTGCCTTTTGGTGGAAGGCTTTTGCGTTGGAAAAGATAATATTATGATTTCTCATTTGCAATTTGCAAATGATACAATTTTCTTTTCTTCTAATAATGAAGAGAAGTTTGGCAATATGGTTGAGTTGATTCCGTTTTTTTTTTTGGATTTCAGGGCTTAAGGTCAATTTGGCCAAGAGCGTTGTGGCGGGGATTAATTGTGATGAAAGTAAGTTAGTTAGCTTGGCCAATGCTTTTGCGCGTGAGGTAGGTAAATGGTTGTTGAAATATTTAAAAATGCTTTTGGAAGGTAATTCGAGATCAACCGAGTTTTGGGCTCCTATGGTAGAGAAAGTCGAGAGGAGATTAGAGGGTTGGCAAAGTGCTTTCTTATCTAGAGGTGGAAAATTGGTCTTGATTCAAGCTGTGTTGCACAACATTCCTACTTATTTTCTTTCCTCATCTAGAATTCCTTTTAGGGTAGGAAAAAGAATTGAGAAGATCATAAGGAATTTTTTATGGGATAGAATGGGTAAAGGGAGGAAGATTCATTTAGTTAGTTAGGAAGTTGTTTCTCGTCCTCGAGATAAAGGTGGTTTAGGGATTAGGAATATTGTGAAGAAGAATTTGGCTTTTTTAGGCAAATAGATGTGAAGATTTCCCTTGGAACCTAATTCTTTGTGGCATAAAATGATAAGAAGTATGAAATTCAAGGAAATGGGTGGGATTCCAATATAGTTCTTAAAGGTTTTAGTCGTTGTCCTTGGAAAGTTAATATGCAAAGCTACCATGAATTCGCGAGGAATTTGAGGTTCGTTGTTGGTAATGGTGCTCAAATTCTGTTTTGAGAGAATAGCTGGTTGGAACCTCAATCCCTTTGCTTAAAATTCCCAAGATTGTTTAAGCTTGCTTCTGTTCAGGATGTTTCAATATTAGGTAGAAGGGATAGCTCTTCTATTCATGAAGGTTGGGTTTTTTATTTTAGAAAAAACTTGAATGATAGAGAGGCTGAGGAATTTTCTTCACTTATTTCTCTTCTTGATACTATTTCTGTCAATTCTGGGATGGAGGATCGTAAGGTGTGGAGGTTAAGCTCTAATGGTTTTTTATCGTGCAAGTCCTTTTTTGAGAAATTGATTCAAGATGATTCACTTCCTAGGTTTGAGTACGCTAATTTCATTTAGAAATCAAAGACACCAAACAAGATTAAGTTTTTAGTTTGGATTATTGTGCATAGGAAACTAAGTACTTGTGATATTCTTCAAAAAAGATATTCTAGTACTTGTCTTTTTCCCTCTTGGTGTATTATGAGTAAGATTAGTGGAGAAACCATGGATCATCTCTTTCTTTACTGTCCGATGACCAGTATGTTATGAATAAGATGTTTTCATTAGTGGTTTTGAAGTGAGCTGTTCCAAGTTCTCTATGCTCTTTCTTGTTGGAAGAGTTTAAAGTCCTAAAAGGAGGTAAAAAGGCTACTATTCTTTGGAATTGTGTAGTTTGCGCCATTCTTTGGGTGATTTAGGGGGAAAGAAAAACAAGAATTTTTGAAGAAAAAGAAGAGTTTTTTTTTTTAGAGATTAAGCGTTTTATTTTGCTTCCCTCTGGGCTTCTAATAGTAAAGACTTCAAAGAATTATCGTTATTTTTCATTATACAAGATTGAAAGGTTGCTGTTAGTTTAGGGTTTTTCCAAGTTTGTCTTTTGTTTTTTGTTTTTTCTAGTTTCTTTTAGTGGACTTCTAGTTCACTTTTGCATTTCTCTTGTTTTTCTCTTTTTTTAATAAAATTTCTGTTTCCTATCCAAAAAAAAAAAAAAAAAATTCATGTGCTTAAATTCACACCCAAATGGAGGGTTCTACTTAGTTTCTCTTGGACAACCTTAGGGTTCAATGGGTTATCAAAGTATCCTAACACACCAAGAAGACTACAACCAATCTATTATAATGTATATTTTGGTTCATCCTTATATCTATATGAAAATAAAAGCCTACAGTTAACTCACTTGGAGTGCACAATCAAGCCAATAGCACAAGTAGCATAAACATTGACAAGTGGGATGCAATTTACAAAAGTTTTATAATGTATATCAATACAATAAATTTAAAGTTGGTGCGGCTTATCGTTCATGGGTAACTAAGTACTTGTGAGGTTCTCCAAAAAAGATTCACTACTATGTGTCTTTCTTCTTATCGATGTGTAATGTAAAAGTTGTGGGGAGAGCTTAGATCATCTCTTTCTTTATTTTTCAGTTGTTGGAAATTTATGGAACAAGTTGTTTTCTTTAGTTGGTTTGAAGCAGTCAGCTCCTAAATCTATTCGCTTTTTCTTGTTCGAAGATTTCAAAGTTTTTAAAGGCGGTAAGAATACTAGTATTCTTTAATATTGTGGAGTTTTCGTCATTTTCTAGGTTATATGGGAAGAAAGAAACAGAAGAATTTTTGAAGAAGTTGAACAGAATGAGAATTTTTTAGGAAATAAAGCACAATATGCAATGAGTTTAAAGATCTCTCTTTATTTTTTATTATGCTAAATTGAAAGGCAGCTATCTGTTGATTATTTGTTCTGTTCTTGTATTTTTTGTTTTTGTTTGTGTTGTTAGTGAATTGCTGGTTCACATTTGTACCTTCTTCCCTTTTTTTTTTTTAATTAAGTCTGTGTTTCTTATAAAAAAAAAAAAAAAAAAAAACAACAATAAATTTAAACTTATCAGTTATTATTAGTTTATTACAGACACAGCATACTGATTTACATGAAGAGATAAAAAGACTGTGGTGTAATGTATTTACAAAAAGCCTTCTCAAGCTCTAAATTTATGACGGACACAACCCAACATAATAATGACATAATATTTCTGTGTTGTAAATGAACTAGTCATATTCACCAACATGGATGCAAAAGCAAAACGAAGTACACATAGACAAACACACAATAGTTATTCAAGGAAAGACTTTTCGCAAAACTCACTGTTGAAAGTTCAGCAGAAATCCGCTCCTCATTAGCTGCAGCAGAGTCTTTTGACGAGCAAAATTCCTTTCCAGGCAACAAAATAATACTGTTGAGGCAACTGACACAGAAGAAGTGATACATACAACACATTTTAAGAAACAAATAGAACACACGATACCTCCTGTAGGGATGTTAATTTTGTTTCTAGTTCCCTCACTCTTTCCTTCTGCCAATGTAAAGAGCTAGAGCATTCACTGAACTGTCTCTCCACCTGGGAGTCAACAAAAATGATTGAACCATAATAGATGGGACATCATGCGCAAGATATTGAACTTTCATGCCAAAAACTATACAATAGAATGAACTTTCACATCAAAAAATTATGCAACAGATAAACTTCCTGATCAAGATAATAAGCAAAAGCTGGAACTAAGTAAGAACAGAAAGGTATAATAAAAAAGAATATGACTATAACACTTACATCTGAAAGCTTTGCTGACAAGTCTGCCTCAAGATCAGCATGTCTTCTGCGCAACTCAACAAGACTGTCAACTTTGGCAGTCAACTCCTCATTAAGCCACACATTATGCTTCTCGATAAGTTCTTTCTCCTGCTCAAATCCAAAATTGACGTATTAAATACGGTGTTACTTCAAGTGGACCAAATATGAAATCAAATCAACCAGCAGTTTTAGACTCTCAAAAAAAAAAGCAATGGTGATTTAATCCATTGGAAATCTACTGAACAACAAAATAAGTATTTTTCTCTATTAAACACATCTACTCTTGAAACAATTACAACATAACTACAGAAATTATGAAAGCATGACCATAAACCATCCACCCAAGTTTGGGGCACCCCAAGAAATTGGCATTGTCAAAGTCCAAAGGACCTGTTAGTCTCTCAACAATTATCATCCTTACACTTCTTTTTTTAACAAAATCACATACAGCACAATTTGTTCTCCCCATTGAATTGTTGTCAGACGAAAAATAAAAATAAATAAATAAACCCAACTACTAGAATAAGAATAAAATTTCTTTCTAAAAAAATGAAATAACCTGCAAAAGACGAGAGCACGAAGCCTGAGAACGCACTAACTGCGCCTCATTTTCAGCAAGTCGGGCTTCCTTTTCCGCAGCGCTGTCAGTCAAGTTGACCTTCACATCAAAAAACAATTAATTGTTAAACAAAACGAAATTTTAGTTTCAAAATATAGTGCCGAAGGAGATATATAATTAAACTCACAATCTTATCCAAATAGGTCTTAATAGTAGCATTCTTCTCACTGATTTGCAAGTCCTTCTCCTCCACCAACCCCATCAACTGTCTTTTAGACTTGTGCAACTCTGAAACCTCAGTGGATATCCTCTCAATCTCCCCGTCCTTCCCAATCTGTAAAACAACATCGAAACTCATCCTCACACAAACCATTGCTTTTACAAATCATAAGTTCCAGAATCAACTTCATTTCTTTAAAAACAAACTCAACAACAATACACAAAATCATAACATATTATCCATGCAGACGAAATTCAAGTGTCAACACAATCACTATTACAAAATGTATATATGTATATATATATACACATATACATACAAGACATGTAGAGACGATTGGCCGATAAATTGAAAACCAAAACCCTAAACCCTAAACAGGAGCAGGGAGGTTAAAGCGAGTACCGATTGGAGATGGAGCTGATGCTTCTCGGCCTGGACTTGCGCGAGCTCCTGCGCACGCTGATCGAGAGAAATCTGGAGCAGCGCGTGTTGCGACTCCAGCTTCGAGAAGTCTTCGGATAAGGATACGTACTTCTGCTCCAGGAGAGCGCAGGTCTGCTCGGCCGTGATAGACGCCGCATCGGCGCGGGCATGGACGGTCTGGAGCTGGCTCTGCAGGTCTCTGATGAAGGCGTCGGCCCTGGCCGCAACCGAAGAGGAGTCACCCGAGAGGCGCGATAGCTCCTCGTCGGAGATGAAGAGGGGCATTTTTGTCTTTTTGAAATCAAAACGCGATTCGTAGGAGCTTGTGTTTTGCGTTGGTTTAGGGAGGGACTTCGTTTTGTTTTTGGGGCCAAGTTTTGAAACTTGAGAGAGAGAGAGAGAGAGAGAGAGTGTGCGCGCTTTGTGCTTGGGAGCTTGAGAGCTGGGGAAATCAAATGCTGAAAAAGTGGAGTTTGAGAGCCGAAGCCAATAATTGTCATTGGGCTTTTTTGGGGCGAGGAATTTGTGTTTGATGCATTTGGGCTGGGCTTGGATTTGATGTTGTTGGAATATCGGCTGTCCAAATGTTGCCTAATATTGGGCTGGCCTTGGAGGCATTCTCAAGTATTTATTCAGAATTACTATATTATATTATAGGGAGAAATCCAAAAAGCCCCTGAAAACGAAAATAACATCAATTTACCCCCTCTTTTAAAAATATTAATCAAAAAACCCTCTACCGTGACCCAGAAGCGTTTTTCATCCGAATTGTGAGTGGTTTTGTAATAAAAATATTAAAAGACCAAAATACCCTTATAATATTAAAAAATAAAAAAATAAAAAACAAACAATTAATCAATTATCACTCTATCCTTTGATAACCAAAATTAAAAAACATTAAATAAATAATAAATTAATTTGAAAAAACTAAAAAATTAAATAAATTTGACAAAATAAAAACTAAATAAATTAAATTTAAATAAAATTTAAATAAAAAAATATTCATTAAATCTCCACCGTCCATCTTAAAATAAACGATGGAGATTCTGGGAAAAAAAAATTATGCAGATCCAATCCCAGACTGGATCTCCACCGTCCATCAACTACCATGGACGGTGGAGATCTAATCTGGATTGGATCTCTACCGAGTGTCTTCAACACCAACATTTTACAGTTCAATCTTCAGTTTAATTTCAACATCAATCTCCAGTTCAACTTCAACATCAAACACATCATTATCATTATCAACAACACACAAAGAAATCGATCAAATAACACATCAACAACAATAAAAAAAAACCCAGATTTCAGATGCACAAAAAAAAACTCAAAACAGTGCCCGCAGATCCATCGCCGCACCGCTCCATGATGACGATTTACAGCCAGTTGTTCCTCACCGTCTTCTTCGTCTCCTTCATGAACCGCATCGGAAACAACGCTTGTAAGATCTGATCTCCACCTCCACACTGTCGCACCACTCGACGCAACGACACACGGCTCCGTTCCTCACTGTCCTCTCCATCTCCTCTACGAACCGCGTTGGAAACAACACCTGCATGATCTGATCTGCACCGCTGCACCACTTGGCCTGCGAATCTGGGTAAGCGACTGGGCATCTGGTTTGAAAGTCTCCTACTTCGTCCATGTCGGCGAGCTTCAAGTGCAAACATTTAGGTGGCTAATGAAGAAAAAGAAGAAGAGGAAATGAGACAGTGGCTAATGAAGAAGAAGAAGAAGAGTGAAGGAGAGAGAGAGAGGGACACGGTGGCTGATGAAGAGTGAAAGAGAGAGCGTGAGCAAGAGAGAGAGAGACTGAGATGGTTTGACAGAAAGAGAGAGTGTGAGCTGGAGAGAGAAAGGGAGAGGGTGAGAGAGGTTTTGTATTTTTTTTTTTAATTTGTTTTCAAATTGTTTTTATTTTTTTTCTTTTTTTAATTAAAAAATTATATATTATATTTCAGTTGTTATTCACTGTTTATGATCACATTCAATTACCTTTTTATCCTCAATATTAACGGATCCGTTACTTTTTTAACCGTTTTACTATTCCAATTGACAGTCGGACCTTTTTTACTAATATTTTCAAAATCGGTGGTAGTTTGACATTATTTTTATTTTTAGGGGGTAAATTGATAATAACCCTATATTATATTTTGAATAGTGGAAAACCTTTTTCATTTGATTGTAAGAGGGGTAATTTTATCATTTAACATTTGACGTCCAACCATTTTATGAAAGTGCATTTCCGTTTTTCACATCTATAATAAGGGTTCCACTGCATCATACATATTTATCAATATATACAAAAAATTTCTTCTTTTATTGTGATAAATGTTCAACTTTTTAGTGTTATTTTCTCTATTCTTATTATAATAGAGGTTTAAATCTCATAACAAATATTAAGTTATTAACTAGGGCAAATTGCACAAACCTCCCCTGAGGTTTGACGAAATTACACAAATATTACGATGTTTTGATAACTCGCACGGGCACTACTTGAGGTTTCAAAAACTTCGCACGAACCTCCCCTGTCGTCAGTCAACAATCGTTAAATCGTCATAGTCAATGGTTAAAAGTATAAAAAGACTAAAATACCCTTCAATAAATTTAAAATTAATAGATAATATATTTTTTAATTTAATTTGAAAATAAAACATAAAAAATTAAATTAAAAAAAAAAAGAAAAGAAAAAACTAGTCTCCATGGGAGACCAGATCAGTCTCCCATGGAGACCGGTCTCCGTCGTTGGGCTCCGATCTCCATCGCTGGAATCTCCAGCAATGGAGATCGTCTCCATCGCTGGTCTCCCTCCAGCGACGGAGATTTCGGTTCATCGCTGGAGATGGCGACCGTCTCTAGCAATGGAGACCAACTTTTTTTTTTTTATTATTTTTGTCTAATATTTTTAATTTTCATAATTTTGATATATTTTTGTTTGATTTGAGGGTTTGATGATGATAATTGATTTGGTTGGTTTGATGATGATGAATGATTTGATGATTTTTATAAATGTAGAAGGTGAAGATGAAAAAGATGATGTTGATGGAGGTTGAAGATGATGATAGGTTTTTTTTTTTAATATTATAATATTAGTTTAATAATTAAAAATATTATTTTTAATTAAAATATTTATTAGCTGCGAATTGACCATTTTACCCTTCAAAACTTTGATTTTACCGTGGTTGACTAATGGTTGATTAACGACAGAGAAGGTTTGTGTGGAGTTTTTGAAACCTCAGGTAATGTCCGTGTTAGTTACCCAAACATCGTAATATTTATGTAATTTCATCAAACCTCAGGGAGGCCTGTGCAATTAGCCCTATTAACTAATATATAAGGAGAATTTATTCTTTTATTATTAGGGTAGATATTTACCGTATAATGAAAATAAATTGAAAAAAGTTTGATTTTGAAAAAACACACCGACCCCTTTTTACTTTTTGTTTGAAGGGAGACAACTTAACAAAGCCCCGCAGTTTACTATCATTATGGTTACTTCGAATGAAGTAGTTAAATGTGATTATCTCCATTTTTTTCTACTTCATTTTATCCCATTATAGAGATTTTCTAGAAGATAACACTTCTTATCTCATTTTAGAGATTCCATAAAGAAGAAAACACCTTTACATTTAACAAAAAGACGCAAGAATTAATCTCCATTTATTTTCAAAGAGACTGATCATGTTTACAAGCCTTATAGCCATAATTAGTAATTTCCTTGATATATATCGGATGACAGACACGCATGAACCCAAACCAGAGTTTACATTATCTTTATCTCAAGACATATATTAATTGCAAAATCTATGTGTTTGTTAATCCATATGGAGATATATATAGTTCAGCCAAATACCAGCTCCTCAGATTTGATGATCGAAGATAAATAAATTATAAGTGTTTCATTTGAAGTACCTTCAAGTGCATACATGCATTAACATACGATTCTAATTCAAAGTAACTATAGGTTATAGTAACAATTAAAAGAGTTTCTTTCTTTTTTTTTTTAAAAAAAAAAAGACAATTAAAAGATTTTCGAAAAAATACAAAACATGATATGATAATCACCTAGCTTCCACTGACTCTCGATAATATTTAAAAATACTTTTAATAAAGTTTCTTTTGAGTGATCTTCGGTATACATGATGTATAATATGTATACATATATGTCTATCAGCAGTACTGTTTGAGGGTTTCCATGGCTTAAATGAAAAACAGGTTCAAGATGTTGAAATTTGCTGAAAAGTCATATTGCTCATGCATATCCTTATCGTTAAAGACATATATATGAAAAGAAAGTGGGCACATGAAGAAGATTATTATTGTATTTTGTGTCAGAGATTGAGTGAGAGAGAGAGAGAGAGATGTGTTGTTTAAGACTTCAAGTGATGAAAAAGATAGTTGGCACATGGAGAACAAAGATACTTATCTTATCTGGTTATAATACACAAACACAACCTCTAATTTTCATCATAAAGTCATGCATCTATTTACTTGTAAGCAAACAGTACAGATCAAGCCCACATGACAAATCCATCAATGACCAGAAACTAAGAAAAAAAATCCACACCAAATCCAAAGATACACATTAACTCACATCGGGGTTACAATAATAATTACCCCCAGAGACAGAAAAGGTCAGCCAATACAATACTAGATGGATCATCATCATCATCATCATAATTGCAACTCAAAACCCAAAATTAAAAGCCAAAGAGAAAGCTACAGAGACCGTGAGATGAGATGGGGCCCTACACATAGACACAAGACACGCAGCCGGGTAAAGGAAGTGCTCATCAACTCAAAACTCAAATAATGCAAGTGTGATGGGCGGTCACATGGAATAAAAAAGTAACTGACACTCCACATATGCCCTTGCCTAACTCCCTTTTCCATTTGCACATGCTCTCTGTCTCCTCCACCACAACACTAATCTCTCTACTACTTCATCAATCAATCAACCAAACATCACAAACCTATCTATCTCAAATATATTGTACAGAAACCCATTAATATTCAAACTATAGTTAGAATATTAAGTAAATCAGCAGCCCTTATTTATGCTTTTATGTCTTGTTATCCATTTATTTGTCTTTCTTAGTTCCCTTTGATGTCATTTTTTATATGTATTCTTCTTCTATAGAGTTATTGCTGCAGGTTCGTCATTGACGGGTCGGACTGGGCCACGGGCTGCCAATAAGGTGCATGGGAGGTGTCTGTGGCAGCTGATCAAGTGGTCGTTGGTTAGGCCGGCGGCTTGCATGAATGAGTGGACCACCGTTGGACCAACAAACCGAAAACCCCTCCTAACCATGTCTTTGCTTATGCTCTCTGATTTGGAAGTCTTCACTGGCATTTTGTGACCAAATTTGTATTGAGTAGAGATGGGCTTGTGGTTCACAAATCCCCATATATATTTCTCAAATGTCCCAAACTCTCTTTTGATCTGCAGTGCCAAAAAATTTGAACGCATAATAACAAAACATTAATAAGTAACCCCACAAAAGCTAGTTATTACTTGCTAAAGTAAATAAATACTGTTTAATTTGCCCTATGCATCGCTACAAACAAACAAATAATTAATAGATAATTAATGCAATTCTGATTTTTCTTAATGACTAAATAAAGTAAAAAAGAAAATCTAGCTAGGTTTGCAAGATGGTGGTGCTTTAACAGTCAATGTTGTGGGGCCTTGACTTTTAAATGGGAACTTGCTTGTCAACAACTTTTCACCAAATAAGAGCAGCAGAAAAGAAAGATTAAGCTTAAGGTATATTGACTACATATCGAGTCACTGAATCTTTCTTTTCTTAGTGACATGTGTAAACTAATTAAATGTGTTTTTAACAACTAATTGCAAAAGTTGCTTTCAAGTTTGAATTATAACAATGCAAATTTATAGGTTTGGACATGAAAGAGAGAAGAAACAAGTCATTAGAAAGAGAAATATATAAAAGGGCAAATTTTGTATAGTTTTAAGGGAATATAGATTAGACTGATTACCTCAAGAATTCTGTTGGAGTTGTCGACAACCCCTCGAACTCGGCTCATATCGATGTCGTATTGTGTACTAATGGACATCATTTGTTTGTCAGTGAAGCTGGCTATAGTTTCTGCGTCGAACCCTGAAAATGCATCCCTGAAAATGGAAAGAAAATATGTTTATTACATGAATTCTTTTTTGAGAGATTTTATTGAAGAAAAAGGGTTATATTTAGTTGCATATGTTATCTATGTATATTGACCTGAAATTTTGTCGTTTCTTCAAGATAGAAGTCCAATCTGAGCCAACCTGAGCAACGCTTAGAACTAGCAATTCAAACAACATACTGCATATGAAGAAAAAGAAACCCACTTTAGTCATCTGAGATCAAAAAAGAGACGGAGATCAAAGAGAGAGAGAGAAAAACAGACATACTTATCATCATGAACTGGAACTCCCCATTCTTGATCATGATAAGCCACATAGATGGGATCTGTATCATTAAAAATTATTAACATTAGCTCATAAATTTCTCATATATACTAACTCTATTTATATACATAACCGTCCAATATATATGGTGCATCGGTAAAAATCACTCATTAATGAACCAAATAATGTCCCAAATTTGAATGAAAATATCACAGGTTCGGTTGGCTCCCACTTTGCGTGATGTCTAAAAAAAAAAATTATATTTATATGTATCAACAAAAAAATTTAATGCTAATAATACATACCTGAATTGGCAGTAATAAAACTGCACCTCTTCTGATCTTCCTCATTAATTTTGGTTGTGAAGCTACTAGAATTGTCAGCATCAAGTGGGACGATTTTGGATTCAAACTTGGCAGATTTTGATCTTCCATAATGAGCAATCCGCATCTTCCGTTGAGCATGTTGAAGAGCCATTTGTTCCCTCCTGACAGCGGCTATGCTTCCGGGAGACTCAACGATCAAAGAAGAAGAATAACTCAACGAAGCCTCTATAGAAGAATTGCCAAGAACATGACCACCACTAGAACCTTCCTTGAAACTTCTAGATTTTTTCCTGTCTAAGGTTTTGATGGTGTTGTTTCTAGGAGTGACAACCTTCTCGGAACTGGAATTCAACCCATTGTTGTCGTTGCCTCGCTTAACAGCTTGAGGCCTAGGTGACCTGGACTCAGGAGAAATAGGAAGTGTGGGCGTGGTACCACCACTCAATGAAGGCTTGGTAGGCTTTGTAGTAGTAGCAACAAAAGTTGGCAACGGAGATGGGTTTGGAGGTGACAAATTTTTCAAGGAATTTCGACGTTCCAAGTTAGGAACTCGATTACAAGTAGGTTGAAGAACCGGCCTGCCATTGATTTTAGCAACCGCGGGCATTGGTTCAATGCCTGTGGTCACCTTAACCTTAGAGCTACACATTTAGTAAAGACAAGAAAAAGAACAATTAGCTGAAGAAGAAGCAAAAAGGTATTGTAGAGAAATTAAGGAAATGATGATATGGATGAGAGATTGTTGAAGGAGAGGGAAGAGAGGGAGGTGGGGTTATATATAAAAAGGGAGAGAAAGTAGGGACAAAGGGAGTTGGAACATGGGAGGGTTGGGGTCTGCCATACACTCTCTTGTGATGGTCATTACTTTCTCCTAACTAAACCACGAGGGGGCTGACCCATCACCACACTAATTGGCCACTTGGCACACCTATTGCCTCTTCATTATCATTGATTATTATTGTACAAAGAGAGAATCAAGGGAAGTTGATAGAGGGGATTTGTTGGTTAGGTTATTATTATTATTATTAGGTTTATGCATATATTGTGCTAGTTTAGATTAATAAATTATTATGTCAAGGGTGCTTTTACTTGGACCTTGCATCCCCTACTTTTATACATGTAGGGTGTGGTGTGTATATGTAACTTCCATGAATTCATGCTGGAGTGATGGATAAGGCAGGTAAGAATCCAATGAAAAGACCAATCATTGATGTATTTCTTTTTAGCTGGAGGGAATCTCTTGTTTTTCTCTCTATATCTCTCAACTTCTATGTGGTAACATGGGAGATATTTTCCAAGCACACAATCTTCAAAGACGTTTTTAAGGTAAAAGTATAAGACACACACTAACAACCTGAGGTAGAACCTTTTTTAGAGGTTGGTTGTTGTATATAATTAATCAAATTGAGGGATAATAGAAGTCCATACGAGACCTTTTATGACTTTATACGTATACTGGTTAACTCATTAATTCTTTATGCAATTATTATATTCTTAGAAGTATAGACAGAATCTCATATATATGCTTTCCAGACGAAACTGGCCTGCGTTCAATGTGATGGCCACTTTCTATTTATTTAAATTCTCTTATAAACTACCTTCATTTAAGCTTAAGATATGCCTAAAAGGGGCTTAAATCCTCATATACAAACCCCAAAAACAGCAGCAAGTGGAGCCACCGGGCAGTTGCCAATCAAGCTTTTCTGTTTCAGATAAACATTCCTAAAAAATAAAATAAAGAGAGAAGAAAAAAGGAAGTCTGCTCGTTTATTTTCCCAATTTCAATAGGAATGTGCATGAGTATGTGAAATGGACTTATTTGGGTATAGGATTGTATAAGGAGCGAATGTGACACTCTGGAACAATGAGCTGTCATCGGTGACTGTGAAATAATTATTGAAACGGCCATTTTAGTGGGAATTCGTGGCAATATTGGAGCTTTTTGTAGCTAGCTTGAATATTGATGATGACTCTCTTGTGCCATGTTCAGTGGAGTCAGAAAATAATACAGATCCCCGCAAAGATATAGGGTTTTTTCCATTTACTTCACAAAGACTTAAGGGATTCATCGGTTGTGGACCCACAATACTCTGCTATGCATTCACAGGATTTCAAGGCTATCCCTAGAACACAAAAACCTTGCTTGCTTTAAGTATATGTAAACAAAATTCCACACTTCACATTCACATTCACATGCAACTTTTCATCCTAGCTTTCTCCTCTTTTGGCTTCAGGTTCAGCCTGAAGTTGGCAGAAAAGTCTTACAACTCATAATAAGATCATATAGCTAGTATGTCCCAAATGTCACGATTGCTTAGATAGGTTACTTGAATTGATTGTTTTGTTCTTATGAAAATGAAACATTCCACATATATAATTAAATTCTAGAATGGCAAGCAAGCTAATCATCAAAACTATGTTTGATGCATGAGATTTTAGATAAATTTGAAATTCAAAATATCTTAAACTCTAAAATCTCATGTTTAGAGTGGCCAACTTGGGAATGAAATCTTAATCTCATATTCATTTCAATCTCATTCTCATGGGAATGTTGAATCCCAAGCTCCACCATAAGTTTCAATGAAAATAAGATTCTATGGGAATGAATTTTTTTCCCTCTCCTCATTAATTATTTCTTCTACCAACCCCATTTATTTTTCTATCTCTCCATTTATTTTTGTGTGTAATGGAAAACATAGAAATATGAAAATGTAATAACATAATTCTAAAAAAAAAAATCAATAAAACTTTTTAGAAAAAAGATTTATAGGATTTATTTTATTTAAAATATTATTAACTTTATGTATAATATAACCTAGGTTATATAAATATATATTTAAATTAATTTTATTTCAATCCAAACTCAACTTATGTTTTACAATTTAAAATTAATCTTATTAATTTTAAAGTATATAATAAAGTATTTAAATTAATTTTATTTCAATTCAATCCCAACCTATACCAGATACAATGAAGAATATTTTTAATCAAATTTCAAATTCCATCAAATATAAAAAAATATTTTTTTATTTCAATTCAATTTATTTTATTTTATCTTAATCCCATTAGCCAAACTAAAAAAAATTTAGAAGTAAACACTTGCGGTCAAAGTTATGTTGGCAGACACATCAAAGCATGAAGTCAGTAAGGATTCAACTAATTTTGTTTTGTTTCGCTTTGTTTTTATCGATAACATCCCATTAAACTTTTTAATTTTATAAAAGATTAAAAAGCAAACTATTTAAAAAGAAATAAAATGCTTTTATGATCTAGTCTGATCACTTAAAAATTTAACAGCTGTTTCCTTAAAGTGGGTTCACTGAAAGGTGGTCCTAGTTTGTCTTGGTAAATTAATGACAAGCTTACCAACATTACATGTGAGATAAATTAAGCATAATTGCGCAAACAATCATGATTCTCCAAAACTGCACTTATTACGAGGGCCTAGATTATCATTAGGAGAAGGGAAAAAACAAAAATAGAAAACCAACTTTGCATTTGTAATTGATCAATCATATACATTCATATATGTTTTGCGGAAAACTTTTATAATTTATTCATATGTAACCTAAAATTTGAACTATAGATAAGAATAATATTTCGTTGTTCTATATGTGCTCACTTTGGTTATTCACCATGTAGGATATATATCCCCTGCTAAGCATACATTATTGAATAGTTAAGATGCTTAACTCATAATAGGTGAATTTATAGGTTTTATATACTGGCATTTGCTGTGTATCAATAGAATCTCATTAATTGTATCTAACGAATTGGTATGATTTATCTATATTGTAACATATGAACCGTAAGAATTAACACTCTTATTGAAACTCAAACTCATGATAGGGAAGAAAATTGATTGACCTATTGGGTGATTGAACTACTTATAAATGTTAGATAGTCTCATATTGATTTAAGAAATGAATTTGTATTGGTTTATAAGGTGAGAATAAACCTTCATTCATGAATTAACTTTTATAGTGGAATTAGACTCAAGACATTTTTTCTGATAGTAAGATCAAGCGTTTAACACTGTACCGAAACTTCAAATGGTTGTTAAGTAATATTTATTCCTAATTAATCAAACCTAATAAAAGTTAAAATCAAGGTGGCCCTCCAATATAAGTCTAGAAGAAGCATGGCACATGGAAAAAAGGTTAGACAGATTACATGTGAGAGTATAACTCATGTGCAAAAATCAAGGCGAAAATAAAATTATAAATAAATTAACTCTATCAAGTCTGCCCATTGTATAACAGTAATTGATCATACACTTATAATAATAAGGACAATCCTAAAATATCAATTGTAGTTTGTAAAAATATTTATTTTACCACCTATGATTTTATTTTTATCCAAAATCTCCTCTGACATTAATAAAAACACTCAAAATACTATTTGGAGATATGTGAAAAGATAATAATACTTTCGATAGTTATAAATTGATGATGAAGTCATAAGAGGTAAAATGATCATTTTCTATCATTTTTTAATATTAGGAAAGATTTTGGATAAAAATAAAACTATAGTGGTAAAATAGATATTTTTATAAATTATAATTGATTTTTTGAATTATCCTTATAATAATAAGAATAGGATCTGATCACTTCCTCTACCATTCGCAGAATATATATATATATATATATATATATTATGTAGAGTTGGATTATTCCATAGATAAATGATCACCGTCCGTCACATGATTCTAGTCTACGCGTGATACATTCTTTGATTGATTGATTGAATTTGGAGATGGGTTGGGTACTTCTTCCCGCATTCGTTTAAACAATCTTTTTTATCAAGTTTAATTTGGAATTATTTCCAATCTTTTATCATTCATCAACTGAGACAACCCATGTGATGTAAACCGACACTTTATACTTGTAACCCAATTATTAGTGTACTAGTGCTCCGACACAACTAGGCAATTTAAATTATGTCACTATAATTTCGCTATTTTAATTATACCATCTATTCAATACTCGTACGTGTTAATATTAATATTATATTGAAGGCCATATTATTGTTATCATCCCCTATCATAGCACATGATTCTCGTTTCCTTGAGCCTTCCTTTTCTCAATTCAAATCTTTTATTTATTTCTTCATTTTTTTCTATATTTATTTTACAATCATAATCAGTTATTTTGGAACGTTGTATAGATTTGCTTGCATTAATCCTATATGTGCATAAATTGAATCTATTCTATCGGACACGAAAAAACACAGGAAATGAATATGTCTATGACAATCATCGATATGATGAGAAGGAATTTTGGAAAAAATCACATTGCATTACTGTACGAAATGGAGTGGAATATATATATATAGAGAGAGAGAGAGAGATATATGAAATATCTAGTTGTCTTTGAGTGAGAGAACAAAAAGGATCTTAGTCTATAGCCATCTTGTTTTTCACTTTATAGGGTACAAAAAATTATCAATGCATCATCATTATTATCATCATGAAAATTCAAGTACAGTTTACGCGTCCGTATATGTAAATGAATAATATCCTCCCCCCCCCACACACTGCATGTGTATGAATTATTTTTGATATGTGATTTTCCTTATTTTGTTTGCAAATATTAGATGTAGTAGGATAAATTGATCGATTACATGTGAGATCAATAACATTTTCTAACAAGATCACATGCCATTTCAAAATTTTGGTTTGAATTTGATGAGATAGATAGGTCAGTTTGAGCTAATTCGGCACCTATATACGAAATAGAAAAACAATGTTAGAATGAATGCAGCGGAATTGAAGGATAAGGGTTTGATTTTATCCACATATATATATATAGTACTTTGTATTTGAGTATATTCTACTTATAATTTCTTGTCTTCAAAGTTCGCATAAGAAGAGAAAGTGTCCATATGTTTTGGATACAAGTAGTTACATATGTTGGAATATAAGACATGTTTGATTAAATGAACCTTGGAATTGAACCACGACACTTGTTTCCTCTGCAATTTAGTAGCACATGGAAAGTCTTCTGTCTTGTCATTGTCTCTCACAATGGGATTTCTAACTATCAAGTGTCCATCTACGCACAACTTATTAACCGTTCAAGTCTTGCAAGTCGCGACTAATTAATTGTCCGCGAGTGATACAAGTTAATTTATTAGCATTTCGAAATCAAATAGATTGCAACTAATTGTATATCTAAGTTCTGAATCCCAATTGTTTAGGTCACGAGACTGGACATCACTCTTGCCTGTGCTTGGTGGTATTTAGCTCTGTTTGGCGCGTGGCTTCCAAAAGCTTTGGGAGATAGAAGTTGCTTTTGGGAGCGTTTGTGTGATCTCCCACAACAGCTTTTAATTTTAAAAAGAGCTGGCAGGCCCACCAGCTTCCCCCTAATGAGTTTATAAAAAATAAAAAAAGAAAAAAAAGAGGAAGCTATTTGTATTTAATGAATCTTTTATAATTTCAGTTTTATCCTTCAAACTATAAATATCAAAATGAAATTCTTTCCATATGTTTCAATTGTTTTTATATAGCACTAAATTTAGCATAAATTTTAAAACTAATATTGAAAAATGAAAATGAATATTTTTAATATCAATTAGTTAATTAATGAAGGACAAAGTAGTTTACAAATAATAAATAATTTGCACACGATAAACTCATTTTCATAGTTTAATATTAATTTTAAAATCCTCACTAATATTAATATCATCGGTTGAAAATTTTTCATAAAATAAATTTGTCAATCTTAATTATATTAGAAGAATAATCGCTTAATATTTACCTTTTGTTTTTTTTTTCTATAATTTTTCGAGCTAATTCACTTAGTTTTGTAGGAATAAATAATTTAAAGAAGCAATCCTCTTATCTTGAATTCTTAAACAACGTCAGGTACAATAAGTTTTGAACTTTGAACATCACATCTCTTACAAGTCATGTGATTTAGTTCACGGGTAGTTGACAAATTGTCAACTTATTGATATACACAAAAATTTCCTTCTTGATCCATATTTGATCTACAATCTTCCAAAATTCCTATTCATTATAGATTATATTATCATTATTATTGTTAATTAAGTATTTTCAACGAGTTAATGTAAGAAGACCGTTCTAGGTTCTCCCGGTAGTTTCTCTAACATTGATACCTATCTTTATAATCCACAAGGGCATAGCACATGAAATGGACCACACCAAAAATATTCCTTTGAACAAATTTTCTATATACATAAATTCTCTATCCAATTCCAGAACTTTCAAGAACCGATCAATGTTCATCATCCAATCTATATAAATAACAATTACAAACATCAACACACCAATCAAACATATTAGAAATCATCCTAAAACACACTAGAATAGCAAGCACTTTGACAAAAAAATGTCGCTTCTTCATTCTCTTATGATCAACCCAAACAACATTTTCAATCCATTTAGAGGTTCGTTCTCGGACAACACGGACACCCAAATGGATTGGAAGGAAACCCCACATGCCCATGTATGCGAGATCGATCTTCCAGGCCTTACAAGAGAGGATGTGAAGCTTGAAGTTCATGAGGGGAAGATACTACATATAAGTGGAGAAAGAAGAGAAGAGCCTGAAGAAAAAGGCGACAAGTGGCATTGCAGGGAGAGGACGCATGGCAGCATCATGAGGGAGTTTAGGTTGCCTGAGAATGCCAAAGTTGATGAGATCAAAGCATCGATGCATGATGGGGTGCTAGTTGTGACACTGCCCATTGACCATGAAAAGAAAAAGAAGAGCAAGCACAAGCCGGTTGAGATTTCTGGGGATGATGATCAAGCTCATGCGCATGCTCCTAAAGGACTTGGTCGTTTTGTCTGCTGTAAAGCTTGAACTAGTCGCATACATACATACATACATATATATATATATATATGAACATGCATATAATCATGCACTTGTTTTTGCAATATTTGTACCGGTGTGGTGTGAATTCATTGTCTTTGAATTTTTGTTCATTGTCTCGTGTTGTAACTTGTAATTAATGACATTCGATTGTGTTGTAATATACTTTTCTTCAAAAAAAAAAAAAAAATTGTGTTGTAATATACTATGAAACTTTCTTTCCAAATGAGAATTTTTTTTTCAAGATATCATCATATATGGTATTTATCATTTGAAGTAGATCATTATCAGACGGAATGGGCATTCACATTTATTAATGCCTACTGTGTCTGTTCTTTGGCAGGAAAAATCGTCAGTGTGTCACTAGGCAAGTTGGATATATAGCTTCAGCCAATTAATTAAGCCGGCCCAGCCCTAAACCACTTGAACCATAAATCTTCATAACCAATTAAAAAAGGGATAATCCCAATATGGCCCCTATAGTTTGATAAAATAGCCAAAATCCCCCTTACTTTAAGCAATTACTAATATCCCCTCTCGATTTACAAAATGGATAAAAAAAACCCTGTGGTTCATTAAAATATCAAAAAAAAAACCCCTACTATTAATTTAAATGTTAAAAGTCAACAGTTGACAATTAATGTGGCAAGGTAAAATTGTTCAAGCAAAATAAAATATAAAAAATATAAATATTTAATAAAATGATAATCTAATATTTAAAAAAATTGAAAAAAATCCCCATCATCCATCTTTAAAATGGATGGTAGTGATCAAAACTATTAAAAAAAATTTAAAAATTAAAAATATTAACAATTTTTTAATAATTCAAAAAATTAAAAAAAAAAAAACTTAAAACCTACAATACTCTCTCTCTCTACTTCTCACATTGTCTTTTTTTTTTTCTTCTTCTTCCTTTCTCTCTTCTTCTTATTCTTCTTTTTCTTCTTTTCTTCTTTCTCTCAACAGAGACTTCTTTCACTCGGCGGTCTCCGTCGATGGACTCGACGAAGATCATCGACGGAGAGTATCGGAAACCCATAGATCTACGAGTTTCTGATGTTGAAAATCCAGAGATTTTTTAGCGTTCGTGTCGAAAACTCGTAGATGGGTTTGCGGCACGGAAACCCAAAAATCTCTAAATTTTTAATGTCGAAAACCCAATGATTTCTAGGTTTCTAGCACCAAAAACCTAAAGATTTTTGGGTTTTCGGTCGCAAATCCAGAAATATTTGGGTTTCAGACGCCAGAAACCCAACCTAGATTTTTTTTTTTTTTTTTGTTATGTTGCTATTGTGTTTTGATATTGTTGTTATAGTGTTAAGGGATTTGTGTTATGTCATTGTTTAGTTTAATGTTGTTATTACAGTGTTGAGGGGTTTGATGATGATGGTATTTACTATTGTTGATGGTTTGGTTGAATGAAAATGAGTAAAGATATCTAGGTTGGATAAATAAATGATGATGATGATGTTTTACATGGTTACGGTGTTACAGTGTTGAGGGGCAATTCAATCTTTTTGCTCGCTATCAGGGTCAGAAATTAACTCTCACTAACAGAGTTAACAGAAGGGATAAAATGAGATTTATATAAACTATAGGGGTAATTAGCAATTACTTTAAACCATAGGGGGGCAAATTGGGACTATCCCATTAAGAAAATATCAATATCAATATTCTCATCTTACAATAATTACTAATTACCAAATTTAGTCATAATATATGTTGTTACTCCAAGCAAAAATTGGCAAGTAGCTCCCTAGCTCCTTTAACCAATGTTGTGGAAATCGTTAGACTCAAACTTCAAAAAAATCAAACACAATAAACAATTGAAAAAAAAATTCTGAGTTTGCAAAAACATTTAAAAAACAATCCAACAAAACGTTAGTGAAGAGTATAGACCGCTTTTGTGTTTTGTGAGGAGTGGGGACTGAGGATGAACAACGATGAAAAAAAATCCAAACCTTCTAATGAACGGCGACGAACGGTTGGGTGCGAGGAACAAGCGTGTCGATGACAGCGAAAAGAGTGATGGTGAGGAATAATGACATTTAGTGGTGGTGATGATGATGAAGGGATTAGGATTTAGGGTCTAGCGTGATTGGGCATGATAAATGACACGATTGACGTTTGAAGATCTTCAACTTTATTTTTTTTTTCTTTTTTAAGTATACAACACCAAGACGGTGTTGTTTTAGGTTCTTTAAAACAATGCTGTTTTAGATTATCTTTAAAAATTTAAAATATCTTAAACGACGTTATTTTGGATAAACTACAACGACACCATTTTGAACCAAATAGTTTAAAAATAACCAAAACAACATTGTTTTGAAGAGTTCAAAATGACATCGCTTTGGATCCTAATTTTTTTTTTTTTAAAAAAAAAGCTTCATCTTCAACCTTTGAACCACAGTCCACCAAACCAGTTGCACCATTCAAACCCTAACCCCAACCAAACACTAGAACATTTGACACAATTTTCAAGCCATTCTCCTCACACTAGTTGGTTGTAGGTTTTAAACTTGAATAAAATGAAGAAAAGCTCGAGTGTGAAGACGAAGCTGATTATTTTTTAAAAAAAGACTCCACAGAGCCTGATTTGGTCATCTAGGTGACCAACTGGCTAATAGCATCAATTTACTTACAATCGATGTGTCTAGCTTGTTTTTTAAAACACAGCGTCTAACCATTATAAAGCATAATGTTGTTCAAATTCTGTATGTACCTCTCTAGACTCTCCAATTTATAATAATTAATTTGTATACTCCAATGTCAATTAATGAAATCAACCTAGATTTGAAGCTTAAAGCAAACTTCATACATATCGATGCATGCCTTGGGGAGATATAATATATATATATAGTGATTTTACCATCCATTCCTCTTAATTTTAAAAAATTAGGACGAACTAATCAAATTTATCTATTTCATTTGAATTAAATAGGAAAGAAAAATTGTTTTAGGAGGTAGAATGTTATGGATAAATTTGATTGGTTCATCTTAACCTTCTTAAATTAGGAAAGACCAATGGTAAAATCAATATATATATATATATATATATTCATTCCAAATAAGTAGGTGATGATTATTATTAAACAACTTTTGTAAAGCATATGTGTTATTTGGGCTGGATATTCCTGTTTTAAATACTTGATCCACCAGTTGTACCTCGTTGTCAGTCTCAACGTGCCTGATAGCATCTGATCACAAACTATATTATATATAAATGTGCTTGTTTGACATTATAAAGAGCTCCAAATTTTACTTGTTTGCATGTCTTGTTTTTGTGCCTCTCACGTATTTTCTTCTTCTATGTTCCAAGCTGCTATATATATATATATACTTTAAACAAGGTGCCTTCGGAGATCACATCATAACGAAATTAAAATACCCACAAGAAAACTTTGGTAATAGTCTAATCAGTGTCAAAGAAGACGATGAAATTGAACAGTTTCACTTTGTTTGTGCTGCTTCTTCAATTAATGGAGTTGTGCATGCTAGTTTTGGGCATCCTTCCTCTAAAAGCTGCCACTAGGGCTACTCCACCATCATCCGTGTCACAGCTGATTAAGAAGCCTATGTTGCCCCAGCTCTTGCCTCCTCAAACCTACTTGTCTTCCTCTTACTATCAGTCTACTTGTCCTGATCTCGAAAACATCATCCATCGTAGACTCCAAGCATGGTTCAATAAGGACAAAACATTGGCCGCTAGCCTCATCCGCTTGCACTTCCATGATTGCGCTGTCCGAGTAAGTAACTAGAACGAATGTATCACGTTTTCCCATATATATACTTGTTTAATACGTGTCTAATATATACTAGATATTGTGTTACAAATAAATGAATGTAACGCGGCCATGTTATTGTTGCTTTTGGCCGCAGGGTTGTGATGCTTCCATCTTGCTGAACTATAAAGGCTGTGAGAGGGGAGCTAAGGCCAGCCAGACATTGAGAGGTTACAGAGTGATAGATGACATCAAGGCAGAGGTTGAGAAAGAATGTCCCAAAACTGTTTCTTGTGCTGACATTCTCACTGCTGCAGCCAGAGATGCAACTGTTCAAGTTGGAGGTCCATTCTGGGAAGTCCCATTTGGCCGAAAAGATGGAAATATATCCATTGCTAGAGAAGCCAACCGACTTGTCCCTCAGGGACATGAAAGTGTCTCCACTCTCATATATCTATTTGAGAGCCTAGGCTTGAATGTGCTAGACTTGGTTGTTCTTTCTGGTTCACACACTATTGGCCGGAGTTCTTGCCTGGCAATACAAGACAGGCTTTATAACTTCAATGCTACCCGAAAGCCCGATCCTTCGCTTGATGCACAATATTTAAAAATCTTGACCCAAAAATGCAGGCAAAGATATAACAATGTTGATCTTGATGTAACAACTCCAACGACTTTCGACGTGGCCTATTTCAACAATCTTAAGAAGAAGAGGGGATTATTTTCTACTGATCAGTCACTGTATTCAAATGAAAGAACAGCAAGTTTTGTTGACATGTTTGCTTCTCAACCCGCACTTTTCAATGACCAATTTGCAGTATCAATGATTAAACTTGGAAATGTTGGAGTCCTCACTCGACCAAATGAAGGTGAAATCCGATTGAACTGCAATTTTGTCAATCCTAATTGAAGGGTCGTTGATGATCACTTTCATGTTATATTTGCATTGATGGTTGAGTGATTCATTCTATTGATGCTTTGAAATTTGTATTGCTTGTAAAATAAGTACATGATACTTGGTACCATTATTGATTTCTTGCATACTGCTTTTTTCTTTTTATATAAATTTCATTGTTAATTATCATATTTTCTTAATACTACAAAAGATTCGAATTTTAATCATTTTTAGACTGAACAAAGGCTCTCAACCACCACTCATATTTACGGTATCCATTGTTGGGTATCTTATTATATGGAAAGTAAAACACAATTTCTCGAACTTTGGCAACATGTCTGCATAAATTTAGCTTTGCAGTGCTACAATTATGCATTGAAATAAGTAGAACAGTTTGTTGGTCAATTTCCTCAACTGTCAATATTTAAAATCTGAAAATCATGAGACAAGATTTTTGCTTTTACTTTTTACCAGTGACTGTGATGCAATACGTACATAATTTTTTATGAAAATTTCGTGAGCTGATATATAGTATTAGAAGGTGCAGACACCATGAATTTTACAATTTTGTGAAAATCATGCGGAGACCACAATCTTAGGAATATATCTCATCCTTATAGTGAATTAATTAGATCAAATTAAAGATTTAATCAGTTATAAACCAAGAAAGTAGAGAACAGTGCTAAAATTGAGAATTGGAACCAATTGTACCTGCCAAAATGTGGCCTACAAGTACACCTCTCTTTCTAGTCAGTGATACATCTCTTTACAATCATTTTACTACAGGTTAAAGTACTATAATACACATTTTATAAACACTTATAATTCTTTTTTTGTTATAAAATAAAGAATATCTATAATTTTTTATTATTAAAATAAATATTTAAATTATATAAATAATAATTAATCTCAAATATACATTTTTTTTTTCAGGCAATCTCAAATATACATTAACTAATTTAAAATGGAAGTGACTTATAAATCATATATTTACTTATAAAAAGAGAAAAAATAAATGCCGACAGATCATTTTCCAAAAAGGCAAAAACGTTGCTGTCAATTAAAATAAGCGTAACATAATTAGCATCGACTCACACAGCACAAGCCTCTCGTTCTCATCTCATCCTCAAAAAGATCAAAACTTTAATCGAATTCTCAAGATCCAAACACAACCCTTTCCACAAAAATGTCGAAAAAAGCGGTGTTGATCGGGTGCAACTACCCAGGCACCAAGGCAGAGCTCAAAGGTTGCATTAACGACGTGAAGAGGATGCACAGGTGTCTTGTGGAGCGCTACGGCTTCGATGAGGAAAACATAAGTGTGTTGATCGACACCGAGGACTCCTACCCTCAACCAACTGGGAAAAACATCAGGAGGGCTCTGACCAACCTGGTTCGCTCAGCCGAGGCAGGTGACTTTTTGTTTGTCCACTACAGTGGCCATGGCACCAGGCTTCCCGCTGAGACTGGCGAGGATGATGACACTGGTTATGATGAGTGCATTGTGCCCTGTGACATGAACCTCATCACTGGTCTGTCTCTTCTTTTTAATTGTTTGTTTATTTATCTTGTGTTATTATAATTGTTGAAACTGTTGGGCTGATCTTGTTGATCAATACTTGATTTATGGAAATTGAACTTCACAAGGTATGTAGATCAATCATTGTTAAGTCAGATTCTATGATTTAAAGGCAACAGCTTGGATAATTGTTTAACAAGTTTTAGGCTTGAGAGCTTGTATATTTCTACATTTGGTAGATGATTTTATGTTAGTAATGGGGAAGATGGACTAAATACATTATGTGGGAGCTGAGCCTGATGATCAAGAGCTCCCTATCGTGTCCTCGTATGTCACTTTCCTTTTTTGTATGGAAACTTGATAGCTTGTTCATAATCCATACATTTCAAGAGGGGGAATTGGATTTGGTTAATGATTTGTATGGAGACTTAACTTAGTGGTGAGGAAGATGAACTTGATACGCGTTTTGTGTGTGAGAGCATTCTGATTTCTGTCCAAATATCGACAAGGTTGTCTATGCTCGTTTTGTGCTTCTAATTCCCCATATTTTGATGCTGCGGTGTTTTTTAATCATGTTTTGTCACTGACCCTTCAAAGTTCACTGGTCTTTTGAGTTTATTTTTTCATGTTTCTCAACTGTGTGTGCTTACTCTGTTAGTTAAATCTTTTCTTTTGAATTCAGAATTACTTGTTGCTATCACCAGTGCCCATGCCCATATGCTTTCTTAAGGTCATCAGAAGTTTTAGTAGATTGTTTGTCAAATGATGTTTTATTCTGAATAAGTGGAGTACTTTGTGGACAGATGATGATTTCAGGGATTTCGTGGACCAAGTCCCAGAAGGGTGCCGCATAACAATTGTGTCTGATTCTTGCCACAGCGGAGGCCTTATTGACGAGGCAAAGGAGCAAATAGGGGAGAGCACAAGGCGTCAAGAAGAAGAATCCAGTTCTGGTTTTGGCTTTAGAAGTTTCTTGAAGCAAACTGTGCAAGATGCATTTGAATCCCGTGGAATTCACATCCCTTCCGAACTGCTCCATCACCACCGGAGGCACGATAATGACGATGAAGAAAGAGAAGTTGAATCAGAATATGGTGAGCAAGGATATGTTAAGAACAAATCCCTTCCCCTCTCTACTTTAATTGATATACTTAAGCAGAAAACTGGCAAAGATGACATTGATGTTGGGAAGCTTCGGCCTACCCTTTTCGATATGTTTGGGGAAGATTCTAGTCCTAAAGTGAAGAAATTCATGAAAGTAATCTTTAGCAAGCTTCAACACAGTGATGGTGAAAGTGGTGGTGGTGGTTTCTTGGGTATGGTTGGGAATCTTGCTCAGGAATTTCTTAAGCATAAGCTAGAGGAGAACGATGAGGGGTATGCACAACCTGCCATGGAGACTAAAGTGGATAACAAGCATGAGGTTTACGCTGGATCAGCCAAGCGTTCACTTCCTGATGGAGGGATTCTGATAAGTGGGTGCCAGAGTGAGCAAACTTCTGCTGATGCCAGCCCTTCAGGGAATGCTGGTGAAGCTTATGGAGCTCTCAGCAATGCAATCCAGACCATACTTGCTCAAACAGATGGTCCAGTTACTAATGAGGAGCTAGTTTTGAAGGCTAGGCAGATGCTAAAGCAGCAGGGTTTCAGTCAGCAGCCAGGCCTTTACTGCAGCGACCATCATGTTGATGCTCCGTTTGTGTGCTAATCTCAATCCAATATGTATGCTTTCTCTGAGACTCGGAACAAATAATTTGATTATAGTTTGCATGAGTGTGTGTGATGTGCTTGTACCGTGAATAGTTTGTGTTTTGTGGATGATGAATCTCGCAACCCTTAGCCATTTTCATGCATGGAGACTAGCAAGGAGGCATTGGAAGGAACTCTTATTGATATCTTAAAAATAAGCCATAAGTTCATGCTGTCTTTCTGGATGGAGAGATTCTAAAATTCTGTCTCTTTGCAGGATTCCAAATTCATCATATCATTTACATTATTGAATGTGTTTCAATTATAAATGCTGAGTAGTAGAACTTATATAAACCTTTTCTTTTCGCGTGCCTGTACTGCCTGTAGTTTGGGCTATTTCATTTGAGCCATAGAAGTATATCACAAAATCTCATATAATTGCAGGATTGCAGCTATTTTTATGACTCCATGGAAGCACTTTTTGCGCTCTATATGACTAACAATATAATGCAAATATTTTGGGTCAACTGATGGGACATTTTTGACAGTAATTTTGAACAAAAAGGAATTTCTATTTCATCTATACGGTGATTTGAATTATGAGTTTGGCGACTGATACAAAAAACAATAAGCTGAGTTAGTACTATTATCTAATAGAGCCTAGCAACCTATTATTTGTCATTGGCCTTACATCATTTAAGTTAATAATATACAAAAATTATATGCAAAAAAATGAAGCAAGAAGCCAAAAATTCAATGTGAATGAGACTGCACAATTTCATTCCTTTCTTCCTTTGGTATAAGGCCAGTGCTGGTTTCTTTTTTAATACTCCTGCACTTGCTGACTTGCATACTTGTTTACATCAGTCACCGTTTAATAACAAAAGGGCGACGCTGCATCTCAATTCTCAATCATCAATCTCTTGAACCCATGCCAAATCTGTCACCAGCCCGTTTATATGTTAGTTACAAATATTATTTAAAAGGTTCCTATATTTTGATGTAATGCTAGTCACTTGTCATTTAGCCTAGTTTTCTCAGTTTGTGTGTGTGTGTGTGTGTGAGAGAGAGAGAGAGAGAGAGAGAGACCTTGTAGCACTGTTTCAACTGCTGCATTGGGGACTAAAAGCCCAACAATTCGTTTGTTATCTGTGGTGGTTTCCAGACGCACAACCCGGAGTCGCTTATGGCTTTGACGGGCCTGTACAAAGCAGTTGAGGTGTCAGTCTCAACAATGCTCCAGCCAACAAGCAGTTAAAAATACATAAGGGTGCTCACAGTAAAAAAAAGAAACAAAAAAACAATGCCCACAACTGAATAACAAAGTGTATGTCTTCCAACAAATTATGTGCCACGTCTTCATTATTAATAACTCTATGCAAGCAGGAATATCCAAACATAGAACTAATGACTGGGTAAAGTCACTATAACTAGCTGGCTCGATATTAATTAGTAACTTAACAAAGAAGCATTAAACTGAAAATTCAATATTTAACAACACCCCAAAAGACCAAGGCCCAGAATATTAACATCATATGAAGGCATACAGACAAAATTCACTTTTCCTCCACCAAGATTCTGCAATTTTAAGCCTTTTTAAAGACACCAGAGAATATCACTTATGTTGTATGACATCTTGGCATTCAGCAACCCCTAGAAAGTTGTTCAGAAAATGAGTTTAAACTTGAGACTAGCATCGTTAAGGAGACTAGTAACATTAAAATTTAAAAAGAATATAACAAAAATAAATGCACTTGTGTAACTGTTGATGTTAAGCATTAAACTTCAGTTGAAGACAAGGTGAGTTGTACAAGATGCTTCAGAGTTCAGAACCAGTTTTGATTCATTTTTCGAAGAAATTTAGTCCAAACATAAAATGATCATCTTCCAATTTAGTTCAGAATCCAAGCCCATGTAAACTAAACTCATAAACCTTGAACACAACAAAAGAAACTCACTAAACCACACAGTAAAAGAGGAAAGATATGAGAAATAGAGAAGATCTTTCAATAAGTGAACATTTTGTCACGCAAGGAACAGAGAAAATATTACTTAAGCAGCAAAGCAGCAACATTACCTGCTTAGAAAGGGCCTTCTCAATGGTGCCCCAAACAGGAAGAATAAGGCCACCCAAAATGTTAACTTCTTGAATTCTTCTGCCAACAGTGCAGAAGCTACCAAGCTTACAGTTGGGCCCGTGCATACACTGCAGTAAAAGATCAGAGTTATCTTGCAAATTCTTTAGCAGATTGATAATTGGCAATTCTCTAATATGGTTCAATTTAATATTTCATACTGAAAACAATAGCTAAACATTCTAAGAAAATGGTTTTAATAAATCTAACAGGACATACAAAAAGAGGACCCAAAAAAAAAGCACAAAAAAAAAAAAAAAAAAAAAAAAAAGAAAGAAAGAAAATGATTAACAAAAATTCATGCAGCTCGTCTATAGTTAAACTTAGATATTCTCATATCCACCAGAGATCTATAGAAGTTCAAATTGAAACCAATCACATGTAAGAAGTTGGGACCAAAGGGAGGGTAACTGTACTCAATTTGAACAATTTTAAAAACAAATAAGAAAGCTTTTTCAGTTGTCAAAAAAAAAAATAAAATGTACTTTATACAATAGAAGCTCATGCAACATCACTTGAAGAATAACTGAGGTAATAGTTTGAATCTTAGCTCAAAGACAATAAAAAAATCTTCTATCCAGTTTAAGTAAACTTATATCATCAGCTCAAGTTCTAATACTACAGCACATTAGTAGATATATTTACGAAAAGAAACTACTCAACTAACCATACTACACTGTGATAAATATTCTCATCGAGGATGCATACCTGTTTAGAAGAAACTTCATATTCATCTTCCCAACCACCACGAGCCTTCTCTAAAGATGTTATTTTTCTGTATTTGTTTTTCAATTCTGCAAGAGGCATTTCCCTAGAGAGAGAAAAGTTGAGACATGTAAACATAAGAGGATAACCACAATAGTTGATGAAGCCGGTAAATTATTGAGTGCAATACCTTAGTGACTCCCCAACAGCAGGGCGGACTATCTTAAACATTCCAGAAGCTGAAGTACTGGAAATTAATAAAGGAACAATAAAGTGGTAAGCAGAAGAAATATGGCTGCTCACATTTAACAATCATACTATTTATATAGAAAATTCAAGGCACAAACTAAGCTCCACAAATAAATATACCACAGTGTTATGTCTCACTTCATTCACACATTCCTCTTAATTTTACAGATTAAATATCCAGATTACCTACTCCCAAAAATAATCAACCACAAATGGGGTTAAATTCTGATTGGCAATCCATTATATAACCAAAATTAGTCATTTGTCACTTATCTTTACGATATAATGAACTAAAATTATGATTTGAAGTACAATATATCTTATGCTGATAAAAATTAGCAATGCCACATTATTTAGACATGTAAGAATAGGAAAGTGATGACAAATTTGGTAAGTTAGCCTTGACATTTCTTTCGTTCTTGTAAATATCAAAAGAACACTAACTTCACAATTTTAGCTTAATGAGAAAAGATAGTGGGAAGTGACACAAAATACTACCTCTCAAATGCTAAAATGAAGTGCCGCCTTCCCAACCATTCCCTTTTAGATTCATAGAAACCATCATTAGATGAACCAAGCCCATCCTTTTCCTTTTCATCAAGCATGGTACTTGCAGACTAACATGGATGAATAAATTTACATGAGAGGACACTACTAAATTTATAAGAAACTATTCAGCCAGTCAAGTAAAAATACAAATCGTACCTCCCACGTGATTCCACGATCCAGAGTGAATGTAAAAAGTATTGTTGACGCCCCAGACATATTATCAACATGAACAGTCTGTAGGAAAATGAAAATTAGTATAACAAAATATGTGAAGCCACCGACAGATATGGCAAGAGAATCAACCTTTGGAGTTCCTTGTAATTCGATAATGTTAGCTTTCATATCAACAATCCCTGAGTCAAGATTCCCTTCAATCCGAGCATTCTGAACAAGAAGATCCAAGATGCTAATAAACAACTCAAACAGCCTGTATGAAGATGGTAGTGATTAGAATATCAAGTACAAATTTTAATTTTAATAAGCATGTCACTTTTAAAAAATACAAAAATATAGACCTATTTTGAATCTCAGGTGGTAGTCCTAAGAGCCGGTTAAGGAAACGTCCAACATCATGCATATCAGAATCAACTATACGACCAGAAAACTTTCCATAATCTTTGCCATTACCTGCATCAGATCAACTGAAAATGTCATTGTATAACAATAACTAAAAGATTGCATACCATGACATACGGTATAATACCATAAATCAAAGAACTAATTACATAGACAGTAGGTGTGCCAAATGTTTAAAGGAAAAGAAAGAAAATAAAATGGAAAGAACTTGACATATTCATCAACTAGATTGTAGTGAAGTAATATTCCCGAATAAATTACCTAGAACCGTGTCTCTAACTATTCCAACAGACACGAGAGCAGCTTTTGCCTTCATCATAAAATCTTGAACTGTTTCGGGTTTTTCAGAGGAACATCCAGGAGGTATAACTGGCAGCGTATCCTGGAATTAAACCTTAGTTATTTCCAGTTTCCTTTTTTTTTTTTTTTTTAATAAATAAAACCAATATCCACCTCCTTCCAATTATTATTATTTTTAAGTTTTCCCTACTATTCAATTCAGCACATTAATGAAAAAAAATCACATAACAGTATCATGATAAGATCACCTGCTCCATTATTCCTCTATACATCACCATCAAGGCCTTTTTTCCAAAAGCACTATCGTAATTATAAGCACTCAAGGATGGTCCAGCCCTGTGAAGCATCCAAGCAGGAAATTACATGATCAACAAAGGATTAACTAATTCAAGAATAAATCAATATCATCTCATGCCCCAAACAAAGAACCTACCTGCGGTCTCCCTGAGTTAAGGCTCCAAGAGATTCTAATCTCTTGGCAACAATGGATGCAAACCGGCGTTCTCCACCAAGGTTGGTAAAAATTAGCCTGCAGATTATACCAAATAAAATAATATAATATATAGGTCCACCAAACTTGTTGCATCCAAATCTCAATGTCAAAGGATGCCATCATCAAAGAAATTTTCGATTGCTATCAATGTGATTGCTTGATTTGCATAAGTTGAACATTAATTCAACACAGCTATATTAAAGCAAAAACCAGGCTACAAGACAAAAATAATGAAGCATATAATGCTTATTCTACCTATACTCAGGTGCTGATGCTTGATTTGAGCGATGAGTTCTTCCAAACTGTTGTATTGCTCTGTCAGCACTCCAAGGAAGTTCCAACGTTATATGGACCCTCCGCGTCTGTTATGAGAAGAATCAATGAGACAGAAATGGGGCAAACTGAGAGGACAAAACTCGAAGAATCATATATTTCAAATGTTCATCTGATATTGTGAATCCAATTCTTACTAGACACAAAAGTCAGAGACTTCCAACTTTAAAACCTTTTAAGGAACAGTGTCAGGCATACAAGAAAATGCTAACATGACAAAGCATACCTGATTTGCTGCCCTCCTATCCGCTTGTAAAGAAACACCAGCTGATCCAGCTTCGGATATTATTGCAACGAACTTCTTACCATCCATAAACAGCTGCTTCTCATGCATGTTGACCATTTCCATGGTGATCTCCTTTCTACAGAATAAAACAAACTTAAGTTCGGCTACCTTGGCATAAAGCATAACATCAGCCAGAGGAAAAACAGAAAAAGAAAAACCCAAACTCACGTGTTCCGTGCCTGATAAGTTACACCTTTTCCACTGGAGGCCCTTACAAGCATGCCTCTTCTCCCTGTCATTTCTGCAACTTTATCAGGACCTCCAAGCTGCAATAACATTCTATGAATGATTAAAAAGGATAAAGCATCCAGCTAAAGAGAGGAAGGAAGAAGAGGAGAGAGAGCGTAAGGGAAGCTTGGCTAGGGCATAGAGCCCCTACCTGATCAATGATATCATCCAAAGGATTGTTTGGAAGATCCAAAGTCCGAATTATATCCAAAATCTTGGACTTACGTTCCAAAGCTGCTTCATACCTAAATTTATAAACAATTGTTAAATATTTTTAACTACTAAAAATGTCACAAGCTAGACTCAAGAATAACAGATCTCTAAAGAATAAAACCAGAAATAAATAAGAAACCAGAATAACTTTCATAAATGAAACCTCTTTAAAAGTTCTGTTAGATAGGCATGTCTTGATTGAAGATATTCTTCTGTTTTTTCCTTGCATGAATGGCATGACCAATCACTGGGTACTGATTCTGATTCTGTAATAGGTGGGACTAAACATGCAGCATGTACCAGTTGACCACAACAGGAGCACTGGAGCAATTTCTTCCTTTCCTATAGTCAGAAATACAATGCATTATAACATACTGCATACACTTAAATCGTTGAAACACCTAAACAAGTGAGAATAGTTACCTCTTCACCATTGCATATCTCACAGATCTGAAATTCGTCATCAGATTCTGTAGATTCATGACCAGAATCAGCTGCATTTATCAGACATAGTATTAGCAATAAGATGGCAACCACCACATTTTCAAAGTTTGTATCCAAGAACACATGGTAGATACTTAAGACTTGGTGAAATAGTAATTCATTCAGTATGACTGATAAATTATACTAAAGGAAAAGGTGTTTTAAATAAAATGAATGAAAAAATGACGCACCCAATGACCTCCAGTGGAAGTTCCCACCAAAATAAAATATACAAGAAACACCAAAGGTTAAACGTAGATGAAGATGAAAAATTTTCCCATTAAAGCAACAAAATCACTATGGAAAATGAATTTGGAAGGCTATAAACTCAAAAGAGGAAATATTTGAGATGCTTGTTGACAATACACTGATTCTGTCTCAGTCCAGTTTCAAGAACTCACTATCAGATTCTTCATCACTTTCAGCATCACTTGCAGGTTTCCATTTTGCTGCTTTCCTTACCCTTCCTTTTAGTGAAACACCAGGAGATGCTGAATGCCTCTTTCGTTGAAGTTCTTTTACACTCTCCTCTCCTATGAAAAGTTCATAAAGTGAATGTCAGTTGCAGCAGCATCAAGTACAAACTAATCCTAGTTCATAAAATCCATACCTGGAAGAGGATCAGGCTTTTCAGGCAGAGGATAATTTTCTTCCACAAATTTCAGCAACAGCTCTCGAGGTCCCGAAATGAAGTCATCAAGTTCAAGACCCTGTTTGGAATAAGAAGACAAGAGCACCATATGACAAAAATAAACAACATAACATGGAATTAGAAAGGGAAAGAATGCATATAGCAGACAGCTGAACATACGCACATATTTTGTCACAGCTTCCTCAGTCCGAGCCTCTCCAGTACTCTGAAGGCCAATGACCACACATTTACTTCCCAGTAATGCTTTCTTAGCTAGTCTGACAGTAGCAGGCACCTTAGCCGACATGCACATATGTCTAAAGAAACGCTACAACAGCATATGGAAACACAAAAAGTTGGTACATATACCTAAAAGAACATATATATAAAGGGAGAAAAAGCACCAAAAGCACACTACACCAGCCAATGCACCATCATCCAGAAAATCACTACCTGATGACTTGACCAATATAATCTCCATATTTGACTAGAATTAGGTTTCTCAGTAGTGAGAAAAGCACTTGCTGACAGCAATTCTACTCGCAATTCTGCCCAAAACTCGGCTGCTTTTTTATACATCTCCTATGATAAATAAAATCTAGGATGAGAAAACTGAAAGAATCCCTAAAAAAGAAAATTAATGGAAAAGAAATAATAAATTCAGCCATCATTTTTAGTGCATGCCTCATACCATCATTTCCACTTCTAATGGTGCCTCAACAACTTCGAACTCAGCCCCTTTGTAGCTAAGAGTACGACACACGTACATTCCCCTGAATGTGGAGCGAGAATAGGTATTAAAAGGTAATATAGTTTAGATTAAATCTACCTTTGAAAGGTATTTCAAGCTTAAAAACCTTGCTTTCATGTCCATGGCAACCAGTTCTAGTGCTCCAACACCACCTTTATCAAGAGCACCTGCAAATAATGTCTATTTTAGAAGCTACAACATCTTCTTAACCATCCAATATGAAATCCAACATGTGAAAATGGTTGCAAACCACAATGGGGTTCAAAAGGATGGAGAAATAATGTGATCTGATTCTATAAAAGTTTTAAATAAAGTAAAATTTTAGAACCTAGCACAGTTCATATATTTCTTTATGAATTAAACTATTTATTACAATATCAACGGACTAAACATACTCTTTAAACATGTATACAGTATACCCTACCAACATGCAAATTTTACATATGTTTCTAGAGTGGTCTGTGTTCCCAATGGTGTAACTATAATCCTAATCCAGTTTCACTGAATTATAAAAGTTCACATATTTCAATACAATCTCTGTGCTACTTTGCAGGCAAGGCGTCAAGTTTTCCAGTGCCTAACTTAATATCGCTTTACTTTGTCAGATCATAGTCTGATAAAACAATAAAGTTTAGGTCTCAAATTACAGAGACCAAACCACAACTAGGAAATAAAATAAATCTAAAATAAGTAGAAGAATCTGCTTTCTTTGTTAATTTACTGCTAAACAGAAATGATTCTAAGTATAATGAAGCAATGAAACCTCAAACATTATTTCTTAACTAGTTTTCCATCACATGTGGAGTTAAAATGTTTTGAAGTACCAAGAGACCAAAGCCTAAGATCCTCATTAGCAGGAGTTGAGCATAAAAGAGTGTCTGTCTTGGGTCTGTGGGGCTAAATATAAGATGACTGCGCTACCCCTAGTAGTCATCACAAGAAGCATCTTTTCCCATAGTCAACTAAAGTACTAAATACCTTCACAAAACATTAAAACACAAAATAAATTATAGAAACATTTTAAGCACAAATGACATAAGCCACCTAGAAATTTATGAAAATCATTGAAACATGTTCCAGCTCCCCAAAGACCAAGCCTGACCATATAACCCATATTGCGTGGTTCAGATGCACCAGTCGCTGAGCAATAAATAACACGTGCTTCAGGAAGTCGGGCCTGTCATATTAAAAGTTAAATATTTAGAGTTCAGGAAATGCTGTTAAACATCGTATGCCATTTTCTCATACAAGCATAAAATTGACCCAATTTTATACAAAAGTGAAAATTAAACATAGTGCATCTGTAATAAAGTCATGCATATGAACAATTTGGCATTGAGCAGCTGTGTATACGCTAGTGAACAGCTGTGCATGGATCAGTCGTGTGGTTGTAAGTTCGTGTGCAAGTGCAATCACATACCATGACTATTCAAGTATATTTTGCATGTTAATGCTCATGCATGAGACTAGAGAGAGAGGCTTTACCAATATCGGTCAAATAGATGCCATGCAAAAATCTATAGGAACAAACCTGAAGATCAAGAACAGCTTCCCCTGTCCGTGTTGGCTGACTTCCTGCTTCAGGTACCAAATTTTTCGCTTTGTGGCACTATAATAAAGCCATTGATGCTTATCAATGAAAGGTAAAATAACATACAGCCACCATGGAACATTAGTTGCTTTAATCAAATGACAAATCCCCATAAAATGTTGCATGTACCAGAGAACAATTCCAAGGGAAACAAAGTTTAGTACCTCATCAAATATGACAAGGCCATCATATCCAGAGCCACACCACTGCACAAGTTGCTGCAGACGAGACCGACCTTTCTCAGAAGATGCAATGAGGCTACTGTATGTCAAAAATACAACTCCCTCCCTGATCCCAACGGACCTTGAATCAAGCTTAGAATATGGCAACTTATTCAAAGCATGCACTGCATACAAAACATTTATATATCGTTTTCATTTCTGGAAGCAGGTCCATCATAATTAGATCATAAGATTTCCTTTATAGGAATTGGCATAATAGAGGCCCTAAACTATGTGTTTATATATTTTGGTTTTCTTGTTTGTTTACAATATCATGGCACCTTTCAAGCTGACCACACTCAAAACTTTGGATAGTACATTTTAAAAGAGTTTTTTTGTATTAGAATTGCTTATAAACCTGTTTGGGTTGAGCGTTTTAAAATCTTATCTATTTAAGACATAACTATTATGCCCTTAGTTAAAGTAAATATACTTTCTTCTTCTCTAGAGCTGGATTCAATCTAAAGCTCGTCCTTCAAAAATTCAGAATCCTCACGATTACGATTTAGTCCTTGCAAAATTTTGACGTCACTCCAATGGAATTCAAAAGTATATTTTTGTTGTGTTATCTGATGATAATTTCTTCGTTTGTTTGGTAATTGGTGAATTGTAGATGTGGGTTTTTTCTTGGTTCACAGATCTGATTGGGAGACGAATTTTGTTGTCCACATGTTAAGATGTCTTGATGTATGGATTGTCTACTACTTGGTTCATGGTGTAGGAAATTTGTTTTGAACATTTGAAAAATCATTGAAAAAGAGATTTTTTCTGCTAGCACAATTTGATAGAAGATTCGACAAATTTTCAATTAGTTGAGTGAGAGCACTAGTTGGAGATGTTGTAGATTAGGGTTCATGTAAAAAGGAGAAAAAATGAGGGGTAAATGAAGACTATGAAGTATGAATGGTATTATCAGTTTTTTATTTATTGAACTACGGTTAAAAAAGAATACATGAAATATTCATTAAATGGTGAGTGCTTCCTTGTTTCTTGTGAAGGCTCTTCCTAGAGAAGGTGGGATCACCAAGCTTCTGTGGGAAGAGCTTTTAAACTATAAAAGCTCTTTTCTTGGGCAACCCAAACTGACTCAAAAGTAACTTTTGGGTTCCAAAAGAGCTTATAGCCCTCCAAAAGCTAGTCAAATAGGGCTTATAAATATTTTGACCTATAAAAGAAATAAATATTGTCATTGCATACAATAATTTCAGGATTTACCTTCAACATACATAGCACCCACGTCATCCAAGTCTCTTCTTGCATCAAACTTTAAGTCTGAACCAACAGAAATCCACCTGTGTAAGATCATCAGAAACCATAGACAGCATTACAACACGGATTAATCTACAAGAAATCTCACTCAGCACAGCATGCAATTCCATACAGTAGGTACATTTATCTCTTTATTCCTTTTGGAACAAAAAAAAACAAAAAAATAGAAGATACACCACAAATAAATCTGCATGTTTACAAAGACTGCAACCCAAAACTTACAATGCTTTCTTCCTTCCAAGGTGCCAATTCTCCCATATTAACCCAGCAATTGTACGACCTTTTCCCACCCCAGCTCCATCTCCAATAAAGAATCCTGCCCTCACACCATTTGGAAGGTGCTGAAGGTGCCTCTGTTGTGGGAATAAATGTTAAACTACCTATTAAGAATCCAAATGTTATGCATAAGTTGTGTTGTAAATATAAAAAAAGAAAAAACCTGACTAGCATAGACCAAAGTCTCAATCTGCAAACATGACAAAGCCTTTGAACTTTCCAGTTTATCCTTGATTTGTAGAACATAAGTGGGCTCAGGTGGCTGTACTGCAGATAAAGATGATGTCTCTACTATAGGATCAGGATGAGGCGGTCCGATAGATAGCTTTGGAGGACGCTACAAAGCAAAAAAGAACAACATAAAATCTGTCTGAAACATTGGCTAAGAAAAACTTCAACACAAAATTCAAAGGAACTGAAAGAATGTATGAAATAGAAAAGGCTAAACCAAACTTCTGATGTTGTAGCCTTCAGAAACATTATACTTACATAATCAGTGAATGTTTCTCCCACCATGCCACCTTCATCTTCTTCTCGCTCAACTTCAATTGCTACCTGACAAGTTCCAAAATCAAAAGGAAAACAGCAAGGCAGAAATAAGTAAATTTTAAAATAGCACTCCAGGTATAGCAGTAGCGAAAAATCTCTGTCCAAAGAGAATTTTTTTCCTTTTTTCACAATATCTGTAACTAAAGAGCTAAGCAGTTAAAAGCTTCAATAATTTAAAAAAGTTAAAATCAGCCGGACATTCAATTGAAAACATAACTCCAGAACTAATCAACTGCCACAGAAGTGTGAAGTCAGGCATCAAAATCATTCACCAAATTGACTTTACTTCTCAAACATGCTGAATGCCTAGTTATTAGTGTCCTGATGAAGCACATTATGGAGGGGCATCCTACTTGTTTGAGTAATCCAATACTATGGATTTAGGAAATAATGATGGGACTTGGGATGTTACTGGATTTGTCACTAATTCAGTACCTCCACCACAACAAGTCTCAAACTGTCAAACTCTATTAATCCCTAAAAGATGTTCATCATAAAATTCCTTTAAAGAGTTTTCTTGTCTTAAGCATTCTCATCTTCCACTGGTCAGCCAGGAAAATCATCTACTTCTCAATTCTGTTTGTTCAAATTTTGTAGGAGGATATACAAGAATAAGAAATAAAATTGTCCATAAAGCCTTCTAAAAGAATTCAAATGTCCAAAATAATTAATTCACTTTTCCATATAGAACTAATTTAGGGTTACATTTTAAATCCTAAACAAAATCCCATGATAGCCATCATACTCTTATACGCCACACATTAGTTACAAATCAGTCGACCAAAATCATTACTTTCTTAAGCAAAAAGAGTCATCTGGCTATGCTCCAAACAACCACCGTGAAAGATAACTCACTCAAAACCAATTGATCCACTTAATGAGCCAATCAGCCAACTTACCATACCATAAAACTGCCTACACAATTGGCATCACAAATCCCACATTCAAGCAACCCCCACCACAGACAACTCACTCAAGACCAATCAACTCACTTAACCGAACAGACTATCAGGCAACTCATCATACCATATCAATGCCTACACACTTGGCATTGTCAAATTAACACAATTCGCACATCTAAGCGACCACCACTAAAGACAATCCATCCACTTAATCACCAACGGGACATCTACATAAAAATCAGATATTCCAATAAACCAACTAGTTAGAATCATGAAATTAGCCGTGAAACAGTACAAAGTTAGTATTACTATCACAATTTCATTGTTTTTTAATAATGTCCAGTAGTAACAGTATTTGAACATATCCAAAACAATAAAAAGTAACAAGGAAATGTTTGTTGACAAAGTGAAACTAAAAAAAGGGAAAGAGAAGAGACCTCGTTGACGTCGTCGGGCGGAGGAGGAAGCGGCGGGCGGGGAGGCGGAGGGAAGAACTGTTTGACTTTGGACAAGTCGACGGCGAGCTCCACGGCGCACTGCGGGCAAGAAAACCTAACGAGTCCATGAGGCACGTTCAGTATCGCCTTGCAATTGGCGCACGGCAGTTGTATCTTCGTCGGATCGATCCCGTGCGCCGGCACGTGCGACGGAGCCTTCACATTCGCGTTCACCGCCGCCGCTCCTCCTCGGCCCATGCTCATCAGCTCCGGCGGCAGCATTTGCGGCAGCTGGCACGTCGGACATATGAATTCCGTCACGCCTGGACCGACGGTCAGGATCGTCCTGCAACCGGCGCAGCGCACCTGAACACCGCCGTTTGGCTGCTGCTGCGGTGGAGGAGGCAGCGACGGTTGAGTCGTCATGTGACTATGACGAAATTCGGTTGAGTTGTTGGTGGTGCTGGCGGTGGTCGTGGTGGAGGACGTGGTCGTCGTCGCGTGAGATGCGTCTGCTCGGTTGATCGAAATGGCTTCCTACTTAGGCACTGTCCCTCTTTCCCCACGTGCTTCTCACGTGATAACCGGAGAATTGTCACAATTTTATTAGGCCTTCAAAAGGCCCATAAGTATTGAGGCAGCCCGACAAGTTAACAGTTTATCCAAAAAGGCGTTTTTAATGGACGGATTATATCATATTATTCGTACATCCATGCTGTATAACATGAGCACATTATACAGCATAAACACACATCACGTGATATACCTAGACTGATTAGTGATTATTTAAGTTTTGGTTTGTTCATATATGCTTAATAGGGAAACGCCATAAATCTAAGGTGTAATAAGATATATAAAATGGAGTAATAGTATCACGTTATTGATGTGTCCAGTCTCTCATAACGTATTACATAATCTAAGTAGAATGTGTACGATCAAATTAATATATGGTGTTCATTACTAGCGGCGTAGTGACATGGATGCTCACACTCCACATGCCTCACCCAAGTTAGTATTTATGATATTCTTTCTCTACCTAGCACATTAGATATTCAATCATAAATATACGCAATGTGGCATCCTAAATTTGAAGATAATATTTGATTAATGATTACCAAAATATTAATTTGTTTGGACATGTTTAATGATGTATTATTAAACATATCATGTTATTGACGTATTTACTTAATTGCTACAAGTCACATAACATGAGTAGAATATACAATTAAATGAACATATTATAACTACACCAAGTGACATTTTGAGGGAACTGTCTCCACGCAAATGTTTTTTAGTGTGCAATATTAAGGGGAAACTTCATTTTAGTCCTTAAGGTTTCGCGAAATATCAAAATTTTAAACATCTATTGGAAACGACTCTTTTAATCCCTAACTTTTCCAAAACTCTTCAAAATAGTCCAAACCGTCAACCAACTAATGGTCAAACCAAACAGAAAAATTCAAAAGACTTAATTACCCTAATCACTTAAAATAACTATTTTGCCCCCAATGAAATCAAAATATTATATATTTTTCATCCAATAACAAATCGACACGTATATATATAATTATTATTTTTTTAAATATGATCATTTTTTAATTAAATAAGAATAAAAAAAAAAAACAAATGGCAAAAAAATAATATTTTCTTTTCATTCTCTCTTCCTTGAGATTGCAAGAAAAAAAAAAAAAAAACAATGACAGAGGCAACGATCGACAATCTGGTTCGATCGATGCACCAGATCTGGTGATGATCTGGTTCGAACCAGATCGTCGCACTTCCAGATCTGGTGACGATCTGGTATCTCACCAGGTGCGTCGATGGGACCAGATCGACAGACGATCTGGTGCGACGATCATCCTACCAAATCGACAGTCGATCTGGTGTCGTACCAAGTGCAACGATGGAACCAGATCGATAGACGATCTGGTGCGACGATCGTTGCACCAGATCGACAGTCGATTTGGTGTCGCACCAGGTGCAACAAACGAACCAGATCGCCTATCGATCTGGTTTGTCGCACCAGATCGTCGATCAGATGGTGCCAACCAGATCGACGAACCAAATTATTTAGATTTTTGGGTGTGATTGTATAGTGGTTGTTGTTTTCTTTGGTTGTTTTAGTGATGAAGAAGAGTTTTTGTTTGTGTTGATAATGATGATTCAGGACTGGATTTGTGTTGATGATGAATGGTGATTTTTTTAGTGAAGAAAATGAATTTTTTTTAAAAAAAAAATTAAGTTATTTATTAAAATCTTTTTATTTATCAAATTTTTAAATATTTTAAAATCATAACTGTACACGTGTCATGTCGTTAACATTTCATACGAAAAGACCATCTTGCCCTTCTTGTCAAAACTATCTGTCACTGTTGACCGTTAGTTGACCGACGATTTGGACTATTTTGAAGAGTTTTGGAAAAGTTAAGGATTAAAAGAGCTGTTTCCAATAGATGCTTAAAATTTTGATATTTCGTGAAACCTTAGGGACTAAAATGAAGTTTTCCCTATTAGCAATTGGTTCCATTCATGAATTTGATTTTCTTTAATATTTTAAAACCTTTTAGGCGCTTAGGATTTCAATTAAGAATTTAGAAATACGTTTTGTTCAAGTGTTTGGAGAAAAAATGATTAATAATGGCGCGCATTAGGCATCAGAGTTTAGAGATTTTTTGGCATTTTTAAAACGTACATAAGGATTGATTGTTTTAAAAAAGTTGGATTCCAAACAATGTAAGTAATAACTAAAGATAACACTTAATTAGTGTGAGTTTTAGAACTAACATTGAAATACTGAAATAAAACTTTTAGCATCAACAATATTCATGAATTATGATACGTGACTAAAGGACATGGATTATGGTTCTTTATAGTTATTTGTTCATTACTTGTTCCTTTCATTCGTGAACTATATCCACAAACACTTATGGTGCTAAAACAATAAATTTTAATAGTTCGATGCTAATTTCAAAACTCATAGAATAATTTTAGTGCTATTATGTTGACAATATTGATATCGACAGAAATATTGGTACTACAATTTGTCAGAAATATTGATATCCACAAAAATTGATGAAAAATTTATGGAACCTACGAAAATTTAGTTTAAAACATATTCTTTTTTAATGAAAGTTGAATAAATATTAAAATAATCATTTATCTAACAAAAACAGGCATTTTGTTTTGAAAATGATATAATATCTAACAACTAAAAGGTATAAATATGAATACAATACATGGATGAGCTATATAAAAAATTAAAATGCTTCCATTAAAATTTTATTTTCAATTAATTTACATCATACAAGTCATAATTTTAATACAAAAATCAAGTCCTAGTTGGTTCATACATAGTGTGGCTAGCATCCTGATTTTTACATTATTGATACCCTGACATAAATTTTGAATAGTTTTCAATATAATCACGAACATGCCATGAATAAGCTTCTTGATTTCTTCCCACCATTAATTGAAGATCCTAAAGCCTCTATAGCCATCATCACTAGTCCCTAAACTCATGAATTCAAAGTTGGTTGAAAGGTTATCTTCATTAGATGATGACATCCCTACTTGCATTTCATGGGTTTTCCTTGTAATATAAGAAAATATCTAAGACCAAAACAAATAACAAAAATTACATGTTAACAGATAAATTGAATTACAATGAAATATAAATTATTTAAAAGTGGACGAATGAATACCAATAACAATGTAAGTTTTTGCAAATGAAAAGTTCAACCCTCAAATTATCTTAGGAGCAGATTTTGTGTTTGGTTGTAAACAAGTTGCCAAGTCACTAGAAAACAAAATCCTCAAATTACCTTGAAAATTGAACAAAGAGAAACTAACAATTGAAAATGGAGAAAGATGCAGTTGAAACGAAAAAAAGTGCGAAGTAAGAGTTAGGTCTTTAAATAGTCAACCCAAGTGAAATAATGTAAAGAAAACGTATATATGACTTATTCAATTATGAGATTATTGGATAATAAAAATACAAAACAATAATTATTATATTTTTCCTACAAAACAACCGAAGCAAATCAAAGCAGTCAATTCAAAAGAAAACGAATGCTGACAATTCAAAAGAGAATGAAAGACAAAGGCTGCCCATATTCCTTCATATGTAACTACAAAATGTACTAATTAGACTTTATTTGGAAAAAATGAAAACCAATTTTTACAATCTTAGTTTAAAATATAAAAGATATCAAATTTTTATTTGGAAAAAAAGATGAATATTGGTTTTATACATTTTATATTAATATATAGTCTGTTAGACATCCATTGTCATCAACACAACTTAAAAACAAGGTTTTTTATTATTATTATTATTATTTTTTATAAATGACTATTTTTTTAGATCCAGATTGAACATTACTTTTTTTTTTCAAAATCTTGTAAGAATAATTGTTTTTGGATAAAAGTACACTTAGTAAAAGTATATAATCTCAAAAAAGTGTTACTTTTTAATTTCAGCCTAAAAAAATGGTTATTACAGCGATTTTCTCAAAAAGTAAAGGGTCAATACATAGTTTATTTAATAAAAATAACAAACAAAACTATAGATTAAAACATTAGGAAATATAATCAATTTTTCACTTTCTATTCACGAAAATGTATTTGATATTTCACGGATATTTTAGGAAATTTTCATGATATTTTGTACGCTTTACACTACACATTCACGGAAAAGATATTTTATAAAAATATTGTGGATATTTTTGAAAATTTTCAAGACATTTTTATGGATAGAATATTATACCCCTATCGACATCCATACCCTTAATTTACAAAAATATCAACGAAAATACCATGGTTTTGCGGATATTTTAATCTATGGCTATAACAAAGTAAATTTGAAACCTGATACAGTTGTTGTCCATGTTACGGTTTAATTATGGTTGTAATTAGGGAAACTTTTATTTTAGTCCTTAAATTTTTAAAAAATATCAAATTTTTATGTCTATTTACATTAATAAATCTCATGGTCCCTAAAGTTTAAAAAATTCATCAATTTGGTCCCTACAGTCAATCAAACTAACGGAGGGAGAGTTGTTTTTGTCATTTTAGTAGGTTATATTAGTTTTAGTTAAAAAAATTTAAGAAAATAAAAAATATATTACCAAAAAGAAAAGAAAAATGAATTTCTATCGTCCATCTTAAAAATGGACTGTAGAGATAAAAACTAACTAAAAATAAAATTTAAATAAAAAATTTGATCTTGTAATTCATTTCTGAGATGGACAGTTGTTAAACAAATTAACAAAAAAAATCAGTTGGAGATCCACTTTGGATCTCCAACAGTTGGGAAGCTAAAAAATTGCTATGGCCGACGATCTCAATGGTCAGCCATAGAGATCGAACGATCTAAGAACCCATATCGTCTAGCAACGATCCAAGAACTTATATCATTAAGAGATGATATGAAAATCTAGATCATTGAACTCAATTTGGGCAACCAGAAACATTGAACTCAATCTAGGTGCTTAGACGATCTAGGCTCCCATATCGTCTCAAAGTCGATATGAGTTTAAACCCAAGTCGTCAATAACCTGCATTGAACCCAGCTCAATGAACCACGATCTAGGTCCCAAATCATGGTTCAATCTCCATGGTCGCATTGATCGTCGACGATGGATATATATATAATTTTCTTAAAATTATTCTGCATTGATGATGAAAATCCATCAACAGTGCATATTTAACAATTTTTTATATAACTTTTTTTTTTTCAATTTTTAATTATTTGTATTTAAAATCTGGTCAGAATAGCTAAATTGATGGATTTATGAAATTTTAGAAACCATGAAAGTTGTTAATGCAAATAGGCTTAAAACACTTATACTTTTCAAAAATTGAAAGACTAAAATAAAGTTTTTCCTTGTAATTAATGACAAGATGATCCTTTTTTTTTTGTAGGATAATGACATTTAATATGAAAGAATTTGTCTCACATTAATAATATTAATACAGTGTGTGATTTGTCTTTGTTATAAATCTTTTTTTTTTTTTTTAATAATTTCTACTAACTATAATGGTTGGATTTGCTTAGATTAAACACTATATGAGGTACAAAAATCTACTCTCACATGTCGAAACCTCCCATAATGTTGTGAGAAATCTACTCCCGCAACAAGGGAGAAAACTCTTGATACATGCGCATTTAAAAATATTCTATCACATATAGGGACCTTTAATAACCTACCTAAGCAATAAGTGAATGTGTTACACATAATTCAACACATCATTTTATGATTTATATAATGAGTTGTAGAGAACAAACCATGTACCATATTTGAGTTAATTTTTGGATTTTTTTTTTTTTTGGTGTTATATAGCTTTATTATATCTTGAATCATATGATTATGTTGTGTCTATTTTATAAAATAACCATATCCATACTATACATCCTTTTTATAAATAATCTTTGAGATTTTGTTATAATTAATTTATACTATTGTTCAATATGACTTCGTTAGTTGACTGATGACTTGGAATTTTTTGAAGAGTTTTGAAAAAATTATGGATGAAAAGAGCTATTTCCAAAAGAGTTTTAAAAAGTTGATATTTTCTGAAACCTTAAAGACTAAAATGAAGTTCCTCTCCCTCCCTCTAAAAAAAGAACTCATTTAACTTGATAATGTGGTGATAAGAATTTTTGTTTTTGTTTTTGTTATCGTGTGTTTTTTTTTTATTATTTTTTTAAAAAAGAACAAGCTTCTAGAAGAAAATATTGTTTCCTTTTTATTCTCAATATATTGATTACTAGAAAAATCATAATTATTTACTCATTGTGACAACAGATAGAAAAATGCTAAAAGATGTAAATTTCAAATGATAGATTAGGAGGGTGTACATGTGCATATTTGTTGGCAGAAATCCAATAGGTTAGGTCCATCACCAAAACATTCATTCAACTACATATTGAAATTAAAACCCAAATGGATTAAGGGTACGTTGAAATTTGTGATATCTAATGTTATAAGTGTGACCTAAATAGTTACTTTAAAATATATAAAAAAGAATAAGTGTGACCTAAATAGTTACTTTAAAATATATAAAAAAGAATTTCACAATATATATAAATGTGTATATATATAAATCGTCTATAACACATTTGGGTATCGACGTACCTTAATTGATTATATTCTAAAATTACTGATTGTATTTTATTATATCTAATTACAACTAAATATGATCGATTCTTGTAAATGTGATCTAACTCATTTAGTTGTAATTAGATAGAATAAATATATAATTAGATATGATAAAATACAATAAGTAATTTTAGAATATAATAACTCATTTTTAGTTGTCAAATGTATCGATATTCAAATGTACAGTATAATGCATTATATAAATAAATATATATATTTATATATATGTCAGTTTTATTTGTGTTAATAGAAGTATGATAGGCCATTTTTCTTTCTTTTTGTTTTTTCTATTGGCTCATCTAATGTAGACCTGTTGTCATTCTCACGAAATAGTCATGGAAATTTCTCATTAACGCGTTAAATGATAATATATATGTCAGTTTTATTAGTGTTAATAGAAGTATGATAGACCATTTTTCTTTCTTTTTGTTTTTTCTAGCGACTCATCTAATGTAGACATGTAGTCATTCTCATGAAAATTTCTCATTAGCGCGTTGAAATGATAATGCACTACTCTTACATATGAAGAACCGAAAGACATGTATAGCTTCACTGGTAACTTGCCATGCAAGTTTCATTTCAGTTATGATCATGAATTTATGTTATGTTTCTATCAAAAGAAAGAATCAATCACATTCACTATCGACTCTTGATGATGAAGTAGTAGAAATTGGACCCACTCTCAATCCCCTTAAATTGCAAGGAGAGAAATAGAATCCCTCCCATATAATGTAACATCATGACGTTGACACCTCTCTTTTTGACCTAGATTAACTACTTCCTTGTAACTTTATTTGTGGGGGCCATGCATGCACATAGTTTGGCCAAAAAAGGGTCAAAAGAATATTTTCCTTATCATTAATTCACTTACTCTGGTATTATATCAGAAAAGAATCTGACACTTAACTCTATCACACTTCAAACATGGTTACCAACCATCAAGCTCATAGTGAGCTTTTCATGTACATGTTGGTGTGGAATTGTTTGATAGGTGGGAACTCATCATTTAAACCAACGAGAGGTTACAACGTGTCAATCATATGGAAATTTTGGTGTTCATAAGATCATATTCATAATCCATGTATTGTCAACTTAAACATTAGAAAACTTATAATATAATGTTTTTTTACTATGAAAATATATAGAACTTTCCATGTAGTTTTCCTGGCACCACAAAGAAGAAGAAAATTGACTACAATATAGCGATCTATTAACACGTTTTCTTTGGCTCTTCCTCTCTCTCTATATATATATGCCTCACTCCATCACCATTTGCACTCACATCACAGCTCAACGTTTAGATTCATCAATAATTCTCTGCTGCAAGCCAATTGCTCATGTGAGTCTCTCTCTCTCTCTCTCTCTATTACTTCAATTCCTTGTTGAGTTTCTTCTCATCATTGTTGCACCGTTTTAGAGTTTCCTCATCTGTTTCTAATTTATTTGCTAGTTTTTATGTTGTGTATTTAGCATTATGCATGTTTTGGTCATGCCTTGACCTTTTTGTTCGTCAATGACTTTGTTATTTGTTTGATTATTTTTCAAACAAATAATCAAATTTGTACTTTGTTATCAACATTTATCATGAACCTGCAGTTGAAGTTGTTTCGTGAAATGGGAAAGACAATCAAGTTGTATGGATTCGCTTCTGTTCAGTCACCAGAAGCAGTGAAGGAATTTCTGGAGACACATACTGGTTTAGGGACTGTTTGTGATGTACAAGTTGGACAAACTGAAGGTTCAAGAGCACATGCTACAGTTGAATTCTTAACCATTGAAGCCGCGGAACATATCAAGTCCTTGGCTGCTGATGTTCTCTGGTATCAGAATTCTTATCTCAAAGCTTGGGATGTGGAACCTAACGCAAGGATTTCTCAACACAGAATTGATGATGTTACATTGAATGTTGGATGCCAGATTTCTCAGGAAAACTTCTCTGTGCTTTGGTCACAGGAAAATGCGTCTGTGAAATTTGGTTCTGATCCTGACTTCAGGAAGTTCAATTTCTTTTTAACTTATAATTGTGTGGAATATAAGCTTGAGGTCTCCTATGAAAGCATTTGGGAGATTCAGCTTCGGCGTCCACATGGACAAACAACCAAGTTTCTTGTGATTCAGGTAATCAACAATTTTCTTTTCATCGAGTGAATCTTCACCAAAGTTATAGAAACATTTTTCTGATAATTTCCTACTTGGTTTTTTGTGTTTCCAGTTGTATGGTGCACCTCGAATTTACGAGAAGGATGGCCAGCAGTGGGTTAGGGAAGTTGATTTCACTCCATCGTCAAGCATTGGACAGTCTTCTGCTCTGTGTTTGAAACTTCCGGGGAGGGGTCATGTGCCCAAAATTCTCAGAGACTTTTTCTACTACAAAGAAAGTGAAATGAAATTCACATTGGAGAAAGGTTCGTCTTTCTCTTTCAATTCTGAGCTTGTCCCCCTTATCAATCCACCCGAAAACATTCATTTACCTTTCAAAATCCTGTTCAAAATCAACCTTTTGGTCCAACATGGTTGTATTCCTGGACCATCACTTGACAAAAGGTTCTTTCACTTTGTTGATCCGACTAAAATCAACATATCATACATTGAACATGCTTTAGAGAAGCTGTTCCACCTTAGAGAGTCCTGTTATGATCCTGTGAGTTGGCTCAAATTGCAATACAAAACCTACTCCAAGTTCAGGACACTTCCTGAACCTCCTCAAATTGCCTTAGAAGACGGGTTGGTTTATGTGCGCAAGATCATGATAACCCCATCTAAAATATACTTCTGTGGTCCAGAGGCCAGCCTTTCTAATCGTGTTCTACGTGCCTATCCTGATGATATTGATAACTTTCTTCGTGTCTCTTTCGTTGATGAGGATGGTGAGAAACTATTTGCAACAGTTTTATCTCCTCGGACATCATCTTCTACAAATGATGTAGAGAGACGCACTGGAATTTATTTAAGGATATTATTAATTTTGAGAAATGGTATAGAGATTGGAGGCAAGAAGTTTGAAACTCTGGCGTTTTCTAATAGTCAGTTAAAAGAGAATTCTTTATGGATGTTTGCTTCTAGACCTGGGCTGACAGCAGCAGACATTAGGGATGCTATGGGTGATTTTAGTGACATAAAAAATGTGGCAAAATTTGCTGCCAGACTTGGCCAATCTTTTGGATCATCCAAGGAGGCTTTGCATGTTGAGAGCAGCGAAGTTGAAATAATTCCTGATGTGAAAACAGAAAGGGGTGGAATAGAATATAATTTTAGTGATGGAATAGGGAAAATATCTCCTGATTTAGCCCAAATTGCGGCTAGGAAATGGGGTTGCACAAACTATACTCCATCAGCGTTTCAGATTCGATATGCTGGGTACAAAGGTGTTGTGGCTGTTGATCCAACTTCAACAGTCAAGCTCTCATTGAGAAACAGCATGCACAAATACAAATCCAACAGCACAAGTCTTGATGTCTTGGCAGTTAGCAAGTATCAGCCTTGTTTTCTAAATCGTCAGCTGATCACCCTCATGTCTACGCTTGGTGTTAGAGATTGTGTTTTTGAAAGGAAGCAGAGAGAGGCAGTTGCTCAACTTGATGCAATTTTAACAGACCCTGTAAGGGCTCTGGAGGCACTTGAATTGATGGTGTCTTCTAAGGAGAACACAAATGCTCTCAGGGAAATGCTTATGTGTGACTATAAGCCAGATGAAGAGCCCTTCCTTTCAATGATGCTTCAGACATTCCGCGCCTCACATCTGCAGGAGTTGCGGAGTAGAACAAGGATATTTGTCCAAAATGGACAAGCTATGATGGGATGTCTTGATGAAACAGGCAGTTTGGAGTATGGTCAGGTGTTTGTGCAGTACTCTGGCTCCAAATTACATCACTCAGAGAACCTCTCTCCTGGATCAGGTCACTACAATATTGTTCAGGGCAAAGTAGTTGTCGCCAAAAACCCGTGTTTGCACCCTGGAGACATGCGTGTTTTAGAGGCGGTGGACGTGCCTGCTTTGCACCATATGGTGGACTGCATTGTTTTCCCTGGAAAAGGAAAAAGGTAAAACATCTGTTTTCATGTTTTTGAAAGAGCATATCTATCGATAGATTACATGAATTCGAGCAACCTACATGGAACTTGTATCCTTGGTTAGAGAACTTAACATTTTACAAAACCAAGTTTTATCTCTAGTATGTATCTATAATTACTTCTGAACTTGTTTGCTAAAGTTAGTATGAGTTTATGCTTGAAATTTGGGGTTACTCATACAACTTACTTGGTTAACTAGGCCTCACACCGATGAATGTTCTGGGAGTGATCTGGATGGGGATGTCTACTTTGTTTGTTGGGATCGTGATCTCATTCCTCCTCACCAGTTTCCGCCTATGGACTATACACCAGCACCACCTAAGGTTTCAGACAATCAAGTTACAATTGAGGTGATTTCTTGAATTCTGTTTTCAATATGCTTCAAACTGTGACTCTATGCATGCATCTTTGCATTGACATATTTAATTGTGTGTTGCAGGATATAGAGGAGTACTTCGCAGACTATATAATGAATGACAGCTTGGGAATAATTTGCAACGCTCATGTGGTGTTTGCAGACAGAGAGCCAAAAAAGGCCTTGAGTGATTCATGTAAGGAGCTTGCAAGGCTAGCCTCCATCGCTGTGGACTTCTCAAAAACTGGTGTGGCAGCTGAAATACCTCAGTGTTTACGTGTCAAGAAGTATCCAGATTTTATGGAAAAGCAAAACCAACTGAACACCTATGAATCCCAACGTGTCCTTGGAAAGCTTTATCGAGAGGTTAAGGACAACGCACCTGCTAAAGCTGCTATAAAATCCTTCACCAAGGAAGTGGCAATGCTGTCTTATGATCCTGCCATGCAAGTGGAAGGCTTTGAAAAGTACATCAACAAGGCATTCTATTACAAAACACAATATGACAACAAGCTGGGCAACTTGATGGACTACTATGGGATCAAAACAGAAGCCGAAATTATAAGTGGGTGCATAATGAAAATGGCAAGGTTTTTTGACAAGAAAAGGGACATGGATGAAATCAGTTTTGCTGTGAGGTCACTCAGAAAGCAAGCAAGGGCCTGGTTCAACCTCACAGAAAGTGAGTCATCAGGTTCTGTTCCTCCAAGTACCTCAAAGGAAGTGTATGCGAAGGCTTCAGCTTGGTATCATGTAACTTATCATCATACTTATTGGGGCCGCTACAACCAAGGAATGGATCAAGACCATTTCCTCAGCTTTGCATGGTGTGTTTATGACAAGCTTGTCGAAATCAAGAAGGGGAAACACTTGATAAAAGAGACTTGAAGCACGTATGAATACACTTTCCTTAAAGCATTATATTTTGAAACAAGAACGCAATTTCAGTTTTCTGAAGTTGAGTTCTTAGTTGGTGGGGCGATTTGAGTAGATGTGTTTTTGCAGTTAATTGTATGTTTTTATAGTGATTGGTTTGCGTGTGGGAACTACTTTACCTCCACTTATTGTAACTACAATATGTAATATAAGGCTTGAGAACGGAAGGGTGTGGCTGAAATCACTACTCCGAACTTTTTGAAGGCTGTGTATCAAATAAAATAAATCCTATGGTTTGATGTGTTGTACTAAAATTCTCGAGCACATTGTTTGTTTCTATACTTTTTTTCTCAAAATAATTTATTATAAGGAGAAATATAATTTTTTTGCTATGACGAGAAAAGATAACTAATGCATTATTTTATTTGTAACAATCAACAGGATTTGCCTCATCATGAATCGAATGATAAGCATTATTTCATTTGCGACAATCCAATAGGTTTGCTCCATTATCAACGGGTTGTTTTCTAATAATTAGAAAAACTTTTACTTGGTGAATTGTCATTAAAAATGATGAATCATTAACGTATATGTTGGAAAATAAGGAATGATGACTTGGTACCCTCACATATGTAGAAGATGCATATACCTTCATTGATAACTTGCCACGGAAGTTATATTTCGGTTAGGATCATATCAATATTTCACAGTACATATATCAAAAGAGTCAATCACATTCACTCTTGTTGCCCAAGTAATACCCCACTCTCACTCTTCTTGGATAGCAAGGAGAGAATCGAATCCCTCCCATGTATTATAATAACACTTATACCTTTTTTTACTTGTCTAGCTTAACTACTTACTTTGTTAACTTGGGTTCCTGGGGCCCACGCACATGTCTTGCTTAAATGAGTCAAAAGAATGTTTTCTTCTTTTAACCTTTTCCACACGTAAAACCTTCCTATACCCGTTTCGAACAATCATTATTGACCTTTATTTTTACTCCCAACTTAATGATTTTATGATATATTATTATAATTGAAACTGAATTATCCTCTTTCACCCGATATGACTTAATAGTAAGTAACATTAAATAATTTCTTATAAGTAAAATAGACAGAACTAAACATTTAGGGCATATTAATGAGACTAGATAAAATTTTTATCCAGTTTCATATTTGTTTTGAAGGTGGGATTGGACAAAATATAATCTCACCTCCACTTTTATCCCATTACAATGGGATAAATTAGTCCCACCCAAAATGGTGGGACTAATTACTCCCCTCTCATATCTTTTTTTTTTTTTTTCCTTTGTTTCCTTTTATTTATTTTATGAATGATTTATATTTTAATGATCTATTATTTTAAGAATTAATTTAATATATTTAATTAATAATCCAATCCTATCAGCATCAAATATATTATAATATTAATTTAGTTTAATCCAATTCAATCTCATTTCTTAAAAATAATTCAATTCAATCTCATGTAATAAACGCAACCTTAAAGTACAAGCTACCAAGTCATAGTGAGCTTTTTATGTACATGTTGGAATGACATTATTCGATAAATGGGAGCTCATCATGACGAATGCCATGTCAAAACGTGTCATCACACTGAAATTTTGATGATAATAAGATCATATGCATAATCCATGCATTGTGAACTTACATCTTAGAAAATTTAAAATATAATTTTTTCTATCATGAAAATATAAACAACTTCCCTTGTAGTTTTCCTGGAGTACCAATAGTAACTAGTAAGCTAGTAAGACTTTTTCCTTCTACATAAACCTTACCTGATCACAATTTGCTACTCACAGCTAAATCCTGATTGATCAATACTTCTCTGCTGCAAGACAATTACTCATGTGAGTCTCCCTTTATTACTTCCATTCTTTACTGAATTACTTTGTTTTTTGGCTGTTGCATTTGATGATTTTATGTTGTCTAGCATCATGCATTTTTTTTTTTTTCGTTCATCAATGACTTACAATGGTTTTGATGCCAGCGGGCATTTGCATTAGGTTCTTATCTCTGTTTCTGTTGCTTGTAAGTTGTAACATGCAGTTTCTGTTATAAGCTTTTTTGAACATTGATTTTTAAAACTGAGTTCATACTTTAACAAATCAGTTGTAGCATATTTACTACAACATTTGGTTGATTTTAGTATATGAAAGATGATATGTTAACCGAATCTGTTGTATATATTATTGAATTCTCTTCTTATATATCAGTTAACTTACATACATAAACTCCATTTCTTTCAAGTTATAACCATAGATAGTTCCATTTGTGAGTTTATTAGCTTAACTAATAAACAACACTGAGACCCAATTTTCTATCAACATTCATGTATAATCACATGCAGATTATAAACAGAGTTAACAGTAACTGACTTCAGTTTTGTTATGAAACTACAGTGAAGTTGTTTGGAAAAGGTGACAAATTAATGGGAAAGAAACTGAAGTTGTTTGGATTCGATTCGATTCAGTCACCAGCAGCTGTGAAGGACTTTTTGGAGGGACATACAGGTCCAGGGAGTGTTTGTGATGTTCAAGTTGGACAAAGTGAAGGTTCGTCAAGAGCACATGCTATGGTTGAATTCACAACCATTGAAGCCGCTGAATATATCAAGTATTTGGCTGCTGATGTTCTCTGGTATCAGAACTCTTATCTCAGAGCCTGGGATGTGGACCACAAACTTAATGATGTGATATTGAATGTTGGATGCCAGATTTCTGAGCAAAAGTTCTCTTGGCTTTGGCGTCACAAAAATGTGTCTGTGAGTCTTGGTTCTGATACTGACCTCAGGAAGTTCAATTTCTTTTTAACTTATAATTCTGTGGAATATAATCTTGAGGTCTCCCTTGAAAACATTAGGCAGATTGAATATCGCCGTCCACAAGAACGACACAAGTTTCTTGTCATTCAGGTAATTAACAATCTTATTCAATGTGTGAATCTTGTTACCATTTTTTCTAACAAATTCCCACTTTGTTTTCAATCTGCTTCCAGTTGCTTAGTGCTCCTCGAATTTACGAGAAGGATGACGAGTGGTTTCGGGAAGTTGATTTCACTCCGTTTTTAAGCATTGGTCAGTCTTCTGCTTTATGTTTGCAACTTACACGGAGGAGGAGTCATGTGCCCAAAATTCTAAGTGACTTTTTCCACTACAAAGAAAGTACAGAGGAATTCATTCTGGCGAAACGTTCTTCTTTCTCTCGCAACTCTGAGCTTGTCCCCATTATCAATCCTCCCAAAAACTTTCAATTGCCTTTCACAATCCTCTTCAAAATCAACCTTTTGGTTCAACATGGTTGTATTCCTGGACCATCACTTGACTACCAGTTCTTTCGCTTGGTTGATCCAACTAGATACAACCCAGCATACATTGAGCATGCACTAGAGATGCTGTTCCATCTTAGAGAACCCTGCTACGAACCTGTCAAGTGGCTCAAATTGCAGTACAGAAATTACTCCAAGTCCAAGACAATTCCTGAACCTCCTCAAATTGCCTTAGATGATGGCTTGGTTTATGTGCGCAAGATCATGATAACCCCATCTAAAGTGTACTTCACTGGTCCAGAGGCCAACCTTTCTAATCGCGTTCTACGTACCTATCCTAATGATATCGATAACTTTCTTCGCGTCTCTTTTGTAGATGAGGATGGTGAGAAACTGTCTTCTACAGTTTTGTCTCGTCGGACATCACCATCCACAAATGATGACAGGCGCACTGGAGTTTATAAAAGGATATTGTCAATTTTGAGAAGTGGTATAGAGATTGGAGACAAGAAATTTGAAACGCTGGCATTTTCGAATAGTCAGTTACCAGAGAATTCTTTGTGGATGTTCGCTTCACGACCTGGTTTGACTGCAGCAGGCATTAGAGAAGCGCTGGGTGATTTCAGTGAGATAAAAAATGTAGCAAAATTTGCTGCCAGACTTGGTCAGTCTTTTGGATCATCCAAGATGGCTTTACATGTTGATCGCAGCGAAGTTGAAATAATTCCTGATGTGGAAATCCAAAGGGATGAAAGAAACTATGTATTCTCGGATGGAATTGGAAAAATGTCTAGAGAGTTAGCTGAAATAGCAGCTAAAAAATGGGGTTTCCGAAGCTATGTTCCTTCTGCTTTTCAAATTCGGTATGCTGGGTACAAAGGTGTTGTGGCTGTTGATCCAACTTCAAAAGTGAAACTCTCATTGAGAAAAAGCATGTACAAGTACGAATCCAAAAGCACGAGTCTTGATGTGATGGCAGTTAGCAAGTACCAACATTGTTTTCTGAATCGGCAGCTGATCACCCTCATGTCCACGCTTCGTGTTAGAAATGATGTATTTGAAAGTAAGCAGAGCGAGGCAGTTGCAAAGCTTGATGCAATTTTGACAGACCCTGAAAGGGCACTAGAGGGTCTTGATTTGATGGTGTCTTCCAAGGAGTATAGAAAAATTCTCAAGGAATTGCTTTTGTGCGGTTACAAGCCAAACGAAGAGCCGTTTGTTTCGTTGATGCTTCAGACATTCCGTGCCTCACATCTGCAGGAGTTGCGGAGTAGAACAAGGATATTTGTCCCAAATGGACGAGCTATGATGGGAACTCTTGATGAAACAGCCACTCTGGAGTATGGTCAGGTTTTTGTGCAATACTCTGCCTCTAAATATCATGACTCAGATGGATGCAATATTCTTGAGGGCAAGGTAGTTGTTGCCAAGAACCCATGTCTACACCCTGGAGACATGCGTGTTTTAGTGGCTGTGGACGTGCCTGCTTTGCACCACATGGCCGATTGCATTGTTTTCCCTGCAAAAGGAAACAGGTGAAACTTGTTTCATGCTATCATCTTACATGTTATGTGGGGATTTGGGTTACTAACACAACTTATGTCGTTAATCAGACCTCACACAGATGAATGTTCTGGGAGTGATCTGGATGGAGATATCTACTTTGTGTGCTGGGATCCTGGTCTCATTCCACCTCGCCAGATTCCGCCCACGGACTATACACCACCAAGACCGAAGGTTTCGGAGAATGGCGTTACAATTGAGGTGATTTTCTGGACTCTGTTTCCAAACTCTATGTCATCTTTGCCTTGAAATATTTAACGGTGTGTTGCAGGACGTAGAAGAGTATTTCGTGGACTACATGATAAATGACAGCTTGGGAATCATCTGCAATGCCCATGTGGTGTTTGCAGACAAAGAGAGGAGCATGGCCATGAGTCCTCCATGTACGACACTTGCACACCTAGCCTCCATCGCTGTGGACTTCCCGAAAACTGGTGTGGTAGCTGAAATACCAAAGGATTTACGGGTCAAAGAGTACCCGGATTTCATGGAAAAAGAAGAAAAATTCACCTATAAATCAAAACGTGTCCTTGGAAAGCTCTATCGGGCGGTTAAGGACATCAAGCCTCCTGAAGCTGCCATTAAATCCTTCACCAAGGAAGTGGCAATGAGGTATTATGATCCTGACATGGAAGTGGACGGCTTCCATAGATACATAGAGAAAGCATTCGACTACAAACAGCAGTATGATTTCAAGTTAGGGAACTTGATGGACTATTACGGCATCAAAACAGAGGCTGAGATACTAACTGGGAGCATAACGAAAATGGCAAGATTTTTTGACAAGAAAAATGACAATATAAGAGTCAGTGCCGCTGTGGAGTCACTAAAAAAGGAGGCTAGGGCCTGGTTTTACCAAACGGGACGTGAGTCATCAGAGACTGGAGAAAAAATAAGCTTGGCTGTGAGGTCACTTAGAAGTCAAGCAAGGGCCTGGTTTGACCAAACAGAAGGTGATTCTGGCGATGTAAAACAAGTGTATGCAAAAGCTTCAGCTTGGTACCATGTAACGTATCATCCGACTTATTGGGGCCTCTATAACCAAGGGTTGGATCGAGACCATTTCCTTAGCTTTGCATGGCTTGTTTATGACAAGCTTCTCTATATAAAGAAGGGGAAACTTACAAGTACCTGAAGACTGAATGTTATTGGTCATGTAGCATTATTGCATTTAATTAATTTCTTCATATTATATGAATCATATAGCACTATTATATCTTGAATTATGTGATTATATTGTGTCTATATAATGCATCTTTGAATATGTTGGGTTTTTAATGTTTTATGTCATCTTCCTAGTAGGAAATTCAGTACAAAGGACTTTTTAGGTACTATTGAAATTCAAAGTATTATTTGGCATATGGATACGAAAAACGGAGACATAAATGATAAATCTTACCATTTTTCACATGTCATCTAAGACCCCGTGGAAGTAAACCGCAAATGCCAAAAACCTTTTCATTATAAAACATATATACAGTCACAAACAGTACCTGAGGCATTCATGTGTCTTGCTTGCCGAGTCAATAATAGTTAGTCTCAACTTATTTCAACATCTCGATCGAAAAGAGATTGAGTATAATAAGATTTACATGTGTCTCTTGCTGCGATTATTACATATAGGGAAAAATTTACTAGAGGATAGTATCGGGACAAGAGAGGCATAACACATGTTGCTTCTAAGCTAATTGTCCAGGATTCACTTTGCTCGGCAATTCAAAACAGCTGTGATTTCGTAGAAATTGAGCAAAGAAATGAATTGTATGTGTCCGTTGATGGGTGGTGCTGACTGCTGAATGTTCAGATACCAAATAATTAAATTCCCATCATTTTTATGCGAATATGAATTTATGTATATATGTATATATATATATATATGCATGCTTTTTTTTAAGCATTTAGTTCATAAAAGCATCCCACCGATTGTTGATGTTAAAAACACTTAGTTTTTATTATTATTTTCAAAATCCATACGTATTGGTATTGCTAAAAAAAATTGAACTTTACTGTGATTGTATATGGATGATGTTAACAAAAATTAACTTTCACTTTTATTTTCAAAACTTACGACTTTTCTAAATATCCTCCAAATGATATTTTCAGTAACTTTCACTTAGTGAGAACAATAAAACTTGATTCTTTACAAGTTACAATAAGAATTAACAAAGAAAAAAATTGTAAATTAGACTGTTCACACTTGATAATTTTGAAATAATTTACAATTAAAACTTTTATAAGCAGTAAGTTTTACTAATGAAATTATTTTTTGAATTAATATGTTCAATTTTGATTCTATATAACAATTAATTCATAGAACAAACCTCCTGAAACAACCATTCCACACTTATCATCGCCTAGAACCAAATTTTTGCACATACAAATTGATTTACAGACCTTGCATCCCTTGAAAAAGGAAACCACTACTCCGGATTTGTGGGTTGTAAATTAATAGGTCAAATTTTTGGGTTGTAACTTATTTTAATCAATATATAAGTTTAGTTTTTCAAAAATATAAATATATTGATGCTATCATACTATCACAGCCAGCATTTGTTAAAATATCTCTAATACTCTCATAAATTATAAAAAAATTACATACCACATAAGATGAATAGATATTGAGGTAAAATAGATCTCTTTAATGTAATTATCACTCATCAATGTCAAGCTAAGATGACACAAAAAAAAAAAAAAGATATTATCAACATTACCATCTATTTGCAAAAGATGTGTTAAACGGTCATGTAAACAAATCAATAATTAATTAATTCTAATTTTCAAATCTAATTAAAAGTTAAAAAAATTGAAGTATTAAATGCAAATATATGGAAGCATTAAATAAAAATACATGGAAGCATTGGAGAATAATTTTTCAATTTGATTATCTATCAAATGATATATATGTTCAACATGACCTACATCTCAATTGAAGTATTAAGTGCTTCATCTCAAACTTACATAAACTCAAATGAGAAATAAGAATAAATTGAAATAATAAATGCCGACCTGCAGGCTTCCAATGAAAAGGGCAAATGTTACCATCCAGTAGATGGGCATTGCCATAACGAGGACAGATTTCCAGTCATCATTGAACCACCAATTGTCAGGCATATACCTACTCATAAATTGATACAAATGAATTAGGATCAAAATTAGATTCTAAGATGAGATGCATAATATAACTCAAATTATATGGAATCAAAATTATGCTACAGTGTCATAACTCAAAAAAATATGTACAATCAACTTATACATAGGAATGAATATCATATAAAAGAAGCATCCTGCACAAACCTGACATTTAGTAAGCCCTATATGAAACACTGGTACACTCTCTTCCCTAAATTTTTGTCCCCCACAATCCGTGACTCAAAAGCATCCTTTTGGATATCCGTAATTGTCGCAGATTCTATGAAGGGAAGATCATCTTTCTACATATGGCGAGGAAGTACCACATCCCTATAAATAACTGTGAAGGCGAGGTCAAAATGTAACTATTTGAACATAAAGATAAAAACAATTGAGATAGTGATATAAATTTTGTTTGGCCTTATTATTATATTATTTTTTTAATTTTCTTTTTCCTACTCATTCCCACTTGTCATAGACTCATAGAATACAAAATTATAATAATGACAGTTTAAAAAAAAAAAATTATAATAATGATAGGGCAGTAACTCTAGAAATCCTACCTAAAAAAGAAAAAGTCTATATTTACGAAAATTTTTAGGTGCATATCAGTTGTACCTACTTCATATGATTTTCACTTTAATAAATTATCATTTGAACACTTTAAATCAACGTATAAATGAAAAGCTTGCTTACATGACCTCCATACAAGACCCATTAGAACATGGGCAATTTGGAATAGCACAGCTTTTTTTTGATAATGTGCAGTCGCCATTTCTTCTATAGAATTTGCACACAATCTGAAGACTCCAACGACCCTCGCCAAATGTGCAGCAAAGACGATGAATATTAAAATCGCAGATATCCAACTTATGACTTCTTATGCTGGATTGAACATCAGTACACAGGGCCCCATATGCATAGAGTACAACATTAAATAGACCAATGAAGAATGTAACACAATTGTTCAAGATTACATAAGAAGAATTTCATTAACAGATTATACCGATGATACTAAACTATCACTTTGATACTTATGCTAAAGTGGGACCATGCTGGCCATGCACAACATGGGTGGTGGCTGTTTCAGGAAGACAAGGTTAGTGGACTTGTTCAAGTAAATTAGTGGGAATTAATGGGTTCCTTAAAATAAGTTGTTAGTGCTGTAATGCAGCCTTACTACTTTCAGTTAATGTGAGTGCAGTGGATCTTATTTTCTTGTTATAGTTGTTGATTTGTGACTAAAAGAAAGGAAATTTACAAAAATATAAACCCACTTCTCTCTTTTTTTACAGCCTTTTTCGTTTTTATAAACTGAAATTGAAGGCACACCAAACCCACTAAGGCATAGTAGTTAGATCTCACGCCCACAGTAATTCCGTATTCCAAAGTAATTTCATAATCTTATTAATACCAACAGCAAACTACAGCTTTTACATGTATCAATCCGTTAGTCCCTCCTGAAATATTAACGATCTATCCATCCATATGCTTAATTATAATTTGTTTATTTATTAATTCTGAAAATAAAATATTCTTCTTTAAATATATTTTTTGGACATATCAATAGTTTTGAAAAAAAAAATAATGGTTGCTTAAAGTAATTAAAGACAGAAATTAGTGAAAATTGAAGTTGTTAATACGAAATGCATTTGCTAACAATAACAACGACGAAGCTGATTTCGAAAATCGTAAGACAGTGACCTGTTAAAGAGACTATCAGTATTTCAAAAATTAAAGGGAAAATTGCACAAACCTCCCCTGAGGTTTGACGAAATTGCACAAAAATGACGAAGTTTGGGTAACTCGCACGGACACTACCTGAGGTTTTAAAAACTCTACATATGCCTCCCTTATCTTCAGTCAACTACGATTAAATCCTAACAGTCAACGTTCAAAAGTATGAAAAGACGAAGATACCCTTTAGGTCAAACTTAAAGTCAATATTTTATTTTTTTTTAAATTTAAAATTAATAAAAAATCTCTTTAATTTGATTAAAAAAAAAGAAAATTAAAAAAAATATATATTTTTTAAAGGAGCTGGTCTCCATGGGAGACCAAGGTCTCCCATGGAGACCAAATCCTTGTCTCCGGCGATGGAGACCATTCCATCGCCGGAGACCAGTCTGGTCTCCAGAGTGCTGAAGACCAGATCTGGTCTCCAGTTTGGAGACCAGAATATTTTCTGGTCTCCAGCCAGAGACCAAACTGGTCTCCAGCGCTCTGGAGACCATTTCATCAGGTCTCCAGCGTGCTGGAGACCAGATAAAATGGTCTTCAACGCTGGAGACGGTGGTCTCCTGCGCTGGAGACCACCGTCTCCGGCGATGGAATGGTCTCCATCGCCGGAGACAAGGATTTGGTCTCCATGGGAGACCTTGGTCTCCCATGGAGACCAGCTCCTTTAAAAAATATATTTTTTAATTTTTTTTTTTTAATCAAATTAAAAAGATTTTTATTAATTTTAAATTTAAAAAAAATAAAATATTGACTTTAAGTTTGACCTAAAGGGTATCTTCGTCTTTTCATACTTTTGAACGTTGACCGTTAGGATTTAATCGTAGTTGACTAACGGTAAGGGAAGTTTGTGTAGGGTTTTTAAAACCTCAGGTAGTGTCCGCGCGAGTTACCCAAACTTCGTCATTTTTATGTAATTTCGTCAAACCTCAGGGGAGGTTTGTGCAATTTGCCCAAAATTAAATTAAGGTAGATCTGCGAGTAATCATCACCAAACAGTCTTGATGATGCATGTGACTGCCATTTTCTCATGAATTTGGGTTTGTTTTTCATTAAATAAATTCTTGGCAATCGGCACCAACCTCTTTAATGTTGAAAAAAAATCATTATCATGTCCACCAATGATGTTGAAAATTTCAAAAAAAAAAAAAAAAAAAAAAAAGTAAAAGGGAAACCCTATGCATTAGACATTAGAGTCACTTTTTCTCCAATTCTTTTTCCTTATATTTGCTTTACATTAACCAACTAGCGGACTCTTTACTAGACTTTTTTATTTCTCTATTGAATGCGCAAACCCCTTTTATCATTTTGGTTCATCAGAGAATTAAAATATTAATTTTTTATTTTTAGTGTAAATATAATTCCATATAAAAAAAATTAAGATATAAATATCTTTATGTTAAAAATAAAGACGATAGTTTGACAATTTAAATTACTCATTAAATCCTATGACAAATTATTTTGTAATTACTTTTCAAAAATATCCTCATTTGAGAAATAGTAAATTACAATTTAACTATCCAATTAAAACTCTAATTTAGGCGAAGTAACTGTTTCGATGTTATTACAATTTACCCTCTCCCATTAGTAAAATTCCGTTACATTTGACTGTTAATAGTGTCAAAGCGGTGAAAAGACGAAATTGTTGTGATTAAAGTTGACTCAGTTGACTAAATAATAAATTAAATAATTAAATACAAAAATTAAATAAGAAATTTTCATTTAACTTTTGCCTTCTCTCTCTTCCTAATCATCTTCTCCTCATCTCTTGTCATAGTCTCTCTCTCATTCTACTTCTTCTTCTCTTCTTCGCTTCTTTTTCTTCTTCCTCTTCTTCGAACCCAGATATGAGTTCATTTGAATGAACCCAGACAATTTTTGTTTTTTCCATTTTTTTTTTTGATTAGTTGGGTTGAACTGGTGATCTTCATTTTTTGTTGATAGGGTTGAACATGTGATTATTTGGGTTGATGATTTTTTTTAATTGATGACTGTTGGTGATTTTTTTATGGTGAATTGGTGAAGAAGATGATGATGATAATGATGATGATGAGTTCAAGGTTGGATTTTTTATGATAATGAAGAACTGTTGGTTAATTGGTAAAGAACTGTTGGTGTTTTTTTTGAACAAATGAAGAAGATTATGATAATGGGTTTAAGATGAAAGAGAACGAAAATATGAAGAAGAAGATGATGATGGGTTCAAGTTGAATTTTTGGTTAATATTTAATCTTTTATTTTGTTTTTATTTATTTTATTTATTTTTTTTAAATTGATCTCCATCGTCCATCTCAAGATGAATGATGAAGATCTAGTTAAAATTTTATTTTGGTTAATTTATTTTAAATATTTTAAATTTTATTTTTAAAAAATAAAAAGTAAGGTCAAAAGATAATTTTATCCATCACTCTAATTTTAACAAAGGAATATAAACGAGAGAGAGAGAGAGAGAGAGAGAGAGAGAGAGAGAGAGAGAGAGAGAGAGAGAGAGAGAGAGAGAGAGAGAGAGAGAGAGAGAGAGAGAGAGAGAGAGAGAGAGAGAGAGAGAGAGAGAGAGAGAGAGAGAGGTGGTGTGGGGGTGTGGGGTATATTGCAATAATATCGAAACAGTTGTTCCATCCGAATTAGAGTTTTAACTGGGTAACTAAATTATAATTTGATCTTTGAGAAATATACTACAATCATTTTTAAAAATTTTATGAAATATTTCTTTTATACAAAATTTATTAAATAATTAGAGTTCAATTTCTCAAAAATAATAACAAATGAAGCCACCAAAATTATTAAATAATTAGATTTCAATTTCTCAAAAGTAATAATAAATGAAACCTTGTTAGACTATTGGTGTCCATGTAGGTCATATTTTAGGGTTTTTTTTTTTTTTTTTTTTGTTTTTTTTGTTTACTTGGATTTGAACTTGAGAATTCTATTTTGTGGAGAAGTGTGGTTATCACCAAATTATACTTGTAACCACCCAGTGATGGGCCCAAAAGATTTGTAAAGGGGAGCACATGAACAAATTGATAATAATATCAAAAATTAAAATAATCTTATATGTATATATTGTTTATATAAAACAAAGTGCGATAACATAATCTAGTTTAAATAAAATGAAACATTCATCATTCTTAAGTAAAGAAAATAGTCTTAAGCTTAAAAATCCTAACGAAATCATTAAAATAAATAAAAATGAAGAAAAAAAGAACAAAAAACAAAAATAATTTAAACCACGTAAAGTTATAATTTTCCTCGACAAAACTTTATATCTTAAAATTGTTTTATGATAATTTCTTTATTAAAAAAAAAAAAAAGTTGAATCATGATAATACATAGATAATTTTAATGCAATAACTTAAAGTTTAAGATTTTAAAATTTATTGAGAGGATTGGATCTATGTTAAATTTAAATGGTAACAAATAAACAAAGGTAAAAGAGTAATAAACTTAGTAAGCAAACTTGGTAAGTGACACTATGCCAACCGAAGATGAAGAGAAAAAAAAAAACCATTAATTGATTAGGAATAGGAAAATTATTAGGAGTGAAAAAAGTAGGCACAAGAATAGTAATTTTTTTTCTTTTTTTGGTGGAGGAGGAGTGATTAAATTTATAAAAAATTATCCATATTTTATGTTTTAGAACAGGGATGACACTTGAACCTTTAACCTCTTAGGAGTATGAGCTGTGTTTAACCAGATAATAATTTTCAAAAGTAATAAACCATAGTGTTAAAAAAAATAATAATAAAGAGTAAATTACAAATAAGCTTTCCAGTTCAAAAACATGTAAAATAAACTTTATAATTTTATTAAAAATTATACGTCCATCGTTAAGAATAAATTGTATATTTTTATTATAAATTACCCACTCACCGTTATCCCAAATCTATTAATGTTAATTACCTAAGTTTGTTAATTACCTAAGTGACAAAACTATTTTTTGATCTTATTTACTTTATTTTTATTTTTTATTTTAAAATAAGTTAGATAAAAATCCATATATTAAGCTGCTTCTAGATATAATTGTATATAAAAACAAAATTAGGATATAAATATCATTTATATTAAAAATTATTCAATATAAAAATAATGAGCATGATAATAATAATTATTATTATTTTATAAAAAGGGAATTATAGAAATCTTGTTGAACATTAATTTGGTATGGGAAGGGTAGTTAGAAGCAAGACTTGGCCTCAATAGAGACGCCATTTGGACCAGTTGAATGCATCTTCTATCTTCCATCCATACTTGAATTCTGTCTTGGTATGTTTATTTGGTGTCTAGTGTTGTGAACCTTTAAAAGATTGTTAAGATAATTGTCTGAGTTTAATCGGCATAGATAAACTAGAGAACAAATAATGGAAGCAAATCAAACAAACAAGCACAAAACAAACACAATAATTTTATGTGGTTCGGACAATTATACTTAGATCAACAGTAATTATAGGGTTAAGAGAAAAGCTAACTTGTTATAACTTGTAATCTTTATATTTTTTTAGTGAAAATCTCTAGTAGTCTCTCTGCTGTTGTGGATGTAGGCATAATTGGCCGAACCACATAAAATTCTTATGTTTGTTTGATTTGCTTCTGTTATTTATTCTCTAGTTTATCTATCTTGATTAAACTCAAGTAATTATCTTAACAATCTTTTAAAGGTTTACAACAAGTGGTATCAAAATCAAGTTGATTGTTTGTTATTCTCAATAAGAATTTTGAAGATGTCTTCTACAAAGTTCGAGATTGAGAAGCTTAATGGGTCCAATGACTTTAATCTCTTAAAGGTAAAAATAAGGGCTCTTCTTATACATCAAGGATGTGAAAATGTGTTAAATTCTGAAAAATTGTCTGAAGATTTGAAAGATAGAGATTCAATTTTGGAGAAGGCATATAGCACAATTTTGTTGAATTTAGCAAACGAGGTTTTGACGGAAGTCATTGAAGAGAAGACGTTTTTGGGTTTATGGAAGGCTTTGGAGAAGAAGTTTCAACAAAAGATGTTAAACAATTGTTGGTATTTGAGATTGTGCTTCTATAATCTCAAGATGAAATAAGGTTTGTCCATGAAAGATTATATGGATGATTTTAATAAAATTGTCCTAAATTTGAATGGAGTAGAGTTAAAGATAGAAGAAGAAGATCAAACCCTAATCTTGTTAAACTCTTTACCTCATTCATATGATACATTTATGGATACATTGTTCTATGGTAGAGGTACAATTTTTATTAACCATGTCAAAGATGCCTTACAGTCGAAAGAATTACAAAAAAAGGTGTTTGGATCGTTACATTGGGAGAGTCAAAGTGTGGCTTTGGCTGTTGATAGAGTAAAGATTAAATAGTAAATAGAAAGGTTCGAGTTCAAGAGGCAAGTCTAGATCCAAGTCTAGAAATAGAAGAATGTGGTGTTTTCATTGTTATGAAGAGGGACACATTCGTAGAAATTGTTCACAAAGGAAAGAAAAGGCAAAAGTGGAGAATAAGGATATTGATGTCTATGTGACAATATAGGTCTGATGATGATACCAATTGTCACTAAGTTTTTGTAGTGAATCCGAATAACTCGAAGGATGAATGGATTCTTAATACTGGAGCCACCTATCACATGACATCTAATCGGGCTTTGTTTACCTCTTATCACAAATGGGAAGAAAAAGTCAAGTTAGCGGACGATAAGAGGATTGACATGATTGGTGGAAAGGTTGTTAACGTCAAGATGTATAATGGTATTGTGAGATTTTTTAAGGCAATTCATGTTCCTGATTTGAAAAGAAACTTGATTTCCTTGGATACACTTGACGAATAAGGATACAAATTTTATGGAGAGAATGAGATCTTGAAGGTACGCAAGGATGCTCTTGTAGTAATGAAAGGAAAACAACATGGGAGGATCTATCAATTACTTGGGAGCTCAGTATATGATACAACGACTATTTCTTCTAATTCACCAAATGAGTCAGATAATGATGCTATAAGGGTTTGACACATGAGGTTAGGGCATATTGGTGAAAAAAGGTTATTAACCTTAAATACACATGAAGTGTTGGATGCTGAGAAGACTAGAAAATTGGATTTTTGTGAAAACTGTGTCTATGGAAAACATCATAGAGTGCAGTTTAGTTTTGGTACTCATTCCATCAAGAGAGTTCTCAAATATGTTCACTCATATTTATAAGGTCTTTCCTCAAATGCCACATATAATGGTTGCAAGTATTTTCTGACTTTTATTGATGACTACTCAAGAAAAACATGGGTTTATTTCCTAAAACATAAAGATAAGGTGTTTGTCAAATTCAAGGAGTGGAAAGCAATGGTTGAAAAATAGACCATTAAGCATTTTAAAGTGCTTAGAACTGACAATGGTATGGAGTTTTATCACGATGAATTTGACAAATTTTGCAAGGATGAAGGCATAGTGAGGCACCATACTGTGCGATATACACCACAACAAAATGGAGTTGCAAAATGGTTGAATAGAACACTAGTTGAACATGCACGATGTATGTTGAGTCAAGTCGGGTTGTGAAAAGTGTTTTGAGCTGAGATAGTTAAAATTGTTTGCTGTTTAGTCAACCAATATCCATAAACTACTATTGATATGAAGATTCCTCAAAAGGTATGGTCTAATAAACCTATTAATTATTTTAGTTCAAAAAATTTTGGATGTTCTGCATATGCTTATGTGAATGATGGTAAACTTAAGCTTAGGGCAGTTAAGTGCATATTTTTGGGGTATGCAGTTGGGGTGAAGTGTTATAGGTTGTGGTGTGTTGACGATAACAAGCCCCTCAAATGTTTTTTAGAAAAGATATGACATTTGATGAGTTTGCTATGTTAAACCAAAAAAAGAATCTATAGATGATAGTGGTAAGAACCATGGTATCGTTGAAAAGGTGGAGTTTGAGAAAACTTCAATAGAAGTGGAGAATCCACCTAATCGGTCTAATGATGATGGCGACACAACAGTTTAAGATGTTGTAATGGGCAGAGATAAACAAGAGTGACATTACAGTACTGCTTTAAATCGTGAGAAAATGCAAAAAGTGAAGAAACCTTTGAGGTACACAGATTTTATGGCTTATGCTTTGACTCTGGATAATGAACATTTGACTTATGATTATGCAATTAAATGCAAAGAGTCTGTGAAGTGGCTCGGAGTGATGAAAGAAGAGATAAAGTTTGTGCAAAAAATCAGAAAACTAATTAGATCTATGCATATGTAGCTAAAATTGCAGTGATCTTATGTTCTACTTTTCAAGAGACTATCGGATAGATATGCTCGATTTGTTAAAACAAACCCCATAAATGATAATTTTTCATTTCTAAACTAGTTTCTAACATTGCTATTACAAATTTGTTTATCTTTCTTCATTGGTTTTGCATAGAGGGGCTTGATTTCAGGCTACAATCTTCACTCTCCGAAACCGCGCTCTTCTCTTTCATTAGTCCCCACATCACAGTGTAAAATCCAAGTGCAATTATAATGCCTCTAGCAACACTACAATAAACATCATATTAAATCACCTTGATTCTAAAATGAGTTTATGTAATATATACACAATGAAATAAAGTCAACTGCCAAGATAAAGACTTGAACCAAGGAAAATGGATGTCAGGACAACTGCAATGACAATCCCCAAGGGCTTAAACATGGCTACAAATATAGGACGCCTCTTGTGTAAGCACCAAGTATGAATACTAATACGGAACAAACTCTCAAATGTTGTTTGAAATTGACCATGAATAATATCGAGAAATTGAATGAGAAAGCGTATTAATATTACATCGGGCCTCAATAAGGGGGTCTAATATGGGTTTCTTCTCCATGCTTGTGGGTTGGTCTCGGTAGTACTTTGTGCTAATCCTGGTAATACCTTGTGCTAGTCCCAGTTATTAAAAAAAAAAAGCCTATTAATATTAAATCGAACCTCAAAAAGAAATTTCATCACTCATGATATCAAAAACAAATAATAATTTAAACTTGGTGAAAACATCACCCCTTTTTTGGGTGGGGGGAGACGGGGCGGTGGGGGCGAAGGAATTGATCACATTTCTTTTTCTATTGATTTGTTTTTTTAACTAATCGCATTTTATTTCAAAGCTGATAGTATTTTTATTCATTTTTTATTTAAATTTTAGACACTTAATATTTTTTTAAAACACATTTAAAATACTAATTTATATATAAAAATCCTCTCTTACTCTTGACTTCTACTAGTAGCTATTAGCGGTTAGCTAGTTGTTTCTTAACCACTTCCTTTTTGAGGGAGGGAGTAGGGAGGGTTGAAAGAAGTGTTATCATAATCAAGTTAATAGTCTAGGATTGAAATGTGATTGAATGTAATTAGTGATACAATCATAAGAGGTAGTGCAATTTGCCTTTTTGGAAATGTGCTAATGAAAAAGGAAAAGAAAATAGTGTTAATAGTGTTAGAGACAGATCACTACCATTCATTTGGGCGGACATTGATGAAGCAGCTGCCATTCAAGAATTATTATAGCAACCAAGACTATCTTCATTGAATTAGGGTCCATGTCTTTGTTCTCTTTTTGCATCTCTCCCTGCCTTGCTTGTAAAACTATTTAGATTGAGTTCTTTGTTGGTTGTTGTTCCAGTTTTCATCTTCTCTTTCTTCTTCTTCTTCCTTTTTTTTTAAATTTTTTTCTACCCCTCTTATTTTATATCATTTTGTTTTTTAATTATTTATAAATTTATTTTTCAATAAATGTACTTACAAAATCTCATAACTATAAGGTCTAATTATAATAATTCACATTAGAAATTATATTAACTATTCGAGTATTAGAACAATGAAAATTGCAATGGACTCTCAAAGACAGTAAAATAATGAACAAAAAAAAAAAAAAAATTTGTTGTGGGGTGTATGTACAAAGCATGAGGTGTGCCAAAGTGCCAACATGTCTTGGGCCAAAGAATATTGTGAAGCCCAACCAAGACAATTCCTTGTATTTGCAAAACAGGTTCATGAAGCTAATTTCAGGTCTAATTAGAAAGTATTGGTTCATGGAAATTATTAATATCAATAATTCATATAATATATTACTTGCATTTGATTTTCTTAAATTTTTTAATTAATTTAAAATGTTTATTTATATTAATGTGAAAGAAAAAAAAAACTAATTCTAAAACATCCCACTAAACTTTTATCTAAAAAAGAAAAATCCCACCAAGCCCATTAACCCGTTGTAATTGGAAGAAACTTTAATCACTTAATAAATTGTATTTAAAAATTACTAATTGCATGGCTCATTAACCCGTTGGAATGATAACACAGTACTTTCACATAGGAAGAAAATAGCTTCATTAGTAACTTGCCATGGAAGTTTCATTTCATTTATGGTCATGAATTCATATAATATTACTTCAAAGAAAGAATCAATCACAGTCGCTCTTGTTGATCAAGTAGCAAAAATTGGGTCCTTCTAGCTTGGTTCAGGTTTAGTTTTAGAACTGAAAAAAAGAAAAAAAAAAAAAACCAAAAGCAAAAATTGGGCCCCATTCTCACTCCCCTTAGATAGCAAGGAGAGAAATGGAATCCCAACACCCCCCCCACCCACCGAACATCATGACCCTTCTCTTTTTTGTAGGTTAACTGCTTCCTTTGTAACTTCGCTTGTGGGGCCATGCATGCAAGTACCTTAATCCAAAAGAGTCAAAAGAATCTCTTATTTATCATTTCCTCCAACACTTCCTACCCTTGATTAACTCCCATTTAAATAATTAATACAACAACTATAATTATCCATCGACCTGAATTCTTACTCTATTTTCAATAATTTTATGATCTGTTACTATTATTAATAACAATCATTGGAATTTATAATTTTTTTTTTAATTTCCATCCTCATGAATAATTAATTATATGTTGTGTATATGTTCACGTAGAAACTCACCTGTGTCCCAATATAATACATACACTATCGAATTTGTAATTTGAAAGATTCCAGAACTTCATGACCCAAATCGTCAAATATATATCTATGTTACTGTAAACCTATCTTTGGTAATGGGAAGATTGTAGAACGTCACACATCTTATGCCACCTCTCAGGAAATAGAGTCATTTGTTCAATTTTTCTGATGTGTGATGATGTGATTGATTCTCTGATGTAGGGAGTCCACGGAAACCGCCACAGCTAAGCAACCCATGTCAACAAATCCCAGACTTAACAGAATCTTTTGAGAGTACTTTAGACACAACTAACTGCACTTTATAGTTACAAACTATATATCATACTCACAATGGGCTTTTCATGTACAAGTTGAAATGGAATTATTTGATAGGTGTGAACTCATCATGACCAACGAGATGTAGAAACGTGTCAATGACATGGGAGTTTTGGTGTTAGTAAGATCATATTCATAGTCCATGCATTTTCAACGTAAAAACATCAACAGGAAAACTATGATACGATGTTTAATTTTTTTATCATGAAAATGTGGACAACTTCCTTTGTAGTTTTCCTGGCGCCAAAAAACGAAGAAAAGTGACTACTAATAGTAAGCTGGTAACACGTTTTCTTGGGCTCTTCCTCTCTATATATACCTTACTCCAGCACCATTTGCTACTCACATCTAAACACTGATCGATCCATATTTCTCTTCTGCAAGCCAATTACTCATGTGAGCCTCTCTCTTTCTCTCTTCATTACTTCAGTTATTCCTTACTGAGTTTCTTCTCTTAATTGCTACTTTGTTTTTGGTTGTTGCATTTGATCATTTTTTGCAGAGTTTTTCAGTTTCCTCATCTAGTTTCTACGTTGTGTAGCATCATGCATGTGTTGGTCATGAATTGATCTTTTTGTTCAATGACATTGTTAGCTGTTTGATTGTTTTTGAGCAATGGTTTTGATATTAAGTGGGGATTTCCATTTGCTTCTTGTGTCTGTCTGAGTTGCTTAAAACTTGCTAATGGTGACAATATGCTTTACTCTTATTTTGGAAATGGTAGCCTCTACTTGGTACACCATTAACAGACAGTATATATACACATGCATATGTTAACAAATCAGTTAGAATACTTACTACAATATTTGGCTGATTTTAGACAAGATGATATATTACCCATATCTATCTTATGCTGTACCTTAGAGGCAGAGTATAACAGGTTTAGTAGTAACTGACCGATATTTTATAATGAAACTTGCAGTTGAAGTTGTTTTGAAAAGATCGCGAAATGGACAAGACAGTTATGTTGATTGGATTCACTTCTGCTCCGTCACCAGCAGCCTTGAAGAAATTTCTGGAGGAAGCTACCGGTGAAGGGACTGTTTGTGGTGTTATAGTTGGAAAAAACGAACGATCAAAAGCACATGCTGTAGTTGAATTCACAACCACTGAAGCTGCGGAACATATCAAGTCCTTGGCTGCTGCTCCTTATCTGCAAGCTTTGGTTGTGGAACCAAAGACAAGGATTTGTCAGTCACCAGCAGCCGTGAAGGAATTTGTGGAGGAACATACTGGTGAAGGGAGTGTTTGTGAAGTAGGAGTTGAGAAAATTGAAAGTTCAAGAGCTTATTCTATGGTTGAATTTGAAACCACTGAAGCGGCGGCACATATCAAGTCCTTGGATGTGGAACCAAACACAATGATTTCTCAACACAGAATTGATAATGTGACATTGAATGTTGGATGCCAAATTTCCAAGGAAAAATTCTCTGTGCTTTGGTCACAGGAAAATGTGTCTGTGAAATTTAATTCTGACCTCAGGAAGTTCAATTTCTTTCTAACTTATAATGGTGTGGAATATAACCTTGAGGTCTCCTATGAAAGCATTTGGGAGATTGAGCTTCGCCATCCACATGGACAAACCTCCAAGTTTCTTGTGATTCAGGTAATTAACAATCTTCTTCAGTTTGTTAATCTTCACTAAAGTTATAGAAACATTTTGCTGATTATTTTCTCTGTTTGTAGTTGTATGGTGCTCCTCGAATTTATGAGAAGGATGGCCAGCAGTGGATTCGGGAGATTGATTTCACTCCATCCTCAAGCATTGGTCAGTCTTCTGCTTTATGTTTGAAACTTCCAGGGAGGGTTCATGTGCCCAAAATTCTGAGAGACTTTTTTCTACTACAAAGAAAGTGAAGAGAAATTCACATTGGAGAAAGGTACTTCTTTCTCTTGCAATTCTGAGCTTGTCCCCATTATCAATCCACCCGAAAACATTCATTTACCTTTCAAAATCCTGTTCAAAATCAACCTTTTGGTCCAACAAGGTTGTATTCCTGGACCATCACTTGACAAAAGGTTCTTTCACTTTGTTGATCCAACTAAAATCAACATAGCATACATTGAACATGCTCTAGAGGAGCTGTTCCATCTTAGAGTACCCTGCTATGATGCTGTGAGTTGGCTCAAATTGCAATACAAAACCTACTCCAAGTCCAGGACACCTCCTCAAATTTCATTAGATGATGGATTAGTTTATGTTCGAAAGATCATGATAACCCCATCCAAAATATACTTCTGTGGTCCAGAGGCCATTCTCTCTAATCGCGTTCTACGTACCTATCCTAACTGATATTGATAACTTCCTTCGCGTCTCTTTCGTTGACGAGGATGGTGAGAAATTATTTGCAACAGTTTTGTCTCCTCGGACATCATCTTCTATTGACGAAGAGAGGACGTACTGCAATTTACAGAAGGATATTATCAATTTTGAGAAATGGCATAGAGATTGGAGGTAAGAAGTTTGAAACTCTGGCATTTTCGAATAGTCAGTTAAAAGAGAATTCTTTGTGGATGTTTGCTTCGAGACCTGGGTTGACAGCAGCTGATATTAGGGAGGGGATGGGTGATTTTAGTGATATAAAAATGTAGCAAAATTTGCTGCCAGACTTGGTCAATCCTTTGGATCATCCAAGGAGGCTTTGCATGTTGAGAGCAGTGAAGTTGAAATAATTCCTGACGTGGAAACCAAAAGGGGAGGTAAAAAATATGTGTTCTCAGATGGAATTGGGAAAATCTCTAGTGAGTTAGCCCAAATCGCGGCTAGAAGATGGGGTTGCACAAACTATACTCCATCAGCATTTCAAATTAGATATGCTGGGTACAAAGGTGTTGTGGCTGTTGATCCAACTTCAACAGTGAAGCTCTCATTGAGAAACAGCATGTCAAAGTACAAATCCAGCAGCACAAGTCTTGATGTCTTGGCAGTTAGCAAGTATCAGCCTTGTTTTCTCAATCGCCAGCTGATCACCCTCATGTCTGCGCTTGGTGTTAGAGATTGTGTTTTTCAAAGGAAGCAGAGAGAGGCAGTAGCTCAGCTGGATGAAATTTTGACAGACCCTATAAGGGCACTAGAGGCTCTTGAATTCATGGTGTCTTCTAAGGAGAATACAAGAGTTGTCAAGGAAATGCTTTTGTGTGGGTACAAGCCAGACGAAGAGCCCTTTCTTTCAATGATGCTTCAGACATTCCGCGCCTCACATCTGCAGGAGTTGCGGAGCAGAACAAGGATATTTGTCCAAAATGGACAAGCTATGATGGGAACTCTGGATGAAACAGGCACGCTGGAGTATGGTCAAGTGTTTGTGCAATACTCTGGCTCTAATTGTCATCACTCGGATAACACATCTCCTGTGTTCAGTGGGAGTGGATCAGGTCAATACAACATTGTAGAGGGCAAGGTAGTTGTTGCTAAAAACCCATGTCTGCACCCAGGAGACATGCGTGTTTTAAAGGCAGTGGACGTGCCCGCTTTGCACCACATGGTGGACTGCATTGTTTTCCCAGCAAAAGGAAAAAGGTAAAACATCTCTTTCCATGTCATCACCTTGGATGTTTAATTCTTGAATAATTTTTAGAAGGTACAGAGAGGAACTCAAATACCATGTTAAAAAAGATATATAAGATTATTAAACTTATAAGCAAGTCTTATTTGGAGTATCTCTGTTTACTTGTTAACTTGAACTTAATATGAGTTTTGTGCTTTGAACTTGTGTTACTAATACAAGTTACATTGTAAATTAGACCTCATACAGATGAATGTTCTGGGAGTGATTTAGATGGAGATGTCTACTTTGTGTGTTGGGATCCTGATCTCATTCCTCCTCGCCAGTTTCCACCCATGGATTACACACCGGCACCACCTAAGGTTTCGGAGAATGATGTTACAATTGAGGTGATTTTCTTGTATTCGGTTTCAATATGCATCTAACTGTGAGTTTTGTTTGCATTGACATTTTTAATGGTGTGTTGCAGGACATAGAGGAGTATTTTGCCGACTACATAGTGAATGACAGCTTGGGAATAATTTGCAACGCTCATGTGGTGTTTGCAGACAGAGAACCGAAAAAGGCCATGAGTGTTGCATGTAAGGAGCTTGCGAGGCTAGCCTCCATTGCTGTAGACTTCTCGAAAACTGGTGTGGCAGCTGAAATACCTCGGTGTTTACGTGCCAAGAAGTATCCGGACTTCATGGAAAAGCAAAACCAACTCACCTACAAATCACGACGTGTCCTTGGAAAGCTTTACCGAGAAGTAAAGGACGTCGCACCTGCTACAGCAGCCACAAAGTCCTTCACCAAGAAAGTGGCGATGCTGTCTTATGATCCTGCCATGCAAGTGGAAGGCTTTGAAAAATACATTGACAAAGCATTCTACTACAAAACACAGTATGATAGCAAACTGGGGAAGTTGATGGACTACTACGGGATCAAAACAGAAGCCGAGATACTAAGTGGGTGCATAATGAAAATGGCAAGATTTTTTGACAAGAAAAGGGACATGGACGAAATCAGTTTTGCTGTAAGGTCTTTGAGAAAGCAAGCAAGGACCTGGTTCAACCAGACAGACTGTGATGAGTCGTCAGAATCTGTAACTCCAAGTGCCCTAAAGCAAGTGTATGCAAAGGCTTCAGCTTGGTATTATGTAACCTATCATCATACTTATTGGGGCTGCTACAGCCAAGGAATGGATCAGGACCATTTCCTTAGCTTTGCATGGTGTGTTTACGACAAGCTTATCGACATCAAGAAAGGCAACTTGGGTACCTGAAGAGTGAAGACCTTCAACATTTTTCGCCACTAGAACACCATTTTGGTTGGTGGAGCGATTTGAGTAGATGTAACTCTTTTATGTTTTTATAGTGATCAGCTTGGGTGTGGGAGCTACTTTACCTTGTATTAATGTAAGATTGGAGAGTGGTGTGATTGTAATCAGTAATCAGAACCTTGTTTGTAGGTTGTCATCAAACAAAATAAATCTATGGTTTGGTGCCTTTGTGTTGAAATTGTTGAGCACATGTTGAAACATACACCCACCGCTTGCATATCTTTGGCCCAAGGGATTTGCTTTAACTGTGTTCCTCTTTACTTTCTGGTTGGCCCCACACTAATATTCCAATTTCCAAACGGCTGCTTTTATATAACCATGCAATAAGAAACCAGTGAACTTGCAGAATTTTAGACATCCAACTTATGGATGCTATATATTTTGTACCATCTTTATATATATATATATATATATATTTGTATTATTCACACAAAATGTCAAATAACTTAGTCAACTTTTGATGAACACAAATTTAATCTTGAGTGTGAGAATCTTTTCAATATATCCGATCTCGGTTTATAAGAACGAATCTTTTTTTATTTTTATTTTTGAGTGTGAGAATCTTTATCACGTGATATGTAAGCATCCATCGTCAGCCAAGGTTTTTCCCTTTCACTGGCCCACAAGTTTTAAATCTTTGTCACGTGATATGTAAGCATCCATCTTCAGCCATGGTTTTTCGCTTTCACTGTCGCACGAGCTTTAAACATCTGTTGTCCGGAATTATTATTCTAAATGGCTGCCATCTGTCTACAATCTACTACTTTATTATGCAGACCCAAAATTAGTGACATCTATATATATATATATTATTCAGATACCGCATAGTGACATTTACTTTACACTCTGTAAAGTCAAAATTGTAGTTTTTCCATAACTCAGCCTCAGTCTATCAAAAACACCAACTGACAAGGTCACAGCCTCCGTGTTTGAGGTGTTTTGAAGCCAAGTCTAGAGTCTTTGAGTGTTGGGAGAAAACCATGTTCCAACTTTCCATGAGAGCGAGAGAGACTAATATTCCCAAGATAAGTATAGATTAGCTTTGTTGCTCAGGTGAATGTATAAAATATTAGCATCTTGTTCCATATATGTTCCTTAAGAAATCTCTTTTGCTCTTTTGTCTGCCACTCCTTGAGTTTGAAGCTTCTCACTAGTTTATATGCAGCCCCTTAAATACTCCCCTCTTCTCCTTTGCTTATTACAAGGAAGATGTTATGGGAAGTTTGTTTTCATCACGTAGAAAACCAAGGCATGGGAGCAAAGCTGTCACAAGGAGTATATCTGGTAGCCGCAACGTAACCAAGACTACTGCAACTTCTACTTCTTCTTCTTCTTTCTCTTCCCATCACAGATATCCATCCATGTCTAGACAATCATCTTCTGTCAGCTCCTCTCTCAAAGACAAAAGGAGCAAGTACTCTTTCATCCCTGATAATTACACAACTCTTGAACAGGTCTGCCGTTCTTGTTTCTCTTTATTTCGTGTATTGCTTTTCTTTGTTAAATTGTTGATTTTGGCTGTTTCAAAAAAAATGTTTATTTTGTTCTTCTTTTTTTTTTTTAAAAAAAAAAAAAACAAAAGTTTGGGGGGTTGGACATAGTTAAATGCATATCTCATCTCTTTGTTTTTAGATTGAGTGGTGGGAAAAGTAGACTGTGACTTGATGATGGTAGGTGACAGAGACTAAAATGAAGTGGTTGAGTGTAATTGAAAACAATAACCAAACTAATCAATACCCTCTAGAAGCTCAAAGACAAGAGAATTAGATATTTTAGCTTTAGCTGAAAGCTTAGTTTCATCTTTATTAACCTCTGATTGCAATTGGAGGTTTAGTTGACAATAGCTTAAAGTTGAATATGGAATCCAATCCTACTTTTGCCTAATATGCTAGCAAAGCATATGTAATTGTTTTTAGGGTTATTATGAAAAACCCCCCTGGAATGAAACTTAATCGAAATTTACCCCCCGTTTTTAAATTATTAGGTAAATTACCCCCTGCCGTTAACTTTCAGTACAAAATGTTAACATTTTCCATCCGAAATAGTAAAATGACCAAAATACCCTTACCATATCCTATAAAATTCCTCTTATACCCTTCAAACTTATGAAAGGACTAAAATGTCCTTTAAATTATTAATTAATTAAAATATTAAATAAAAAATAAAAGATTTTAAAAAAAAAAATTTCTTCACACCTCTCTTCTTCTCTGCTTCTGCCCTTCTTCTTCTGCTTCTGCTCTTCTTCTTCTTTTTCTTCTTCTTCTTTTTTCTTTTTCTTCTACTTCTCTGGGTTCGATTCGAGCCCAGTTTCTGGGTTCCTTCGAACCCAGTTCTGGGTTCGTTGGAACCCAGTTTCTGGGTTCCAATACGAACCCAGTTTCTGGGTTCGATTCGAACCCAGAAACTGGGTTCGTTGGAACCCAGTTCTGGGTTCCTTCGAACCCAGTTTCTGGGTTCCAACGAACCCAGTTTCTGGGTTCGAAGGAACCCAGATCTGGGTTCCAATAGGAACCCAATTTCTGGGTTCGAAGGAGCCCAGATCTGGGTTCCAATAGGAACCCAATTTCTGGGTTCGAAGGAGCCCAGATCTGGGTTCCAATGGAACCCAGAACTGGGTTCGATTCGAACCCAGAAACTGGGTTCGATTCGAACCCAGTTTCTGGGTTCGAAGGAACCCAGATCTGGGTTCCAATAGGAACCCAATTTCTGGGTTGGAACCCAGATCTGGGTTCCAATGGAACCCAGAACTGGGTTCGATTCGAACCCAGAAACTGGGTTCGTTGGAACCCAGTTTCTGGGTTCGTTGGAACCCAGTTTTTGGGTTTCTTCGAACCCAGAACTGGGTTCCAACGAACCCAGTTTCTGGGTTTCTTCGAACCCAGAACTGGGTTCCAACGAACCCAGTTCTGGGTTCCATTGGAACCTAGATCTGGGTTTGATTCGAACCCAGAGAAGTAGAAGAAGAAGAAAAAAGAAGAAGAAGAGCAGAAGCAGAAGAAGAAGCGCAGAAGCAGAGAAGAAGAGAGGTGTGAAGAAATTTTTTTTTTTTAAATCTTTTATTTTTTATTTAATATTTTAATTAATTAAGAATTTAAAGGACATTTTAGTCATTTCATAAGTTTGAAGGGTATAAGAGGAATTTTATAGGATATGGTAAGGGTATTTTGGTCATTTTACTATTTCGGATGGAAAATGTTAACATTCTGTACGGAAAGTTAACGGCAGGGGGTAATTTACCTAATAATTTAAAAATGGGGGGTAAATTTCGATTAAGTTTCATTCCAGGGGGGTTTTTCATAATAACCCTTGTTTTTATTTTTTACCAAGTTGTTTTTATTGTGTGGACGCGTTTTGGTCGCGGTCAACACGGTTGTTGTTTTGGGAGAATAAAGGAACTTTTGGGGTCTCTAAAACAATAATTCTCCACTTCAAAAAAATGAAGCAATAATTGTCACTCCATGCTTATCAAGTGTTATTGTGGTGGTCCCCTTGAGTTCACACAAATGCTGTACACTGACTTCTCTGATGTTAATGGAGAAAATGGCCATTGGCCATATAAAATATTGGTGAAAACTGAAACACGTGGGATCCAATCTAATTAATTTCCACAATCACCTGCCGTAGAAAGCTTGAATTAGATGGACCTACCACGTTATTTGTGCGTCTACCACGTTATTTGTGCGTGGTTTGATAAAAGGGTTATTATTCAATAAAATCATATCATTTTCAACAGTTACTAATTATCATTAAGACGATTTTGAATTTGAATTCACAATGATTACGTACAATGCTTTTGAATATATATATATATATGGATAACATTGTATACCACGTTAGATGGACCTATACATTCTACAAGGTATATTGTATACCCCGTGGAAAGGTTGAATTAGATGGACATACCACGTTATTTTACGTGGTTTTATAAAATTATATCATTTTGAACAATTACCAATTATCATTAGATGATTTTGAATTTGAATTCACTATGAATATGCACGATACTTTTGAATAAATATATGGATACTAGTGTATGCCTTTTCTATTGAAGGAAAAAATCTTTCATGAGACTATGTCATATCAAATGTGATAAAAATGACCAATTAGAAGTAAAAGAAAATGAAAAAACTAATGAGAAAGGTAAAAGAAAAATGTATGATATACTATTTTATTGGTATGTTTAATCACATCAGTTATGAGATAGTTCCATAAAAGATTTTCTCTGATCGAAGAATTTCACATGCTTTACTAACCTTCCACCTTTTTAGTATCTTGTTTTAGGTAGAATATATGGCCAATGTTGTATGCACATGCGTTTTGGAAAGAAAATTTCTTACAACTGTAGAAGGAAATGCTCTTTCTTCTGCAATATGTATTGATTTCCTTTGAGATTTAACCAATAAGTCAATACTATATGTCAAGTACAATTATGAATCCTTTACCCAAATATGTAACAAGAAGAAGTGCCATGAATAAAATTGATTGTTTTGAAATGTAACTTTAGAGGCAAATTTTGATTGCAATGTGGATATTGCTTAATGATATAACATGAAGCCTACTTGCACATGTGCAAGTAGCCTTTTACTATTTGTGGTCTCTGGCATAGAGTAAAAATGCCTTTTACTCTATAAATTATGATCCTTGAAAAGTGCTATGCCCTTTGTCAGGTAACGGCAGCCTTGAGAGAAGCCGGTCTAGAATCATCTGATCTCATTCTTGGAATCGATTTTACGAAAAGCAATGAATGGACTGGTATAAATTCAATGGAGCTCAAAATTCTATCTTAGAATCTAGGGTGAAACTGAACTCATTTAAAAAGTGGTATTATGCATTACTTGAACTTGACATAGATGCTTCCCAGGTAAGCCCAACATGTTGAAAGTCATAACGCTTGTTAAAGGCGTTGCATATCCATGACTATGTAGCCAATGCCATATTTTAGCCCATTATTTCAGCATGGACGAAGCTTGAGTCTTGGTTTTGCATTAGATATATATTGGTAAAATTGATATGTGCTTTATGTTTATATATTTCTGAACTGGTTTGCCTATGGTTGCTATCTGTTTGACGTTAATGCATTAATGTTGTTATTGAAGGCAAAGTATCATTCAATAATCGGAGTCTTCATGCTATTGGCGACACCCCAAATCCATATGAGAAAGCTATCTCCATCATTGGAAAAACTCTGGCTCCCTTTGATGACGACAACTTGATTCCTTGTTTTGGATTTGGTGATGGTAGGTGGTGATTCTCAAAATGTAACGTATTGATTGTAATATTGTATGCTCTAGCACAATCACTAGATTGATTTTTTTTTTTTAATTTTTCTTTTTTTTTCCTTTCAGCTACCACACATGATAACGAAGTGTTTAGTTTTCATGATGATCATTCTCCTTGCCATGGTTTTGAAGAAGTTTTGACTTGCTACAAAAATATAGTTCCAAACTTGAGACTCGCAGGTTAGTAAATGGTTTATCTTTATTTAAAGCAAAATGGTTTATTATTTCTGTACCATCTTGATGTTGATATTTTAGTTCCATTCATCTATTTACAATCTCCTAGTGGTCATTTCAATTATTGACGGTTAGTAAATAACTAATTACTTATTGGTGGATGGTATTGCTGGCAACAACATTCTTTTTCATATTATTTGACAATCACACAATATTTTCCTTATTGTTGAAAGGGCCAACTTCTTATGCACCAGTGATTGACGCTGCAATTGACATTGTGGAGAAAAGGGGTGGCCAGTACCATGTATTAGTTATCATTGCAGATGGACAGGTAGAATCTCTACCCCACTTTTTCACTCTTTTTTTTTCTCATGCACTTAAGGAACATACTCATTATTTATTTATTTTTTCCGTATAATTGTAGGTTACAAGGAGTGTCAATACAAGTAATGGAGATTTAAGTCCTCAAGAAGAGAAAACAATACAGTCTATAGTCAATGCAAGGTACTTTTTCTTTCTATTTGGAATCATATTGAAAATATGGAGGAGATGCACTTTAGAGTTTAGATAAAACAACGAAAGAAAATTAGTTAATGTGCTTTCTCAGTCTTAGGTCCAAACTTTTGCTGATTAGAGGTAATCTCCTTTACACTTACTATGCCTAAAATGACAAGCAGCCTGTTATAACTAGAACCTGATGGAGACATCATATATGCAGGAATAGCTAGATGTTAAAAATAACTATCGTTACTGGCATTGTAAATACTTATTGATTTATTTTCTTGTGCAAGTTCTCATCCACTATCAATCGTTCTTGTTGGAGTTGGGGATGGACCTTGGGAAGACATGCAGAGATTTGATGACAAGATTCCTGCACGTGAATTCGACAACTTTCAGGTATCGCATTTACAGTGCAAAGATGGTTTGCATGTTTCTTTATGTGCATTAGACTACTAAATCTGTTTTCCTTGTTTTGCAGTTCGTTAATTTTACTGCCATCATGTCAAAAAATAAAACTCCAGAGGAAAAAGAAACAGCTTTTGCTCTTGCTGCTCTCATGGAGATTCCAATTCAGTATAAAGCAGCCTTTGAACTTGGTCTACTGGGGTAGGACTTGCCAAACATTTTATTTGTTTTTACATTCTATTTTGTGGGCAGTTGCTGAAGACTTGATTTAAGAATGTTCTTATATATAAATATCCCAGTTATCAAAGATATCACCCCAGATGAAATTGGATGGTTTTTGAATATTTGGTCTATCCGTAGAACATTTTCTACTAGCAACAATCTATATAACATGAGATCTGTTTTATAGAAGTCTATTTTGTAACTAAATCATTCATTTATCGTGTATTATTGCACTGGAAAACAGACGTGTGACTGGGAAAGCTAGGAAAATAGTTCCACGCCCTCCTCCAGTTCCTTACCCTCGTCGTACAATGCAGCTTCAACCAAGCAATCTTTCATCTCCCTCGTTAGATGACCGAACACAGGTATGATAATAAACTTGCATCCTGCCAAGTTATGTATGGCAAAGCTGCACTTCCAACTTTGATTATGATCTGTATCAGTTTGGATTACTTAAGTTTCATAACTCTGAGTTGTGTCTATCTTCAACTTATTATAGGCTTGCCCAATTTGCTTGACTAGTCCAAAGGATATGGCCTTCAATTGTGGGCACATGGTGAGTTGCACTTTGACACATTGTTTTAATTTTGATTTATATCGTATAGAACTTGTAATTTTGAAGTAGCATTTATGTTACCACAGACTTGTAGAGAATGCAGTTCAAGAGTATCCAACTGCCCGATATGTCGGCAGGTGATCACTAGCCGTCTCAGGCTGTTTGCTTGATGCTTGCTTCCTGAGGACGGTCTAGCAATATACACTATGCATATCAGGGGTCCAGGGGATTAGGTTTGTATTCATTGAATTTGTGTGCTATCTCTATGTTTTCATCACTGATGTTTGCACTTAAATGTTTGTTCCATCAGCTTTGTTTGTACTTGTATAATGTTTTCATAGCTGATGTTTGTACTTCAGTACTTTTACATCTGCCTCTTTTTCTTTTTTTTTTTTTTTTTCTTTTTTTTTTCTCTTTTATGAACAATGGACATCTGCCTCTTGAATGTTATGGTTTCTTATTAAGTTATGAAGCACAGCTGTGTTCATACACAAAGATGTACAATTAATATTATTATTTGTATTATCCGTCAAAATAAAATAAAATTTTATCGTCCATATCAACCACACGTCCATGCATCACAGAGAAGATGTCTTTTCTGATGGCTCTACCATAGCCTATGACACTGACAATTTAACGTGAAGATGTTCAAAGCAAACTCAACTTCCAAGCTCATATAATAAGTGCTTCCTTCCTACAAAAGTTTACTTGTAAGCTACTCCGGCGGGGTGGTCACATGCAGGGGCGGACACGGTTTAGGCTTAGACGGGACACGTGTTCATCTTGAAATTTTTTTAAAATTAATTAAGTTCTTGATATTAATTATTAAATATTTAAATATGTGAATAAATTTTTTAATATGCTTTTTGAAGCAAATGTTATTCTTTGTGTAAAATGGTGCTGGTGGCATGAGGTTCGACTATTTTTTACCTTATTACTGCGGTTTGATCCCCTACTATATCATTTAAATTTTTCTAATTTTTTTCCAAAAAAATGAACTCTTATGTTATATATAATTTTGAAGTAAATTAGTTCACAAACATGGAAAAGTGCTGGTGGCATGAGGTTTGTCCTTTTCTCCTTATCACCAGGGTTCGATCCCTCGCTATAAAACTTTTTTTTTTCTCTTTTTTTTCCCCAAAAAATACCACCATACACACATTTTTTCTTTTATTTTTGTTTTTCAAAAAAAGCACCATATATGAGTTCTTTCTTTTTTTTCCCAAAAAATACACTATACATGCTTTTATTCTCTCTTTTTTTTTTTTTTTTCCTTCCAAAAAAAGAACTATGTATGAGTTTGAACCATAAAAAGAGATAATAAAAAATATACCGTAAATCATTTTTCTTTTATACATACGTTTTTTTCTTCTTTTTTTTTCAAAAAAAAAAAATACACCATGTATCAGTTTTTTTTCCCCCAAAATATACCACCACACATACTTTTATTCTTCTTTTTTAAAAAAAAAAATGCATCGTATGTGAGTTTAAATCATGAAAAAAGATTATTAAAAAATCCACCATAGATACCTTTTTTCACATACTTTTATTCTCTTTTTTTTTTTTTTTTTAAATACATTGTACATGAATTTGAATCATGAAAAGAGATAATAAAAAAATACACCGCAAATTATTTTTATTTTATATAAACTATTCTACTTAATAAATTTCACAAATAAAAATACTCATATGAACTATGATTATTTTTATCTTTAATTTTTATTATATTTTACTTTATTATAAGATATCCTCCAGAAAATAAATGTTTGGATCCGCCACTGGTCGCCTACCATCGACATCAACAAACTGCAAACAAGCTACATGCATCACCATTGCATAGCATTTCGAATACATAAGCAAGAATTTTTAACAGTGATACAAGGCAGATTACTCTGAAGACAAAGACTTAACCCTGAAATCTTCCAAAAATAAATATAGCCAACATGGCTAAACCAAAAAAAATCCAACTCAAAGATGCAGCATAACAACCATGAATCAAACCTTCATGTTCTTTACTGTTATGGTACATAGGCAAATGAATTGTCAAGTACGGTCACCCGAGTACTAATCTACTTCTTTAGAGCATTGTCAATCTTGGTGTCTTTGTCAGCTTCTTCGGTGGTGTTTTCTTTCGGGATTGGTTGAATTCTCACATAAGGTTTCCTTGTCAGTGTCTCTCCTCTCAGAGCAGCCACATATCGGTCATTTGTATCCTCTTTCCGCTTCAGTTCCCCAAGGTACTCCGCCAGTCTCTCTTGATTTACTTTCCCCATCATCTGATTCACAAGTTCAGACAACAAAAATGTCATCACGATATAATGTTCAATTTGGAGAAGAGAAAACCATGTAACAAATAATCCAAGACCCAAGCCCATTTTAAGAACAAGATGAAGTAGAAGGAAAAAATGTTAAACAAGTGCAGTTCAGTAGAGTAGTAAATCAGTAATCACCATTTAGTAGTATATCCTATCAATCACATACCTAGCAACTACTATATCATTGTATCTGATCCTATACATGTGTTGGCACTTCATATTGCAATACTGCTTTGCTTCGCAAGCACAACAAGAAGAATCCAAATTCTTCCAAATGCTCCAGTAACAAGTATTAAGTAGCTGCTCAATCTTAAAATACTAAAACAAGGAGCAGAAAATTGATTCAGGTTAAACAGGCAACCCACAGCTTAACTTTGTCGAAGTACAAATCTAGACATTATCACATCCAACGAAGCTGGTTTTGTTTTGTAACTACGATGTTTCAAAATAAAAAATAAATGTAACCAAGAGTTCAAAGGGATAAAAATTTGTGCAATAACAATCTTCTTAGCCGAAGAAGTTTCTTCATTATCTGTCTTACGAAACCCCACTAGTGAACGCAAGAGAAAACAATATCAACTTGAGAATCCAATCCATTACCAGAAAACCAAACTCAAACATTTCCAAGTCGAAACAACCACGCTACACCAAACAAGCTGATCATCATACTCAACATTCTCAGACTATCTATTCCACACCCATTTCATATAAAACATGACCAAGTCCAACATACTAATAAAATTGCATCTTTTTTTAGCTTCAAACATGGCAGTCTATTCATTCAACTAAATTAATTTAGTGTAAAAAAAAAAAAAACATAAAAATTGCATCTTTTTTTATCTTCAAACATGGCAGTCCAATTATTCAACTAAAATTAGTGTTAAAAAAAATCAAAGTCGCATTTTTAGCTTTATTGAAATTCAAAGTTCGCATCTTTCCAACATTTTGTATCTCTCTGCTACAATCGCAACACAACATATCTACCGATTCAACGAATAATACAAATCTTAAAAAAAATAAACATATACAATAATATTATAAAGGAAAGGAGAAAATTAAAATTAAAAGAAAAAGCAAATAAAGAAAGAGAGGAGAAGGGTACGAGGGATTCAGGTCGGGCATTCTGGCGAAGGTGGGCCTCCAGCTGGGGGTTGCGAGTATTGGTGACCTGCATCACGCAGTACCCGATCACTCCTGGCACGACGCCGCACACCGTCGCGAAAGCCAAGAAGAAGGGTTTCGAGTCCCTCGTCTTCCTCACTATCCACCTCCACGTCTCGCTTTTCTCCCACAGAATCGACATCTCCCTCTCTCTCTCTCTCTCAAGACACCACAGTCAAGTGTGACAGAGTCTTGTTTTCTAGCCTTTTGCGTTGGGTCAATTCGTATTGGGCCTCATAGGAATCCAGGCCCCGTTTTAGGACTGTTTGGGTTTCTAAGCTTTTATTTCTGTCCATTTTTGTTTTTAAATACTCCGATATCTTTATAAATTCATTAAGATTAAGTACTAAATAATTGTTTGAATATTTTTTTTGGAGGGGCAATGTTTCCACCCCTAAAAAATTATATGTACACCCTTTTTGTTTGCACATCCAATAAAAACATTTAAAGTTTTTCTAATTTATTTTTAAACTCCGCTTAATATCAATATTACCATTTTTTCTTAATTTATTGTATATATTTTTATAAATACACCCCTTAAGTTAATTACAAACAAACTATAATATGTATCAAAAATATATCCAATGTAAATTATTTTGTTATCACCTATTAAGAAATTTCTATTTTACCATTTAAAATTTTTTAAACACCTTCATTATTCATGAAATGAAACTTATATTAAGCAAATAATGTAAAACAAATTCATTGAAACCACTAACTTTAAAAAAAAAAAAAAAAAGAGAGAGATTTGTGTATAAAATAATATTTATTTTATTATTTTACTCTCTTAAACCTTAATTTTTTATTTTATATTATAAGACTTGCATGAATAATTATCGGCTAATTTTTAATTAAATTAAGATTGCATGAATGATTGAAAATGATTAAAAGTTAGGGTTTGATGATGAAACCTTTTTTAATTTTGATGATTAAAATCATGAACTCTTTCTCCTCTTTCAAACCCTAATTTTTCATTTATATTGTAAGACTTGCATGAATGATTACCAACTAATTTTATAGAACTTTAAGTAATTTATTATTATTATTATGTTGAATTGTGAATATCGATTTAGATCTATAGTTTTTGGATAATTTAAAACATACTTTTTTACTTGTTTACTAATATGATGAAGAAATTAGAAAAAATGAGTGACCTTTTTGTTTGGTTTGTAAGAAAATCTTACCAAAGAATGGAGAATGTTGATGTGATGACTTAATGTTTGACAATATTTTTTATAAGTAAATTAAGATTACATAAATTATTGGAGATTTTTCAAATTTTTATTGAGAAAAGTTAGGATTTGAAAAAGTAATAAAGAGAAAAATTAGAGATTGAAAGAGTAAACAATATTTAAGATATAAATGATATTTAATTAATAATTGTGAGTATACTTATAAAACATTTATTATATTAGTAATTTTACTCAAAAATAATATTGTATACTTAAAAAAAAAATACTAATTTAGAGTGTACATACAATTTTTGAGAGGTGGAAATATCACCACTCTATATTTTGACCTAACTCATTTAACTCAAATTCATTTTGTGAATGGCCAGCCCAAGCATATTATTTTTGTGTTTCATTTCATTTTCGGTTCTCTTGTCTTCTGATTCTTTCTTAAATTCAGTAATCTTCGTTGCTTGTTGTCTTTTACGTTAGCATATGAGAAAGAATATATATATATATATATATATATATATTGCTTATTATAATATTTATAAATTGAATAATGCTACACTTCCAAAAAAAAATTTCAAATTTCATTTTGTTATATTATTTTGACAATAAATTTAGATAACATTTTGGATAGTGTAGTATTAGTACTCTTATAAATTAATGGAATAATACTGCATTTCTAAAAAAAAAAATTAATTTTTTTCAAATAATGTGACAAGATAATTTGTAATAATCACCTTAATTATATGATAATATATTGATGATGTGGTAGTTACAAATAAACTTGTTATATTATTTTGACAATAATTATGGATAAAATTTTGAGTAGTGTAGCATTACTCAAATCAATATATTTACTTATTTCTTTCCTTACCATAAAAAATAGGGATTTGTGTTATTTTTACGTCTCATACAAGTTTAATTTAATTAAATCAATAATGTGGAATCTCTCTTATTTATGTTTTTCAGAATTTAGTCATCATTTACATCATTATTAATCAATAAAATTCTTATCCCGAAATATATATATAGTTATAAATTTTCTTTTTTCGATTCGTGACATCAAGAAATTCTATTTATTTGGTATATAAAGTAATATCCATATTGATATCATGCACATGAGGTGACCTAAATTAATGCAAAACTAATGCATATGTCTTCTACATAGGAGGCTAGGTGCGTTTATTATTATTATTTTTTTTTAAGTTAGGAGGTTCTTAAATTTATTAAATTATATAAAATTGATATAATTAATTAACGCATTAAACGTGCAGACAAATTAAGTATAATAATAAGGTATAGGCCCATATGAAACCCAATATTTGTAATAACTAATAAATAATAATGCATATGTACATCTGGCTATCACCACCACGAGCTTCTTTGTTGGAAACTAGAACTTTTGGACGTTGGAATAATTTTTGACTTAGTAATAATTGGCAGAGGACCATTGACTAGATTCCACTCAAACCCTCCAAAATCATGAGTTCCAATTTGCAACTTCCCAAATCATGAGACATCAAGATACACACACACACACACACACACACAACAAAGGGACACATATACGTCTGTCTGCTTGAATGCATGAGAAGTTGAGAACACCTCGTTATCGTTATCTACTTGTAATCATTTATGTATGTGCACTGCTCTTGGAAGCAAGTACAGGTTGCCAGAATCTGCGCCCATGCATGAAAGTAACAACTCATACAAGAAATTATGAGTAAGACAAGAATCAGAACATTTGTCTTTTGTGTGCACAAACTAAAATGGTAATTGGATTAGAGCCGACATTTATGGAATCTAATGCTCCCAATATTACCCACCTATCACTTTATAGAGTCTAGTACTCACTAGTGTCTACGATGGACACCTCTCATTTGTGCTTTTGTTCCTTTGGCCTTTGCTTTGCTTTATTATCATCAATCATCATCATCATCTCCACCCTAAGATCGTGTGAAAGGTTACATGGCTTTATTAGAATGAACTCCATTCAACATCTCTCTCTGTCATCTCTTTGATGTATAGAATATTTAATAATAGAAAATTGAGGAACCCCATGTGAGATATAGAGCTGGAAATTCATAAGGTGACTGAATAAGAGAGTACTAGGGTAGTCTTCATGATGTTATGTGGGTAGTACTTTAGTTGAATATTGGGATTGGGAGAGTATAGTTTGCTTTTTTCAATATGGGAGCGTATTAGCCAAAAAGAAGAGCCTGGAATCTCTTTATGCAAAATCAAAAGCTTCTCTCTCTCTCTCTCTCTCTCTCCTCTTCATAGTTCACATAAGGTTGAAGCTATTGTTCTTCTTGTTATATGTGATCTATGTTGTCCAGGACGGTTGGTGCTAAAGAAGATAAAAGTGTCTTTCGGCTAAAGACCCTACTTAGCTAGAATTCTCTCTTCTTTCTTTCTCTCTTTCTCTCTCGAAGTAATTGGCCACCATCTATCACTCACAAGTTCACAACTCGACTCACGTTATGTTTGAGGTGTAAAAACTATAAAAGCCATCTAAAGATGCATATGCAAAGGTGGAAAAACTTAAAAAAGATTGTAACTTACTGCTGAATATACTGTTTTTATTTTTACACTACTTATATTTATCCAACTTTACTCACTCACTAATTAGGTACTTGATTAATGATTTGTCTGCAACTACTTTATTTTGGAAATGATGAGAACATATAATTTTTTTTATCTAAATTTTTCCATGAAAAAAAAAATGTATGAATTTATGAATTTTAATATGTCACATGATTCTTTTAACACATTAGGACTTGTAAACATATATAAGGAAACAAACACTATTATTTTTCATCCTTGGTTCCCATAAATTGTAATGTGGTTATGACCAAGTATACCACAAATATGATACACACAAGTTCTGCGTGTGTAGCTGTTGAGAGAGAGAGAGAGAGAGAGAGAGAGACCAGTCAAAGATTTTGTGTTTGTAATGATTAAAGCGGTTAGCATGTCTTTACCGATATGAAAATGATATTTTAAGGAAAGGAATTAAAGGTGGAACAACATTGAACAAACACAACAGTAAAGAAAAAGTAGTTTGGAAATGGATGAATTGGCAGCAAAATTAATTTAAAGTTAAAATAACATGTATATAAATAAAAAAAGAGAAAAAGCAGACAGTGACGGATGTGCCAGGTAGATGATGATGGGTCCCTCTTCACGCCATCATCTGTTGAATGATAAAAGGGTTCTTTCCATCTTTGGGATGAAAAAGTATCTGATTGGGCCCCATCTCATGGGCCCCCATTCTTACTGATCCCTCTATTACACGTGTCACTTTGAGTCCACGCCATTCATCATCAAAACCAATCAATTCCCCATCATAGAGGACAATCGTGTTTCATATTTATCAAGACTTTGATAATGTAAAGGATGTATACTACTATTATTTCAAATTAAATAAATTTAATTTAAATATTCAACATTACAATTTAAACTCACTGTTTGAAATTAAGTTTACGTCCTTATAATTTGAAAATTTTTAATTTCTAATTTATTTGCGATAATTTCATATTTTGTTATTGAAATTTTATTTCAATTAGACTTTACTTAAAATATATATATGCATATACATATGGATTTTTTTAATATATTACAATTTATAATTAAATATTGATTAGCATTAACTAGGAATATGAAATTCCAACTTACTTAGTGATGAACTCAGTTGACTTGATGTGAAGTAATAATGATATATAAAAACTACATATTATTGATAATCATATGTACTTAATGATTGCTCCAAGTGGGGTGACGCGGTGGTAGGCACCTCCACCTCCATCTCTACCTTTGATACCAAGGTCATGAGGCTTGTGCGCTCTACCTTTGATACCAAGGTCATGAGGTTCAAGCGCACAAGCCTCCTACTTTATGTGGGTAATTTTTTCAACACTTTATGGATAAACCTCTTCCATCTTTTAGAAGTAAAATTTCAAACCGACCTTTCCAATCTTTTGGGAGTGAAAATTTTGAACCGTATTTTAGAGTGCTATCTCAATTAGGTCTTAACGGATTTTTTTTTTTTTTTTTTTTTTTGAAATAAGCATAACATTCAACAACACGAAGACCCTCGCGCCGAAGCAGAAGCGGGGAAAATACAATCAACATCTACATGATGCCAAACAAGATCCTCCGACGAGGACAAGGCCAAGGAGGCTAAGTCATGTGCCAGGCGATTCGCTATTCTAGGAATGGCAAGACAACTACAAACATTAACCTCATTACACAAAGCCCTGATATCATCTACCAGAATATCGGCATCCCCACGAGAAGCGCAACAGGAACGAACACGGGACACCACATTCACAGCATCGACCTCCACCGCAGCAACACTGAGATGTGGCTATCAGGCCTGGTTGTTCTGTTGCAAGGGTGGGGGTAGTGATTCGTGATTCCAGGGGCCGCGTGGTTGCTGCACTTGCAAAGCCTCTGAGAGGGTCCTTTCTCCCGTTTGTTGGTGAGCTCCTGGCTTTGAGGGAAGGTCTGTTGTTTGTAAAGGCCTGCCGTTAGATTTAATGTTAAAAGAAAATGTACTTAACACAGAATAATAAAAAATTAAATTTTATTACAATTAAGATTTTATGATTAGAGAAGAAGAATATATGTATAGATATGAATGCATTCGATAAAGGCATATGTCACCGTCACGGAAAAGTAAAGAATGACTGTATGATTTAAATATAAGTACGATCCAATACATTATTTATTAGACAAAAGATTAGTATGTATATATAATATTGGTTCTGACAATAAATAATAGAGATGTCTGGATATTGTCTCAATGTTGATTATTAATATATGTTTCCTGTTGCTTCCTGTATCTTTACATTTCGTCTGTTACTAAAATCTTTTAACGTACAAGTTCCTCGAATGTGTGCATGCATGTGGCCTGTTGCATGCCAAATTGCCTGAATACTAATCAGATCCATCCTTCTTTTTCACTTGTTAGTAGGTAGCTAGATACACTATATATGTTTGTCGCCCTTATCGTGATCAAACACATAATTAGTTTTTTTATCTCAGATATTCCAAACAATGAAATTAATTGGTGCTCACTAAAAGCCTAGCAATGTATGTATGCTATTTGCATAATGCCTTGCCACTGAAGAAAAAAGTATTACTGTTTATTAATGAAACAACTAGGACGTCACCTAATACGTCCTATCAATGTGATACAGACTAATTAATAATCATTATTTGCCTGCTGTTTCATTGTTCGTTATAAATTCACAGCTACCCGGTTAATGTTGGGGCCCAGTCATGACATGCTTTATATAGATTTTAATTTTGGAAACTCTAAGTAGTTGTGTGTGTGTGTGTTTTTTTTTTCTTTTTGCCCATTTAATGTTGGAGCCTAGTCATGATATGCTTATATGGTACTTAATTTTGGAAACTAAAGTTCTTCCTTTTTTTTTTTTTAAACTGACATCAAACAAGATGAGAAAATTATTAAGATTTATCAAAATCAAATATTTGATGCATAGCTTTTTATAGAAGGGACATAATTACTCCCACACTAATGATAGAAAACCACTTACACAAGCTTAAAAATATATTCGGTGGTAATCGAACTAGCAACAGTTTAGTTAATGGGGAGGTGTTTGGTTACTTATTAAAATAAGAAGTGATATTCTTGAAACTCAAGTTGTTGCCCTAATACATAAAACCTTTACATGTATAATACTTAAACTTGTAAAGAGTTATATCCCTTCCGGATCAGAATTAAGGGATTAAAATTGTTACGGAATTCACATCACATAGTTTCTTATTATACTCGAGACATTCAAACTCATATTATAACCTAATTTTAGTCCGTCTCTCAACACTCAAAACAGTGATTACAGTTGTACAAGTGATGGCTTCATCTAGACAAATGGGGTAGATGATCTAACGTATATACACATAATCACGATTCGTCAATAATATTCTTTAATTTGATTCTAAGGACGTATCCAATTTCGTAGCTTGGTAACTATTCTCTATTCATAATATGCCAAGAGTACCAAGGGTGGAACTACAATAAACAACACGATACAAATAATTTATATAAATGTATCGTTGTACAAAATCAATCATATGATATGAATATATAGAGTCATCCTTATAGATAACACTTTTCTAATTAACAGTGAATAAAATACGAGGGGGGTAGGCCTAGTATTGCGTGTTGTAGGGTGTGGCCGGTTTGGTGGCCCACGCAACCTTTAGAGGGGGCCTCTGATTTTTGTTAGTTTGCGAGCAGGCAAAAGCAGAGAAGCTTCTTATCCTCCCTATGGGTTTTCACACAAATCGTTAGACATAGAATCTTCAAAAGCCAAAGTAATTATATTAATATCCATATTAATTATATTATTATTCTATTCTTTAGTATCTCTTTTAATCCTCGAATCAGCAACATAATTACCATCTGTACCTTGATATCTTAATCTACAATTCTTACAAATAAAGTTGTTATTTGGATAATAGGGTACACTACATATAGGAAAAGACAAGATTAGTCTTAGAAACTGCCCAGAGAATGGCAACCATTGTAATAGACTCATATTTCAAGGGGCAAATGTCTTGGATTTGGTCCCAACAGTGGCCTATATAGATCATTGTCGTACAAGCCATTTGAGTCCATGCTTCTGTTCCATCTCTTATTCCAAATCCAATTGTGCTCTCTCTCTCTCCACCTCTCTCACACACACACAAAACCACAATGGCACCCATGAGCCTCCCTCCTGGATTCAGGTTCCATCCAACAGACGAAGAACTTGTTGCCTACTATCTTGATAGAAAAATCACAGGTAGAACTATTGAGCTTGAAATCATCCCAGAAGTTGATCTTTACAAATATGAACCATGGGATTTACCAGGTATATATTATCTTATATGTTATATATATTTCATTATTTCTTTGTACATGTATATTTTTCCTTCTCTTCTAGATTTTTTTTTTTTTTTCCCCACTATATAGATGATCATGATGATGTTGTGTACATGTACAGATAAGTCATATTTACCTAGCAAAGACATGGAGTGGTATTTCTTTAGTCCAAGAGATAAGAAATATCCGAACGGGTCAAGGACGAACCGGGCGACACGAGCCGGTTACTGGAAGGCCACAGGAAAAGACAGGCCAGTGAACTTTCATAAGCGGCCGGTGGGGATGAAGAAGACATTGGTGTACTATAGAGGTAGGGCTCCCCATGGCATTAGAACTAACTGGGTTATGCATGAGTATCGCTTGACTGACTCCTCCTGCGTCACTGCTTCCTCTTCAACTTTAAAGGTACGGTAATTCACTAATAGCTCATGTTCTTCTTTATATTTTTCATATTTTGCTCCATTTCTCTCTCTCACCACAGTAGCTAGCCCCAGGACCCAGGTTATAGGTTACAGTGGTAGCAGAACAGTCTGGTTGATGACTACAACTCTTAATAAGACTGAGCTCACAAATTCAAATCTCCGTCTCGACTTAAGGAAAATCTAAGTTATAAAAAAGATGAAAAAAAAAAAAAAATTGTATGAGTTTTTGTAGAAATGTTCATGCAAAATTGTATTGATTAGTTTTTTTTTTTCTTTTCCTCTCTCTCTCTTTGTTTTGTTTTTCAGAAGGGTTCAAAGAAATGTTTTATTTTCTGTAGGAAATAAGTTCAATGATGGAAACCCGACCTTCAAATTTAATTATTGATGGAAACCCTAATCATAAATAATATATATGCTATGAAATGATATGATTAATACTATATAATTCTATTACTTTGATAATTAAGGAACATAAACATTTTCTTTGAATAAATAATAATGGTGAATAGTGAATTAAACTGTGGACATTAGATTTTAATTTCACTGCTAAGCTGACTAGAAGAGATCAAAGGTGCATCACATAAATATATAGCAAATCTAATCTTTTCTGATAGAATCATTCTGCAAGCATGTGTGTAGAAGATCATCATAATGATTTTGCATATATAGCCTTTCTTTTTCTTTGTCTAATAATATTCTTTCTCTTTAGTAAAAGAAAAAAATCGTGTTGTCACCGTGATGATATTCATATTAAAGACTCTTTGTTCTATACTTTAATGTACTCGTGATCATTTTTTCTTCTGTTCCTGATTCTGTTTCTTTTCTTTTCTTTTCAATTTTTCCATCTTTTCTTACATTGCCTTTAGATCTTGTATCATTTACTCTTTTTCCAAATAAGTCATTTCGATCTCTTGATATTAGACTAATAAAGGGGATGATCAATTTGAACAGGATTCTTATGCATTGTGTCGCATATTCAAGAAATCAATACAAATCCCCAAAAGCAAAGAAGAAGAAACCAATGGGACTAATTTAGAGAAAGAAACAATTGGAGGGTTCTCGGATGAGCAAATGTTTGGAGATGACACAAGCGGGATCGAAAGTTCTCGTGGGAGAGAAGCAGAGGATGAGAACTTTAATACTTCTTCTTCTGATTTCACTCAAGGAACACCCACTGAAACTGCTAATGCTTATGATTTTCAAGCTCCATTCGTCTCATCAGACGAGGCCAATAGTGCCGCTCACATGTATTCACTTGGAGTCGATTTTTCTTCCAATCTAATTCAGGTACACGATAAAATATAACTACTCATAACATTATTAACTTCCCATTGAATTGTTTATCTTCGAAAACATCCTCCTTACATTAAACATATATACATACATATCCATCTAATTGAATTACGAAATAATATGTTTTTGTATACATTTCCGTATACATGTCGTGATATATTATTAAATTACATATACATCCCATGTGTTACATTCTTTCTTTTGCTTTATTTTATGTGGATCTATAAAATTTGAACGTGCATGACCTAAGCTAAGATTAGGAAATGATTGGTAGTGTATCTGGGCCCGGTCATCATTTGTTAATTATGTGGGCCGTACAATGAATATTATAATAATCATTTTCCCTTCCTTTAATCATCTTCTTTTGTTGGTGACATGATTATCTCCTTTGCCAAGACTACATTTCCAGTGACATTTATTCTACTTTAGATATATAGATGTCCAAATTAAATAAAGCTTGAAGCTCACATCTAATGATATTGGGAACATTTGAGTCTTCCTTTCAACACCATGTTGGATTCACACGCAAAAATGAAAGTACAATCGATGCGGCCAATGCGTTGGAACTGGCCCCACAAAACAACCCCTTTGAATTCTCCTTTTGATCTCAAAGTGAAAAAAAGTTTGCTAAGCAATGAAACTCCCTCTATCTTTTGTTAAAGCTATATGTATATGGCTTCCTTCTAAAAAGAAATCTCATAGACTGACTCAAATAATATGTCTTTCTTCACTATCTTCCAGGACTTCTTTTGACTGACTACTCAAAACATATATATCTTTCTTTCTTACATATATTTTTCTCGATCGATGGTCAATACTATGGCATCTTGAAAGCCACCATCTCCAATGATTTTTATGTCTTTAGCTTTTTCGTCTTAACAGCAACATATAAGCCGTAATTTTCCATTCAAAATCTGCTTTTCCTTTTTGGTTTCAGAAGAAAAAATATGGCATATTCTTTGTCATAATCAGTAATGTTTTAAAGTACTTAATTCTCTATCTAATTCATGTTTACTGTTCCATTCATCAAAGAACGTGACAAAACAGTGATGGTTCATTTTGTTTAATATTTGCTTTATTTTTCTTTAAGAAAAAGTAAAACTCATAGAAATGAAAACAATAATCTCATGGATTTTCAGTTTGTGGTTGATTATAATTTATAGCTCAACCTTTGAATTTTCATGCATGCAATGCAGGTTAATTTTTCTTCTTCTTCTTCTTCTTCTTCTTCTTCTTTTTTCAACTCTATACAATTAACTAACTAATTATAACTGTCTTTGTGAATGCAGGATATACAGATGGCGAACTACACAAACCTTCAATATCAAATCCCTTACCCACCATTAGAGCTAGAAGACTTCCCCCAGATAAACATATCGGAGACTAAGCCATCGATGTATGATCACAAGTACAGGGATAGCATGAATGGAACACTCGAAGAGATTTTGTATCTGTGTTCCTCTCAAGAAAATTCACACGCCCTCTCCATGCAAGACTGATGGAGCCGGAGGACACTAACAACTTAATTTGACTTCAACCAAAGTGATGATATAATAGTTCTTATACTTTTCTTTTAATGCTCACTTGTATTTTTATATATACTACTACAAAAATATTCATGACACAAAGAAAGGTAGAATATTAATTGTGTTTGGGTTTGGGCTAAATAACCCTAAGATGAGGTACTATTTTGCTAACCACAAGGTAATTAAGGTTGTTTACCATGTGCAATATATTTGCTTCAGATGAGAGAGGGAAAAAAAAAAAACAAACAGAAAAAACGTGTACTTCTTATAGATTATGAGTCAAGGGCATTCCATTTGTTCTTTGTTTTCTTTCATTGATCTTATTTTATTTTTCATTTTACTTTTGTAACATCTCGGTCAATTTTGACGGTGAAATGAATGAATTAATGAAAATCAAGCATTATTTCATTTGAATTAGTGTGTATGTATATCTGACGTGAGGGTCCCTTGACATCAGGATTTATGAAAGACATTGTTGAATTTCAACCAATCTCAACAAATTTTGGTATCTTTTCATTAGATTGTGATCCTCACCTATGCAGACTTGGTTGACCGAAAATATTTAAGGGTTATTATCATTCTACCCTCTAAAATAAAAACTATTGTCAAACCACCACTGGTTTCAAAAATAATACCCAAAAAACCTCATACCGTTAATGGTTTAAAATCAAACAGTGATCTGGGGTTAAAAATGACGATTCCGTTAATGGCTAAGGGTAAATAGGTAAATTTATCTGACTTTAAATACACAAAACCCTAACACTTCTTCTCTCTCCATCTTTCTCTTTTCTTTTTCTCTCTCTACTGTCATCCCTCTCCATCTCTCCATTTCTTTTCTTTTTCTTCTCCACCTTCAACTCTCTGCTCTGCGCTTCTCTTTACCGGCCTACTGCCCATCTTCCTCTGTTCTCTTTACCGGCCTTAACTGCAGCTTCGCCGGCACCGGCGAAGCCTCTATTCGAGAGAGAGGCGCCGTTCAAAGCCTTTGAGAACTAGTCGTCGGACTTGGTGGTGCTCTCGATGGGCATGGCTTCTGCAAGTTGGAGGAGGTCCGCTCGTACTCGTCGAGGTCCTTGTCAGTCGTCATAAGAGAGGATGATCGGCGGCCTTCCTAGCGGCACCATTTGATTTTTTTTTTTTTTTTTTGTATTTTTGTTGGAAAACTTTGATTGTGATTATTTGTTGGAATGCAGAGCAATTGATGGAATTGTTTGTGATTATTGGTGGATGGAGTGTTATATTTTTTTCTTTATTTTTGCTACAAAACTTTGATTGTGATCCAGATCTTGAACATGATTTTAAGAGCTGAAAACTTTGTAATTTTGTATTTTTTTTGTTTGCATTTTTTTTTCATATCCTTTAATTCATAGTTTTTTTATTGTGTTGGTGGATGTAGGTTTGAACCTAGATTTTCAACGTGATGTTGAAGATCTGGATTCAAACCCAGATCTTTCACGTAGTTTGATTTTTTTTTTTTAATTTACAATATTTGTTAGGATAACATTATATAAAAAGGATTTTATAATTAATTAATAATAATAAGAAATTTAATTTAGAAATTAGTTTAATTTAATTCAATTTAACAAATAATAAAAGTTAATAAAGATTTTTATTTTTTATTAATTTTTTAATTTATTTTATGTTGGTTATCAAAGGGTAGTTTGGTAATTGATTAATTTGTTTTATTTTTAACTTTTTAATTTTTCAATATAATAAGGGTATTTTGGTCTTTCGATGTTTTTATCATAAAACCACTAAAATCTCGATGGAAACCGCTTATGGTTTGTGGTAGGGGGTTTTTTGGCTAATATTTTCAAAAGAATGAGTAAATTGATGTTATTTTCGTTTTCACGGAGTTTTTTGGATTTTTCCCAATATTTAATGACAATATATTATAGTTAAAAACAAATAAAAAATAACAAAAGAAATAAATTGTAAGAATTGATTACACATATCACCATATCTATGTATGTAGATTAATAAAAAGATTAACATAGGAAATATTTCAATTTTTTTTTTTCAATTAAATTAAATTTAAAAAAAAAAAAAAAAACATAGTTCTCATGTATGAAAATTAAATTGAAGTGCCTTTTCTAAGTACTTATCATTCAAAAACAATTACCGTATAAATTTATTGAGATCAATTTAATTTCGTCAAGATCATGTGTGTATGTGTGTGGGGTTTGGCACGCTGCTCCTTTGCATTGGATTAAAGTTAATTCTAACGGTCATTCAAAAGGCAATCTAAGCCTGGCCGCTTATGTAGCTATTTTCGATTTTTCTAGAGGTGATTTTATAGACTGTTATGCGATGGAAATTGGCTGCAATACAACTTTCTTTATTGAGTTGTCTACTGTTATTCATGCTGTAGAGGTTATTTATTTCAGAGGATGACAACTTTTTTGAGTTGAAAGTGACTATTTAGCAATCCTTTATTGTCTTCAAAGTCGAAAGAATTGTTGTCCATGGCTTTTGCACAATAGGTGTTTAAATTGTTTGGATTCTGTGAAGTTCATAACTCTCAGGTTTTCTCACATACACAGAGAAGGGAAAGGTATAGCTGATTGTCTTGCTAATCTTGGTCTTGGTCTCAATTCTTTTACTTGGTGGGATTTTGCTCTTGGTCTTAATTCTTTTACTTGGTGATTGTCTTGCTAACCTTGGTCTTGGTCTCAATTTCATTACTATTGGTGTGGTATATAGTTCATAGTCTTGCTAATATTGGTCTTGATTTCAGTTCTTTTACTTGGTGGATTTTGCTGCGGATCTTGGTCTTGCTATTCTTTTACTCGGTAGAATTTTGCTCCGCAGTTGGTTTGTTAAAGATGATTGGTGTTAAATTTATATATTTATTTTATAATAAATTGTATATCTCGTTGGACAGTCTTCCACTCATAACACTGATATATTGGGTTCAACCCCAATGTGTACACTTCTTTTGATTATTATTATTATTATTATGTTTTTTAATATGAGATTCATTTTACATTCTTATTTCACATGTTAAATACTTTAATAATTAGAGGTTCCTCAATCACAGATTTCTCCTTAATAGTTTCTTCTTTTGAATGTTGCACTCTCTGTGTGTGTGTGCTTTTTTTTTCTTAATGCATTATTCCTTTTTGTAATTTTTTTTTTAATTGTGTATGGTTTACATTCTTTAGATTTTCCTACCGTTTTTATCTATGTTTTAAATTTATATTTTGCGGGTAAAGTGTTCTTTATGTCCCCTTTCTTAGATTTATAATAGGTTCAAGCCCAATAAAGGTGACTTTAAAAGTAAAGAAATCCTAAATAGGTAAAAAAAAAAAAAAAAAAAAAAAAGAGGATATATGAATAGACCTAATTGTCTTTATTCCTCCCAAAATTAATCCATTGTAGTGATTGAAGAATAAAATTTTTTCCTTCAAAAAAGTAGTACATAAATGAAAGTAATATTCAATGAGTAGCGGCCGACCATAAAGCAAGAGCAACATATACAGAGGCTACAGATTTAAAAAAAAAAAAAAAACATATATAGAGGCTACGACTCTGAAGAACTATAATACATAGGCCCAGCCCCATTTAATTCATTAAGCCCCAATCCTGCAATAAAATTTGGGGTTAGACTCTCACTGCTGAACACTCCTCAGAAGTTGGGCATTGGACTTTGACAATGACCTATGAATTGATGGACCTTGATAAGACAATTTGGTGGATCCTCAAATTCATGGGCAAAACATGAATTATCTTCCTTTGGATGTCACTCACCCTGATGGGCAAAAATTTGAAATGGTCAAGTTACGCTCACCAATATCATGGAAATTAAAAACTTAATATGTTTCTCTTTAATCCTCAAATTTTTAATAATTAAAATAAAAATTGATGTTTACTAACATTTTATGCATACGTTGACCTAATTATATAGTTTAACTTTGAACATATGCTCATAATAAAGACTGCTTAGAACAAATATTGCACACTTGTACAACTGTACAGACTACTTACTTTATAATGGTATCTTGGTAACTATTGAAAAGAATGGTTATTAGCCAATCAATAAATGATAATTTTAAGATGAAATTATAAAATTATAAACACACATCATCACCTAAATCACGGGTATTGTATTAGTTCCGATTATTTTTAGTAAATTCTATTATTTAAAACAACTATAGTGAATTTAGTTGTGTCCACCAAATGAATTACGCAATAATTCTAACAAAGATTGGTGCAATAATTCAATAGTAGAACAGAAATTAAAGCTCACTATTGATTAACATGGTCGTACGTTAATTGTTGGAAGTCCGATCGATATATAGCAACTTTAGAATTTAGTAGTTACTAGTTATGTTCATATGACAATTTATGAAACATAATAACCTTAATTATACCCTTAGTATGTTTTACTGTTCACATTTTTTTTAACTACAGTTTTAAACAGTTTAATAATATGGGTGTCAAATAATAAATAATGTATGTCAGATGATCATAGTGCGTCCATAGTCCTACATATACATTTGATTTCTTAAAAGATCAATTATAGTATGAGAATGGCTTTTCATCTGGTGGTAGACACAAGCCGCCCACTCAAATGGCCTTAGTAGTTATAGGTTCAAACTCATCAAGTCTCACAAAATTATTATGGATATTTTCCCCACTATTTGTGGGTTGTACCTCACTTTTTGTGGATTGACCCTTTCAATTTATAGACTACACCTCACTCAAATGACCTTAGTGGTTATAGGTTCGAACTCATCAAGTCCCACAAAATTATTGTGGGCATTTTCTATACTATTTGTGGGTTATACCTCACTTTTTGTGGATTGGCCAATTCGATTTATGAGAGCTGATTTTGGGATCACGCCATAATGTTTAATATTATTGGTCTCCATGTACCAGGGCCTGGTCCCAACCATTAAAAAAAAAATTGTAGTGTTTAATATTCTGTTAGTTAATATAATATTATGACTTGATTGGCGTAGCAAAAACAGCTGGTTATATGATATGAAAATAATCCAACATTTCTTAGTGTATTCTACTTTTCTTATTCTTCTTCTTCTTCTTTTTTTAATAATAATATTGAATAGTTTTTTTTTTTTGGGAAATAATAATATTGGATTAGATCTGTCTTAATTTAGACAAATTTATGCTTGGTTATAATTAATTTACATGTATTAATTTTTTTAAACATGCTTTATTTATTAATTATTCAAAAATTAACAAGATAAATGTATTTGATTCTTTTAAGTTATAGCTATGGCCAATTATCTTAGTTATACAAATGTAGTTTAAGAGAAAAATTACCTTATATAATAATTAATAACTTCCAGTCTAACTATATAAATGAAACTAGAGTGGAATGGACACAAACTTTTAGTCTAAATATGTACTTTTCACAAGAATAGAAGATCGTCCTTTCATTTCGATTTTATTTAAACACTAAACTAACATTATTTAATAGATGTGAGATTGTGTGTTTGTTCTAAAATATATAATTTAAAAGGAAAATCACTCATTTTCAACCATCTGAGAAAAAATTTCCATATATAACAAAACAAAACAAAACCACAATCTAATAAAGCACAACACCAATCCTCGGTAACATATAAATAGCAAGGTATTGATCAGGCCTAAAAGTTCCATGCAAAATCATCCATAGAGCTAAGATCGCGACAGATTGCACCAGACATGAGTGTGGACTCCACAAACTCTAGATCAAAGCTAGAGCTATCAAATGAAGAATCCATATTGTCTTGAATATTAGCCAAAACTTCATCCATTTTGTCTATTTGCATCTCACAAGCCTTTCCCTTCTCATGCTGCACTTCTAGTACTTGTTGTTGTTGATTTCCATCCAAACTTGGTGCTGATCCAAAACATTCCACCATAGAATTAGTACCCCAGATGCAGTAATTCTCATCTAAGGTCTCGAATCCAGACCGGTTCACTATTGAAGAAGAAGATGAAGTTGAAGAAATAGGTCTATGATGATCAATTGATGAAACATTAGGGAAATTAATATTGGTAGGATCATAAGAATTTTGACCACAATTATTAGCATTCCAAACAATATTAGGGTTTTGGTAATATGACGTGGGTATTGGCGTGGTCAATGGTTGAATCAATGTAGATTGATAACTGGGAGGAGCAGCAGGTAATGTGAGAACAGGTGGTTTGATATTCTCCAAGGGCACATTACTTGTCATTCGTGAATTCACAGTGAAAACTGGAATGGATTGCTGGTTGTAAGTTTGTGAGATGTTGTTGCATGCCATCTTATTGGAGTAGTTAGCTCTTTGATGAGAAGGGATGAGATTGTGAGTTTTTGGGTCCAAACCTTGAGAGAGCAACTTCTTTTTAATGCATGAGTTCCAGAAATTCTTCACTTCATTGTCTGTTCTTCCTGGGAGATGCTTAGCTATCTGTGCCCATCTGTCCAATAAAGAGCACATGCAAAGGTAAATCAACTTAAAGTAGCAACTATGGTGAATGCAATTTCTTATTATAGTCATTAATTACCTGTTGCCTAAAATCCTGTGAACATCAATAATGATCTGCTCTTCTTCTTCAGTAAAAGTGCCCCTCCTTAGGTCTGGTCTCAGGTAGTTTATCCATCTCAATCTGCAACTCTTTCCACACCTCTGCAATCCTGCAATTAATTAATTAATTAATTATACATATATGCATTTATTTAAATCGATTTCATTGGAAAGATGGAAAGATAAGAATCATTACATCTTCCCTATTCAACTATTTATTACTTTTTCTTCTCATTACTTTATAAAAGTTTATTCACGCTGTTCACCCTCATTGGTAGGGAGAGAGAAGTTTAATATATCAAAACATACCAGCAAGTTTGGGAACAGAACTCCAGCTGCCATGGCCATTGGTGGTGATGTGTTTGAGGAGCTTCTCATCTTCTTCAGGAGACCACAATCCCTTCTTGACTTTCTGCTTGCTGCAACACCTATGCCCCATAATCCCAAAATTATCTTGATGAGGCCCTTCAATATTTCCCTAAGTCACTGATATTTCGAATTATTTAAAGAGCAACCACACATGCATGTGTGTGATTATTAATTATCAGATGCATACTATTTAAGATCCTCCATATCCGTAAAAGGATAAACAGGAAGAGAGAGAGAGATGGGAGTTGATGGTCAGTGACAAAGGCACATGTGATTATCACTAATATAAGCCAGATGTCAACATATTTAACATGTTAAATGGGTTAAAAGAAGCAATTAGTGCTTTGCTTAATTTTCAAAATTGGGCAATTTGTCAAGTGCCTTGCAATTTATGGGGCATAAAAGATCCCTCTTGTGGTGAGAGATGGCCCCACACCCTATTCATAAAAATGAAAAACATTTTGTCAAATTTGGGTATCAAAAGGGGTTACTTATAGCAAGTCTTTGTCTGTTTCATGTACTTCACTTGCCCTCTCTTTGATTGCACGAAGCAGCAATGAGCTGTTATTTTCATACTTGGACTATGTTTTTTCCCCAAACTCAAAAGAAATGTCTACCACAATCCTGTTTAAAATCGAGGACAAATGGATAAACCCTCAAGACTTTTCTTTGATTGCTTACTTCATTTTTTTTTTCTTTTTTAATTTTGATGGGGAAGGAGTTTAATTAAGAGAATACTATCCACACATTGTGGTTTAGAATAAATATTAGACTTGAACTCTTACACTCTTAGAATTAAAGAAAGTAATTAAATACTCCCACTAAGGGATGATACATAAAATTATTATTTAATTACTCACTTCATATTATGATATCCCTTTTAATATGATTAAATTACACTCTCATATTTATATACATAGGAGACTTATTGGATATATGAGATAGACATTTCAGATATTTATCTTATTTAAAATTCAATTATGTAATATTATAAAGTCATATAAAATCATTCTATAACATTACAAAAATCAAAATCTTATAAAAAAATATGAAAAAATTAGTTTTTTTTTTCAAACATTCTTTTTATCGTGAATTGACCATTAATTTTGTGCACAAACTATTTTTTTCGTGAACTATATGTCATGATCTTAAAAATACTCAGTTTTGTAGTTTGATATTAATTTAAAAATTTAAACTAACTTTAATACCATTTACTGAAATTTTCTCTTGTCAATATCCCTTTCTAATTCTAAATATATTACTTAGTTGTATACAACCCGAATAACTAGAGATTTAATAAAAAGTAAAGTTTTGATAAAATAATTAAAGGGGTTCTTCTTTTGATAATTTAACTTGTATTGATAGAATATATAATAGACACCAAAGAGACAAGAATTCAACGTACATAGAAGTCTTTGTAAACGCCATTCTGTTTGAGAAATGCGCTGGAATTCAAACATTGGGTGCACTCATGATCAGGGAGGTCCACAATTAATTAATATAGTCTAATTGAGTGTTTTAATGGCCTTTCCTTCTTCTTGTAATTGCCTTTCAAATCAATTACTGTCGATTTATTTTATATGAAATCGATGTCTATATTACAGTCCATAAAACCAAAAATTGGACAAAACTTGCGACTTTTTGGACCAAACCATATTGATCATATATATAGTGTTTTGCAATATTAATTTCAACAAAAAGGGAAAAATTCATAAGCAATTTTATAAAGTTGTCTGGTAATCATAGGCATTTAAACAATGATAACATCAAACAAGAACCAGAGATATCTTTATATTTCAATGAATCTGTTTGATACAAATTCGTCTTCAAATTATGTATTACCCTTTCCTATGTTTAAATCCAACTAGTTGATATTTCAAAATTGAAAACATTTGCTTCGAGAAGAAATGTTGTCTTGATTTCTTTTTTAAAACGAAATATACAGAAAGCAAACGTTGCAATATGAATATAACTTGGTAGGAGTAAAAATAGAAAGAAATAAAAAAATTGCCTTAATTAATGTATTTTAATCATCATTTTCGATTCAAGGTAAGAGTCTGATATGTATTGTGTTTTTACAAAAATACTCCTATATATAATAGCCACAATTTGCTATACATAGATAACCCAGATCACATTGAGGTCTCGTGCGCATAATTCATGATGACATGTAAATGCCATGGGATGATTAACAAGGCAACATGAAAATTGAAAAGAAAAACACGAGAAAAATATGTGTTGCTTGTAATTTGGAGAGCAAATCATTACCTACCCAATTTCAATAAGAATAGTAGAAACTCTTCATAATTATCAAAGTACCAAATTTCTTTCTTTTTCATTTCTTTTTTTTTTTTTTTTTTTATCCATTCTCTCTCTCTCTCTCTCACTCTCAATTCTACGAAGATTCTCTTCTGCTCTATTATTTTATATCATTTAACTTAACTAAAGAACTTGGCACCAACAACCATTCAATGATGGTAAATAATATTCATTCAATAAGAAAATACTTCATATTCGAATAACTCTTATCATATTTAATATCTAAAAATAAAATAAAATTGGACACCATGTACATCTTTTCTTCTTTTTCTTCTTTGAATCTAGAGGAGCACGACTCCTAAGGATAAGGAGAAAATTTAACTAAAAATGTTAGGTTGTGATGAAAACGATCTCTTTCATTATAAGAGTTTTGCTAATTTATTGGTTGGTTAAGGTTACTCATCAATAACAATCATTGGATAATAAAATCAAGTAGATGAAGAATAGAAATTCATGCCATTTATTAGGTTTCTTGATAACTCTTTAATATGTGTACGTAAATATACAATTTCATTTCGTAGTGTTATCATACCAATCATATCAATCAATTATATGCTTCATTTCCATATTTGTGACATCATTATTGTGATATATTTCTATTATCATTATTATAATATATTATATTCTCATTACCATATACATACTAACACGTAGTATGCACAAAAATTATGTTCTTATCCAACTGATTTCAAATGCACATTTTCGACCACCTGAACTTTCCACCATCTATTGTAAATCCTAATTATTATCTTACAGACTTGACCTTCACAATTTTTCCCCATTTCTTAATATGATTAGTGTACACTTTCTTTGTATACATAGAAATGACGGTAAGCTTTTAGGGATATTTCAACTTTGTATTGCCAGTTAATTGTTAGTTGTGTTCACTAACATATAACACATTATTTCATTAATAAATTATATATCACTTGAATTGTATCAATATCTCAACTAATTGGTCTAAAAAATTTTATTTTATTTTTATCTTTAACATATATTTATAATCTATCAATAAAATTTAAAAAAGTGAAAATAAGAATATTATTTGTTAATTTATATAACAAAACTGTATTGAACAATACTATAAAAGAAATATAAATATACTTTATTTCTATTAAATTTTTTAGGGTTAATCTCTTTTTTCTCCTTATAGTTTGAATTAATACTCAAAATCCTTTTATTTAATAGTAGGGTTTTGAATATTAATTCAAACTATAGGGCAAAAACACTTTTATTCTATCTTTTTTATCCTGACAATTACCCTTTAAAGGACCATTTATTGATTATAAGAATGATCATAATTAAAGTTTATGCTTTAATTATATATGTGGCCTCAAATCAGCAAGTGACAGTTAATCATTAGCAACAGAAGCTTTTAAACAAGTATATATATATATATATATATTGTCTCTCTACAGTTAAAAATTCATTTTTTCAATCACCTTTAAAGAGGCAAAAACTAAATAATGGTCTCTAACTTAATGTATAATCAGCTGTCAGTGTCAGCATTAGGAAATGGATTACATGTAAATGAATTATAAAATAAGAAAAAGCAGAAACAAACAGGGAAAGCATTACCACAAACATGTTACTTTAGAATGATGAAACACATTAACAATGGTTTCAATTTAATTATTGTTGTTCACTGTCATGCAAATTAATCATGATTTACAGGCCTATTAAGAGCAAAGGATTCTTCATTAACCCAAAGAAAATTGTTGTCCAATGTAGTAATAAAGTTTTGGAAAAGTAAAAGACAAGGGAGAATCTTTTAAAACACAACATGATTAATTTTCTGTTTCCATAATTACAATTTTTCTTTTTTAAAAACTATAAATTTCAACTTAGACTTTAGGTTACAGGAAAAATCTTGAGAACGACTTGAAAAAGCATTGCCAGTGGAATGACTTGAGGTAGGGTCACATCTATAGCGGCAAAAGTTTTGGTTATCAATTTTAATATATTAATTACCAGTAGTACTTGTGAAGCTGACATTTTATACTAAGATTTATTCCCAGTTGAGCCAATGTCAATCTTCGTCTCAAAAATTTGTGTATACATGAAGCCAAGCCACTTAGTTGTCTTAAATTGATTGTCTGCAATTTCTGTCTTGATCATGTACCAATCATTCAAATCTAATCCATACGGTTACTTGTTTATCGTATGGTCTATACATATTTTATATGTTTTGTTAATTATATGAATATGAATGAGGACAGTAGAGCAAAACAACTGCTAATCTTCTGTTGTTCCGGTAATTCTCTCTCTAACTAGGATTATAATATTAAATATGACACAAATATTGTCCAAGGGGTGATCATTTGTCATAAGACACAAGACATTGATGTTGTTGAGCTAGTGCAGGCTGCGGCCTGAAATCTCACATTGCTCCTATGTTAGAGGAGCCACGTATGTGTTGGGACCCAATCCCACGTGTCCATTGCTCCCTCAGAATCCCTCCACATAATGATCAACTCCAAATTCCTAGTTGGAAGTTGGAACATACATGGTGTGAACCATGCTGTTTAGGGTTTCATCTTACGAGTAGCATGATTTGAATGTTTTGCATGTGGTGCCATCTAGACTGCTGGATGCACGATCCAAAAAACTACCATCTGAACCAGTGTCTTTCTCCTTTTAAAGTTGATCCTCGAATTTATTTTAATATCAATGTTTATGTAATGATACATATTGATTTTGGTTCGATAATACTTTAGGACGAATCAAAACTAAAGAAGAATTTTATAATTTAATTTTGTGTATACAAAATGATATTGAATATGTACTAAAAATATTAATAACACATAATTTAGATTTTTTTCTTTTTGAAAGGACATAATTTAGATAGCTATGTATAAAATGAAAGTGTATGTCTTCAAAAGAGAATGGTTTTATATATAATTCAATAATTTCTATTAATTGACAATGTAAATAAATAAATAGAACTTATTTTAATATGAAGATATAAAATCCACTTTTTTTTTTTTGGGAAAAAAAAATCTAGTAGTTTAATCTTATCTCATTTTTTTTCACATGTATTTCAAGAGCCTTTAATTTTAGATTTATGTCACTGAACCTTTTCCTTGGTTTGAGCAAACTCAATGTGATGTAGAATAATCAATTATTCTTTGTTAAACCTGTTAAGAAATATATTCATCTAGGAAATGTCTTTTGAATTTGTTGTTCTGTTACTTTACAAGTACTTTTCATGTTATCCGATCTTTATTAATCTGCTAGCTGTTTGTTAGTTAGTCTTTAAAAATTTTTCAGTTTCATGAACTTCAATCAGAAGGTACTTGTAAAAATACATATATTGTTTGACATAGTCAAAAGAAGCATCCTTCTAGTATCTTTAACTAAACTTTGATAATTTATCCTCTGATGACCTTACTTCTCCAATTGAATGTTTTTCTTGTACCAATGATTGGAGCGTTTTCCAAGCAAATTAATCACTTAAGCAATGTAATTAGTAGACATATAAACATATATAGCTTCTTAGTCATCTCTTGGTTTTTAAATTCTTCTCCCTTTAATTGCTAGTTCAATTTCTTGATGAATATATCATCCAAGTGATGTATTATGATGTGACGCCAAAGTTAATTAAGCTTCAACATCAATACATCTAATAATTAATTATTGTAGCAAATTAAGATATTATCAAATTCAGCTTAAGGGTTGCTAAAATGTTAAGAGATTGATTTTGAGAGGATTGTATAATTTATATATAATGACTAATGAGAGAAGAAACCAGCAGCTTTTTCAACTTATTGCTGAAGAAATTAGAAAGGGTGTTGGCAATGAAGTATGCTAGTGAATAATCAAGTTTACACTTCAAATTAATTAAGTTCAAACGAATCATTATTTTATTAGTGAAAATAATAGACAGAAATTGACTATCTTGACTAAATCGCAAATATTGACCATTACACTGCCTGCACATATGATGTCAGCTTGTTGCTCCACTTTTTTCATTTATCTTAATAGGATCTCATAATCTATACACGTTTTTTAGAAATAATCTATACATTTTTTATTTTTGAAAGTATCTCATAATCTATACATTACACATATGTTAATGAAGAATTTGTATTGATATAAATCTAAATAAAAATATTTTTTCGAGATACAAGAAATATATATATAATATTTTTAATTACATTTATATGAAGCAAACCCTCCCCGATCTCGGTATATATATATTTAGTTTGGAGTTCGGGAAACCAGTTGATTGATTACTTACAATTTTATTCAATATTCTGAGTTTTATGTATGTATGTATTATATTTATGAATAAGTTAATGTTAAACCTAGCGATAAAAAATTCAAAGGATTTTCTGTACTGTCTAATGAGCATAACAGAAGGCTTAAATATGTATATTTTCTAGTTGAACATGTTGTCAAAATTTTGGTGATTTCATTTCCTTGTAATATCATAATTTAACTCTATACATTTCTTTCTATGCATTTTGAGTTCCGATATATTTATCCAATTCAATCGGTCCACTTTGGGAGAATCTCGAGGAAAAGATGACAACATATTGAAGATGCCCAACCTGTACTAGAAACCAAAGAAATTTAAGAAGTGGAAATTTAAAGAGTGGGCCGTGGATGCATGGATGGGGCAGAAATTAAAGCAACAAGCCACCAAAAGTGGGCTGCTCCACCAATTAAGGCTCAACCCACTTATCCTGCACAGATATTTTCTTTTTCCACATTATTTATTTATTTGAGATTTTTTTTTTTTTTTAATCATTAGATTCATAAACAGTTTAATTACATAAAAATTTTAGTGATTGTACGTAGTTGATCAAGCGAGACCGCTTCGCTATAAGAAATTGATGTCTATATGTCAACTTTTACTTTCACGTCTAATTTTCTACTTTAATTTTTTTTTTTTCCATCATTAGAGCTTTAATTTGCAATTGTTCAAGACGTTAAATTCTACCTTTTTAATTTGTATGCAAACCTGTAAACTCTCGCAGCAGGTTTCTAGATAGTTGCACAGAAGATTGCGCGTAAAAGGCAAGTTTAATCCGATAAAGGAAGCGTAAGGCAAAATAATATATATACAAACCCGGGTGAGAATAAACCTATGTATCACAATATCAATAGATTCATTAATTGCTTCCTGTCACCAGGACTATTGACAGGTGATCCTAATTTTCAATAAACAGATATTTGTTGCATATCAACTGAATTTGATGAGAGGAGATCAGTTATAATGAAGTTTATGGGGTTACAAAATCTTTCTGTATCTTGTCAGAATTCAACATTTGCAATTTATTCGAAAGATTAGTTTCAAAAGAGTGGGGCTCTATTCTAATCGCAAACATACACTGAACCCATGCTAAAGTGGAAGGTGAGAAGATGAGGATCTGACATTACTCTAGAAAACCATTAATTTCCTGTAATGTCGAAAAAATATATATATTAATTGCATACTGTGCATGTTTTCCACTTCATCTCTTTCATTTAATTTCTATCAAACGCAGGGCCTTGAAATTACCTCTGTCCCCTCTTTTATGATATTTCCTTTATGTGCATGCCTTTCACGTACGTTAAGAGGCATATGGAGTTTGTGATTGACTAGTCTTACATATGATCTGAACGCAAGACATGAGTGAAAAGAATCTATAATTTATAATAGGTTGGACATAAAATTTTTGTTGCGCTTATATCATGTGATTGAAACTTAAGAATTACCATGTGACACGATTGCGACAGGAGATCATGAAGCATTGCATTGCACCCAAAATTTTTCTGCTTAACATATGCTTTTACAATTGGATCAAAACTATCAATCCAGCCAAGGATATATGGTTTTCTTTCACAATTGTTTGACTAATATGAACAGAATGAAACAAATAAAACTCAAAAATTAAACTGAGACCGGATCACAAAAGAGATTTTTATATTGATAACAACAAGATGCTTACATGTAATATTATTTAACATAGCATAGATTATCACATGCAACTCTTTCTTTGTGTTCTTCTTCTTTCGTTGTATCAGAAAATGTCCTTTCCCTCGTCTCTGGTAACTTAACACAAACAAACCACATATCCCTATAGCCAACCCAAATATCCCAAACGATAAAAACTCATTTTTCCTCCCGGCAGCAGCCAGTATAAACCCAATTGTGGTGCAAGCACAAAAGAAAGGCACTAGCTCTAGTCCAATTTGTAATGTTGTGGACACATGGCCTGCCACACGTACACATTACACTGCAAATCCCACTCAAAACATTAAAACCTAGTAATGAACTTCTTCTATTCAAATTCCTTATGAGAAAGGAAAGTGATTGTTGAAGTTGGTAGCTCCAATACAGCATTCAGTGTGACATTCAAGTAGAATTTGAATGACAAGTTTCCAAGGCTTAGTGGCATGCCATATATAGTACGCAACACCAATCCCAAATCCTGTAACCATTACAGAGGATAGTCTCTTAAAAGCCCATTTTTTCTCCACAAGAATCTTGATCGCCGAGTAAAGATCAACATTCCTTGTCTCTTTCTCGAAACATAAGTTGGAGAAGCTCATGGTTGAGACATTCTGACTAGCGAGAGGGCGCAATACTTTTTATAAACGACACTGCTTCTGTTCATCCTTGCACGAAAAGCCATCTAGGAGACTCACGAAACCAAAAAGGGACAAGCATAGAGTAAAACATTGTTGGTGTTGATGTCCCAAAATAGAGATTTCTCCAAGAAGAACCTCGGTTTATATGAGCTATAGCCGGTAACGATATAAATCCTAGCATGAAACAGAAGAAACCAAGACTACCTACCTGTCCCCGCCAATTTTTTCCAACAAGTTCGGTTGATAACACAACAGCACTTGTGCCAATTGTTGAGCGACCGAATCCATTGATGAATCTCAAGAACGAGTAAATTCAAATGTTAGTGGAGAAGATGGTGAGCAATGAAGAGAGAGACATAATTAGGCAAGCGAGAAAGAGCTTTTTTTCGCGGCCAAGTGAGGAGTCAGTGAGTCTGGCCAAAATGAAACCACCCGCAAGACACCCCATGAAGAAAGACGACGCTGGAAGGCCTTTGACTAGTGAACTTGCACATTCAAGGCCCCATTCTGATATGATCGATGTGTGCACTGCCATATCCCAAGACCACGAGTCCCTAGAGAGGTGACAAATGTCGGAGGCCGAGTTACATCAGTCGTCACCAAGTTGGGTGCCGTGCCAGCTCGGCTCAGCATCAGTGAAGACGCTGATAAACGTTTGTTGTGCATCAAAAACCCATGTAAATGCTACAAGAAAGGCTTGTAGGACTGAACCCAGCCAAAATCTCGAATGCACCGTTCGATTGTCTCATCGAGAGACAGATGTTGTTTTGACTCGAACGAGTCGGATTGAGAAAGAAGTGGAGCAGTCGAATCAGACATCTGCAGATGCATCTATGTATAAATATGTTATATGTTGAGTTTGATTTGCAGAGGAGGTTACAGACTCCTGTCTATGTAGAATTTTAGAGTAATATACGTGCACAAAAGGGTACTAGATTAATAGACTAGATTATTGTACTTTTTTTATTTTTATTTTTTTGAAAAAAAGATTATTGTACTTTAACACTTGAAATTATATTTAACATGCAGATAAACGTATTTTTAACATAAGTTACACATATTCTAAATTATTTTAATGTACATTTTAAATTTTGACTAATTTTGGATTTTAACTCTAATATTAATCTAGGTTTTGATGAAAATTTTTTTAATAATAGATTTTGGTGGAATTCACCAATTCTATATACTCAAAATCCAATAAAATCTTTATAAGAATGATAATATTTGTTATAATTTTTTTTTTCTTATCGTAGAGATCACTTTAAAAATTCATTCAAATCCATTACTTAAATAAATTTATGAAATCAATAATTTTTTCAATACACCGAAATTTCATTGAATTTCATATAAATTTAAATTGAATAAATCTAAATTTTAATGAATTACATATAAATATAGATTGAATATTATTGTATTTCAATGTAATCAATTCAAATATGGAATGAATACACTCAAATTTTTAAAATATTTTGAATACACTCAAACTTTTAAAATATTTTCTTTCTTGAACGCTAACATCTTATAAGTCTAATGACTGCCGAGATCTGCAGATATGACGTGATTTGGATGACTATTCTCACAATCGGGGAGAAGGTAACCCCTACTACGAAGATATTCATTACCCATATCTTGTGTTGTAAAGAATAAGAGTAAAATTTGAACTCTTAACTTATTAGGATCTATGTAGATATTCAATCACTCCTACTAAAGAGTGATGTTTTTAAAATGTTTTTTAATTCCAATAAATTTTACAGTAAATAATCACCTCATAAAAGACCTCAATTCAATTTTAAATGGGCACATACGGGACCACATTCAAGTTGTTTGAGTCCCCCATCAAGGCCAAATATGAGACGCATTTGAGACCCTCTTCAAGACCACATTGAGACCTCATTCAAGATCCATCAAGACGAAATTTGAAATTTATTGAGACCCCTTTCAAAACTCTTCGAGAGGATGTGCTGCTATCTTTCGCAAACATATGAGATAGTTATTGGTCTTAAATTCAAATCTAAGAATCCACAAAAATTCAAGATTGGAAAACTAAAAAAATTAAAAGCTAGCAGAAAATAATTTTTTCTTTAATCTACCACTAGATCCACAAAATTCCTTTACATTATCTAACTCTGGGAATTAAATTTAATGAACTTGGAAGCTCGAGTAGGTAATCTAAATCATCGTTTCAAAGTTTCTATAATTCATATTTCACAAAAAAAATACATATATTATAATTAATGTATAGCAAATTAAAATAATATCAAATTTAGTTTAATTTGGTTTGCCAAAATTTTAAGAGAATTTTGAGATAATGTATAATTCTGGTGGAAAATCAAGTTTACTGTACTTCAAATTAGTTACCTACAGACGAATCTTTAATTTAATATTACTGCAAGTAATAGACAGTAATTTGACTATATATTTAGACTAAATCACACTTCTATGCTCTGTCATTTTAATCAGTATAATTTATTTCATGTATATTGCAGCTGATAGTATCAAGTGCATACCGTATTATATTAATAAACTCGGGATAATCCCAAAAAAAGGGACCATAGTTTACAAAAATACATTGGTGCCTCACGAACCCAATTAACTGATACCTGTTGATGGAGACATTGCGATAATGGGCCTAATTAGTCAATGACATGTGCACGTTTGGGATTTTTGTACGAGTGGCGATATTACCACCCCTCAAAAGTTGTATGTACAACTCTCTTTGTTTGTGCATCTCATTAATTTTTTTAAAAAATTTGTTTTTCTTAAGCACACACCACTCTATACCAAATATGTCATTTCTATTTCAAAAAGTCGATGGTCTAGCAGAAAAAAAGCATAGGCCAATTGCTGGGCAACAAAAGATCAAAGCAACTTCAACAAGTTAGAATACTAGCCCAGACAAAAATGCAACAATATCCACGTTACTTATTCTTGAAATTCAAAAGATATAAATTATGGCTCTGTATAGTGAGTGCCAACACCATCTTCACCTTCCTTGACCTTTCAGGCGGTAGCTCTTAGTTTACCCAGCTCTAAATTCATCACCTTTTTGTGTTTTATAGAGTAAAAATCATTTTAATCTCTAAATTCTGGAAAATGATCAAATTTTTAATCATGTTTTCAAAAAAAAGGAAATGAGCCTTATCTTTTTAGAAAAGCATTAAATTAGTCTCTTCTACTAATTAATTAATGATAAAATTTAACTGATAGCATAGTGGATGGAGATAAAATTGTCATTTCTAATCATGATGCAGAATTGTGACATACATATGGTGAAGAGAAAATGAGCAAAAAAAAAAAGCAAAATTTGTTATGTCGACACGTGTGTAACTCGGCACACACACAAAAGCACCAAACAAACACACTCTTCCCCGTTTGTTCACCCCACACACCACCCCGTGCACCCACTGTGTTCAGCCACCACCGACCCTCGACCACCAGCTTCATCGTTCGATAATCACCCATTTGCAGTCATTCAACCCCACTTGGCACTGCTCCTCCCTCTGCTTCTCCATCTTCCACCTCCTCTGTGTCCAGTCATAGGCCCACCAAGCCTCCGATCTCTCCGCTGCAAGCGCCGCCTCCCGCCTCCCCATCTCCGCCGCTAAAGCTGATGACTTTTCAACCTGGAACTGCCCAAAATGCAGCTTCCAGTACTTAAAATCTCAGCTTACGAAGAAATATCTTTGCTTTTGTCGAAAAACTAGAAAACCCTTTTAGTGAAGACCCTTGGATTCTACCACTCATGTGGGGAGGCTTGTGGTAGAGCTTTGAGTGAGAATTGTGGGCATTTTTGTCTTCTTTTGTGCCATCTAGGTCCCTGCCGCTCTTGTCCAAAGCTGGTTTCTTGCTCTTGTTTTTGTAGGAAAGTTGAAGATGCTCTGATAATTATATATTATTATAATATTTAACTTTAGTCGAGGGTATAATAATTTTTTTATTCATTTTAATTGAGTCAAGTTTTTTAACATTGTTCATTAGATTCATTCGTTTGTTAACCAAAGGAAGGGATTAATTTTACGCTTTTCTGAAAAATTAGAGTTCATTTCATCTTTTTAAAAATATAGTTAAAAATTTGATATTTTCTCAAAATTTAGGGACCGCATTGATTTTTATCCTTTTTTATATGATTATATATTCTCTTCTCGTAGATCTTTGAATACAATGGAAGCGCACTCATCACCATGGTTGGCAAGAACTGCTTCGCCATTGCCGGTGACCGCCATCTCAGCGTCCATCTACAACAATCGCCACTGATTTCCAGTGCATCTACCCGATTCATGCTCGCCTCTTCATTGGCATCTCTCAACTTGACACTGACGCTCAAACCCTGTAAAAAAATTTCACTTTTTTAGTGGCTTCGTTTGTTGATTTTGACTGTTTTTGTAGCGCTTATGACTGGTTTTAAATGGGTTTGCTTTCGAATTTGAGAAGGTATCAGAGATTAGTATGTCGAGGCCAGAAACTTAAGGGTTTGATGAGAAGAAGAGAAGGTGATAGAGTGAGTGGTGAATAGAAGAGAGAGTGGAGGAGAAGGAGGAGGAGAAGAGACAGTGATGGTGGGGTTTAGTAGGATGGTGGTAGAGATACAGACAAAGTTTGAAGTGGGATAAAAAATTATTTTATTTTTTTTAGTAAAAAAATTATTTTAATCTTTAACTTTTAGAAAATGATATAATTTTTAATTATGTTTTGAAAAATGACGAAATAGATCTTAATATTTCGAAAAAATATCAAATTAGTCTCTTTCATTAGTCAATTAAATGTCAAATCTAACAGATGACATGATATGCATGAATAATTTTATCATTTTAAATTGTAACTTAGAATCTTGACACGTGTACGAACAAGATAATTTAAAAACAAATTTAAAAAAAGGAAAATTAAAAATAAACAATTAAACAAATTTTAAAAAATAATAATAAATGAAACAATAGATATTTAATAAAAACATAAAATTAATTTAAAAATAATAAAAATGATATTTACCTTTAAAAGAATTGAAAATTTTTAATATTAATTAAAAAAAATAAAAAAGTAAATGATTTAAAAAAAAAAAAAATCATCCTCGCATCACTTCAATTCCATCGAACCCAAAAATCTCATCCATGTCTCTCTCTCACCATTAATTGCAATGTAATCTCTCTCACCTTAATAAATGGAATCTCATCTCTCTTTGCTCCTCTTTCTCATTTGCTACAATGTAATGATTTTTTTTTATTTAATTATTCTATTTTACAATAGCATTTAATATTTAATGATTTTTTAAAATTTGTGCTAAAAAAAATTAAGTCTAAGGGCAAAACTATAATTTCAAAAACTTATATATAAAACTAGCAAACGGTAATTTCGTAATTAATGTTATTATAATATTTAACTATGGGTGGAGTATAATGGTCTTTCTACCAATTTTAAATTTTTAAGTTTTCCGTTAGGTTTGACAATTAATTGACTGACATGATAAACTAATTTGACATTTTTTTAAAGTGTTAGGGTCTATTTAACCATTTTTTCAAAATATAGTTAAAATTTTGATCTTATTCAAAAAATTAGGAACTAAAATGATTTTTTTTTCCTTTTTATTATAATATTTATTAACAATTTGAATTGAGGATAAATTGGAATTTTAAGAAACATATAATTTTGGGATATACATATGATTTTAAAGGGGTGGAAACATTTGTCACTCTTTTTATACATGCATGCGGCAAGCCTGCCTATTGCCTCTCAAGAAGTATACAGAGTTTGTGATTGTTATTATTATTATATTTTTAAACTATATAGCGTTTATAATTTAAAAGTGGAAACTAATAAATTAAATGGACATCGGTGAATTTAAAGAAAAAATTTTGATAGCTTTTATTACGTAAATTTAAACTTCATCCTCACGGTGAGAAAATTTACAATGCAACAAACGTGGACATGTGCCTCTCGTTATGTTCAGGTCATACTATCAAACTTATCACATCGTACAATCATAATTGGGATTTATGATACATCCCATAGCACCCAAGTTTTTCTATGCGATGGAATCAAACATATTCGTCCTTTTCCAGATAGATTAAACCTACCTATCAATTTAAATTGATCTACTTCATCCATCATATCTTTCATTTAAATTCTACCAAACTTCACTTATTCTCTCATACACATCCTTTTCCAATTAGATTAAACCTACCTGTCATTTTAAATTGATCTACTTCATCCATCATGTCTTTCATTTAATTTCTACCAAACTTCATTTATTCTCTCTTTTATGACACGTCACATATATAATTATGAAAGCCTTTTCAATATATATATATATATAAAGAATAATTTTATTATCAATGTCTCATAACTTTAAAAAGTTAGAACGAATTAATTAAATTCATCCATTTTATTCTCTCTCCTAAAACAAATTCTATCTTCTATTTATTCAAATGTAATAGATGAATTTGATTGGTTCATCCTAACTTTTTAAAATTACGAGACACTGATGGTTGAATTACTATATATAAATATAAATATATATATATATGAAAGTCTCTACTAAAACAGATTATCTCTCTTATTTATTCAAATGTAATAGATCAATTTGATTAGTTTATCTTAACTTTTTAAAATTAGGAAGCACTGATGGTAGAATTATTATATAGATATATATAAAAGCACATGCATACCGCTCACACAAAGAAACATATGGACTTTGTGATTTATGGAATCTAATAAAATTATATTCATAGACACAGAATAAATTATTAGGTCTGCAATAAACACATATATAGGAGAGAATCTACAATTGGACATGCATATGTCTTTAGGTTTGGACTAAGTGATGAAGTTTATTGCTTGGCATAATTATAATTAATGAAAATCATGATGCGTTCCACTAGTTGAGCCCAAGATTTTTCTGCTTGACAAAGACAGCCATACACAAACCCTTTTTCAATCAGATCAAACCCATCAATTGATTTGCGCCTATATATATATATATATATATATATAGATATCCCTCTTTACTTCATTAAATTTTTACTAAATATAGGGGGCCTATATGTTTGGACTAAGTGATGAAATTTATTACATGGCATAATTATAATGAAAGATCATTCATTGGTTGTGGTCAAGATTTTTCTGCATGACAAAGGCAACAATACAAATTCTTTTCCAATCAAATCAAACCCATCAACTGATATATATATATATATATATATATATTATTTTTAATGATTGGGGTTAACATAGGAAACTATCGGGATCAATTAGGATGAGGACATTGATGACGAGGATCAAGGTATTGCTCTCATACAGGACGGATCCTCCCATACTAAGGTAAGAGAACGACCCACATGAGAGTGGGGGCTCAACCCACACAAATAAGTATGAGAGCTTGTTATTTTTGAATGTAGAATCATGTCAAAGGCATGAGGTTACCGGTGCTTAAACCAATGATACCAGCTAAATTCATCTCTCTTTGTGTCTTTCATTTAATTTTTACTAAATATAGGGGCCTATAGGTTTGGACTAATTGATGAAATTTATCTAGTGGCATGATTATAATGAAAGATCATTAGTTGTGCCCAAGATTTTTCTGCATGACAAAGACAACTATACACATCCTTTTTTCAATTAGATCAAACCTATCAATTGATTTGTGCATATTTTTACATATATGCCATCCCCCTTTTATGTCTTTCATTTAATTTTTACTAATCATACGGGGTGGGTGGATGTGTATGTCTATATATATATATATATATATATACATATAGAGGGATAAATCTAATTTCTCACTATAGTTTGATATAATAACCAAAAAATCCCCTTACTTAAAAAATTGTTAAAGACACTCCTATAATTTATAAATAGTCGAAAAAACCCTTTACCATCAATTTAGACGTTAAAAATTAGTCTTTGATTGTTAACCAGGATGGCAAAGTCATCCATTCATTGTAAAATAACTTGAGAAAAATTTGAACAAATATATGAATACCACGTGTACACTCATGTGGACCATTAGCAAATTATTATTTTTTAAATAATTAATAATTAAAATAAAAATATTAATAATTTTTTGAAAAAAATTATGTCCACTATCCATCATGTGGACATAATTTAAAAAATAATAATAATAAAAAACTTTAAAAAATTAATAATTTTTTTTAAATTATTTCTCAATCTTTTTAAAATTATATCCATAATTCAAAAAAATAAAAAATAAAAATTTATAAACACTTTTTTCTCTCTCTTTCTCTCTCCCCTTCTCCAATCTCTTCTTCTTCTTCTTCTTCAGCTTCTCTTCATTGGTTTTTCTTTTTCTTCATCTCTTTTCTTTCTCTTTTCTCTCCACCATCAAGATCCACCACCCCATCACCGTTTCCTCCACCTCTTCCGCCACCCCTAGTCCAACCTCTCTTACATGTCGAAGATCAGCATCGCTGTCGATCTATCAGATAAGTCCACTTTCATCGTCAGTTGGGCTGTGAACCAACACCCCCATCTCAATGATGGCCGGGTTGTCCTACTTTCTTCCTCTTTGACGCTAATTGGGGCTCATCAACGGTCTCTAATAGTGTTTGAGTCTCCAATGATCTCTAATGGTGTTCGCCCTTAGGATGCAAGGAAGAGGAGATGGGGGCTAGAATCCCATCGTTGTTGATCTCCAGCACTTGAAAGGGTGGAGAGAGGGTTGGAGTGTAGAAAAAGAAGCAGATGGGTTGTAAGGAAGGGATGAGGTTTGGGTTGATAGTGTCGAGGAAATGGGAGAAGAAGAGTTCCTTTTTTTTTTTTTTTTCATAATTTCTGAATTTGATTTTTGTATAGATGAGTTTTTTATTTGGTGATAGTTTTAGGGTTTGACTTTTGTGTGGTTGAGTTTTTATTTGATGATGGTTTCTAGATTTGTGTGGTTAAGTTTTTGAATTGATGACGATTTCTGGGTTTGTATGGTTGAGTTTTTTATTTGGTGATGGTTTCTGGGTTTAATTTTTGTATGGTTGAGTTTTTGATTTAGTGATGATTTCCAAGTTTTGATTTGATGATTGACTTTTGGTGATGGCTTGAAGATAAAGATTTAGATTGAACCCTAGATCTTCAAACTGAGTTTAATTTTTGTATGGTTGAGTTGTTGATTTGGTAATGGTTTTTTAGTTTTATTTGGTGATGAATTTTTAGTGATGGTTTGAAGTTAAAGACTTGGGTTGAACCTAGATCTTCAAAGTTTGAAGATCTAGGTTCAATCCAAGTCTTCACACACACACACACACACACACATATATATATATATATATATATTAATTTTTGTTTTTTTTTTTAATTTTGGTGAAATTAAAAGAAATTATTAATAATTTATTTATTTATTTGATCATGTTTAACAATTTTTAATATTATTATATTAAGAGATAATTTTATAAATGAGAGGCAGTTTAGTCTTTTTATGTACTATCACTATCAAAACCCATTTTTCAGTAACAGAGTTGACAGAAAGGGTAAAATAAGATTTATCCAAATTACAGAGGGATAATTAACGATTGGATCAAACAGCAAAGGGATAATAGAATTATCCCATATATATATATATATATATATATGCCCCTATGTTTAGACGTGAAGAAGTTTAATGTGCGCACACACAAATATATATATATATATTTGTGTGTGTATATACACACTATGTGAAGGAAAAATTAAATGAAAGATGTGAAGAAATTTAACACACGCACTCACACACACACTCACACACAAACATGCATGCGCGTACACACATATAGAGGCCCTTATGTTAAGTAGGAATTAAATGACAGAAGTGGAGAAGTAGAAATGAAATGAAAGATGTGAAGAAGTTTAAAACACACACATATAGAGGCCTGGCCCCTATGTTTAGTAGAAATAAAAAGAAAGACGTGCAGAAGTTAAATATGTACATATATATATATATATATCATCATCATCATCATCATGCCATCCCTCTTCACCACTTCTTTCATTTAATTTCTACTAAGCCTAGGGCTTGAAAATTAATTTTTACTAAACCTAGCATAGAAATTAATTTTACATGCATGCCTCCTAAACCAGGAAACGTATGGACTTCGTGATATAATAGTAATAAAGTGACGCTGTAGACACGGAATAAATTTTAATGTCTACAACAAATAGATATTAAATAAAAGTGATGCACCTCATAAGAGAGAATCTACAATGTAAAAGAATTTACATGCATCTCTCCCTATGTTTGTAACATGTGATGAAATTTGTCGCATGGCAAAATTACAATGATCGCTTTCCCATAGCTGGGCGCAAGATTTTTCTGCATTACCGAGACAAACATACACATCCTTTAATTTCCATTGAGATCAAACTCATCAATTGATTTGTGCATAGATGTCCAGCCAAAACAATTTTTATTCCACAATTGGTCTTTTAATACAGTCATAGCATAAAACTTAAAAAATTACATTGAGATCAGATCATAATGAGATTATACAATCATACAATAAAAAAGACAATTGTCCGATAATTAACAATAGGCTGGGTGCTTAATTACATGCAATATTTATTGAGCATAGCTAATATTAATATCACATGCAACTCTTTCTATGTATTCTTCTTCTTCCATTGTATCAGAAAGTGTCCTGTCCCTCGTTTCCGGTAAACTTAGTGCAAACAAGCCACAAATCCCGATCACCAACCCAGATATCCCAAAAAATAAAAACCCATTTTTCCTCCCGGCGGCGACCAGCACTGGACTGATCACACCGCCGAGCACAACTGCCTGTCTCACCATCGATATAGCTGAATTCCGGACACATGTTGGGAACAACTCAAGCGTGTAGAACAGTATCAACCCAAATGCGGTACATGCACTAAAAAATGACACTAGCTCTAGTCCAATTTGTAATGTTGCGGACACCGTGCCCATCACAACACACATTACACTGCAAATCCCACTCAAAACAGTAAAACCTAGTAATGAACTTCTTCTCTTCAATTTCCCTATGAGAAAGAAAATAATTATTGAAGTTGGCAGTTCCGATAAGGCATTAAATGTGACACTCAAGTAGAGATTAAATGACAAGTTTCCTAGGCCTAATGGCATGCCGTAGTACACCATACCGATCCCAAATCCAGTGACCATTGCTGCGGATAGCCTCTTAAAAGCCCATTTTCTCTCCACAAGAATCTTGATGGCTGAGTAAAGGTCAACATTCCAAGTCTCTTTCTCGAAACACAAGTTGGAGAAGCTCATGGTTGAGATATTCTGATTAGAGGGTGCAATACTTTTTATAATTGACACCGCTTCTTCTATCCGTCCTTGCACGAAAAGCCATCTGGGAGACTCACGAACCAAAAAAGGGACAAGCATAGAGTAAAAGATTGTTGGTGTTGATGTCCAAAAATAGAGAGTTCTCCAAGAAGAACCTCGGTTTACATAAGCTATAACCGGTAACGATAGAAATCCTAACGTGAAACAAAAGAAACCAACGGTACCTACCTGACCCCGCCATCTTTTCCCAACAAGTTCGGTTGATAAAACAATAGCACATGTTCCAATCGTTGCACGACCAAATCCATTGATGAATCGCAAGAACGAGTAAATCCAGACGTTAGTGGAGAAGATGGTGAGCAATGAAGAGAGAGACATCATTAGACAAGTGAGAAAGAGCATGTTTTTGCGGCCAAGAGACGAGTCAGCAAGTGTGGCCAAAATGAAACCGCCCGCGAGACACCCCATGAAGAAAGACGACGCTGGAAGGCCTCTGACTAGTGAACTTGCACACTCGAGGCCCCATTCTGATATGATCGATGCGTGCACTGGCATATCCCAAGACCACGAGTCCCTGGAGAGGTGACAAATGTCAGAGGCCGAGTTACATGAGTCGTCACCAAGTTGAGTGCAGTGCCAGCTCGGCTCAGCATCAGTGAAGACACTGATAAACGTTTGTTGTGCATCAAAGACCCATGCAAATGCTACAAGAAAGGCTTGTAGGAACTGAACCCAGCCAAAATCTCCAATGCACCGTTCGATTGTCTCATCGAGAGATAGAGGTTGTTTTGACTCGAACGAGTCGGATTGAGGAAGAATTAGTGGAGTAGTTGAATCTGACATTTGCAGGCTGCAGGTATTAAGGTTTTTGTATTGAGTGAGTACTGTGAAGAAACAAAGTGTTTGCTAAAAGTGTCAAACTGTTTGATGAAATGCTCTCGTGAGAAAATAGACAACTTGATTCCCCATTAATGTTGGTCAGTGTAGTACATTGATCTCTTTTATGGACTTTTATATAGAATTTGTGAGTTGCGAATATCCTAAAGTCTGTTCAAATTCCAATCTGCCGGCTCAAGTTAGATTAATGCATTTTAACAGTAAAAAGAATTATATTTGATGAGATGCATATGTAATATTTGTTTTCTTTATCTTTTTGGCTTGATACGCTATTTAATAACAAATAGCTAATAAAATTGCTCGAAAAGGTATCTTTTGATGGATTCACTTTTCTAGATGCTACCAGTCAAGTACTACAACAAAACAGGTCATCCATACTGGGCATCTGCCCGGTATGGATGCCGCCGGTATGGATAATAGGAGTATCCATACCGGGCATGTGCCCGGTATGGAAAATGATTATTCATACCGGGCATGTGCCCGGCATGGATAATCATTTTCCATACCGGGCACATGCCCGGTATGGATAATCATTTTCCATACCGGGCACATGCCCGGCATGGATACTAAATTTAACCTGTCACAATTTTAACCCAGGGTGTTCATGCCAAATATTGCAGCCAGCAGAGAAAACACATCCGCACAAACAATCCCAAAAATTAGGATGAGCTCTAACTGGAATATATGATACATATCCATCACTATATTGCAGATAAGAAAGTTTTACAACTCTAGCCAGAAAACTAATTTGAGAAAACTTCTCCCGACTAGCTCAATCCTTCAATAAACGAATCAAGCAGACATGTTGATGAAGATAGATAGTTTAGAGGTTTTTATAGCAGACCAATGCATTTACCTATCTATGTTATACAAGCATTGACTTACAGATGTGAGTGTGTGCGTGAAAGAGTTTTGATGAAGATTATTCTAGAGGATCATCTCTAAAATATAGTTAAAATTCAGTAAAATTTCAACTGAAAGCTAACGAGATATATAACAACAAATCCAGCACGATATAACATAAGCATCAGGAAATAAAGAGTTAACATAAGCATCAGTAATCCAGCACGATATAACAACAAATACTGTAACTATTTTTCAAGATCCATCTTTTGTAGTATTCTAAAAATTCAGATCCAGAGCATACCTTCCCTTCTCCCCTAGTTACTTATCCAATAAAATTAATCAAAAGGAAAGTTCATGCCCACCATCTTCTCCAGCGCCATCTTCTCCAGCTCCTCCTCCACACTCCTCGCCTCGATCACAAAGTCGTCGCGGTTGGTGCCTCCTCTCGTACTCCTCCTCCGTCGCCGTCCCTCGCCTATCGCCTCTTCATCTCCTCCACCTTCCTCGCCATCTCTGCTTGCTCTTGCTCCCGTCGCCGCTGTAGCTCCGCCTCCGTAGCTCCACCTTCGTCACATTTGGCACCGGCATCAACACTCTATTCGCCTTCTTATCTGGCTTCCTCATCGACTTCTCTAGCTCCGCCAGGCGCCTCGGCGATCGTGCCATCGGGCTTGTTCCGGTCGATCGCGCGACGGTCAGAAGAAGAAGAAGAAAGGGAGAAGAAGAAGAACAAGAAGAGGGAAGACTCACCGGGGGTAGATCGGCGGACGGCGGCGACCGACGAGGCGAAAGGCGGGCACTTCCGGAGCGGCGACAGGCTGACGAAGGGGGAGAAACGTCGGCGGCTAGAGTGGGAGAGAGTTGATGTGAGAGAAAGAGAAAGGGGGAGAAAATAGGGTTAAAATGGGAGGGAGAATTGTGAGTGCGGGCCGGGCATAAACCCATCAGGTTATGCATACTGGGCGGGTCGCGCCCAGTATGGATAATCCAAATAGCATACCGGGCGGGTCGCACCCGGTATGGTTTTGGATTATGCATACCGGGCTCAACCCGCCCAGTATTCATGACCTAATTATCCATACCGGGTGGGCGACCCGCCCGGTATGGATAATGTCTTTTAATTTTTTATCCATACCGAGTGGGTCGTACCCGATATAGTTTTGGATTATGCATACCGGGCTCGACCCGCCTGGTATTCATAACCTAATTATCCATACCGGGCGGGTGACCCGCCCGGTATGGATAATGTCTTTTTAATTTTTTATGAAAAATATTTTTTATTCATACCGGGTGGAAGACCCGCCCGGTATAGATAATCCAAAATCCAATCCGGGCACATCCCGCCCGGTATGGAATTTTGATTATCCATACCGGGCACAATCCGCCCGGTATGGATAATGCGTTTTTGATTTTTTTTTTAAATAAAATAATTGTATCCATACCGGGCCTTTAATGCCCGGTATGGATAGTCCGATATTGTTGGACTGTTTTGTTGTAGTGAAGGTATTGGACACTATGTGTAATTGATTCCTGCTTGTGAGTTATATAATTATACATATGAAGGTTTCGTTGCAAGTGATCAAAAATATCTTTAATACATAGAATGTATTCTAATGAGAAACTCCGTCGATCAGCAAGGAAAAGAAGGAAGAGTTTATGGCCGGCAAGGAAAAGAAGGATGAGCTTACGGCCGGCGGCTTATGGAACCACAGAGTCGCAATCAATGTGATCGACGAGGGTCAAAGAAGGGTTAAAGGTGAGTTGATTTAAGAATTGGTTTAATTTAGATGATATTATTTTCTTTTAGGTTTAGATATTATTTTCTCTTACGTTTTCCTTTAATTATTTGATATTATTTCCTTCATTGTTTGATATTATCACATTTTATTTATTATTTCCTTTTACGTTTTCCTTTAATTATTTGATATTATTTCCTTCATTGTTTGGTATTATCACATTTTAGTTATTATTTCTTTTTAGGAAGTTATATTTCTTAGGGAAGTTAAGAAATTGTTGGGCTATAAATGAGAGTTAAACTCATAGAATGCATGTTTTAAGCTTTGGATAAATTAATAAAATCTTGCAACTTTGCGAGACAATTATCTTTTGGCTCTTGGGATTACTCGAGCTAGAATCAGGTCAATTTTGTGATTTGATTCTATATTTCTTTAAACTATTTTGAGTATTTTTGTTTGAAATTACTTAGGTTAGAACTAAATCAATTTTATGAACTAACTGTAGAGGGCCAATTGACCCAATTCTGTAGATTAATTGGTATCGTGTGACGTGAGTTAGGGTAGTTAGGGTTTGTTATTGAATTTATAGGTAATCCTCAACATATTCACGGTTAAAATATTATGTTACATGATAAAAGACAACTAATTAATTATTCGTAAAATATTATAGATAAATTTCCATATATCAAAGTGTATATATAGAATATTATGACAAATTAAATTTATAACAAAAAATGAAACCGAGTGAATTTTGTGGCACCTACGCGGCTCTCTACCAACCCGCATGACAATTTGGGAGGCATGTTTCTGACGGTGGCAATGCTCAACACATCGGCTACATCGGCATGATCTGAAAAGTTTCCATGGGCTTTTAAGAGAGGTAATTATCGGTTTTTAACGGACACACAAGGAAATATTAACTATAGTTTTTAGACAAAAACTAATAAATTTGATAGAGTAATAAGAATAAAGACATATTAGTAATATCATATCTTGGTTCAAATGATTTACTCTTCCATCTTTTATAGTCGAAGTTTTTTAGTATAAGTGTAAATGACTAAATAATATGAATTGTGATTGATTTTGATAAAATTTAACATGTTTCTTATCTATTTGATATTTTTATAAATAAAGAAGAAAAAGACAGCATCAATTCCACATGGATAAAATCAAAATAAATTTTTTCTATTGCTTGATGCTTGCGTCCGTTGAATGCCAACTTAAGTTTGTCTGATATGAGAATCATATATACATGCGGGACCATCACCATGCTAAAGTTGCCCAAGGAATACTGTATCACCGCACCAAGTGACATTTGAACAAAAATCCAACACAGTCCCGCAAGTTGCAACTTTAATAACTACTGGTTGGATCTTGATGACAGCAGAGCACCATTCGCTCTGCATCGATATCTAAATCTCTGATCCACATCTCTTCTTTAAAAAAAAAAAAAAAAAATCTGTACCTCTAACGTGTTTAATTACTGGCACGCACATCCACGTACTCGAAAGAGTCCGATCTTGTATTTTTCTTGTTTGTAAATTATATGAAGTTATTTTATTAGAAGATTAATCAGACAACAGATACAAGAAACAATTTTAAGTAGTTTTATTGCATACCGAACATCTTTGCATACAGGAATTATATATATATATATATATTATAAACCTCTATTTTTCTTTTTTCCGTTTTCGCACAAATATTAGCATGTTTGAATATGATATTGGGATAAGTTTAATTTCCCCCTTTTGTTTGGCATAATATCCAAAAAATCTCCTAATTTCAGAAATCAATAAAATCTCACTGTAGCTTATAAAAATAGTAAAAAAAACCCCTTATCGTTTATAAAAATAGTCAAAAAATCCCCTGATTTTAAAAATCATTAAAGAGTTTTTTTTACCTATTTTTATAAATGATAGGAATTTTTTAACTATTATGCCAAATGGAATGAGGGGATTCTTAGTAATTTTTGAAGTTATTGGGTTTTTTTGGCTATTATGCAAAACTACAGAGGGAAAATTAGACGTAACCTTATGATATCTATATATAATTTTTTAAATACTACTTATGTTATAACCACTCAAATCTAAATTATTGTGAGACTAAATGAGAGTTCCTATCCATCAATTCAAATTAGATAGTGATATTTAGAAGTTAAGTTGGTGCTACTGAATAACCAATCAATTCATATGTTGAATAAGTTAGTAAGAAATCATTGCAGTTTTTATGAGTATAAATTATAATGATGATAATTGAAAAGGACCTATCCACCATATTACTGAAAACTAATCTAAAAGATAATCGGGACCAAATTAGTAGCACATTGATGGTACGGTCCAAATATACGATTCTCATATAGTTGAAAGTCCACCTATATCTGGTGGAAGACAACTCACATACGTGGGAGAAAATCTCACCTTATTAATGAATGTGGGGTACGCTTTGTGTTTGAACCCACGACTAGGTCTAGGAGGCAGGTGCAGTTTTGCCACCGCAATGACACCCCAAGTGCTACTCTCAATTATTAGTTATATCACATATTTATTATAGTAATAATTATTATTCAAATTTGTATAATTACATTACTCACATACTTGATAATTTAGGCAAGGGTAAAAGCGAATTTGGCTTGAATAAAAACGAAGGGTCAAATATAGAAAGAGGTCATCAGTGGTGGAGTAGGGTCTAAATGTGCAGATTGATTAAATGACCAACATGCTTCCTATAGTTCTATAAATAATTGTGGGAAATAATATAAGTAGAATTAGCGAGAAGTACAACAGCCTTTGTCATTTACTTCAGATGTTTCTTGCAATGATAGGAGGTTCACATGCAACTCTACAACATTAATGCCATCACCATAAAAAATGCTTTTGGCACATATGCCTTCTAGTGTTCGGGGTGCTTATATAGAAGGTCCAAACCTTTTCAGATAGGTGTTCCAAGGCCAAATCTTAAGGGTCAATGACACGTCACAATAATTATATAAATTATAATATTCATGTAAATGATATGATATAAGTTAACATGTACATCGATGTACAAAAAAAAAAAAAGGAACAAGTACATTAATAACATGGATGCCGTCAATGTTCCCTTCTTGCAATTCAAGGGACTTTACATAAGTATAATTATATAAATTTGTTCACGATTTTCCAAAAAAAAAAAAAAAGGTTGTGACAGAAAATTTAAGGCCGATATAGGGAATCAATAATTGAAGTTTGTGAGAATAGAGCCGTGCCGTTTCAGACACGAAACATTATTATCTTCTATTTCACAAAAATAAAATACATTATTGTCTTCATCAACTTAGCAGTCCGTCATCCATCCCTGCTGTGTCCAACTCATACGTAACTTCATCAACGGACACAGACTTGTCATTCAGGTTCAAAGTGGCGTACCCTTCATGGGAGAATTACTGATAAATCTCTTGATATATCTTATTACAATTGAAAATCACTTTTATTTTTTATAACAATGACCTCCCTTATATTAACGATTTGATCATAATTGACTGTGAAGAGTTAACTATAGGAATAGTGTTTTGGTCATTTTCTTTGATTTTTGTTTTTCTTTTAAAAATTATATTAATTAATATTAACAAATTATTTGGAATTATTTAAAATTTTAAAACTTAAAAATATTTTAAAAATTAAATAATTTTAAATTTTTAAAAAATAAATTTAATTATATAAAATAATTTAAATTTTTTTCAAATGGATCTAAACCGTCCATATCAAAGATGGACGATCATGATCAATTTGTAAAAAAATTAAAAAAAAAAATTGAAAATGACAGTGAAAACCAAGGTTAGTTCAACACTACTACTTTCAACAGCTGTTGATGAATATCATCAACGTAAATGGTTCAACACAAATGGGGATCCATCATCAATCATCAATAAACAAAAATCACTTTCATATTCATCTATCATCAACACAAACAAATGATTCATCAACACAAATAAAAGTCCATCATCATCAACATAAACAAAAACCAACTGTCAACTTCATAAAAAACCACTGTTATCATTATCAATCAAATGCACACACAATAACAGTTCTGGTGAGAGCATAGAGAGGGAAGAGAGATGAAGGATATCAGATCGGTGACAATACCAGATCGTCATCGATCTGGTTACTTAACCAAATCTGTTCCAAGTTGGAACCAAACCCTTACCGGTGGGCGATGGTTTAACTCCAACTTGGAATAAAACCGGCTAGTTCCATCTTGGAACCAGACCGACATCTGGGTTTCCAAATCGAAACCCAAGCGTGTAGTTGGGTTTCCATTGGAAACCCAGATCGACGTCTGGGTTTCGATCTGGAAACCTAGAAGCCCGATACCCAGACATCAATCTGGGCATCGGGGCAACTGAGCATCTTGTCCACTAGTGAAGAAAATGAAGAAAAAGAAGGAGGAGAAAAAGAAGAAGAAGAAGAAAAAGAGAGAGAGAGAGAGAGAGAGAGAAAGAGACGATGACAGATTGAGGGAAGAAGGAGTTGAAAGCCATAGGTCAGGTCTGGTTTGCTTTATAAATGGAGATCCGATCTCTACATATTGGATCTCTACCATCCATCTCATCAGATGGACGGTAGAGATTTAATCTGGAGATTGAATCTCCATCCATTCTTCTTTAATTTTTTTTTGTTTAAATATAAAAGATTTTTTTTTTAAAAAAAAAAATTGATTTTTAAAATTAATCACCACCGTCCATCAACATGATGGATGGTGTAGATCTAATTTTTTATTTTTCCTTTTTTAAATTTTAATTATTTTATAATTTAAAAATGATTTTTAATCAGTTAGGGGTATTCTCGTCTTTTTACTTTATTTTATCATCTTTTAATCATTCAAACAGTCAATGTAGTCAAACCATTAGTGCAGGAGATGTCATTGTTACAAAAAGCAAAAGTGATTTTCGATTGTAATAAAACTTATTTCTAGAGGCTTCTCAATAATTCTCTCTATCTTTCAGTGGTGAAAGAAAAGTTGAATCTGGCGTGTTGCTTGCGCCGTGTCTTTGCATGACGTGTAATAGGTGCAGGTTTGATTAAGGTTGCCACCAACAGTGTGAATTTCCTTTTTTGGGAGCCTTTCCTCCCTCATCCTCCTGCCTATGAAAACCCCCAATTTTGAGCTATGCCTTAGTAATCTAATTAAGAGAGTTCGATAATATTATATATTTATGATATACGCACGGGTGCAATAATGACCCAATCTTAAAATGACACATTGGGTCAAAAAAGACATAACAAGTGTAGGTGTATCAACAATCATCGATTGAAGGAACTGCATATCAACCATTGAAAGTTGAGTCAAGAATAGAAGCAGGGGAAGGAATCGAAGGAGAAAAACAATAACTCATGAAATCGTCCGATTAGGAAATGACAGATACTACATATGTAGGCAACATTTGTCATTTCGAGAATAATGTGTGTAACAAATTACAAGCACGTTAGCATGCATTGGGACACACAGAAAGGTAAATTTTGTTTCCTTATAAAAGATAATTAATTAGTTCATTTGATGACAAGTTGAGAATGAATTTCATAGAGAAAAATCCTTTTAAAGGAGGTAAACTGACTTAAGCATCAAATAGTACTCTTGAAGATAATTTGTTTTTATGTTGAGGAAATTACAAAGAATGACCATTCTAAAAAAGAAAATTTGTTTTTAACATCTCAAACAAATTAATTGTAGTCTATATCAAAATTACCAAATTGTCTCTACATACCTTGTTTTTCTCCTCCATTGCTCATGGTATGAGATTTTTTGTTTCTTTTGTTAATTGTTTGAGTTTGTTGGGTTTTTTTGAGTTTTTTATAATTTTTGAGTAGGGTTTTTTTTTTTTTTTTTTTTTTTTTTTTTTTTGTATTTTGGATGTTGGATATTGATGTTTAGGGTTAGATTTGATTGGACTTGGCTTTAAAATGAAGATTTTTGATGAGATACACTGTTAAGATGATAACTAGATAGAATCGGTTTTTAAATTGACTTAAAACTTGGTAAGTCAAAGGTTTTAAAGTGGACTTAAAAATTGCGGTTTTTCTTTTTTAACTGAGAGTATTTTAGTAAACTTGGATATAAGATGAAAATAGTTTGTTTGAGGTGTTAAAAATAAATTTCTATAAAAAAATAGATAAAAATAAAAATTTTCTTTTATATTGGCCAAAATTGCAAAGCTCCCATTTTTATTAAAAAAAAAGGGTAAAAAGATTAAGTTTTATCCTAAATTATTTTTTATTTATATTTTGTCTTTTGAAATGGGTCCAGCTTCACAACTGAATTTGGCATACTCATTTTATTGAAAACGTTTTCACCACCCATGTGATTTCCATTTTTCTTTTAAGAAAATGGTTTTAACGAAATCCAGTTTTTTATTTTTATATAATCAAAGGTTATAAAACATCTCCTACCGCTAATAGTCAATCGTTTGTTGATATGAAAATCTATTTTCATAATATTAAAATATATTTATTTTTATAATAAAAAATAAATAAATCTCCACACATTTACTAATTAATATATATTGTTGAACTCAAATTCCAATTGCGAATGTGATCAAGAAGTGCATCAATTATTTGAACTATAAATGGATATGTAATGATATCGATAATTAATCAATGGTACCAAGTTAAAAACACTCATGACTTATAATTTGATAATTACATGCAAGTACTTGGATTCTCTTTTCACCTAAACTTTTCAAAGGATATGATGTGTTGTTATCAAGTAAAAGTGGAAGGCAATCACATCCCAATTATTTGTATAGCTTATATATAATGAAATTTCAAATAAACATAGTAAGCATTATTGCCTCAAATTTGATGTAATAAAATCCTTCGAGATCGATTTGTGTTGATTGAAAATCTCATTGCAGACAATTCGCACATGGTTCACATGGATGAATCTTATCTTTCTAAGTTGGTGATATATTGATTCTTTAATATTAGGACAAGACCAAACAACTTGTCATGCACATTGCAACCGAGTAACACCATACCCGTTTCATACATGTTATTACAAGCCAGCTATGTATAGACAATTTACCTTTACCAAATACTAGAAATTAAAGTTCTTTCCATTTATGTTAATTTTAGTTTTTTTATTAAAAATTATATATATATAATGTTAATTTTAGTTTTACCATGTAAGTTTTAACTAAGCAAATACTATTCTATTGATAAAAAAAATATATTAATGTCCATATACATCAGTTAAAAATTTAAAATGGACAACACGAAGCACACCAATTTTTGGTCGAATTATTCTACAACTCTCATTTAATTCTTTTACCATTTAAAGCCAAAGGTAAATGTTATCCCAAAAAAGCCCCCAAATTTTACATAAAAGATCAATCTCAACTCTCTCTAATTAATTTATTTCAAAAAAAAAAAAAAAAATCTCTCTGTAATTAATTTTACATAAAAGATCAATCTTCAAATCAGATATCTCCATGCACTACTTCAGATTAATCTTGAATATTATTATTTTTACTGATTGTTTTTGTGTTTTCTTCTTTATCAGCGTTTTTGCATTGTTATGCTTGCCCCTGTTTCTATGTTTACGAACAGCATCATCAACCCGAAGGGTTTGAATTAAAAACAAGGACCAAAAATAGGGATTCGATGTAGCTAAGGGAGTGCGGCGAGTTGGGGTTTGATGTGTTTGCTCACGGCGTTGACTGGGACGTTGACATCATCAATGATGGCTCTCGAGGTTGAAGACGAGAGAGAAATTGTGAACTTAGAAGATGAATGAAAACTATATTGATGATGATTGATGTGGAAAATTAAAAAGAGTTCGAGAGACATAAAGTGGAGAGAGAGAGAGAGCAGTCCATAAGATGATGTTAGGCGAGTGGTTTTGGTATTCGTCGGTGAGTGGAGGAAGTCATTGACAGAGATGACGACATAGCCGATGTGTTTGTTGACCAACGGGTTGGTTCTTGAGGTTGAAGACACAAAGAGAAAAATTGTGATCTGATTAAAACCGATGAAAAAATTAAAGGGTAATTTTGTCATCAAATTTTATGAATAATGAAATTGTGCTATTAAAACTTATTTTAAATTTTTTAATGTTAATCAAACATAACTCGGTTGTTTAATACTATATATATAAACAAAAAAAACTCAATTTTTAATTAGCCCTATTATTAACATGTAATGATTATTTCTAAAAAACCAATAATTGAAACTGCATAGTTGTTGCTCGATATCAAAAGGATGCAAAAATTTACTAAATCGTTACAATGAAGATTGAAGAGTCCTACGTATGAAGTTACACTTAGAGTATCTACAATGCTCTAATATATTATGAAAAAAATTACATATCATTTGAAATAAATATACGTTGCATTAAAATAATCTTCTCCAATTTAATTATAACTTATCAATATCAAATTGAGGTGTCGAAAAAAAAAAATAGAAAATAGACATTATCAACATGACTACCTATTTTCAAAGAATCTGTTAGACAAATATATCAGTAAGTTAATAATTATTTAATTTTAATTTTTCAAATCTAATTAAAAATCAATAAATATAGAAGCATAAAATAAAAATATTGTTAGCATTAGAAAACAATTTTTAATTTGATTATCTATCAAATGATATTTATATCATATAGGAAATAAATCTATGGGATAATCTCAATTTCCCCCTGTAGTTTCTGAAAATCCTATTTTACCCCTTCTGTTAACTCTGTAAATGAGAGTTGATTTCTGACTATAATAGTGAGCGAAAAGACCAAACTACCCCTCAACACTGTAACCATACAGAACACCCTCATCATCCAACCCAGACACATTCACTCATCTCCATTCAACCAAACCATCATCAAAGGCAACAGTAACATAACACAAACAACATCATCAAAAAAACACAACAGCAACATAACCAAAAAAAAAAAATCAAAACAAAAAAAAATACTGGATTGGGTTTTCGACGCCGGAAACCTCAGAAATCCTTGGATTTCCAGCACCGAAAACCCAGAGATTTCTGGATTTTCGCACCGAAAACCCATCTATGAGTTTTCAACACGGACACCCAGAGATCTTTAGGTTTCCAACGTTGAAAACCCGTAGATCTATGGGTTTTCGACGCGAAAACCCAGAGATCTTTGGGTTTTCGCATCGGAAACCCATAGATCGGATTTGGGTTTTCGACGCGGAAACCTAGAGGCTTTGAGTTTTCGTCAGAAATCTGGGTTTTCGTGTCGAAAACCCATAGATCGAAGTTAGGTTTCCGACGGAAACCCAGTTTGGGTACTGTCGAGAGAGAGAGAAGAAGAAGAAGAAGAAGAGAGAGAGAGAAAGAGAGAGAGGAAGAAGAAGAAAAAGAAGAAAGAAAGGAAGAGAGAGAGTGGAAATTTTTTTAATTTTAAACTTTTTTTAATAGTTTTGATCACCACCGTCCATTTTAAAGATGGACGGTGGAGATTTTTTTTAATTTTTTAAATATTAAATTATTATTTTATTAAATTTTTATATTTTATTTCACTTGGACAGTTTTGTCATTCCACATTAACGGTCAACTATTGACTTTTAATATCCAAATTGACGGTAAGGGGTTTTTTGGATATTTTAATAAACTACAGGGGTTTTTTTATCCATTTTGTAAATCAAGAGGGGTGATATTAATGATTTTTTAAAGCAATGGGAGATTTTGGCTATTTTATCAAACTACAGGGGGAAATTAGAATTATTCCTAAATCTATTAATATCGATGACATGATTTTTTTTTTAAAAAAAAAAATTATAATTCATTAAAGTATTGAAGATGGTGTTATATCTCTAATAAAATTGATAAATAATGACAATTATTCCCATCGCACGTTCCTCCCTCTCTAAAACTCCAAACTCATTATAATAATTGAAAACCAAACTGAGATAAATAATGATAAAATATTTCCTCACACAACGATACTATTGTCTTCACGTTCTTGTTCCTCCATGGTGTCACAAAGCGGTACATCCTTTGTTTCTGGCAAACAAATCACGAAGAGCCCACAACACGTCATAGCAAGTCCAAAAGACCACATATGGTACAAGTTTATTGTCACCTCCTGCAGAAACCACTATTGAACCCAACACCGCACCAAATGTGATGAATTGTCTTGTCATTGATGTGGCAAAGTTCCTCACACAATTAGAAAACAATTCTATGGCATATATCAATGTCACACCGTACGCGGTACATGCCCCGAAGAAAGATGCCAACTCTAGCCCGATCTTGATTTTCTGATGATGTTGGTCACCTGCTACGATGATCATAACACTAAATATGCCACTTGCAACACACAAAATTAGCAATGAATTTCTCCTCTTCCATTTTTCGATTATGAGATAGGTGACGAGAAACGAAGGTATCTCTAGCAAACCATTGAAGACAACGCTCAAATAGATGTCAAAACCTAAGCTACCGATCCCTAATGTCATGCCATAGTAAGTTAGTCCAATGCCAAAACCAAGAACAATAAGTGCCAAAATTCAGTGACGAGACCATCTTCTTTGAAACAAGTCCTTGATTGATGAGAAACTATAAACCTTTGAAACTTCTCGTCTATGATACACAACTGACCTTTGAAGTTTGATACCATTGAGTGTTGAAAGACTTTTGAGGGTTTTTATGGCTTCTTCTCTGCCTTGCATGAAAAGCCATCTAGGAGATTCACTGACCAAAAGAAAAAGCAATGCACTATAAACAAAAGCCGGAACAGAAGTCCATAGATAGATAGTTCTCCACGAAGAGTCTCGATTTATATAAGCTCTACCGGGCAGAAATACAATCCCTGCCGTGAAGAAGAAGAAATCCATTATTCCCACAAGGTTGCGACATCTTCTTCCAACTTTCTCCACTAATAATACAATGGTACATGTTCCAATGGATGCTCGACCAACCCCAGTTATGAATCTCATCAAGGAGGAGATCCACACACTGTTGGATAAGATGGTGCTAGATGTGGTAATGGACATCACTAAACATGAAATAAAGAGCATGTTTTTACGACCAAGTGACGAATCCGCTAGCCTGGCAACAAAAAATGTGCCTATTATGCACCCCATGAAGTGGGATGATGCAGGCAAACCTCTGATAATTGCAGTGGAACATTCAAGGCCCCATTCTGATACGATTGTCTTGGAAGAAATTCCATCCCAAGACCATTCAGATTTGGGAAGCCTACAAATATTAGAATTCGAATCACACCTTGTGGTATTAGTACAATGCCATGTTGGTTCTGCATCGGTGTAGACACTGAGAAATGCTTGTTGTGAATCAAAGATTGATGCTAGTGACACAAGAATGGCTTGCACCACCTGCGCCCACCCGAATCCTCCTATAGTATGTTCAATCATTTCATCCATATTTGTTGTCTTGTGATGTTGATGATCATGACTATCAAGTACTTGTGGTTGATTGTCGGTGGTGTGATCAGATTGAGGCAGCAGTGGCTGAGAATCTGCCATGAGATTGAACTCTAGGAGATGACAGCTGACCTTATAGAGACAAGTAAATTATATAAGAAAAAAGTACAAAACAAATTATTAGTATAAAAATCTTGCATTATATTTCAAATATATATATATATATATATAAAGCATTGAAGAACTTGACAGAAATAAAATGATTCATATAAATTACCAGGGCTTGATGGAAATGATATATTTGGAAATATCTTTCCAAAACTAATAAGATCTATTTCTTATTATATCTAATTCAAATACCTCCTTTTTCCAGCGCTATTGTTGCCTGCAGAATAAATTTCATGATCAAATCCCCACAGGTTGTTGGCTGGAAAAATAGATTGAAGATTGAAAGATTTTTTGGGGTTTAAAGTTGAGAAATGAGTAGAGACAATCTAGGAAGCGATGATTTCAATAATTGTAATATATGGCTCGGTTCTTATATAACCAAATTTGATAAAAGTCTTCTGTTAAGGATTTTACCATATATATAGAAATTAAGAGCGAATTATAATTTAGCTACCCAGTAAAAACTTTAATTCAAGCGGAGCAAGATTTTTGATATTATTGCAATTTACTCCCCTACCGTTAATAAGATTCCGTTATATGTAATATTAAACAGTATCTGAATAGCAAAAAGAGGAAAATATCTTTAATAACTGTGTTGACTCAATTGACCAAACAAAAAATAAAAAAACAAAATATTGAAAATCTTTTCCGGTTTCTTCTCATTCCATCATGTCGGTTTCTTCTTCTTCATCAACGCCATCGGTTTCTGCTCCTTCATCAGCACCGTTCATCTGTCGAACCCAGATGAACCTTTTCATCCTTCAGATCTCTCTCCGTCGCCGCTTTCTTCTCCTTCATCCTCTGTCCGTCGCTTTCTTCTTTCTGCCGGTAAGCCTTCCTGTCTTTTCCTTCTCTCTCCTCTCATTTCCTCTCTTCTCGTCGTCGCCACCTTTTTTCTCGCCGTCGGTTTCTTCTCCTTCATCATCTGGGTTCGTTTGTCGAACCCAGATGAACCTTCATCTGGGTTCTCATCGACGAACCCAGATGAAGGTTCATTTGGGTTCGTTGATTCGAACCCAGATGAACCTTCACCTGGGTTCTCATCGACAAACCCAGATGAACCTTCATCTGAGTTTGTCGATTCGAACTCAGATGATCCGACCCAGATCTCGCTCCAACTCCAATTCTTTTCCTCTAGATCTACTTCAGGTACTGCCAGATCTTTTTTTTTTTTTTGTATATGTATGTCTATTTTTTAGTTTCTTATTTGTTTGCTCTAGATTGATACTTGATTCATTTGTTGCGATTCTGTATCTGGGTTGTCTCTGTTTTTGCTGTTTTGTTATTAAGTTGTCTGCTTTTCTCGTTCTTGCTTATCTTTTACTGTGATCTGATTCGTAAATCGTTTCAATTGATGGATTTGTTGTTTTGTTTGATGGTTTGTTTAGCTTTGAGGAGAAAATGTTGAGGAGACTGACAAATTTTGTGTTTTTGTTTGTTTGTGTGTAGATTTTGGTGGTGTGTGGTGCATGTTAAAATAGCTTATTAGGAGAAGAGGATGAGGGTTTTTTTGGGGTTGTTTTGGTTTTAGTTTGGATGGGGTTTTTTGCTTCGAAGCTGAAGAAGAAGATGGTGGTGCCTGGAATGTATTGGTTTTTAGTGTTTTTGGTTCTGTTTTTGCAAGTTTGTGATGGGTTTTATTTGCCTGGAAGTTACATGCAAACATACAAGAATCGGGAAAATATATTTGCCAAAGTTAATTCCTTGACTTCTATTGAAACCTAGAGTATCATTCACTTACGAGGTTGAATTTGTTAAGAGCGATACAAGATGGCCATCTCGATGGGATGCTTATCTAAAGATGGAAGGTGCTGTGATTGTTGTGAGAGAATGGGGCCGAGGTTTGATGATGAAGAAGAAGAATTAAAATTTTTATTTTTAATTTTTCAATTGTTTTAAAAAACAATACGAAAAGATAATTTTATCCCTCAATCAATTAACTCTAACAGAGATTCGGTAACGGTGGGAGGGTTAATTGCAATAAAATTGAAACAGTTGCTTCGCTTGAATTACAGTTTCAACGGAGTAGCTAAATTGTAATTTGCTCAAAATCCAACAAAATGCATGTATACGTATCATAAAATACATGCTCTTACAACAAAAAAAGTCCTCATTAATAGATGGGTGGCATGTGAGTATCTATAATTGCTTATGTAATTAATATTATGATTAATACTATACTTCTCAACTATCTTCTATTAGGGACTCTTACCATATGTATAGAAATCAAACAGCTCATGTCCAACAGGATGCATGTATACATACCATAAAATGCATGTTCTTACAACAAGAATGCCCTTATTAATTGGTGGGTGGCATTTGAGCACCTATAATTGTTTATGGAATTAATATTATGAATAATGTTAGACTTCACAAATATCGTCTATTAAGGATTTTTACCATATATATAGAAATTAAACAGCTCAGCGTCCAATAAGATGCATGGATACATACCATAAAATGCTAATGGTTTATGGAATTAATACCCAAACATTTTGTTAAAATCCATACCCAAATGACGTGATATGTCAATTATCAATAATTTATTAATTATGAGATGATATAATAATTAATAAGATATTGACAATTTATATAACATATCATTTTGGTATGAATTTGAATAAAAAATTTGGAAACCTAACTTTTTTTTTCTTTGAGAATTTGGAAGCCTAACATTGTTCTAATATTATACTTTTGTTCATCTTATCATATTTAAAATATTTAATACACAAACTTGTTTTTTCTTAAAGTTATCACCGAATTAGTCAAAAAATTTTATTGAGATCAAATACTACTTAGACTGTCCGTATATCTATTTTCATAAATTGGAAGAGAACTACTCTCAAATAAAGAGAAAAAACTATTAATACATGCTTTTAAATCTATCTGATAAGAATTGAATTCCAACATCTTAATAATGAGGAGGTGCCCAAGAGGTGGTGTGTGAGAATATATATATATATATATATATATATATACATATATGTTGATTAGAGTTTTTCTCTCCTTTTATTAATGGGGTTTTTCTTTTTCTTTATGTCGTGAATTTAAAGTTGATATGTTGGCAGAAAGGCTTAATATTTCATGATCAATTTGATTTTTGTTTAATACTGTTTACATGACCGATCGATAAAGGTCGTGTATAATTTAAAAGAATTAATGTTAAAATGAGCTAGGTGGCTAAGTTTTTGGGCTCAGATTTTCTGCTTTAATTTCCGATTCCAGTCGATCATATGGATTTTACTAACTTTTAGTAATCTTGAGACCTGTGAAAAGTCCAGCTGAGCATGATCGATCACAATCTTATAGTTTATTACTTATATATATTATAATGCATGTGAAGTTTGTATATATAATACTTTTAATTAGATAGCTAGCATTCATATTAGAAGTGAGTGCCTTCAAAACCGTTGTAACCATGTTGGAAATTTAGACACGAACAAAGAACAATAATAGCATGTAAATTCATACCCTGGGGATGCGGATATTCTGCTCCCTAATCAGATCATCTAATGAGGAAACAAAAGTTTGTGACCTCTGAGAGTAAAAGTAGCCTCCTATATATAATATTAATTACTAAATTCCTAAACCTCAAAGGATACGTAATCTCTATTAAAATAAAATAATAAACTTTCATCTAATGAATTTAGATATTAAATTTCTTCATTATTGATCAACAGTCCGACTCCTACGGAGACACTGATTTTCAAAAATTTTTAACTAGATCAGGTCACATAATATAAGATTGTTTTCATGATTTTAAGATCCTAATATTTTAAACAAAATTTTCAATTGACATGGTCTATGAAACGAGATGGTATTAGTGCTTAGGCCCAATAACCGATTGTCTCCTCCCTCAACATGAATCACTGGATTGGGCTCAATTAGTCCCAATACTATGGTGACATGGATTCTGATGAAACCCAGCCCAATAAGAATAAGCAAAACCCGTCTGTTGTGTTGTTTCATTTGTTTTACTTCGAAATTTAGAGCAAGAGACTACGATTAAAACCCACGATACGCACAGGTTAAGTGTGAGGGTCATACTATTAAACAACTAAAATCATCAAATTTGGTGGACATTCTAGATTCCATCTTAAATTTGCAGACTTATTTATCATTATCTGAGGTGCCATATTGCATGTAAGTTACCAAGTTCCTCACACAATTAGGAAACAAACTCTATTGCATAGATCAATATCACATTCAACCAACATGGTTCAAAGAAAATCCTACCTATAGTCCAACTTGTAATATCTTGCACTGCGTACTAAAACAGTCATAATGCAACATATCCCACTTGTGATACGCAATAACAGCATCGAACTTCTCCTATTCCAACCTGTTAATCAAGTAGAATATCATCAAAATTGTATGTGATACACTGAAAAAAAATACTAACTAGGAAGAATCAATTGCAAGTAATGTCCAACGCATATATATCTTGACTATAGCATATGAAAATGTGTGTAATCCAACAAAAGATATCTTTAAAATAAAATTTAATTATTAGCAAGTACCACGCATGGTCATTAAGTAGTACATCCACTACAAGAAAACTGTCTAAGTATACCGGAGTATCAATACCGGGCATTAAAAGCCCGGTATGGATAATAATATTTTATTTAAAAAAATTTTGAAATTGGATTATCCTTACCGGGCGAGTAGAACCCGGTAAGGATAATCAATTTTCCATACCGAGCATTCAGTGCCCGGTATGGATAACAATATTTTCTTTTAAAAAAATTTTGAAATTGGATTATCCTTACCGGGCGGGTCAGACCCGGTAAAGATAATCCATTTTCCATACCGGGTGGGTTAGGCCCGGTATGGAAGTAAAGTTATTATTACTGGGCGGGTTTCGCCTAGTAATGATAACTTCGTTATCCATACCGATCGGGTACCCGACCGGTATGGATAATTGTTTTAAATTTATAATATTTTTTTCTTTTTTAATTATACCGGGCAGGTTACCCGCCCGGTATGGATGTACTATTATCCTTACCGGGCGAAACCCGCCCGGTAAGGATATAAAATTTTGCCCTTTTTTTTTTTATTTCCCCCCTCCCATTTTCATTTTCATTTTCTTCTCTCTCTCTCTCTCTCTTTCTCTCACATGTCCTCTCTCCCAACCGTAGCTACCGCCGACAGATCTCGCCTATCGCCGACCGGTCGCGGCTCGGGAGCTTGCCGTTCACCTCGCCGTTCATCGCCGTTCGCCGATCTAGTGCCGATGAGTCTTCCCTCTCCTCCATTTCTTCTTCTCTTCTTCTTCTTCCTCTCTTCTTCTTCTTCTTCTCTTCTTCTTCTTCCTTTCTTTTTCTTCTTCTTCTTCTTCTTCTTCTGGCCGTGGGACTGGCCGGAACAAGTCAGACCGCGCGACGGCCGATTGGACTGGTTCCGACCGCCGGCGCAGCGGTCCCCATTTCTTCTTCTTCGATCTTCTTCTCCTTCTCCTTTTCTTCTCCATCTTCCGCAGCTGCAAGCTCTAGTCCGTTTCTTCCCTCGCAATCATGGTCGTCGGGTACACACATCCTCCCTTGCCCTTCTTCTTCTTCTCATCTCTTACTTGGTCATGTTTGAAGTTGGTAATGGCTAATTTCTTGTTTTGGTTTTGTGTAGAAAGAACAAAAGGATTTCCAAGGGCAAGAAAGGAGGAAAAAAGAAGGCGTGAGTGCTTCTTCACATCTTTATCTCTCTTAAAAATTGAATTTTCATATCTTTTTGGTTAGATCTGTTGAAAAAGCAGTCTTTGATTGTTTAAGTGGTTGTGTTGTGTGATAGTGCTGATCCATTTGCCAAGAAGGACTGGTATGACATCAAGGCCCCTTCGGTTTTGACTAACTTCGGTTCAGGGAAAGAATGTTTTGACTAACTTCTGGGTATAGTTGATGTTGGATGTTTAGTTAGCTCATGTGATTGTTTATTTTCCAACTTTTGCTTATGATGTTATGTTGATTATTGATGCAGGGGATGGACTTCACAACAGATTTTAAAATTATAATTAAAATCTTTTCCATACCGGGCAGGTGCCCGGTATGGATAATATTTATCCATGCCGGGCACCTGCCCGGCATGGATAAATGATTTTAATGCCGGGTCACTGGCCGGCATGGATAAATATTATCCATACCGGGCACATGCCCGGTATGGATAGAGCCAGTATTAATACCGGCGGCATCCATACCGGACGGGTTGCCCGGTATTGATACACATCCATACCGGGCAATGCCCAGTATGGATGAGCTGTTTTCTTGTAGTGATCTAGTCACAAAGATAAATATACTAAATAGTATAAATGTATTTCAAAAAGATATATATTTATTAGACTATCAGAATGTATTAATCCAATAAAATAAATATTAACCATGCGAAAATACTTATTCGTTGCATTGATTTAACAAATTTTCTTTTTTTTTTTGTCTTTTTCTTGGATAAAAACATTGATTTAACATGTACAATTTGTAATTGAAGAATATTCAAATTTTATCAAACTTTAAATGCCCCCAACTTTCAAAATTCTACGTAGAACTCTGTACAACATATCAATATACACACACTAGCATTTGCCGCTGATGTCCGATTCAAATACTCCACCAATTCTTTCTCAATCCTGCTCAGAATGAGTCAGCACAACCTCCATCCCTAGTTGAGACAATTGAACGGTACATCGGAGTTTTGGCTGGGTTCAGTTCCTACAAGCCTTCTTGTATCATTTGCCTGGGTCTTTGATGCGCAACAAACGTTTATCACTGTCTTAACAGAAGCTAGCAGACGCAACCTGGCACTGCACCCAACTTGGCGACGAGTCGTGCACTTCAGCCTCCCACATTTGCCAACTCTCCAGGAACTCATGGTCTTGGGATATGCCAGTGGACACATCAGTCATATCAGAATGGGTCCTTGAGTGTACAAGTACGCTAGTCAAAGGCCTTCCCGCATCGTCTTTCTTCATGGGATGTCTCGCGGGTGGTTCCATTTTGGCCGCACTCGCTGACTTGTCACTTGGTCGCAAAAACATGCTCTTTCTAACATGTCTAATGCTGTCTCTCTCTTCATTGTTCACCATCTTCTCCACTAACGTTTGAATTTACTCAGTCTTGAGATTCGTTAGTGGATTTGGTCGTGCAACGATGGGAACATCTTCTATTGTTTTATCAACCGAACTTGTAGGAAAAAAAGTGGCGGGGTCAAGTAGGTAATATTGGCTTCTTTTGTTACACGCTAGGATTTTTATCGCTACTGGCTATAGCTTATATAAATCGGGGTTCTTCTAGAGAACTATCAGTTTATACACATCAATACCAACAGTCATTTACTCTATGCTTGTCCTTCTTTTCGTTCGAGAGTCTCCTAGATGGCTTTTCGTGCAAGGACGAACAGAAGAAGCAGTGACGATATTAAAAGGTATTGCTCCAAGTAATCAAAACATATCAACCGTGAGCTTCTCAAACTTGTGTCTCGAGAGAGAGACACGGAATGTTGATTTTTACTCGGCAATCAAGCTTCTTGTGGAGAAAAAATGGCCTTTCAAGAGGCTATCCTTAGTAATGATTATTGCTTTTGGGATTGGTATGGTGTACTATGGCATGCCACTAGGCCTTCGAAACTTGTCATTCAATCTCTACTTGAGTGTCACATTGAATGCCTTATCGGAGCTATCAACTTCAATAATCACTTTCTTTCTCATAGAGAGATCGAATAGAAAAAGTTCAATACTAGGTTTTACGGTTTTGAGTGGGATTTGTAGTGTAATTCGTGTTGTGGCTGGCAACTTGTACTCAACATTGCAGATTGGACTGGAGCTAGTGTCTTTTTTCAGTGCAGGTACCGCATTTGGGGTTATGCTAATCTAAACGATTGAGTTGTTCCCAACATGTGTCCGGAACTCAGCGGTAACGATGTTGAGACAGGCGGTTGTGTTGGGCGGTGTAATCAGTCCGGTTCTGCTCGGTGCCGGGAGGGAAAATGGCATTCGATCGTTTGGGATATTTGGGTTGGTGATAGGGATTTGTGGTTTGTTTGTGTTAAGTCTACCAGAGACAAGGGACAGGACACTTTCTGATAACATGGAAGAAGAAGAATACAAAGAAAGAGTTGCATGTAATAATATTATCTAGGTTGAGGAACTGCATGCATTGTATCTTATCTCATTTTTGAAAAATATTTAAGTGTTTTGTTTTCATAATCTATTTGTATTCAAAAGCAATTGTGGAATAAAAATATTCTTGGCAAATGGCGACACATGTATGCATAAATCAATTGATAAGATGTGTATAGCTGTCTCTATCACACAGACAAAATTTTTGGAGTACAAGGGATGCCCCGTGCATACTAACTGAATTGTGTGGTCAATTTTATCGTATGACATTCAAGTAAAAGACATTCATGTCCATCCAACTGCAGTGTTCCTTTTCTATCATGCTTGTCGCATTTATGTAATTGTGTATTATAGTAGGCATCAAAATTTATTCTATACGTCCACCAATATCACTTATTCGATTCCACTATTAAATCACAAAAAATCCATCTGCTTTTTGTGTGACAGGCATGTATGTACTTTTAAAATGATATATCTATTACCTATACATAAAAAATGGGAAAAGGGTTGATGAATAATGACAGAATTCCATACCCCTAAATTTGTTTGAAGAGCGAATTACAATTTAGCTACCCAGCCGAAACTCTAATTCAAGCGGAGCAATTGTTTCGATATTATTGCAATTAACCCTCCCGCCGTTAGTGAATCTCTGTTAGAGTTAATTGATTGAGGGGTAAATTTGTCTTTTAATTTTATTTTAAAATAAATTTTCAAAACTTTAAAATAAATTAAATAAAAAAATTTTTAATCAGATCTCCACCGTCCATTTTAAGATGGACGGTGGAGATTGATTATAAAAAAAAAATAAAAAAATTAAATAAAAATCAAACACAATTCATTTTCTCTCTCATCCACACACACACACACACACTCTCTCTCTCTCTCTCTCTCTCTCTCTCTCTCTTTCTTTTTCATGCCTCAGACATCTCTTCTCTTTGTTGTCGCCATCCTCTCTCTGTCGTCCATCTTCTTCTCTTCTCTTCTTCTTCTTCTTCTTCTTCTTGGTTCGATTTGATTGTTTGAATCGAACCCATTGAAGGTTCGTTCGAACCCAGGAATCAAACCCAGATTTTCAGTTTCGATTCCTGGATTCGAATGAATCTTCAAATCGATTCTTGGGTTCGTTCGATTCATGGGTTCGAACGAACCCAGTGAATCGAACCCAGATTTCTGGGTTTGATTCACTGGGTTCGTTCGAACCCATGAATCGAACCTCTGGGTTTGATTCGAAGTGAACCCTATTGTAGATCTGGGTTGTGTTTTGTTTGAGAATAGAAAAGGGAAGAGGGGATCGGCGATGGTGATGATGGTGGATAAATCTTATGAAGAAGTTGAGTTTTTTTTTTTTTTTTGGTTTTGCTGGGATGACAGAAGTTCTGGGTTCATTCCGGTCTGGTCTGGCTTACGCGCGATGTCGAACTGGTCTGGTTCGACTTCGATCTGTCTTGGTCAGCTTCAGTTCATGCGCGGGTCGACGCGAGCTCCTCGGTCGACCGGCTGAGCTGATGGTCGCCGTCGTCGTCTGGTTCTGCTCGGCTTTGTGTCTTCGATTCCCCGTGACCTCTACTCGGCGACGATCTGATCTGCAGTTGGTTAGGCGAGCTTCACGGCGTCGGGCTGAGTTGGATTGGCGGCAGCTCCCTCTTATTATTATTATTATTTATTTATTTATTTAATTTTTTATTTTTTATTTGATGGTTGATGAAAGTGTTTGAAGAAAAAAAATTAGAAAAATAATTGAAAAAAAAAAAAGTGTGGAATGAACCCAGAATTCTGGGTTCATCAAATGCACCCACCAGAAAACTGGGTTCATTCGAATGAACCCAGTTCGTACCCATTAAACCCAGATTTCTGGGTTCTAAGAAGAAGGAAAAGAAGAAGAAGAAGAAGCGAAAGAAAAAAAGAATAAGAAGAATGAGAGAGAGACTGTGACAGGAGAGATGATGAGGAAGGGAGAAGAAATTTTTAATTTTTTATTTGGTCAACGGGGTCAATTTCAATAATCAAGGGTAATTTCGTCTTTTTATCGATTTGATACTGTTCACCATCAAATATAACGGAATCTTCCTAACGGCAGGGGGGTAAATTGTAATAATATCGAAACAGTTGCTCCGCTTGAATTAGAGTTTCGGCTGGGTAGCTAAATTGTAATTCGCTCTTGTTTGAAAATGAAATCCAATTTTGCCCTTGATGAATATAAACAAACTACTACAGTAAAAAAGATAAAAAAAGTAATACAAAGTTAAATACTTGTTTGTGTCGGAGAACGAAAAAACATTCAGAGTCATTGAAAATTGTGTATGGCTGGGAGTGGTGATGAATACTTGGAGTGTGGTGATGAGATGAGACTTAAAAGGTTTTGTCAATAAATTCTCTTCGTCCACATTATTTTCACTAAAAATGTTCACTTTTTCTTCTTCTTCTTCTTCGTGTAATCAAAAACCCTGGATTTCGAAAACAGTGTCGTTTTGGAGTCGAAAATGGGAGATTTGACGAGGAAGCCAGTAAAGAGGAAGAGGGCAGTGCCGGCGATGGCGAAAGAGGAAATAGTGTCCGAATTGGGGATCTGTTCGACTGGATTTCTGTTCTGTTGTCACTTGAAGTTCCAATAACCAAACAAAGAGGTTCATGTTTCTTGTACCCTTTGCTCTCCTTTGAATGTTTCGACAACCCATTTTGCTGCTGACTAGGTAAAGATACAAACTCTCACTCATTCAAGTTTATGTTTTTTTGTTTATTTTTGGGTGATTAGAGATTTAAATTGTAAAAAAAAAAAAACTTGATCTTTTGAAAATATGGTTGTTTGTCTTTGGTGGATTTTTTTTCTTTCGCTTGTTTATTTGTATTTTTATATTGGTTTTTTTGTTTAGTTGATGAGGAATTGGAAGAAATTAAAAAAAAAAAAAAAAAAAGACAAAGAACAAAGTTTGTTTTTTTTTTTAATAAATTTTGTTGTGTTTGATATAAAGCAATTGAAAAATGAATGTTGGGTGGAAGGTATATTGATTATTTGTTTGTTTTTCAAGGGAAGTTACTGTACAGAGGATTGAAGAAAGCCAAGAAAGAGAGAAGGTGCATTGCCAAAGAGCGCATCAGCAAAATGCCTCCATGCACAGCTGACAAACACAGCTCTATTTATCGTGGAGTTACCAGGTAACTGTTTTTACATGTAGAATTGCTATGATATGATTGGTTGTCTGTTGATCTCTCAACATCAGTGGTTACATATGTCCTTTACTAGTATAATAAATATGGGGATATGTCGTTGAACCGGGCACAGAGGGAGTTACTTTGTCTAATTAGGTCCACCTTAACGGGCATCACTTTTCTTTTTAATTTTAATTTATGTGCATGTCATTGATTCATTAAATCAATTAAGTGAGAAACATTAACCAAGCTTTTTTTTTTTATAAAGAACATTAACCAATCTTTGGAATAAAAAAATTAAAATAATATCTGTTATATATATTAATCACCACTCTTCCACACTTTTATATAATTTTAAGCCTCGGACTCAACAATGGAACATTCATATTCAAAATAGAATTCACATTAGGTGAGGGTGTTTTATTATAAAACTATTCTAATTCATGTTGAATACATAGGCATGAACCAACATCAATAATAATATGTAAATAAATTAATACTTTAAATCGATTTATAGCTCTTAGAGGAAATTGATGTCTACTCTCTTCTCAGCTCAGGCAAAAGTTTCTGAGCCATGGAAAAAGTAGGGAACTGCATTAGTGTTAATTAGAATCATAATGCATAAATGATGTATATTCTTTATTAAGACCAGGTGATTTGAGTAAGATGGCTGTTACATTTCTGGATGCTACTAGTCAAGGTATGAGTTGGACATTATGTGTAATTGATTCCTGCTTGTGAGTTATATAAATATACGTATACATATGAAGGTTTCGTTATACGTGATAAAAAATATCTTTAATTAACACACTCATAATTATTTTTTTTAATTTTTTATTACACTGGTATTATATATACCGTATAGTTTATCAGACGCTTTACTTCAGACTCTCTGAGATGTGGTCTGAAACTGAGTTCCCAAAATCGGAAGAAGAGACCCACATCACATAAAAAAATTACCCCCGCCTTCAAAGTTTTGGGTGTAGATCGAACCATAAACGTCTGGTTGATGGGCCAAATTCCATGGGCTAGGGTGGATATATAGATAAATTTCGTTATATGATTAGAAGATACATTTAATTAATTATTCGTAAAATATTATAGATAAATTTCTATATATCAAAGTGTATATATGGAATATTATGACAAATTAAATTGACAACAAAAAATGAAACCAAGGGAACTTTGTGGCACCTACGTGGCTCTCTACCAACATGCATGAAAATTTGGGAGGCATGTGTCTTATGGTAGCACTGCTCAACACATCGGCTGATCGGCATGATCTTAAAAGTTTCCGTGGGCTTTTAAGAGAGTTAATTATCGATCGGTTTTTCTTTTTCATTTTTTTTTGAACATAGTTAATTATCGGTTTTTAAACACTATAAATACCCTTTTACTACTGCAAGTGAATTGATATTGTGTGAAAAGCATCAATTTTCGTTTGATATTGTTCATTGTGAAAATAGCTAGAAGGTGAAGTAGAACAGACTAAAAATTAGAAAAGAAAGATGAAAAATAAGAAAGTATACAAAAAATCACAAAAGGTTCCATATGTATTGTCACTATGTCCACTATTTAACCGACACATAAGGGAAAATTAATTATAATTTTTAGATAAAAATTAATTAAATTTGATAGAGCAATAAGAATAAAGACATATTAATAATATCATATCCTGGTTCAAATGATATAACTCTCCGTCGTTTATAATCGAAATGTTTTTATTATAAATAAAAATAACTAAATAATATGAATTGTGATTATTCTTGATAAATTTTAACATATTTCTTATCTATTTGATATCTTATCTATTAACTATATATAAAAGGGGAAGAGGGGCTGTGAATAGTGACAATTCCACTCTCCTGAATTTGTTTGAAACTGAAATGACATTTTTACCCTCTATTAACTATATATCCTCACATTCTTCTCAATCAACGCAATCGTTCTCTCTCTTCTCCTCCTATGTGCATCCGCTACTTTATGCACAATCATTCTCTCTTCCTTCCTGCCATTTGCATCCGCTACTTCTAATTTATATTTTGTTTTTTACTTTTAAATTTTTTCAGTAAGATATGGAAAACAAGCGATCTTTCATGGAGAGTCGGGTTGGGAGGCGGCGGCGGCAGAGATGGAGGCCGCGGGAGAGGAGGCTGTTTTGGCGACGACGGGGCCAAAGGAGGTGCTTGCGGTTATGGTGCTGGCTTCCGTGACGAAAGACCTCCAGCAGAAGTTTCGGGTCAGTGTCCATTCTTCTCTTTAACTAAATTAGAGTTTTTCAATCTTCATATTGATTGCTTCAAATTCAATGAGTGTTCAACACAAGATTGTGAATTGGTGTCACAAACGAGAAGAAGCGAAAATCAGAGATGGGTGCACAGAAAAAAGGTGCATCTAGGGTTTCAGAAGAGTCGGATGCCCTTGCTCACCAGCCATTGCAAGGTATCCTTTCAGCTGATAGTTTTGCCGCCAAGTTTCGACTCATCACCCTTGAACGCCCAAGTTTGTTCCTTTTTTTTTTTTTTTTTTTTCTCTATTTTGATGTTTTTGTGTTGATTTTTAATGAATTTGTGTATTTGCTTATATGGATATGGATATGTTTATGTGTTCTTGGTGGTTCTAATTGTGGTTTTGTATTGAAAGTGTTGCCCTTTTTGGTGATCCAGTTGTGGTGTTGTTTCTACTGTGACAAGATTTTAGTTTAGAACTACTTTTTAGGATTGGATATGGTGTTTTGTAATTGGTCTTTATATGCATGAGAATGTGTTACGATTAGTTCATGTACTTAAATGGGTGTGTTTATGTGTTCCTGGGGCTTTTGTATTGAAAGTTGTCTTTTTTGGTGACCCAGTTGTGGTGTTATTGCTGTTGTGACAAGATTTTAGTTTACAAGTTAAGAACGACCTTTTAGATTGGATATGGTGTTTTGTTATTGTTGTGGTGGTGTTATATGCATGATTATATGTAAATTTTTGGACAATTAGTTCGTGTACTTAAATGGGCGTGTTTATGTTTTTTTGAGGTTTTGAATTGTGGTTTTTGTATTGGAAATTCTATATGTTTTGATGACTTAATTGTTTGCTGCTCTGAGAGAATATAGTTTAGAACAAGTTTTCAGAATTTTGTTTCTGTTATTGTTGTGATTAGAATTATGGTGCAGATTCATGTGGTAACATAAAAATGTGTATATATGCATGATTCTGTGTTAATTTTAGTTCTTGTACTTAAATGGGTGTGTTTATGTGTTTCTGGTGCTTTGCATTATGGTTTTTGTATGGAGAGTTCTATATTTTTGGTAACTTAATCATTGTATTATTGCTCTAAGAAAATTTAATTTAGAACAACTTTTAAGGATTAACTATGGTGTTTTATTTTTGTTATTGTTGTGATTGGAAAGATGATGTAGATTTGTGCAGTGACATGAATGCATACATGTATATGTATGATTATAGTTTAAGTGTTCAAGAATTAGTTTATTTACTTAAATGGATATGTTTATGTGTTCTGATGCTTCAAATTGTGGTTTTTATATTCAAAGCTTTGTCTTTTTGGTAGTGCAAATGTGGTATTACTGCTACTCCAAGATAATTCAGCCTCTACATGGCCGCTTCACTTTGGCTATCAACTCTAGGCTTTTGAGGTTATATTTTCGTTGATTCTCTATTCTGCTTTTTGTGTTGTAATTTTGTAATGTATGTGAAGTGAAAACGAATAGTTTTATTGATAATATATAAAGCAGTTTAGAATTTTCGACTTTTTTTTTTATAATGGCCAGCAAATAGTCCATGTTCGTTATAATATCAGACTCAACACGCTAACAAATAGAGAAACACAAACCAACATCAGAATTTGCTCAGGATTTCTATTTTTATGTTTTGGTGAGTGCTTCATGCATATGCTCATGGTTTTTGCTCATAAAAAAAGGCAAATTTCAGTCACCTTAATTGGGACAGAGTGTTGGGATTTTAAATGTTTGCTTTGCGTGTTTTGATGGATTGGTTTTTTGACATCTTAGAGAAGAATAGCTTTTTTGGCTATTATGTGAACTGTTGGTTCACTGTATAGAAATATCATGATTCTAGAACTCATAAAATTGAATTACATGTTGATTGCTATTGTTCAAAACAAAGTGTGTGTGTGTGTGTGACATTTAGTGTTTGTCACATCTATCAACAGTTTGGTATTTCGGATATTGATTTATGGGATATTTTGTTGGATTGGAAGTATTAAGGTCATGTTTTAGTGCTCTTTTCATTTGTAGATATCTGAGTCTTTAGAAGTTGAGTTTCTAAAGCTAGGGGGAATTAGATGTGGCAGCCATATGGAGGCAGGGAAAGATGTTTACTGGTTATATTATATCGTTTAATTTTAATTTTTTTTATTATCCTTTGAATTCTATTTTTATATTTTCTAAAATGTAAGCTAGGCTCATAGCCATTGCCTTTGGTGCTTGTGGTTATTAACAATGTCTATAGTTGCATAGGTTCGTTTTAGTTAGGGAATGGCTTAACGCCAGATTAAGGACCTAGATGTGCTTGAGATTAGTTTTTTATATGCAAAGCTTCTGGTTAAAATAATATCGAAACAAATATTACACATCGAATGTTCAGAAATAGTAACTTAACAGGTTTCATTTTGTTGAATATTTGTTGATTTGGAGTATTGCCATTTGCATTTTTATTGGCAAATGTTGTAGTTTTGGTTGTGCTAATTTCTCATGAAGATCAAATTAATGATGTAATCTTTGGAGATGAAGGCGTATTAAAAGGTATTTACAGAGCATTTTCTAGCAACTGTTAATATAGAATTGGCTCACTTTGTTGATTTACTGATTATGTGACTTACTGGATTTACAAGGTTACAAAAAGACACAATTATAATTCTTTGTTCGACTGTACTGCAATTGTATGTTTAGAAACTAGCGAAGCTATACTTATTTATATGCGGTAATTTTTTTGTTTTTGGTAGAGTGAAGAAGCTATACCCCTTTCAAGGAGCATCATTCTAGCAATGTACTGGGTTATTTGGTAAGAAAGAATTAAAAGGATTTTTTAATACTTAGGATGAGAATATATTCTTTTATATGACAGAAAGTTGGGTTCTCTGTCTTTATTTGGACATCTGTCGCTAAAATAGGGGCTCTCTATTGTAGTAATATCTCTAAGGATTTTGTTGTTATAATTTCTTCGAGTACAAGAAAGAAAGTGATATCACTATAAATTATAAATAATAATATTTAATTAATAATTTGTTTTAACCTTAAAAGTTATTGGATAAAAAAAACGAATATAAATTTAAGCACGTGCTGCCAAAACTAGTACTCTATATAAAAAATGGGAAGAGAGGCGTGAATAGTGCAAAAATTCCACACCTCGACATTTGTTTGAAAGTTAAATTACAATTTTATTCTCACTCACCCATCTAAACCAAATTGCACCGTCACCATCACTAGCTCGCCCGTCAACCATCAAAACCAGACTTCACCATCTCGCTGGCCTTCACTCTCTCATACCTTGACTGCTTCGGCCTAACAGTGGAGCCAGCTCCGTCTGACAGTACTTCTAGAGGCAGAGATCCGGTCGCCGCCTACAGGCCATCGAGGCGGATGAGACCTTGATGGAGAGGCAGAAGGTGAAAATATAATTTGTGGATTTTTTTCTACTTTTTCTTTGTAATTTGTGGGTTTTTTTTTATGATATAATTTGTGGGATATGTATTGATTTTGATTGAAATGGATGACAGTTTGGGTTGATATTGTGATTAATTGTTAGTTTTATATATATATATACACACTTTGAAGGTGAATTGAAGATGAACATGAAGATGGGTTTGGCGGCGGGGATAAGGGAGCCAGTCACGGTGGTGGCTTCCGTGACGAAGGACGTCTAGCAGAAGTTATGGATCAGTGTCCATTCTTCCATTTAACTCTTTTTTCGTTTGCTTGAGAAAAATGTATGAAGTAGAAATAATAAAGTTGAGATTTTTATTCAGTTATGCTATCGAAAACAAAGATCAAATATAGGTTCTATTTAACTAATTGGTATATGTTTTTGATGGCTTGAATTGGTGGAGAATATATGTGTTGTTTGAATGGTAGCTTGGAAGTAGTTGTTTTATTTGTGAAAATAGCTGAAAAATGATGACTTTATGCTTTCAAAAGCAGTGAAATCGCATTAACAACGCTTATATTAAAAAAAAAAAGGAATAATTAATTAATAACTAGTCTTCTTGTGTTATACATGTCAATTCCACTTACATGTCTATCACTTTAATTAGTATTTAATTTGATTAATTCCTCATCTATGTTAGTTGCAACAGCTAATATCAATTCATCAACAACTCATCTTCAACATATATATACAAAATAAAATAAAGTCCACACCATTAGCATGATCATTAATGAAGCAACAAATACTAAGAATAGGAACTGAAATACAGATTCTTCTTCAATGACAGATTCTACACCCTTCAAGCACTTGTTGAAGACATGAATTTGGAAGCAGTTCACAATTATACAAACACATAATTCAAGGACAGCCTTGTATGGCAGATGCACATGTAAGTCTTGTACTGGGCCAAATTGGGCCTGATTACATGATACGTTTGAAGGGTGGGAATGTGATCTTAGCTCAAATTAGGCAAACGGTGTTGTTTTAATCTTCTTTTGGGCCGAATTGGGCCCAATAACGTGATACTGGTACAAAATACTTCATGGAATCACAATGTGGCTCAAGTCATAGTTATAAAAAATAATATATAATTCCATGACCAATACAAAGTTGTGAAAAATAAAATATATAATTCCATATGATCCACATTTAGACCACAAATGTGAATAAAATAGCTTTTTATCTGATTATTTGGTAATACGGACCTCGAATTAATCATAGTATATTGTACATAGAATAATTATGTGAATATATATATTAGCAGCTTACCTTTCTTTTTTATTTTCTAATATTAGGTCAGATAACAGTTTGGGACCTTATATGAAAAAGAATACTATTGTGTAGTTGAGAATACTACTTCTAAAAGTTAGGTAAAATCTACCCATATTTAATAGTAAAATGGCCCACATTTTTCTATTTTTTATGGATATTGCGTCTTGAACCTGCCCTTTGCAGTGGGTAGGGCTTTTACCTTTTTTATTTTTTATTTTTTTAATTTTATTTTGTTGAAAACATGTACCAACCACCATCATGTGCATAATGCAGATGCCTAGCGACGTCAATAGCATCCACCCATTAAGAATATTGTCTATTTGGGTCATAAGTTCATGGTTTGAATTATATCTGAAATTTTTGAGTTAAGAATAATTTTTTCATACAATATGAATAATTTTTTCATTTTTAAAAGTTTTAATTTCACAAAACACATCATAGGTTCTGATTAAAAATGTTCGTTATGTAACACGGTAGTGATAGGTGTAAGGAAAAAAAAAATTCACGTGCATAACTGACACGAACTATTATTTGGAGCTTTGGACAATGTGCTGGGAATCCGTAGAGAATATTATGCGGCGAATGAAGGGACATTAGTCAGATTTTCATTTGATGTTGTCACATGACCTGCTAATTAAATAATTGAGCAGTTAGGTTTTAAATACTTCGGTCAATAAATTATTATTATTATTATTACTATAAAAGAGTTGAATCTCAGTGGTATCAAAATTTTAGAAGATTTTTGTTTATGCATCGTAATTATTTTTTTTTTTAAAAAAAGGGTAGAATGACTCGAACGTTTTGCCCATTCCCCAGCATTGAATATTAAATTCGAATGAGAGAAAATTAGGGGTGACAATCCAGGTTGATAAGTCAGGTTAGACACAACACAAATATGACACGATTAATAAACGGATTGAACCCATTCGACACGAACATGACACGATAATAAACGGGTCAATATAAAAACGATATATTAACCCGTTTATTTACGGATCATTTATTGACTCATTTAGTTAACCCGTTTAATTGACTCGTTTAACTAACTTATTTAATTGATCTGTTTATGAATTTAATCATATTTAATATATTTACATTTTAATTCACATCTAATAAAAAATAAAAATAAAATACACAAATACAATCCAAAATCTAAAAACACAATCATCCACAAATACAATCCAAAACCTAAAAATATAATCATCCATAAATACAATCCAAAATATAAAAATACATCCAAAACATAAAATTATAAACATCCACACAAATGAGTGTAAGAAGATGAAGAAGAGATGGAAATGCGGAGAGGTGACGCGGTGTCATGGAGAGGAGACACGGTGCGGTGGAGAGGAAACACAGCTACCACGAAAAGAAGGAGAAGAATGAGAAGAAGGGACCTGTGTGCCGGCATCGACGTGTAGATGGTGGACAACGTGTGAGCAGATCTGGTCAGGCTCAGCTGCTGCTCATGGAGAAACCAAAAAATGTGGCTACCACGAGAATAAGAAAAAGAAGGAGAAGAAGGGATATGGTGTCGGCGAGTGGACGATGGATGGTGTGTGAGCAGATCTACTCAGGCTCGGCTACTGCTCATGGAGAAATTAGAAAATTGAAATGTCTCAAATGAAATGAGAATGTTAGGGTTTTCACTTTTGAAGGATATATATATATATATATACACATATACACTATTAAAATTACATTAATACCTCTATAATATAAAATTACTATTTTACCCTAGTTAAACGGGTCAACCCGTGATACAATAATGGCAACATGAACCCGACACGATTATTAAATTGGTTAAATAAGTTGCCCATTAATTTACCAAACCCGTTAATACTCAACCCTAACCCGTAATATTCTTATCTAATTCGTGTCGACCCGTCATGTTGGATTTCAAATTGCCACCCTTAGAGAATACACTTGTAAGTTGTAATTCTAAGACGAATTTTATGATTAAAGATTTGGTAAAAGATTTGATTTCATTGTAATTCCACTCTCACTTACGCTATTTTATAATTTATTCACTCTATCACAGAGAATTGGCCCTACATATTTCATGTCTATAGCAAACCAACCACTATAATTAACATAGAATCCACAACAAGATGTAACATTAAGGATACAAAATAAGCAATGACAGAGCGTATGTTCCGGTGAATGTTAATACATAATAAAAGGACAGTCAAATTAATTATTTATTTCGACGTATTTGTGTTGTCGATAGGAATCACGTGGTTTTTTGTATTTCTTTTTTTTTTTTGAAAAAATGATTTTTTTGTATTAATTCACAATTGTTTGTATAAATATATATTATATATGCAATTCTTTAACATATCGTTAACAGAAATGCATACACCAAAAAATTTACTTTTAAATTGTATTGGATCGTAATGTTGTCTTTCCTTAGATTAGATAAATATAATATCATATAGACTGTAGATAAGATAATTTTATTCACGCCAATCATATTGGAGTAATTCCACATTGAACACAGAATATAATAGTTGCGGCTTGACCATACCCAATTTATATTTCGAAAGTTATTATAAGGTATTATAATACTAATGATAAAGCAGTTGATCAAATTAAATACTTTCAAATTCTCAAAAAAGATTACATATTTTCAGAATCTATGTTCAGAACTGCTTACTTCATAAAAAGACCACATATTGATAAATGAGCAAATTGCACAAAACCTTATAAGATATATCAAAAAGAACCGAAAACACATTTATCTTTTTATTACCAAGTCGCGATGCCGTTGGTCCAATTTGGTCAACTTTAATAGTTGACCAGAATTTTTAGATAAATGACTATTTTATTCATGAATAATAAAAAAATAAATAAAGATTTAAAAACAAAAAAATTTAAAAAAAATTCACTTTCCGTCATATAAGAATTAATTTAAAAATAAAAATTAAATTTTTTATATTTAAAAATAAATAAATTTTCTTAAAATAAAAACAATGGATGTTTAAATTGGATGGTGGAGATCCAATTCATCTTCCACCTATTCATCTTAACCAACATCTCACACCATCCATCATCATCAGACCATCATCTCGCACAAAAAAAAAAAAAAAAAATCATCAATCATTAAACCAACATCAACTATCATCTTCATTTTTTTTTAAAAAAAAAATAAAAAAAAAATCAACTCATGTAGATATGGATTCACTAACGATTCTTCAATGAACATAGGTGCTTAAGTTCGTTCGTCTTCTTCAAACAAACCTAAGTGGCCTAAGTTCGTTGAAGAACAAACCCAGGTGGGACTTGGGTCCATTCTTCTTTGAACAAACCCAGGTTGCCTGGGTTTGTTATTTGATGATCTGGGTTCCAAGATCCATATTAGATTTGGGTTTTGAAACTAGATGAAATTTGGTTTATTATTATTATTATTATTATTTCGATTTGTGATTTTTCTGTCTTGAGATAATGTTGGTTTTGAATTGATTTTGAAGATGAAGATGATTTTGTGAGTGTTGTTTGTTTAATCTGGTTTTGAAGATAAAGATGGTTTTAAAGATGAAACCTCAACTTTAATCTGGTTTCAAAACAACTCTTCATTGTTGAAGAGTAGATTCATTGTCATTTTTGTATTTTTCAAAATTTTTAAGATTTTTTTTTTATTTTTTTCAAACTGTTGTAAATATCTGATATGGTTTTCTGTCACATTTTTTTTTTTAATTTTTTTTTATTAATGGCCAAAATGATCATTTAGCCTAAAATCTTGATCCATTGTTAAAGTTAATAGAAGTCAACTGATGGCGTAGAGGTTTAAAATAATAAAATGATAAATATGTTTCCCCTTTTTTTAAGCATACCTCAAGAGGGTTTTTGTGTAATTTGCTCTTGATAAATACTATTGGACATGAAAAGCCAATTAGTTTATGCCAGCAGGTAGAGCAGAGCAAACAAAAGCCTATCAAGGCCCATCTGCATTCTTATATGACTAGCCCAATTGCTGAAGCTTAAATTCTCAACAGGGTTACTAAACACATCCAATAAACGCATCATGGTAAACCAGTTTACTTATTATAAATCGTCCAAAATCAGGAGTCAGGAATTACCGTTTATTACTCTTTTTCTCTTTATTCCTTCCCTTTTATTAATCTAACTCAACACAAAGTGCTTTTATTAAGTGGTAAACAAGATGTTGCAGATATTAATAATATTTCAGTCCATCTTTGGCCATACGCATGTTCTCTTATTTTAAATGATTTTGTTTAGTTCATGAAGATATGAAAAGAATGAACTCATTCCTCTCAGATACCTAACTATTTATTTTTAAGTTTATTTTACTGCCAAAATTGGGACTCCAGCAACAGAACTGCAGAACTTTTCACCATATTACAGGCTGTATGGGATGTTTTCTTTATGTATACTCTAATTTTTGTCTAGAAAAGAAAATTCTACCAATTAAAAATATAAACTTTGTTCAATCATTACGTTAATAATATGAATTGGTTGCACACATAGCCCTGAAGTTAAAAAAAAACAAAACAAAAACAAAAACAATAATTGTCTACTAAAAATTTATTCATGATTCTTTGCTTCTAATTTTTATTTTAGAGTAATTGAAATAGGAAAGGTAATAGGTGGAATCAGGTAAAAAAATATAAAACAGAGAATGCACAAGAGATCAATCAAATTAATTTTGATACAATAAATTGTCTGCACGACTCAATTCTTCGTCACATCCTCAAATTTCTCTCCGCAAAATATGCTGTACAAACATGTGTTTGCGCAAAGAGGTGGCAGAATTCATTTTATGGTGATAGATCAATCTCTTTACATATTGACTACACCAATAAAGTTTGCAAATTTCATGAATAATCTCTTTACACAAACATGTGATCTCGTAAAGAGGTGGCGAATATGAAAATCTCTTCATTTTGATGGTGCTGGATCGATCTCTTTCTACACCAATAAAATGTGCAAATTTCGTGAATTATCTCTTTACACACACAAACAAGTGTTCTTGTAAAGACGTGGCAAATATGAACATCTCTTCATTTGGATGTTGATGGATTAATCTCTTTATAGATAGACTACACCAGTAAAGTGTGTAAATTTTATAAACAATCTCTTTATACATACGCAAACATGTGTCCTCGCAAAGAGGTGACATAATTTATTATACGATGTTCAGAAAATTTTGACCCATCATAACTCGCATGGAGATAAAGAAGCTTGAGTGGTAGGACCGCACTCTAAATTTTTATCAAATAATTCACCATTGGTCCCCAAATTTTGATATCCCATTGATGTTGAGCCCACGTATTGAAACCCCATCCATTAAATAATTAACATTGGACCACGATTTTTTTTTTTTTTTTTTGACATTATTGGACCACAAATTTGGAACACTCAAATTCATCAAAAAATTGACCTTTCATATCGTACAAAAAAAATTGACCTTGTTCATATATTTTATGTTTAATTAATTCATTAATTTTATCCAGGTAAACATATATGTCTAATTATATTTAGTATAACACCATAATTTCCCTTGGACTATATTTGTGTTTATCCAGAATCCAAATTGGAAGTGTTTTTCAATTGATTATATTTGAAATATATATGTTCATGTTTATCTACATATTGAATTGGATGACTTTTTCAACAGACTCAATGTTAGGAATACTATTAGGATTTTTCAAGATCTTAAAAGGGGAACCTTCATTTTAGTCCCTAAGTTTCACGAAATATCAAAATTTTAAACATCTATTGGAAACAACTCTTTTAATCCCTAACTTTTCCAAAACGTTTCAAAATGGTTCAAATCGGTAGTCAACTAACAGTCAAACTAACCAAAAATTTGAAAAAGACTCAATTACCCCTTATAACTTAAAATGACTGTTTTACCCTTAATAAAATTAAAATATTATATACCATCTAACCAATGAAAAGTTGACACATATACACGTAATAATATATTTTTTAAAAAAATCTTATTACTTTTTTTTCGTTTAAATTAAACAATAAATTAATACAAAAACAGATTTTAAAAAAAAAATCAATTTTAAAAATATTAAATTAAAAAATAAAACAAATTAAAAAAAAAATAAATTTCTTAATTTTTTCTTTTTCTTCTTTGATCTGGAATCAAGGTCAAACCTATCTCTTATCTCTTTCGTTCTTCTTCGTCTCATCCGCCTCCTCCGCCTCCCTCTCCTCTGTCCCTTCTCTTTCATCTTTAGTCTCTTCTGCTCAGATTCACTCTCCCTTCTCCATCGAACCCGAATGAAGCCTCGAACCCAGACGAAGACGACCAAACCCAGATGAAGCCTCTCTTCGTCTGGGTTGGGTCTGGGTTCGATTGAACCCAGACCGAACCCCGACGAAGGCTCTCTTCACCTGGGTTCGATCGAACCCCGACGAAGCCCTTTGTCGGAGTTTGATCGAACCCAGCTTCTTCATGTGGGTTCGACGAGCCCAGACGTTCGATTTTTTTTTTTTTAAGTGGTTTTGATTTTTTTTTTCTTAATATTGTTGTTGTTGTTGTTGTTGTTTGATTGTTATGTTGTTGTTGTTGTTGTTGTTGGGTTGTTTGGTGTGTTGAAGATGGTGGAGATCCAATCTGGTGGATCTCCATTTTTTATTTATCTTTATTTTTTTCATTTGTTTTATAAAATTAATTTTAATAAATTATTTAAATTAATTTGTTCTCTATAAAAAGACTATTTTACCCTTTCCATCTAAATAATCTGTCACGTTGACCGTTAATTGTCTAACGATTTGGACCTTTTTGAAGAGTTTTGGAAAAGTAAAGGATTAAAAGAGTTGTTTCCAATAGATACTTAAAATTTTGATATTTCATGAAACCTTAAGGACTAAAATGAAGTTTCCCCATCTTAAAATGCTAATCAAGATTTTAAATTTTCAAAATAATAGACGTTGTTTAGATATATTTTTGAGATTTTGAATTTAAAAACCATAGTTCAAATTGCTTAAGATTTTGAACTTGAAAACAAATATTTATAATTTTTTTGCTTATATTTAATCCTTTTAATACTCTATCCCTTTTTTGACCTCAGACAACAATTTTCACAAAAACATATTTTTGATATAATTATAAAGTAACCGAAAATCTGTTAACATTAATCATTAAAATTATCAAGAGATTAATAAAAAAAAAAGGAAAAAAGAAAATTTCGCACATAAACTTATAAATATATAGTAGGACTCAAACTCGTATAATAAATATGAAGAGAATGTGTGCTAATCACTTAAACCATATAAGAATATGCTCAATTAAATATAACTCAGAATGAAGTAATAGTCAAATCTCTATTTTCATACAATAGAACATGGGAATATATATACGTACATATATTCAAAGGAAGATGAAACTATTTGGCCTGATTTGGTGCATGGAATAAAATTGAATTATTTATATGAGATTAGATTGGATTGAATATGATTGGATGAGATAGGATTAAATGTTATCCTATATTTAGTCAAATATAAAATATGATTAAAAATAGTGGACACAAACTTGGGTTTTAAGTAAATTTTCAAGGATTTTATCGAAATTTCCCTACAAAACCTTCTCTCTTCCACGAGCAGACCTTCTCTCCTCCACCACCATCACCCTCCCCCCTCTTTCATCGCCCTTCACCCTCAACTTTATTTCCTTGTCCGGGTCAGGTTTTGATGCAGAGATGAGATGCGGAGCTTCTTGGAAAGCCTAAGAACATAGATGGTATGTTGGAAGAGCTTAGTGGTATGGTGGAGGTTATAGAGCTACCGAGTTTTGGGTTTGGTGGATTTGTAAAGGTGGAAGATCTTGGATCGAACGCGGTGGATGGAGGACTAGAGGGAGGAGATGGCAGAAAGAATGGTGGAGAAGGCATGGTCGGCGTCATTAAGGGAAGAAAGCTGATTAAGCAGGTTGATGTGGTGAGAGAGCACGTCGAAGCGAAGCTGATTCTTGAGGAGGCGAACGATGTGGTAGAGAAAGATGAGATCCAAGTAAAGAGAGAGATAGGATATTTTTAAACCACGAGTTCAATGGGTTTCATTTATCCCAATCCAGTAGAATAAAATTGGGAGGGAATAATTTAGTAAAGGGTGATTTGATTGCACCAGGTTTGGATAAATTTTTATCCAAACCCAATCCCAACTTGTGAAACAAACGGGTCCTTTAATTGTATTTATTATTATTGAATGGATGTTTAAAGTACACATTTTATTGATGCTTATCATCAATAAAAAGTGTACTTTTAAAGTTTGAACACTCGTATTCATCAAAAAGTTGACCCTAAAATTCAAACATTCAAATCCATCAAAAGTTGATCTTTCCCATCAGACAAAAATAATTGATCTAGAGTGAGAAAAACCTAATCTTGATGTCCCTCCTAAAAAGAAAACATATATTTATAATTTCTTTTATATTTGACCCTTTTAGTACTCTATTTCGTATTTTAATTTAGACAAAAAATTTCATAAAAAAATATTTTCTATATAATATAAAATAATAAAAAATTTATTAATAGTCAAGATGGTCAACATATTAATTAATCATAATAATAATAAAAAATTCGCATATAAATATATATAGTGGGACTCAAACTCTTGTAACAAATATAAATAACAAATGTACTAATCAATCATAGGAGAATATGCTCAATCACATATAACTCGAATTAAATCTCTGTTTTTAGACTCACGAACATGGGAATATACAGACTTACATATATTGAAAAGAAGATGAGACTATTTGAATGCATTTATTATTAGTGAAAGATTTTTTTTTTTTTTAAATATATTACATCTCCTAATACTAGGTTAGATGTCTATCGAGATCTATTGATAGAGTCTGCTTAGTGAATAGTGCAAAAATATATTTCCAAAACCAGAAAAGGGCTATTCACAAACAAGTGAGAAAATTATCACCTACTTTGGCCATCGAGGATCAACCTTTCATTAGAAAGCAGGTGAGGTGAGCTTTATCCACTAGGCCACTTATCGTCCTCTAGTGAATGGTTGTTTAAAGTATGCATTTTACTGATAATTATCATCAACTGCACGAGATCCATGCACCACATGCTAGAAAATGATTCAAAGAACCAATCATTGAATTGATTCTGTATAATTAATTACATTAATATACTTTGTGCTTGTTGCTAATTCAAGAAAAATAAAAATGAGAAAAAAAAAAGATATATAGGATTATGTACATTTACTTCACGATTTTTTTGTTATAATTATTCAAATTTGTAGCTTAGACAGCGATATAGTGGTAAATAATGTTGCCCACTCACTTTCTCATCTAGAGGTTATGGGTTTTACATCCGTCATTCCCCCACAATTTGTGGGTTTCTCTCCCTCATGCACTGTGAGATACACCCCCCAGTCGATGTGATTGCTTCCTCTTGTATTTGAAGTTGTTCCTAAGTCACGCCCCAAAATCATATATTTGCTGGTCTCGGCTATCCCATAGGTAAAGTACGAGTCATCACAAAAAATAAAAATTATTCAATTTTATGTTAACTAGAAAATGATGTAGAGAATTGTGGCAGTACTTTTTACAATCTGATTTTATAAATTGGGATTCTTTCCTTATTTGGAAGTACTCTTATGATATTAAATACATGTTTGAACTTTGATCTTTATTTGAAGCAACCAATCACACGTGTATAGTATGTGTAAGACTTGCTTTGCAGACCAAAGAGTTAAATGATCAGTGGATCTTTTAGGAAAAAATTTTATAGTCCCAAAATAATTACATTACAATAAGCTCTCTTTAATCCTAAGAGGTTAAGGCTTCAAATATCATTTTTATCCTAAAATATAAGATGTAGAAAATTTTTTCTTAATTTAATCCCCTATTCCCACCATTGAAAAAAATGGCTCTCTATCCAAAACTAAAGGCAAAAACTCTCTGTAATTTTCTTTTTTCTTAACTAGCATCCATATATAATTATAAGTTTATTAAGATTAAACGCTACTAACTTAATTTGAATGGTAGGTTTAACATCTTTATGGATAGATATTTTAACCCTTATATTGTAGTAAAATCTTACAATTAAAAATAATTGTAAGATTTCAAAGTCAATAAAATTAAAGATGAGTAAAGTCTAAAGTATATAAGGTACTTAAAAAACTAATTAAAATTATAAACACTTGTGTGTGGAATTAATGAGCTCAGTCTTATACAATCAATAAGCTCTTTGAAAGGTGTACCATATCTAGTTCTTCAATGAAATCTTTATTACATTGTAATATGATGTCCTCTATTTTGTTTTGTTCCTTCATCTATCAGTCAGAAATATAAGTAAGACTTCTTTGCTAAAATAATTTTTTTTTATGAGAGAAGTTTAAATTTATATGATGTATGAAAGAGATAAAATATAATAATCTTAGTTATCTTTTATTTTTTTATTTTAATATATCATTATATTGTGAAAAGTTTAATATAAAAAAAATGGTGGAAAATATTCTTTACTCCAGAAATATATTCTAGACCTGGCCTTTCATATGTTCTAGCCATTCTCATGATTTAGATCAATATTGAAGCATTAGCTAATTAAATCTCTTATATGGCGGATTCATTGCCACTACTGCGTCCATCAAACACTTCCTTCACAGGAACTGAGAGTCATGATCATGAGAAGGTGGCTACATCATTAGATGAGATAATTGAACAAAGTATTGGAGGTTTTGCATGGTCACAGTTCTTACAAGCCATTCTTGTGTCACTAGCATCAATCTTTGATTCACAACAATCATTCATTAATGTCTACAATGACGGTGAACCAACAACATGGCATTGCATCAATAACACAACATGCAACTCCACCTCTAAAAACGTTTGTCAACTTTCCAGGTCTGATTGGGCTTGGGATGATGGAACTGCTTCCAAGACAATCATATCAGAATGGGGACTTGAATGTGCCAGTGCATTCATCAAAGGTTTACCTGCATCTTCTCATTTCATGGGCTGCATGCTAGGTACCATTTTTCTAGCTACACTTGCAGATTCATCTCTTGGTCGTAAAAATTTGCTTTTGCTTTCATGTTTAACAGTGTCAATAACCACATCTGTTACCACCTTATCTAACAATGTTTGGATTTATTTCTTGTTGAGATTCTTAACTGGGTTAAGTCGAGCATCGATAGATACATGTACAATCGTGTTAATAACAGAAAAAGTTGGAAGAAAATGGCGGGGCCGCCTTGGAATTTTGGATTGTTTCTTCTTCATGGTAGGGGTTTTATCTTTACCAATAATAGCTTATATTAATCAAGAGTCTTCATGGAGAACTATCTATCTCTTCACTTCTATTCCAACGCTGATCTACAGTGTTCTACTTTATCTATTTGTTAGTGAGTCGCCTAGATGGCTTTTTATACAAGGACGAGAGGAAGAAGCCATAGAAGTACTCAAAAGAATTTCTTCAAAGGATAGTTTGTCAACAACACATCTACTGGAAATAATGAACCGGCCTAGACTTGAAACTTGTTCAAAGGAAAACATTTTCTCATCGGTCAAGAACTTGTTTCGGAGAAAATGGGCTAGGCAACGAATAATGGCGACTATGGTCCTCAGTTTTGGCATTGGATTGGTTTATTATGGCGAGACATTAGGGGTTGGAAACTTAGGGTTTGACATCTATCTAAGTGTTTTGTTCAATGGTTTATTAGAGATCCCTTCATTGTTGCTCTCCTTGTTATTAATTGAAAAATGGAATAGGAAAATTTCACTATTGATATTGTGTACTCTTAGTGGCATATTTAGCATCATGACAATTGTAGTAAGCAATGGACAAGAAAGAATACAGATCGGACTAGAATTGGCATCCTTTTTCGGAGCGTGCACTGCATACAATGTGATGTTGATCTATGCTGTGGAATTGTTTCCTACTAGTGTGAGGAGTTTCGCCTCATCAACAGTGAGGCAAGCAATTTCATTTGGTGCCATGTTGAGTTCAGTGTTAAATTCTGCTGGGAGGAACAATCAGTTTCTATCCTATGGAGTGTTTGGATTGGTTATAATGTGCAGCGGGATATTTGTGATTTGCTTACCAGACACTAGGGATGCATCCCTTTATGATACTTTGGATGAACAAGAGCACAACGACAACATTGTTGTGTGATTGATGTGATTAACTGTTTTGTATAATTTCTTGTTATTGTTTGTAGTTATTGTTTTATTTCTAGTGTCCATTTGCAGTCGATTTTCTTTACTTGTTTATTGTTTTGCACTTTTGCTTTGTGGCTTAGTAAACGATTGAAGATATTATTAGCAAATGATTATGATTTTGTTTACTTTTATTAGTAAATGATTGAGAGAATTATTAGTAAATGTCTTGTTATTGTTAGTAGTTATTGTTTTATTTCGAATGTCCATTTGCACTCTATTTTCTTTACATTTTTATCGTTTTGCTTTGTGGATTAGTAAATGATTGAGAAAATTATTAGTAAATGTCTTGTTATTGTTAGTAGTTATGTTTTTATTTCTAATGTCTATTTGCACTGGATTTTCTTTACATTTTTATCGTTTTGCTTTGTGGATTAGTAAATGATTGAGAAAATAATTAATACTGAAAAGATAAATTATAATTTATCACATGACAACTTTTTAAGTGTTCAGTAAATTTATTAGAAATTATTATAAATTTTTTCTTTTATTAATTTCTAATGCACCTAAATTGTGCTTTTTTTTAAAAAAAAAAAAAGATTATAAGAGAAAATTGCCTTATGTATAAATAAATGATTCAAGAGCACAAGTGGATAAGTCTATTATGCAAATAAATAAATACCAAACATATTAAGGGTGATTATCACATGACATTTTATAATAGTGCAAGTATTTACTATTTTAAAAATTGGTAGTCATGGTTTAGATTTTTGACATCTAATTAATATTTTAAATTTGTCGAAATCTAAAGATGGAGAAACATTTTATAGTCTATGGACGTGTAAATTTGATAGAGCATATGAGATAGAGAGCATGGTGTTGACGATGTCTAAGCAACAAGTGATATGGCCTAGCCAATGATCAGTGACTTCGCACATCAAAAGGCCCATTACAATCATCTTGTGAGTTAATCCATCGATAGTGGACTTCTAAGAGTGCAATGGACTCAAGAGTAGAATTAAAGATTTCAGCCGATCACACAAAAAAAATAAATTAATTAATTAAAGATTTTAGGCTCAGAATCTACCAAGCTAGTGGTGAGTAGAGAAGATAAATGACCCAAATTATTCACAGAAAAGAGAACATATGAATTGTGAAATAGCAAGGCACAAAATGAGTTATATACATAATTTAACGATCCAAAATTTGAAATATGCATTTGTACTAATCAGCATGCACACGCGACAGGGCTATCCTTGCAGTCTTGCTCATCCAATGTATAACGCAATGTCACTCTTGTATCAGGCAAACATGTAACAAAGACACCATAACATAGTATAATCAATCCAAACATACCACCTCCCAGATGATATCATTGTAGGACTAAAGACAGCACCAAAAATGATCGCTTCCCTCACCAATGATGCCGCGGAGTTCCTCTTGTACGTTGGAAAATGCTCTGTTGAATATATCAACATACAACATTGAATGCCATACATGTGCTAATAAATGAAGCTAGATCGAAACCAATTTGTAATATTTTTTGGTCCATAATTTCCAATTACACCAGATGTTATACCACGTCCCTCTCACTAAAGAAAACGCTGGTATTGAACTTGTTCTGTCACATCTTTCTATTAACAACAAAGTGAGAATATATGCAGGAATTTCCAATAAAGCTTTGAATGTGAGGCTCAAATGTCGAAACCCAAGTTTCCAACTCCCAACAAAATGCCATAGTAAACCAATCCAATGCCAAAAGCAAGGACCATGATCCCCAAAAATTTTTTCAAAGCCCATCTTCTCTTGAAGAAGTCTGTAATTAGTGAGCGAAAATCAGACTTATGAGGCAGTGATTCTTGCTTAGGAGGCTTGTAATTATTAGCTAAGCACAAGTAGTTTAAGCTTTCATGATCATGACTTACTGATGCGAGTCTTTTCAATGCTGCCATAGCTTCAATTTCATGTCCGTGCATGAAAAGCCACCTAGGAGACTCACTAACTAAGAAATATGCTACTACACAGTAGATAATTGCTAGAGTCGAAATCAAAACTAATAAAGGAAATTCATAACTGATTATTATAATTATGATTTTTCTAATTTTATATTGTCAGGATTCCTATAAGTTTAGAATTTCTTATTTTAAGTTATTATTTTTTTATTTTAGGATTAAGATTAAATTAGAATTCTTATTTCTAATAGTTTTAGGATTCGAAACATTATTTGAAAGTTTGATTTATTAATGTTTAGTATATCATAATTTTTTCTCATTTTTTCAATCTCTTTATGGTATCAGAGCATCGCTGGATATTTGTCCATAGCTAATAAGTAGTGGTAAAACCATATGATGATCCGAGGGGGCTCTCGTACCCAAACCATATATATATATATATATATATTTTAAATGCAAATACATTTTTATTTAAAATTTACCCTGTTTTTTCATTAAAATTTTATCAAATTTTACATTGGTCCCCTGATTGATAGGGCCGGCTTCCCTCTCCTACTGGTAAGGATAATGTCCCTATGTTGAAACAACTAAATGAAATTATTCCTATGTGAGCACGCCATTTTTTCCCCTGCCATCTCCACCGGAACATAAGCAAAGTTGTTACATTAATAGATTCTTGAAAAACACCCGCCACGAATCTCAAGCTTGAACGAACCCAAACAATGGTGGAAATAACTGCAACAAGTTATAGAAGATTCACCATGTATGTATATTATATGTAAAGAACAAATCCTCCCAATAGGCATCCCGTGAAAAATCACGAAGAAGGTAAGCCTGTAATGATCAAATGCGCTTCAGGCTCCAATCCGATATAATGGTATTGTTAGAAGGAGAATCCCATGCCCATGAAGATTGAGCTTGAGTTGCACACAACGTTGCTTGTTCAATGCCATGTTGGCTCTGCATCGGTGTAGCCGGCAACGAATGCTTGTTGAGCATCAAAGATTATCAATAGTGACACAAGAATGGCTTGGACGAGCTAGGCACATCCGAAATTAGCTTCTAAGCTTTGTTCAATAATTTCATTTAGGGACACAAAAGGAGGCTTTTGGTCCAAATTCATTGTTTACTTGTTCAATTGAGTTGGATTGACATCACAAATGAGAGGATTTGGTACGTAAACGTAATGTAGCTATCCCTATCGTGACCAAATGGAAACAAGGTGTGATATAATTCAGCTAATGTTAGAAGCAACGTATGACATTGGTTAAATGGCCGTATAGTTTTACAAGATCATCAGTTCCCCAAATTATTCGATCGAAGGCATTTTGAAAGGAAATGATTGTTAAGAGAAAATTAGTGAAGCAGTCAGGATTCAGGAACGAAAAACAAATGATCAATAATTAAATTTAAAGGAAGAAAATGAAATCCATTGTAGTCAAGAATAATATAAGGTGCATTTGCGTTATATGTGTTATAAAGAAATAGTTGTTAATAATGATGATTGATTGAATGGTCATGGATCATGATAGAAGTTATTAATTTTGTCCCTTTTTTTTAAAAAAAAAAAAAAAATAGTTGGTCACGATTAGTTGGACAATTTAAAATGGATGTGTATATACAAGCCCTTTATGACATTTTGATGATACCAATCACGTCATTATTATGGCTTGTCCCATGACTACTCGAAACTATTCACAATTTCCCATTACTCTATAATCTTATCCCAATAAAAACAAAATTATAGATTTAATTGAAAGAGACTATTTTAATCATATATAGTTAGGCTATATAATTATGAAATCTAGCTAATGTGCATGCTCTAAAACGTACAAGTTAACTCTGTTCAAGAGCCCTATGTCACAATAAATAGCGTGTCCAAGTGATAATAAATGGAACTTGTATAAAAGTTAAAACCCAATATATATATATATAGAGAGAGAGAACAAAAACAATAAAGCATATATCAAAAGAACGTAGAAGTATATAATAAGGAATGAGTACGTTATTTTTATTTATTAGGCATATCAATCAAATGATCGATGGTGATGAAGTAGCTACACGTTTGTAGCATGTGCCAAAACAATTCTACTTTTGAGGACCCAATTAAACTAATGTGCATGGGGGAGATATATATCACATATGTGTTATGTTTTTTTTCTTTGGTTTTCCTACGGTCCTTCCAATGAAAAGCACATCTCAACTTTCACCGAAGAATTCTCTAGCTTTAGTTAGCTTGGAAGATCACTCTCACACCATCCATCACTACATCACGACTGTCCACCAAGATCGATATATGCTGACCCCCCACCACCACCAGCACAACTTGCTCTTCTATCGACCCCCATTTGCCGGCCCACCACCACTTCGTGGGCCCCAATTACCTCACCACACTCTTTAATCTACATTCTCCTTGGATTCAAGTCCACATGGGTAGAGATGATCACAAGATTAATGACTATTAACTTTATATACTGACCATGTACTTTGTTTAATTTGTTAATATTGTTCAACACAAATTAAGACAAAGGTTATATAGATGGGGTCCGCCCTAATTGGGAAATCATGATTAACTTAGAGCGAAGACAAGATTCAAGAATCAAAATCAAAGGATTTTAAGATCATGAGTACGCGTGATTATTCATGTGTTTGTTTAATACTACTGTACACTTAATTATACTGAAAAAATATTAATAATGATTATGCTGGCTGCATGCATCGCCTAAACCACCCACTATATTTATCCAAAATCAAAATGGAAATTCTAAGCTCCCACTGAATCTAATTTAATATACAATATAATTAATTATTTATATATATAAAGTAACAAGTTAGCAAGAAGAACATATAAATTATGACATTATTCAATAAATAAAAATTTCAAAGATCTTTTGATAAAATCTATTGTATATTCTTTTGAGGCATAGTATCATTTTCCAAGAAAGATTATATTTCCCTAGGGAGAGCATAGTTAAGTGGAGACCAAATGGAGGATAATTGATCAAGTTAAGTAGTTAATTAAGATGTACATTAATTATTCAACAATTAAGGAGAGATGGAAAGAGATAGATAGGGCAATCCATATGAGACCTATCACACTTGAAAGAGTAACTCAAAGACAAGAGCATAGACTTCAAAAATAAAACGACAAAGAGGGCGAGAAAGAGAGAAAGATAAGTCCAAAAAGAAAAAGAAAGAATAAAGCAAAAATCGACAGCCCAACATGCGAGCCTGTATTATATATTACCACATCGATCCCTCTGCCGTTGGACAGATCAGCTGTCCCTTTTGTCTCTCTCTCTCTCTCTCTATTTCTTTAATATACCCTCATAACTTGGCCTATAACTCTCTCTTCCTATTTCAAAAAAAAAAAAAAAATCTCTCTTCTTTATCCTATTTTTCTTTTTATAAGCTCTCACAAACGCATAGCCTTATGTTGTATGCAACCTCTATCTTCTTTTTGTCCATCTATAATCACTTGATCGTCATCCATCTTCAATAATTCTTCCAACTTTACTTTCTTTCTTGAAAGTGTACGTACATTACATGATCATCATGAGTTCAAGAGCTCGAACAAGAAAGCAAAGATGGTGCACACAACAAACCCTAACCCCATTAATGGAAGGCCCTGATCCGGAAATGCAAGAGGAAGGAAACAAGAAAGAGAGCTCTTGGGAAGTCATTCGTGAATGGTTTAGAATGCAAAAAGGGATCTCATCAAGCACCAATTTGTCAATGTCATTATATGGTACTAACTCCAACAACAACAACAACAATATCCCTGTTAAGAGACAAGATTTGAGGCTTTTGCTTGGTGTCTTAGGTTGTCCTTTGGCTCCCATTCCTCTTGTTAACGATCCAATTCATCGCATTCACATCAAAGACATTCCCATTGTAAGTTTTTTTCGCGTATATTTTCCAGAGCTTAATACCATTATTTAACACGTACTATTAACGTTTATTAGGAAACTTCGAGTGCACATTATATCATACAACAGTATTTGGCCGCCACAGGATGCTTGAAGCAGCAAAAATGTGCGAAAAACATGTATGCAACGGGAACGGTGAAGATGGTTTGTTGTGAGACAGAGATTTCTTCAGGAAAAAACGTGAAGAGTTTGGGGACAAGAAGTGGAGAAAGTGGGTGTTTTGTTCTCTGGCAAATGTTGCCCGGAATGTGGTCTCTTGAACTTGTTGTCGGCGGCAACAAGGTCGTCGCCGGCAGTGACGGCAAAATCGTTTGGCGACACACACCTTGGCTTGGTACTCATGCTGCTAAAGGCCCACAACGCCCTCTACGTCGCATAATTCAGGTAACATATCACTGTCTCTGTATTAATGAATTCAACCATAAATTCTTAACGTATTAGTGTAAGCATTTATTGTATTGACGTAATGTTGTTTAGTTTTGTAGGTTAGGCACTAAATCAAATGATTTTAGATTAAACTCTACTCACATCAAAATATTAATACATATTTTCAAAAATTAATATAAAATTTAATCAATTAATTTACTTGGATTTTATAAGGTTTTAGTAACTTTTAATAGTTAATAGGAATAAGTACTAAAAAAACTAAAATAGTTAATATGAAAGAGTAGTTTTTTTGGGTCCTCTAAAATGTGTCACACATAATAACATGATGTTTAGGTTCATTTTTTATCTTTTGTTTTATTGGGGTTGTCAAGTTAAAGTTAGATACGAAAATAAAGGAGTAGTTTGTGCAATCTCAATAAAGAAGCAAAGCCCAAAATATTCAAAAATGTTAGGTGCCAAACAAAAGAAAAGATAGAAAAAGAAGATCATCAACAATCAAAGCCACAATCCCAAGAAAATTATGAAATAGAGCTTGAAACTGACAATGATGGAGAAACTGTCCCAAGCTTTACCGGACACATACACTTCTTTTTTTGAACAACTCACTGAGTTCGGGTTGGCACGTGATCTTCTTTTGTGACATCATACATCTCCTCAGGTTTTATATATATACAATCATACAAAACATGCTATCTATTTTTCTTGGGATTGCAAACTTATTATGCCTTTGCTTTTTCTTTTTTGTATTTTCGCACTTTAGGGTATAGTTGATCGATTTATTGCATTTATTGCCCCTACTTTATTGCCCTTTTCTCATTTATTTTTGGGTTTTTTGGGTTTTCTATACTTCTTCGTCTGTCTACCAAACCAAACCCTTTATTTCTTTTTTTACAAAGCAAAACCTTTATTTCTTTTCTATACTCAAATGTATATAACCTCATAATAAAATAATATCTCACCAGATGGATTTGATCCCTTTCTTTCAACTTTGAGTCAATTTGAAGCATACCTTCTTTTCTTTTTATTGATTTATGGCTTGATTGAAATATAATTTCTGTAAATGGTTTTTTAAAAGTCAAGATATATATAACCAATTTGGGAGAAAATATAGTTTAATAAAATAGAGAATATTTATAACCACAATACATTAATTCAAATAGTATTTACCAATTTTTACTTTTTCCCATAAATTTTAATTTAAAAAGCCTATCATAATCGAAACAAGAATATACATTTAACAAAATAGGAACATTTGTATCTGATTAAAAAATTGTCTTTGCACTTATTGTTGTTTATTAATCTATATTTGTGGATGCAATTTTAGGGGTTAGATCCAAAGACCACGGCTAGCTTATTTGCCAAAGCACAATGTTTGGGGGAGAAACGAATAGGAGATGACGAATGCTTTGTTCTAAAAGTGGCAGCAGATCGTGCGGCTGTGATGGAGAGAAGTGAGGGTCCTGCGGAGGTGATAAGGCATGTATTGTATGGCTACTTTTGCCAAAAAAGTGGATTGTTGATATACTTGGAGGACTCACATCTCACAAGAGTACATACCCCAGAAAGCAATGACACTGTGTATTGGGAGACCACCATAGGAAGTAGCATTGGGGACTATAGAGACGTTGATGGGGTGTTGATTGCTCATCAAGGGAGGTCGATCGCTACGGTTTTCCGATTCGGGGAGGTGTCCATGCAACATAGTAGGACAAGGATGGAGGAGATTTGGAGTATTGATGATGTTGTATTCAATGTGCCAGGACTTTCCATGGATTATTTCATCCCACCAGCTGATATCCTTGACAACCAAAGTTCTCCGTGATTATTATTAACTAATTAACATTAACTTGGCTTTTCTTTTTTCTTTTTTTTTTTCTCTTTTTCTTTTAATGTTTTGGTTCTAATTTCAAAAGTATTGGTGGGTTGATGGAAATGGTGTAATATGTTAATTAGTCTAGTATGTAGTATTGGTTTATATAGTCATTGCAAGAAATGACCAAATCATGAGGCTTGGGAAATGAATAAGGGTTTTTAATTTCTTTTAAATGCTTTGTGTTAACGTACGTTCTTGCAAAAATGTATATATAGAGATGTCTTCTCTAACCAAAATGACCATTTTTATAGTTTGTTTTTTATTTTTGGTTTGGCAAAACTGAACAAATGAGTTACAAATTTTATGATGGGGTCATTGTTGAAGTTGCAATTATCATAAAAATGTGAAAATCTATTGATGGGATCTTGAGATGGATACTGCCCCATTAGCAAAATGAAATAAATAATTATTTTTATACAAATGTTTATTGTTGTTTGACATGTTATAAGTTTTTCTTTTTTAAAGAAAAAAATATCATATAAATCAAAAGTCTACTAGAATCTACTGAGATAATCACCACTTACCCATATAAAAAGCGTTTTGTGAGATTTGAACCTCCATCATGAAGGTGGTTGATAGAGTTATGTGTTTTGAAATATTATATCTTAATAAAATCAAAACTTGAAAAAATTTCTTTTTATTGCAATATATGCTGCCATTTGCGGCAAATTTGCATTTATATCCGAAGTCTATCGTTTGAACATACATTCTTGCCTGCTATTGCAAACTCAGCTTAATTTGTGCACAAACCACATATAAAATTTAGAGCCACACGGAGAGAGAGAAGATTTTCTTTAAAAATATTATGTATGATATGGTGATTTGAATTTAAAATAGGAAAAATTTTATTTTAATTCCTGAAGTTTCAGAAAATATCAAGTTTTTAAAACTCTTCTGAATACAGTTCTTTTCATCCTTAACTTTTTTAAAACTCTTCAAAAAAAGTTCAAACTGTCAATTAACTGACAATCAAACTTAAAAAAAAGAATGAAAAAAACTCAATTGTCCTCATCACCTAAAATGACCATTTTGCCGTTAATAAAATCAAAATATTACATATTATTTGACCAATAAAAAGTTGAAATATAGAATAATATGATTATTTTTTTAAAAAAATGTGATTGGATTATTGTTTTCTTTTAAATTAAACAATAAGTTTTTTTTTTAAAAAAAAAAAATCAACCTAGATAATTTTTAAAAAAAATACATGCAAGGCAACAATTTAAAACGAAAAAAAAAAAAATGAAAAAATTGAAGAACATCAATAAAACTCAACTTGCATCATTTCAAAAAAAAAAAATTGCAACTTACATTGCCATCATTTTCTCTCTCACTCCTCCATCTCTCTTTCTCTCGTTGTATCCTTCCGAAGCTACCTCCATCGCCGTCGACGAGCTTAACAACCGTCGACGAGAACCCAACAATAGCAGCAACCTCCATCTCTCTCTTTCTCTCTCATCTCCTTCAATTTTTTTTTTAATTGATATTGTGGTCTGGGTTTGATGGAATCCAAAATCTCAAGTTCTAAATTCGATCAAACCTAAAATTTGAGGTTTTGGGTTCGATTGAACCTAGAACTAGAAAGGTTCTGGGTTTGATCGAATCCACTCTACATCTAGGTTTGTTAAATCCAGATGAATGTCAACTGGGTTCGTCGAACCCAGTAACTCCCATGTTTTATTATTATTATTATTATTATTGAATTAGTTTTGATTTTTTTTTCTTTGATAAACTGTTGGTTTTTAATGTTGTTGATGATGTCCTTGTTAAGAGAGAAGATGATGTTGATGATGTTGTGACGTTGTTAATGATGTTGACAATTGTGGGAGATGATATTGATAAACTAAATCGGAACTTTCTTGATGTATTGAAGATGGTAAAAATCCACCAGATTGGATTTCCACCGTCCATCCATCATGATGGACGATGAAGATCTACTATCTCTATTTTTTTCTTTTAGTTTTTTTTTTTTTTTATAAAATTGATTTTAAGTATATAATAAATTATTTAAATTAATTTTTTAATTTTTTTAAATGTTTAAAATTATAGCAATGCATGTGTCATAATTTTAACCTCTCACATGAAAAGATCATCTTACCCTTTTCGCCCTAATAATATGTCATTATTGACCGTCAATTAATTAATTGTTTGAATTTTTTTGAAGAGTTTTGAAAAAATTAGGGATGAAAAGAGCTGTTTCCAAAAAACTTTAAAAACCTGATATTTTTTAAAATCTCAATGACTAAAATGAAGTTTTTTCTTTAAAATATTTTTAGATTAAACAAATATTGTTTTTATAATCAAATTGTATTTAACGATAATTTAACAGTGATGAGAGGAGTTAGTAAACCTTATGCACGATTACATCCGAAAATACACCATGTACACCATGCATTAGATGTTGCTAGTTTTTTTCGAACTAGTGAAAATGGAAAGACCAAGCAAGCCCTTCAAGTTAACGAATTGAAACCCTGCATGTTTTGTTGACATTCTTATTCTTCTGGTACACTTGGAGCCCACTGATTAGGCCCATAATGATTGTCACACTTGGTCCAATTCTCAGAAAGAACAATGTTATTGTCGCCCCAACTCATGTATCCCCAGACCCTTCTGTAATTTTGCGGCACTTCAAAAAAGTATCCCATTAGTCAATTTATTACTATATGCCACTTTATTTGAAAACTACTCTTATTTAATTTAATTTGTTATAAAAAAACCATTTATTAATTACATTTCATTAATTTTTAATTCAATAGTTTTACACTTCTTTCATATTGATAATCAAAATTTAAATCTCACTTTACTTATGAATAAATAAATATTCTTGAATTTATCTTTTATTGCGAAAGTAACTATTTGAATTGCTCAAAATGATGCAAATGCAATGCCAGTAATGAGCTCCTTTGTTAGTTTGTGTGTGTATATATATATTAATAAGTAATAACTAAAGTAATAATCAGACTAATAAAGTATTGAAGAACAATAAAACCTGACAAAAAATAGGGTTGTCAAATAGTCTTTTCGACTCTATTGGACTACAAAACTTTTGCTATATCTCTTTTTGTTACCCAAACTATCAAACGACCACACGATACACACCAACAAAGCGATCCCATGTTTTTTATTTTTTTTTTTTTCAATCCAAGATCTAACAACACATTAAAAAGTAATAATAAATTAAAAGGAAAGAAGAAGAAGAAAAAGAAGAAGAAGAAGAACCATAAGCCATAACCCAATAGTGAACCAAAAAATATAACTTTACCTCAAAAGTGAACAAATTTTTGGATTTCCACTTTTTTTATTTTAGATAGTTGATGCAATTTGAAATTTTTAACCAAAAAAAAAAACAATAATTTGGAGTTGTATTTTTATTTTGACGGCCAAAAATGTGAAAGAGAAATGTAAATGTAGGGTTAAAAATGATACAATGAATTTATATGTAGGTGAAATGTATCAGTTTTAAGGCCTTTTGTATATCTAGAATTATTTGTTATAATAAATTAGGACAACCAAGATGAGTAGCATAGTTAATAAAATGTCATCTATTGATACTCTACTATCCAGGTTTGAACGTGGCAATCATAAGATTAGGACAACAAAAATGAGTAGCACAGTTGATAAAATGTTATCTATGGATGCTCTTCCATTCAGGTTTAAACCTGCGTATTGTAAAATTTGAACTTGACTGGGACAACCAAGAAAGGCCCTTTTACCACACACACTATTTCAAGCCTTTGTGTATTATTGATTATTTACGGTGCATTATTGATTATATATCTATTTTATAAATTAATTATATAAAAATTGAAAATTAATAAAATTAATTTGGGATTCCAAAATTTGGGGGACCTCAAAGCGGTCGCACCTCTCGTGCATGCTCAAGATGACCATGTGCAAATGTAAGAGGCTTACTGGTACTAAATAAATCTCAATTTCATCATTAATGACTATTTTGTTATCAATTTATTTTCTCTTATATTTTTTGAATCATATTATAAATATCAAAACAATAGTCAATTGTTTTGTATATTCACAAGACATTATGTAACGTTGTCGTGCAATCACATTAAATTCCGTGGGAATTAGAAAATTACCCCTCTTTGAATCGTAAAATTCACTTTTACCCAAGCCCCAAACAGATTACATTTTCATTCCCTCGGATTTACATGTTGAGCGAAAACCACATCATAATTAGTTTATCGTGACTATATATATACACTACATGTTTTGTTCTAACGATTTATCAAAGTAACTCATTCAATAGATAAAAGCAAAGACTCATGTGATTAATTCAAATAAAAAACTAGTCATATGATTAATGTGGATCATCGTCATCAAATGATCTAACTTCTTGATATTATATACATCAACTTCTGATCATGAAAAAGATATATATTGATTTTTACAGGCATAAATTAATTAATTGTACAATCATTGAAGTGGCGAGCTAGAACCCAACAACTCAACCCACTGAAGCCCATTCAAAGCCCACTACAATGCACTAGTTAAAAAACGCCCGTCTCTACTATTTAGCAAGTTATTTTTCGTGAACACTAGAAAAATTTTCACATATTTCAAAATCAAATGGCAAGCAGCCCAATTAAAAAACCAAACAATAAAAACTTATTGTTATCATGTTAAAGAAAAAAAAAAAAAAACTACTCACAATTCAAATAATTAGTACACTTCCATTTAATATTTATAATAAAAATTCAAGTATCATTATACATATTTGTTATCAATATACATATTATCAAAATTGATATATCCGATGTTATAAAAGTAGATTTTCGGATTACAAGTATAATGTTTAATCTCAATGGTTTCTAATAAAATCTCATTAGTGTTAGGTTAGAAATAAATAAATTTATGTCGCTTTCTTTTAATATATGTGTGTGTGTGTATATATATATATAACAATTTGGCTGCACCTCATGCATGATGTGTCACAAATTTTGCCAATGCATGTGTAATTAAATTTATTCAAATGAGTTTAATTAGTTTAATCAAACTTTGTTATCATATACATATGTATTATACTGTCAACCAAAAGGCCTAGAATTAATTGTTAAATTTATATATCCTTTGTGCTTTTGCTAATTACTGTCATATAATCAGGAGATGATCATATCCTCACAATCTGGCTAGCTAGGCTATGGCTAGAGCTTTGTTAATTATTTGCTTATTTCTTTTAATATTTTTCTTTGTCTTTTTCTTTTTCTTTTCCTTTTGATGTTCATCGTCATCTTTAAAAGCTGGAAAACAACTAAACAGGAAAATATATAGAAACATTTACATGCATGTTACTGTTATCACCAACCAGCCTTACTAATTTTCTACTAGTTTAGAAGGAAAGAAGAAATTTTTAAAGTAAAAGAGAAGAGTGCGGAACAAAAGAAGCTTCTGGGGCTGTACTTTCAACTTTGTATAGGATAAATTCACTACAGAACCAAAGCTGTACCCGAAACAGAATCCTAGGGAACTCCACTTCCAACTCCAATTCCAATTTGATTTAGTTGTTAAAAAATTTGCATTGATGAATGTGCCTTCCTCCAAACTTTGCCTTATGATTGTGTGACACTTTAATATAATACCTTATCATGTTAATATATGTGACATGATAAATCTACGTGAAATACATATATTGAGGGCATGGTTATTATTATTATTGTCATTAGTATCCTTAAGTCTTAAGTTTCAAGTAAGTACTCAGATAAATGATATAATTTTAATGTATTATCGTTATTGAGAGTGCTAATTACTTTGATAATGATTTCAACTTAAATCACTCTCAACGTAAATGATATTTCTATATATATATATATATTCTCACATGGTACATTGACATATTTGATATGTAAACCAAATTAATGATATAAAATTTTATAATATAGTTTGTCATATACTTGACCGATGGACTCAATATATATAAACCAAACGGACTTAATATATAAACCAAGTCGAAATTCATACGTAGATTATAGAATAAATTAATATCAATAACTTAAATTTTTAAATAAAAATTCAACCAAAAAATATAAGTCTGACTAATGATTTTATTATGGGGTTAGGATTTCTTATAATCTTTTTTTCCTAGACTTCCTATAAAATAATATATCAGTATAAAAAATATAATAAATGATCAAAATTATTAGTTTTTTTTCTCCCTCTCATGCATGTTCAAGCTCAAACTCCACCAATAAAATCTTAGAAGGGGATCTCAACTCAACTCTTTATTATGATACATGAAAAATTGATAGTGAAGAGAGAATAACAGAAAAGAAATATATAATGCATCAGCTTTTAATGCAAGGGCCTTGCAACCTTTATGAACATAAAGATAGAAGCTTCCTCGATATGTGCACGCGTGGAAGTGCGTTGTATTCTTCCTCTGCTTTAGGCTTTTTAGCTTTTTTTTTTTTTTTTTTTTTTTTTCAATTTTTTTCTCTGTGAGTGTGTATGTGTGTGTATATGTGTTTGTGGAGAGATGGAGCTTTCTTGCCAACTTGCAGTGCCTTATATTTTTTCTCTGCAACCAATAAAGGTAGTGGTGGCACCACCATCTTTTCCTCTAACAGAAAGAAGAACCTCTTCTCTGCAGTATGGATCCGATAGATCATCTCTTATTTAAATTTACCATTCTACGTACCTACCGATCATGATATTTTTGTTACATGCATGTTCTTTCATAAGGAACTTAGCTACTATTGGTACTCTTTTCTTAAACTATTACAAAGTATAGGTTATCACAAGGAGGGGTGATTTGAATCTACTGCCACCAGCATTTACGAGTGATAGCTGTATTATCCATCACAGGTCCTTAAAGGCCTGCAATAAATACCCTGTAATAGATATAACATTTTTTTGTAGTGCCTCATCTCATCTATTAAGAATAATCTGCATAAAAATTCAATGATAGAACCTAAAAGCGCATTTTAAACTTTTAATAATGCTCAAGAAACCCACTCATAAAATTGAAATTTTTATTGTTGCAACTATAAACTATATACCTCTATTTCGATTCTTTGTTGCGAGTGTCAAATATTCTTTTTTCTATTCAATTGCTGTACCGTGGATAGTCATATAACTTGACACGATCATAATTAGTCACATATGAGTTGTGATAACAATTATGAGTAGTCACAAAACAAGCTATTATATATGTTTGTTTCAAGACCACCACATTCTAAAATTCATACATTTGTACACAATGATGTAATGTAGCAATAAGTAGAAGTGAATTGTTTGTTTTAATGTAAGGTCAAATAGGTACCGCCGCAAATTAATTAGTAGATGTGAATTGTGTCCGGTATAAGATAATCAGTAATAGTAAAATTATGTATACACAGACGAAAAGCATGACTTCTTCACAAGCACTACAAATTCAAAAACATATATATTTGCACGCACAATTTAAGTTATCTTTTTACATTTGATCTTTGGGAATATAGACTACTTAAAGGAGAAAAGGGGACGAAAGTTAGATACTCTCTGTCGGTTTCTCTCATGGGAAATTCTCTTCTTTGTTCAATTTTCTCTCTTTTTTTTTCCCTTAAAAAAAAAAGCTCTTCTGTCAATCTTCCTTCACAATATACCAAAATGGGTAGTAGTAACCACTGTATCCAAACTATCTCTCAGTTGCTTTGTTAGTGTTGCTTGTGTTCCCCGAAACCCTATAATCTTTTACTATTAGATGGGGATTGTCGGTGTTTTTTCATTGTTTTAGTTAATTTTCCCTAGGGTTTTGTCTGGAATGATAGGAATGTTAACTAACTTGAATCAACTAACTAAAAAGCAAACTGCTTGAAAAGGTTAGTTCATTAGTTAAAAAGATAAAAAGTAAAAACTAACTAACATGAAATTCTAACAACGAAATCACCCACATTGACCAACCTCTCACAGTTCATATGTAATGGTCATTCAAAAAGAACTCTCTACTCTACACTGAGAGTTTTCGAATGAGTGCTTTTTTATATTATGAACTTTACTCGATCCTTTCAATTTTTTGTTTGTCTTGTGGACCTTATAAATTAAAAAAACAAAAAAAAAACAAAAAAAAACTGAAAATTATGGTTTGCATGTTTCATAATATTATTATGGGTACTTACATTATAAAGTTTAATATTTTAGATTGAGTGGTACGTTATTAACATATCCAATGAAATTGAATTGAACCTATAGCTAACTATCACATTGCATGGTAGAAGATCCGTACTGTGTGTTTACATATATTATCCATCTTCCTGTTACGCATGAGAAGACTTCACTGTATATACATGAGGACACTTTTGAGTTGAATAGTTATTAACAATTGATAGGTATCTTATGGTTAGCATTAGGGAATAGTTATTAATCAACCACCGACAAGATAACATTTTTTTTTCAGTAAAATTAATGATTTAATACTCAAATTATTTAATTATTTTTCTAGACACTGTACTTCTTTATGAAAAATTAAAAACAGTAAAACAAAGAGTTTGAGTGATTTATTTAGTCAAATAGAATGCTTTATGTTATAAGGCTAGCTTGTTACTATAACAAAACAAATTTTATATACATACACACACATATGTATATAAGAGAACCATGCATGTTGACAAAAGACATGTAATTTCCTTTTTTCATAATTTATAATTATCTATTGCATACCATGCAAACTAAAGGAAGACACAAAAACATCATCTGTTATCAAATTTTGATCATCAACCATTCATTTATATGAACCATTTCAGAAACATATAAGTTATAAAATGCAAATTAAAGAATAAAAAAATTTGATGAGACAAGGATGGCATGGTAATCAACTACAAGTTTCCCATTTAATTAACTAACAGCAATTCAATAATATAATTAAGGTTGCCATGCAAGGCATTTATATCATACTTGGGAGGAAACCCTAATAGAAATTGCTGACCTAAAACTCTAAACTTCATGCTTATAAACTAGTTAAAATATAATCAAGTCACTTACACATATCTATGTTAGATTATTAATTAACCAAATGGGGAATTTCTTCCATGTGGCACGCCACCAGTACTCATGATAGGGTTCATCCTATCGGTAGACAGTGGTGATCTTCTTGGTGATGGCCTCTCAAGCTTTGTTGATACCTCAAATTTCTTATCACCAATTGCATGATCGGATCCGGACAGAACTGGTTTTGTCTCATACATGTCGGACATGGAATCAAGGTCGGTTGATGGTGGTGCAATTTGAATTTGGTCAGCCTTAAAAGGGTCATCTTGAGGTCCAAGGCATGAAGGTGGTGCTGACCCCAAATCTTGCAACCTCAAATCATCAGACCACATCAAAGGGCTCTTGCCACTCCCTCCATAAGGGCTAGGCCTCTTTTTCCCTAGACAAAGACTATCGTTGCTCGACAAGAATCCATCAAGTGATGGTCTGTCCATGTTCTGTTGAAGATCAAGCTGGTGATCACCTCCATATATGTTAAGGTCTTGAAATGGTGGAAAATTGAGAGAAGGACAAAAATCTTTCATCGGTCCGACGTCGGAAACTCCTTGATTTCCAATGCCTTTGTAGCTACCAGAAGCATTGTTTTCACCAGCTAGGGTTTGACAAGCTTTTTCCAATATAGACTGCATATACTTGCCTTGAGCTTCAATCCTTAGTTGAAGATGTCTTTGCACCTGCCATGTATAAATAATTATATGCCAAAAGTCCATTATGGTAATAGAGTAAAAGAATTGATACTTGTTCTTCTTTAAAAATCAAAGAAAAGAAATTGTTTAATTGGAATATAATATTACCTCTAATTGTTCATGCAATCTTCTCTGGACCTCGATTTGCATCCTAATCGCATCAACCATGTGTGAGTTACTGTTAAATACAGTGACACACACACATTTTCCACAACAAAAATCCAAACCCATAACCCAACCCCAAAACAAGCATGGAAAGACAAATTACTCAGAAAATTCATATTGTTATTATTATTTTAGAAAACGTACGTACACACTCTCTCTTGATATGTAATTTATTAAATGATTTCTGTTTTTATTTGAAGAAAAAATATCCAAAAATTAAAGAATTTGATGAAGATATATGGAACATACTCATTCATGCTGCGCCCCATCATAGCAGAAGAAGATGCAGTGTTTCGTTGAAGATCTAGAGCTGAAGCTACAACAAGAAGATGTTAATATTTGTTTTGTTAGATTACGTGAAAACAATTTGGAAAAAAAAAAGAATAAAAAAAATATGAGTAGTATAAACTCTAAAGTTGCATGAAACCCTAGAAAGCAAAGAGGGCCTCTCTTACCATCCTTTATGGAATGATCATTGAACTCCTTGTGAGGTTGCTTTCCAAGCCTGAATTTCTAAAACAATATCACAAGAGAAGTATAATCAAAAGAATGAAAAAGAAGAAAAGAAAAAAGAAGAAAGAAGAGATCAAGCCAACCCTATGTCGAAAACATTAAAAAAAAAAAAAAAAAAAAGTATAGTAAGCTATAGAAAAGCCAAAAAGAGATAGATATCATGCATGAATTATGTTGTTGTATTCAAACCTGAAGATGGCTCTTTAGGTGGTAAAGAGTAAGCCCCTTCACACCCATAACTCTCATGATGGTTTTTGGTGTGGCCTCTGCAAGATTAAAATTGAGTTAAAAATTGAATATAAGAAGAAATGTTGTGTGTAGATGAAATTGAATGATTATAGAAGAGAGAGTGATATAAGTAAGTACTATCTGGTCCTCCAAGCTGAGTGACAGCATCGACAAAACGTTCATGGAGCTCAACGGTCCAACGGAGGCGAGGCTTGGGGTCAGTGGTGAGGACAAGGCCAGAGTCACCTTGGACACACATGGGTCTGTCATGGGAATTCATAGATGAGGGCTTCTTGTGTGGGAACATTCTCTCTTTCTCTTTCTCTCTCTAAGAAACTTTGAGAGAATACGAAGAGATTCAAGAACAAATGCGATGCAAATAGGGAAGAATAGGGTGCGTTTTTGAAGAAGAGGGGATGGATGGCTTTGCCTCTATCTCTCTCTCTCTCTAGTTAAAAAAAGCATAAGATACAAGCTACTAATATTGAACATAAAGGAAAAATATATGTTTAAATTAATAATGATCAAATAAAAATAATTTGAAAATAAAGTGCACCTATTCTAATATATGCAGGCCTTCCCTTTCTCAAAAGATACTCTTTCTCTCTCTCTCTTTACAAATAGTAACATGTAGTGTGTACATTATACTGACATACCCCTGACAGATTTTTTTAAAAAAAAAATCTCTCTAATCACATTTCATCATATGAGTGAGAAAGAGAGGATCTTTACACTGTAGTATTGTACAATATGTGCGTAATTGTTGTCTGATGACTAAAGTACATATATTATGTAGTGTATCTTTTGTGATCATGACCATAAAAGAAGTTGATATATATATACATATATATTCCATGGCCATGCATGTGAAACATTTTGAGTATTAGGATATGAATGAGCCCCATTGTGCAATCATGATGCCCAACATGTTCTGTATACTTTACCCTTCTTTCATACACGATCATCAACAGTTTTTTTTTTTTTTTTTTTTTTATACCAACACATAAATTTTTATACATATCAAATCTGGATCAATATATAGACATATATCATATTTATAATAATTAGGCCATGACTGAAGATATAGAGTACAATCCCCTTTTTGGCTAATGATGATGATATACTAATAACTGATCTTATCAGCAATGATGGTTAGAAACACAATGACTTGCTTTATGTCATTACCAAGGAAAAGGTCTCCATGATACTTGACAGCCAAAAGAAATCATAATGATTTATATATGATTATTAACAGATTCTATAACTTGAGATATGAGATTCAGCGACACATTTTTAGGCATCTAATTATATATACATTTTGAAATCAAACTACTCAGTTTCAGTTTTTCCCTCTTTATCTCTCTCTTTTTCCTTTTGTTTATGGGAAATATTTTCTTGTGATTTAATTTCAATAATGTAGTTAATGTTTAGCGGCTAGTTATATTTGTAAATATATATCGTATAAAATCACAACTCTAGGAACATTTAGTTAGACCATAATTTTGCCAAGTGTATCTTTTATTATCTGTTTTACTAATATATATATATATATCCTACTACACTGACAAATTAAGAAGTATTCGTTATAGGAGATTTCGTTTATTTAGAATAATAATAAAAATAACGAAATTGCATGTGTTTTGATTTTGATGATATATATATATATATGTATGTATGTATGAGAGAGAAAAGCAACTGGAGAAGAAGATGATCAAGAGAGGTATATGGAAGGCAACTTTAGGGGATGTGGTTGGTATTTTGTGATGAAGAGAGGTGAACATCGATCAATGCATAAAGCGTTGTTGTATGTGGGAGCTTTTAATGATACAAGTGCATGGTCATGAGGGGACCTCCCTTCTTAAAAGCTTGTTGAGGCACAACTTCTTATCACTTTTGTGGAATTGAAGATTGTCTTCCCATGCCATCTAAAACAAAAACTAACAATACAACTTCAATAGGGTCAAACTCAAAAAATTGATATTGGTCCCACTCTTTGGTAAAAAGAGATAAATCAAGATGAGTTAGAACAATATAAAGCTCTCTCCCTCTCTCTCTAATATAAAGCTAGCTATACCTCATGCAAAGATGTCAATCTAGTGGAAGAGATGATAAAAATATAAAGCCCTTAAAAAAAAAAAAAAAATTGATGTTGCTATTTAGTATTTACCCAACTCCTACATAGGAATAAATGCTTTCTTCTTTGACAATCAAAGAAGATTCTTTTCTAGAAACAATCTAGAACTTCATGAGTTATACCATTCTTGGATCTATTATCTAAGGTTATGATTATTTTTCACTAAATTTTACATTCCATTATTTGTATACATGGTTAAGAATTATGATCCTACATATATATCAAACCAATCCATGCATGCCTTGTGTAAGAACAAGAAAACATTGAGATCTACTTGATTTGCACTCCCTAACATGTTTTGTCTATATTATAGAATATGATATTAATTAATTAGTATAAAACTTTATAATAATTTGGCAGCTCTCCGTATCCAAATCAAAGAAAAAGTATGTATGAAGGGCAATTGGGCATTTTGATGATTTAGATTTGGAGATTCCTCTTTAGACCAACATTGTCACACATAGCTGTCCCCTTTATAATATAATCAAGCAAAGTTAGAGTTTAACTTTTTAGTTGAATATGTTTCAAAACCATAAACCCAATCAAAAGTAGATTGGCTTAGTGTTAAGGCCATGTTTGCTTGGATTTCAAGCATCTGTATTGTGCTCTTGGAGAATTATTCTTTAAAATGAATATATTCTCTTAGAAGGTGAATTTGCGGGACCCATCTTTATTTGTACTATTAGAATACTTTACAAAGCTTCTCTCTTTTCTATCTAGTTTCTCACTTTCTTGATTTCCTCAGTTTTGATCAGATGTTGCACTGTCCATCATTGTATTTTCATTGTAATGGCAATCGTCTATACTGTTCTAGAGAATATTTACATGATTTGGTTGATTGTACTGATAGAGATTTAAGCGGTTTTTAATTGGACTTTGGAGGCTGTATTGAAATATGATTCTACATGAACTCCTCCAACAAAAAGCAAGAAAATTCCAGGCCCAGCCCATCTGATAGTGTGACTTGGACTCAAACTCTCTTATGGTCTAGTCCTATTTAACAAGACGGCGGAAAAGGGGAAAAAAAAAGAAAAACACTTGAATGGATCATGATCAACCATACATCCATATAGAATACTTTTCCAAGTGAAACAACAAAAAAATTGAATGCAACATGGTACGCGAAAAAGAATACGGAAATGCTGTGGCTGCTCTATCACACCACCTGCACTGCTTTACTAAGGTATCGCAAATTTGAGTACTAAATTCATCGATGGTGGTCTTCTCCTTTCTCTGTAGCAAGGATGAAGTAACTTGTCCTAAGGGAACCAAGTCTCTCACTGTGAGAGCATTCTGTGCCTAGAAAATCACTATCATCCTATAATCCTTTTACCATAACCGAGGATCCCACCTCCTTCCTGGTACCCCTCTGCCCAATGTTATCCTAGGTTGGATCTAGTTACCCCATTTCCCATGCCCACATTCCAATCCAATCTGCTCCCAAGAACTTCTCCCTAACCAACTAATATCACCTCATCCAAAAACTCACATCTATTTCTCCTCAACCCCCTCCCGGTCCTATACCCCGCAGCCTCTCGCCTCTTTCCTTCCAACTTTTCGTCCACTAAGCTCACTCCTAGAAGTCCAAACCCCTTAATCCATGGAGGACTTAGTTAAACTCTGCCAATATCTCACCATCACAGAGAAGGAAAGCCAAATATGCACTCTCACTGAGGACCTCAAAAAGCAAGGCGAAGAGGATCTGTCTAAATGCCTGGTGGGGAAAGTTCTAGCTGGCAAAAGGATCAACAGGGAGGCATTTATAAAAGTCATACAACAGTTGTGGAGCTCTCACGGCCGAGTTTTGGTGGATACAATCGGGGAGAATACCTTTGTTTTCCATTTCAATAGACAAGGTGCTAGAGAAGCCGTCCTCGCCAAGGAACCTTGGCATTTTAACCAACACCTCATTGTCTTTGAAAAACCTGAGGGGGCGGGAGACATCTCTAAAATGACTTTTAGATGGGCTAGTCTGTGGGTCCAAATGCACCAACTTCCACTGATTCGTAAAAATCGTAGGGCGGTGAAATACATTGCTGAACAACTGGGTCAAGTAATGTATCTCCCCACCGAATCCAATGACTATTGGGGAAGTCATGTCAATGTAAAAATCCGCACTGACATATCCAAACCCCTCCAGCAAATTCTGAAACTCAGTCTAGACAGCTCAGGGGAGCTTACAACAATCATGCTCAAGTATGAAAAATTGCCCGAATTCTACTTTGCTTGTGGAATGATCGGTCATGTGCTGCAGGATTGTCCTGATGATGATGCCAAAGTAGAAGCCATGGAGGGATCCAACCTGGAATACGGATCATGGCTCCGAGCTGCCCCGCCGAAGCCTAAACCGCAAACACCAAGCAAAGCTTCTCCGACGACAAAAGAAAATAGGAGGGAAAATTCAAAAACAGAAAACTCCAAACTCATTGCAGAGGAATCACCTCCAGCCTTACTTCTGGCACCAATCTCAGACAACCAAGAGCACAGGTGTCAAATTGAAGCCACAGATCTGTCAGCAATGTAGGTAAACAAGCTGCCAACAAGGGGACAAGAGGCGTCAGTAAGCAGAGGAAAAGAAAAACTGGTGTCTGAAAACCTGCAAAAGGACCTTGAAGTTCTAAGAGATAACCCGGCTATTCAGTCACAACCCAATCTCCTTGATATATCAATCTCTCAAGCCAGTGTAGACCTTCCAAAAACGAAAGCCAACATTGCTGACCCTACACCCCTAATTGAAAGTGGTTTTTACCAAAAATCACAAGCAACCCGCCCAAGGAAATGGAAAAAAGCTGCCAGGATCACCAACTCCAAAACCCCAACAAAACTCCCCCACGGTCCTTCACAAAAATCCCTCACCCCCCCAAAGATTTTCAAAACTCGATTGGAAAAAACCCTCATATCCAGCATCCTTACAGCCTCCAACCCCACAAATGGTACCATTTCCCCTCACACAAGCCCCATGGACGCCGAAACAATTCTATCAGAATTGAAGAACTCAAAACACAAACGAAAAAAAACTAGAATTCACAGAAGATAACCCTTGCTCAAAAAAACAAAATGAGGCAGTTGGAAGCCCTTCTCCTAAACCATCGGTGGAGCCTGCGTTGTAGGCCCGCCGACAACAATGATAGGCCTCTGTTGGAATGTCTGAGGGATCGGGAACCCTCGAGCATTCCTCACCTTAAAAAGGGTGATCAAACGTTTTTCCCCAAGCTTGGTTTTTTTGTCTGAGACTAAGCTTCAAGGACGAAGGGCAAGTAATGTGAAAACAAAGCTAGGATTTCATGGAGGCTTCTAGGTCGACAGTTCTGGGAAAAGCGATGGTTTGTTACCGCTTTGGAAGGAAGACTTGAGTGTCACTGTTCGTTCTTTCTCCCCAGGCCACATAGATGCAGTTATAAACAGGGAAAATGGGGAAAATTGACGTTTTACAGGCCTTTACGGTAACCCAGATGTGGCTCAGAGGAACAACTCCTGGGAATTATTAAAAAAGCTCAGCAAAATAGATACATTACCTTGGGTATGTAGGGGGGACTTCAACGAAATCCTCACCCCGTCTGAAAAAAGTGGTGGCCCAAACAAATGCATCCAGGAAATGATCAAGTTCAGACAAACTCTTGATGTGTGTGACTTGTTAGACATTGGCTTCTCAGGACCACCCTTTACTTGGAACAACAAAAGAGCAGCTGACGGCAATGTCCAGGAGCGGTTGGACAGATATCTGGTTAGCCCAAGTTGGCGTGAAAAATTTAGCAATGCTGTAGTCGAACATCTGGGATTCTACCACTCAGATCATAGGCCATTACTGCTGAAGCTAAACGGGATGATAAACCAAAAAAAAAGAGGCAGAGGTTTTAGGTTCGAGCCATTTTGGATCAAAGAGGCAGAATGTCAACAGCTTATTGAAGAAGCCTGGAAAGAGAAAGCAAGTGCGCAATCACCAAAAGACCTCAAAATCAAGCTCTCTAGCTGTGCAGGCAAACTATCGTTATGGAGCAAAGCGAAATTTGGAAACCTGAGCAGCAAAATAGCAAACACACAGAAAGAGCTAGAGGACCTATACCCGCAATTTGCAGCTCCTGGAGTTTCGGATCGTATCAGCACAATAGAAGCTGAACTGATTAATCTGATCTCGAATGAGGAGTTATATTGGCGGCAAAGATCGCGGTCTGAATGGTTAGGTGCGAGAGACAAAAACTCGAAATACTTTCATGCTCGAGCATCAGCAAAGAGGAAGAAGAACTCACTATTAAAATTAAAGGATGAGGAGACCAGTTGCTATCAAACAACAGAGGGAGGCATTGCAAACTTGATCTGTAGGTTCTTCAAACATATCTTTGCGTCTTCAAATCCCACCCCTCAGAATATCCAAGCTGCCACCTCACATATATCCATAGGTCTTGAGGAGGATGCCAATAGGAGCCTTCAGAGACCATTTACCACTGAAGAGATCCGTCAAGCAGCTTTCGAACTCGGCCCAACAAAGGCCCTAGGTCAGGATGGCTTTCAACCATTATTCTACCAAAAATACTGGTAGGTTGTACAGGAAGATGTGATCGGCATCTGTCACAAGATACTTAAAGGGCAGCACTCGATCCGAGAATTCAATAAAATAGATGTAGTTCTCCTTCCCAAAGTTAAAAACCTGGACACCCCAAAAGACCTACGACCAATCAGCCTATGTAGCACAATCTACAAAATTATTGCCAAGACTCTTGCAAATAGACTCAAAACCAGTTTGCCACAGCTTATATCCAAATTCCAGTCAGCTTTTGTCCCAGGTCGACAAATCTTTGACAACGCTCTCATAGCTTTCGAGATTCTCCATTCAATCAACAAACTGAAAATGAGGACAAAACGGTTTAATGGCTCTGAAGCTCGACATGAGCAAAGCCTACGACCGAGTGGAATGGAGTTTCGTCGCAGAGGTCCTGAGAAAGATGAACTTTCCACAGAACTGGGTCAGCCTTATCATGGATTGCATCTCAACCTCACAACTCTCGTTCATCCTCAATGGTAAACGAGTTGGCTCGATCTCCCCATCCAGAGGATTACGCCAAGGCTGCCCGCTGTCCCCATACGTTTTTATCATTTGCGCAGAGGCTTTCTCCAAACTTATCACAGCTTGCAGAAAGCAATGGCCGTCATCTGGGAGTCAAATGTTGTCAAGGAAGTCCTCGAGTTAGTCACCTCTTCTTCGCGGACGATAGCATTATATTCAGCAAAGCCTCCATTGATAGTTGCAACGTGCTGTTGGACACCCTGAAAACTTATGAGTTGGGCTCAGGTCAACAAATAAACATCCACAAATCAAGCATCTCCCTAAGCCCAAATGTTAGCAATCATCTTAAGCAGAGCATCCTTTAGCAAATAGGACTGAATTCTTATGCGCCACATGAGAAGTATCTTGGGTTACCCTCTCTGGTTGGGCGAAATAAGAAAGCTACATTTTCAACTATCCTAGAAAGAGTCAGGAAAAGAATCAGTGCGTGGAAAAGTAGTCTGTTCTCGGCTGGAGGTAAAGAAGTTCTCCTCAAAGCAGTCGCCCAGGCCATCCCCACCTATTCCATGAGTCTTTTCAAACTCCCATCCTCCCTATGCCATGATTTAGGCTCCCTTTGCTCTAAATTCTGGTGGGGAACAAATGGCAACAATAGGAAAATCAGTTGGACAAGTTGGAGGACATTATGTCTCCCAAAAGCTTGTGGGGGTCTCGGCTTCAAGGATCTATCTTGTTTTAACCAGGCCCTCTTAGCCAAACAAGCATGGAGGATCTTGACGAACCAGAATCAGCTTGCTATTTCCATCCTCAAAGCTAAATACTTCAAGAACTCCTCATTCCTCAATGCAGTGGCAAAACCAGGGGCTTCGCATGTTTGGCAAAGCATCATCTGGGTCGACAGCTCTTTACACAAGGCTTGAGAAAAAGAATCGGGAATGGTGCATCCACCAGCGCCTTCAACGATCCATGGCTCCCCCGGCCTACCTTTTTCAAGCCGATCACATCGAATGGCAACCCAAATGTCACAGTTGGGGACTTCATTAACAAACAACTCCGCTGTTGGGACACCAGGAAAATCAACCTTGCCTTCTCAGCGATTGACAGAGAGATTATTCTTTCCATTTTCCTTAGCTTAAAAGATTTGGAAGATACCTGGCAATGGCACTTTGAGAAACGGGGACAATACACCGTAAAAAGCAGATACCGTTTAGCCACTCAACTAGATACCCCATGCTCCTCCTCCAACAATTCCAAGTCTCAACACTGGTGGCGACAGTTCTAGAGTACAGGTATTCCTTCAAAAATAAAGATTTTCGCTTGGAGAAGCCAACTTGATGCCCTTCCCACAAATATCAACCTCTTTAAAAGAAATGTCTCAAATACTTGGTGGTGCCCGTTCTGTAAGGTAGATGTTGAGACAACAGCTCATGCGTTAATCTAGTGCCCTGCAGCTCGAGATGTGTGGTCTCAAACACCCTTTGATCCTGTGATTAGTGATTTGCCAAATGCCACCGTCCCAGAAATCTTAAGGAAGGTATTTCAACATGCAGGAAAGGAGGGTCTTGGCAGTTTCTATGTCTTCCTATGGTGTATTTGGGGGAATAGAAACGCTAAGGTACATGCAAGTAAAAGCAAAAAACCTCCCGAACTGGTCACCTGGGCTGCTGATTATCTTGCTGATTTCCGGAACTCAAAGTCTGCTCTATCAACAATAATTCCCTCAACCAATCCCCACCCCATTCATACCTAGGTCCCCCCTCCAGTCAACTGTCTAAAACTGAACACCGATGTAGCACTGCGCCCCGGCTCCCCAGCTATAGGTTTGGGTGCTGTCATCCGAAACAATGAGGGCTGGATAATAGGGGCCTTGGCAAAACAAATGTTTGGTAACTTCACGGCAGAAATCGGTGAACTCTTAGCCCTACGAGAAGACCTTCTCTTTGCCAAATCCATGAACCTAAAGATTTGGCTAGCTGAAGTTGACGCTTGCAACGTCGCATCCTTGATCATCGCAAACAATATTGGTTTCGGTGATACTAGTTGCATTGTTGAAGACATCAAAGAACTCTGCTCTAGTTTAGGCAATAGCCTGTGTAACCCCATTTCTCGGAAGAGTAATGAGGTGGCACACAAATTAGCTAATCTAGCTTGTCGCTCCGCTCAGGAGAGAGTCTGGTACAACACCAGCACCGTTTGTATGCTTTCGGATTTTTAATATATAGTATTTCCTTTCAAAAAAAAAAAAAATTCATCGATGGTAAACAATTTACGTGCAAACCCATCAATAAGGAGGCAAATTATATGTAAATCCTTTCAAGGAAAGAACAAGTTTTCTCCATTCACTGTAGGATCCCTCTCTCTTTACTAATAATTAGAGAGTAGAGTTTAATAAATTGTTATGATTTAAACCATTTTAGAGTCTGTATCTAAGGATGCCGACTATAGTAATAAAAAAAAATAATAATAAAGATACACAGAAGAGTAAAATTTGAATGCAACAGGATGCACCATACCTCCGTAGTTGACGCAATGCTACATGAAATACTTTCCTTTGCGGCACAATATCAACAGGGGATGCGTGTGCAATTATGCTTTTACAGCACCAAAATTACCCCAACTGGTTTTACCAAACGAATCGATTATTGAAACTAGCAAAAACCAGTCTTGGTTCAAACCTTATAAGATTGATAGAGGAAACAACACAGCAATATATGGAGACACAACCAACCCAAAGTTTCTGTTTTTATTTTTCAGGTCGTGCAGACAAAAACAAGATTTATTACAAACATTCATTTATTGTACTCATGTTTAGATACACAGGACCTAAGGAGCTGCCTACATGGCTACAACTCTCTTCTAAATTTACATAAACCGCATTAAAGTTGCAGACTCTTTTCTGCTTCCCAGCCATCTTTGTATTACAAGAAGTCCACTGCCAATGAGACTGCATACCTGTTTTACATAACAAAGACACATTTTAGTAAATGAGAATTTGAGCAGAATAAATGGAGCTACTAGTTAGTCTAATTACTAACCTTGACCATTAAGCTCTGTTCATATCCCCCAAGCACACATATTTTATCTGCAAAATTTAAAAGAATGCCTCAGTATGATGATAGCAGATAAGTATATTGTGATTCTTGTCAATTTGGACTCATCTTTAGTAACATCGGAAATATGCTATTATATTGAGAAGAGTCAAAAACAAATCAAGGTTGGATGATGTAGACCATATTACTCGATTTTCAACACACACGAGACGAAAACTTCAACAAGAGAAATAAAATAAGTATTCTTCGAAGTGGTAATGATATGATTGATTTGATTCTATTAGACCAACAATTATCCAAGATATGGAGATAATAGCAACTGGCAGCAGTGTATAACTGATTTAAAACACCTATTGGCAACCTCAAGCACAATAGACAATTTAATAGCCTTCTTAAAAGGATAAGGTGGGGGAGGGAGAGGGAGCAATCTAATAGCAGTTATAAATGTCCTTGAATAAGTGTTGAAAGGATTATCTTTGAGTTACTTACCTCGAGATATTCATCCATTCCATACTTGGAACCTTCGCGTCCAAGACCAGACTGCTTAACACCACCAAACGGAGCCACCTGCATTGAGACAAACAAGTCATAACCATCCTGAGTTACTATTGTTGTTTGCAAACTGTTGACTTGATGATAAAACTCACCTCTGTCGAAATTATCCCTTCATTGACACCAACAAGTCCATACTCAAGAGCTTCAGAGACACGCCACGTCTGTTGAACATTGTTTGTAAATATATAAGCAGCTAGCCCTGCATAATTTAGACAGGAAAAAAGCAAACTGTTAATCCCATCTTTCAAACAATTATTATGATACTGCAAGAAGGGAACACCAATTTTGTTTGAATCTCTAAGAATTAGTTAATCAACTGGGATTTCAAATATAGGTACACCCTTTTTCTAATAAAACAAAACATAATAGTCAGGTACCAAATCAATATAAAACAACAAAATCACCTGCATTGGTATCATTTGCCATGTGGATAGCTTCCTCCTCGGTTTTGAACCGCAAAAGTGGTGCCACAGGTCCAAATACTTCCTCTCTGAGTTAGGAGAAGTACGAGTAAGCAAATAAAATATGCAAAAGCTAATAAAAATGTTGTTGACCATGATTTATATCTGATGATGATACATTGTCTAAGAAGCCAAAATAATTAGACAATTGCCAGTAAAATCACTAGAATGATTAAGAAAAGATTTTCTACACAAGAAAAAACTGACCAGGAAATGACACAAAATTAGAGTATTTTCCTGTTTCTTAGTTCATTTCGCTTGATATTACGACCCAAATAGAATAAAATTTAGAGTGAAGTACATTACTTTTCCTTCAACATATGCACAAGAACAATCACAATCCTCCGACATATTACCTTTGCAAAACAAATTTAAATTTGATAATACCAGTATGATTGTAGTAGTCAAGCACTTACCTTGACAGAAGCATGTCGCTTTTGACATCACCAATGACCGTAGGCTCATAAAAGGTCATTCCAAGACTATGTCTTTTACCCCCAAGAAGAACTTTTGCTCCCTTCGATTACAATTACAGTCAAAAAGAATTTTATTATTATTATTATTTTTAATAAACAAACAAATGAATGATGTACAACAAGGACTACATAGAAGAATTTCTGTAACCAAAATGCAAGTTCCTGAGCTAAGCCAACAAATAAGACAGCAATATTTAGCAACATCAATTACAACCTACTTAAATGTCAATCAGGATTAGCTTTTATTTTCAAGCGCAATAACATGGGACGAAAATAAAGAAAGAGAAACAACAAAACAACCTAACCACACAGTTAAGATCCTAACTGATTCTATGTTGTCGAAATATTTACCAAATGTTACTTCTTCCGCCATACAAAACAATGTTCCATTTATTAATTCCCCAAGCATCAAAGCATGTACATATGCTCATTGAGTTCTTTTTTCACACTAAATGGCGGTCAGCAAGCATACCTTACATTCTAATGTCCATTATCAATTTCTGGAAATGAAGCACACATAACTCAGTATGAAAGTAGTCATACATTAAGTAATAAAGGCCACTTCAATACAATTTCCAATCTGGTTAAACCAAGTAACAATGGCTTATAAAGCAATTGGTTTCAACAAAGATAAAAGAAATAGTAACTAAAATACTAATCTATTGAAACTGCTTAGTTTTTTCCCTTTTTTTTTTTTTTTTTTTTGATAGGAAACGAAAACTTTATTAAAAAAAGAAATATAATACAATAATGAACCAGAAATCCACCAAAAAGAAAAACAAAACAAAAACTAAGAGCAAGATTGAAAGAAACAGTCAACAAACAGCTGCCTTCCAATCTAGCATGAGCATGAATAACGAAAGATCTTTAAATTCTTCACTTGAAGATGCCCAAAGAGAAGCTAAATAATACATTTTATCCCCTATATAATTCGCCTTCTCTTCGCGTTCCTCGAAGATTCTTTTGTTTCTCTCCTCCCAAATCACCCAAAAAATGGCGAACACTCCACAATACCAAAGAATACTAGCTTTCTTTCCATCTCCTAAGGCTTTGAAATCTTCCATTAAGAGAGAGCATAACGATTTAGGGGCAGCCCACTTCATACCAACTAAAGATAGCAGCTTGTTCCATAACAATCTAGCCACCGGACACTGAAGAAAGAGATGATCCAAACTTTCCCCCCAATTCTTGCACATTATGCATCGAGAGGGAGAAAGACAAATACTCGAAAGCCTTTTTTGAATAACATCACAAGTATTTAGTTTTCCATGAGCCATAAGCCAGACCAAAAATTTGACCTTATTCGATGCTTTTGATTTCCAGATAACATTAGCAAAACCGAATCTAGGAAAAGAGTCGTTTTGGACCAACTTATCAAAAAAAGACTTGCACGAAAAAATGCCGGTTGAATTTAACACCCATTTCCTACTGTCGTCCGTATCGTGATTGAAAGAAACACCTTCCAACAAAGATGAAAGAGAAGAAAACTCCTCAATCTCCCTGTCATTTAGGTTCCTCCTAAAGTCAAAGCACCACCCTCCTTGATTAGAAGAACAATCCGATCTGCTAGAAACGGTAACATTATGAGAATTAGCGAGCTTGTACAATTGCGGAAACTTCAGGCAAAGAGGTTGATCCTCCACCCAACAATCCTCCCAAAACCTTATTGTATCCCCCTCTCCAACCACAAAACTTATATTACTCGAGAAATCGTGGAGGCCTTGCATTATAGCTTTCCAAGGACATCGGCTGAAACCTTTAAGACCTTTGTTAGACTCCTAACCATTTCCTTAGACGTCATACTTACTTTTAATTACTCCATGCCACAAAGAATTAGGTTCCAACAGAAACCTCCACAACCATTTACCGAGTAACGCCATGTTCTTCCTTATAATATTCCCAATTCCTAAACCGCCTTCGTTTCGAGATCTTGAAACAACATCCCATCTTACTAAATGGGTCTTCTTTCCTTCACCACTACCATCCCACAAAAAATCCCTCATAATTTTCTCGATTCTTTTTGCCACTCCTATAGGGATTCTAAATAAGGAAAGAAAATAAGTGGGAATGCTATGCAAGACTGATTGAATCAAGACCAACCAACCGCCTCTAGATAAAAAAGCATTTTTCCATCCCTCCAATCTTCTCTCCACTTTCTGTACTACCGGTGCCCAAAACTCGGCAGCTCTCGGATTACCTCCCAAAGGCAAACCTAAATATCTCAGAGGCCATCTCCCAACCTCACAACCGAAATCACTGGCCAAATCAACTACTTTCTTCTCATCACAATTAATACTTGCCAAAACACTCTTCGCCAAATTTACCTTAAGACCGGAAACCCAACAAAACAATCGAATGACCGTAACCAGAGAAGCAAACTTCTCTTTATCACTCGAGGAAAAAAAGACGGTATCATTAGCAAATTGCAAATGAGATACTATAACATTCTCCTTCCCAACACTATAACCTTCCACTAGCTGACATTCCTTAGCTCTATCGATTAGCCTACCCAAACAATCTGCCACCAAAACAAACAAAAAAGGGGAAAGAGGGTCACCTTGCCTAAGACCTCTAGAAGCATCAAATTTTCCCTTAGGTCTCCCATTTATCATGATCGAAAAGTTTACAGACTTTAAACACCCCATAATCCATCTTCTCCATCTTAACCCAAAACCTTTTGCTTCCAAAACATAATTCAAGAAATCCCAGTCAACGTGATCATAAGCTTTTTCAAAGTCAATCTTGAAAACAACACCTTCTCTTTTCTTCATTCTATACTCCACCACCTCATTAGCCACCAAAGCGGCATCCAGAATTTGTCTACCTTTAACAAAAGCAAACTGACAACTTGAAATAGTATTCTCCAACACTTCTTTCAATCTGAGAGAAAGAACCTTAGCCACAATTTTGTAAAGACTAGAAACCAAACTAATTGGTCTAAAGTCTCCAATCCTCAGAGAGTTGGACTTTTTTGGAATGAGACAGATATATGTTGCATTGGTGATTCTATTAACTGTCCCATTCTCAAAAAATTCCGTGAAAACATCCAACAGATCATCTTTAATGATTTCCCAACAAGCATGGAAAAACTCAAAATTAAAACCATCCGAACCCGGGGCCTTATCTTTGCTACAATCCATAAACAGCCCTCTTAATTTCTTCTTCTTCAAAAGGTCTTTCCAACCACTCGGCTTTATCTCTACTAATACCATCCCAATCTAGCCCTTGAATAGTTGGTCTTTCCACCTCTTCTTTAGAATACAACTTTTGAAAGAATCGGACAATTTCATTCTCAATGTCTCCTTCATTTTCAAGTATGGACCCGTCACTTAACTCGATCTTATCAATATAATTCCTCCTCATTCTCCCATTAACGACCTTGTGAAAAAATTTTGAATTGCAATCTCCTTCTTTAATCCATTTAACTTTAGTCTTTTGTCTCCACAACATTTCTTCTTTTGTGACCACCTGTTCAAGCTTCAGCTTCATCTCATTTCTTTTCGATCTCGAGCATTCATTGAGCAAACCTTCGGCTTCAAGTCTGTCCAACTCGAAGACTTTAGACTCGATCTCATTCTTTTCCTTGAAAATGTCTCCAAATACTTCCTTATTCCAAGTTTTCAGCTTCATTTTGACCCAATCCAGCTTCTTCATGAACCTATATCCCTTCCACCCTTGAAATTCTTTTTCACTCCACCATTTCGCCATATTTTGAGCAAAAGAACGATGGTTCAACCAAACATTTTCAAACTTAAAAGGAATGGGACCCCATTTCTTGGGAGAAGAATCCAACACAATAGGACAGTGATCAGAAACTGTTCTCACTAACGCCCTTTGTCCAACCTTTCCCCCCACCATTTCCCCCCACTCGTTTGAAAAGAGAAACCTATCAAGTCTGCAGCAAACCGCATTTTGTCTAAAATTGGACCAAGTGTAATCGAAGTGATTTAAAACAGGATCAACCAAATTAGCTTCGCGAATAAAACAATTAAAATCCTTCATGCTTCTAGTTTCCCTTCCTCTCGTAGACTTTTCAGAAGGAAATCTAACAACATTAAAATCTCCACCAATGCACCATCTTGGGGAGCAAAGACCAAATAAACCAGCCAACTCCTCCCAAAAAGCCCCCCTCTCCCTTTTCTTGTTTGGACCATACACCCCTGTAAGCCACCAGTCTCTCCCATCGTCACCTAAAATATTCACAGAGATAGAGAATTCTCCCATCACAGAACCTAGAACCTTTACAGATTTAGAGTTCCACATTACCACAATTCCGCCCGAACTCCCTTCAGAAGGTAAAAACACCCACTGCTTAAATCTTGCTCCCTACACACTCCTAATAATGTTGTGGTCCACTACTTGTTTTTTAGACTCAATTAAAATAGTCACATCAAGGTTGACCTTTCTAATTGCCTCCTTAATCATTCTCCTTTTTTTCCAACACCCCAATCCCCGTACGTTCCAACTTACGATCTTCATGAAAAAACGCTTGATCCCATACCACCCTTGTCTCCTCCTTTCTCATAATTCAAAGTCTACTGAAGGTTCCGCCTTTCCCTGTCTCCTTTCGCTTTCACACTTGGCTCCTTGACAAGACTGATCTGCCTTGACAGTATGAGAAAGAGTTAAATTCATCTTTTTTAATAACAACAGTCTCATTTCACCCTCCTCTGAATTTAGGATACCCTTTCCTTCTTCACCCCTTAACGTCTGATAGCTAGACTTTAGTTCGTTTGCGTTGTGAAATGCTGTCTTCTTCCTCCTTTCATACTGAGAAAAAATACCAACCTTCTCCCTTTTCTCAACACCTGTCGGACTGTGTCCAGGAACTGAAGAGGATGGGTCCAAATTCTGCTTATCAAACAACAAGTCCAGGTTCAGACCTTCTTCCCCGATAGACCCCTTCTGTGAAGCCGCCTCTGTTTCTGCTCCGTTTCCTTCCGATTCATTATCGGAATCCACCTCTTCATCAGAACTTCTTTGATTGATCTCAAAATCCTTACCTGTTTCATCTGCAAGTTCAAGAGGTATTTCCGTCTCAATCCGATGACTCGCGACTCCATCTTCTGCCATGAATGTCCTGAACTTCGAACTACAGCAGTTGAAACAGAGAGAGCTCTGGGCTTCCTTGTTGTCGTCGTCCGAAACCTCCACTCCTAACATTTCGGCGCCTGTTGACTTCTCTCCGTCGGAATCGGAGTCGCCCGCTTTCAAGATGAAAGCTCCGCCACAATCGCAACCTGGGTTCGAGTCGAAAGATGAGCCAGAGATCTGCTGCGAGAAGGAGAACTTGTGGATCGGTTTTGGTTTAAAATGACCCATTTTGGACTTGACCCACCCGTCAGAAGCATTGGGCCGATTCAACAAGAACTTCTGTGGGAACCCTCCCTAATTCACTTGCCTTTTGTTTGGTTCCTTCAGCCCATACATTCCTTTAAGCCCAAGATCGCTAAACTGCTCCAACCCTCCTTCTTTGAGATGGGCCTGCTGATTTAAGTCCATCAAGCCCCTAAGCCCACTCGACCCACTTAATTTCTCCTCTAAAAGTCTACCAAGTCTGCCAAGATCCACATGCATCTCCCTATTCAACTCCTTCTTCCCATCAGACACCTGCACATCCTGTCTCTGCCCCCCGACAGACCCATTTTCGTTAAACTCTCTGAAATCAGTCCCGACAACATTGATCTCATCAAGGACCTTGATACTCTGATCACCTTCCTGATTCTGCTTCAAATCGCACAGGATATCATCCTCTTCTTGGAAAATAACAGGCTCGTCTTTCTTCAGCTTTGTCGAAACCTTACCTCTGTTGTCTCTTTTCACCTTCCAGCTCTGCTTTGATGGTTTCCTGAAAAAAGGCCGCTTTTGAAATTTTGAATTATCCACCCCCCGGCTACTTCCACGTGTCCAATTCCCCCTTCCGACTTCGTCTTCCACCTTCCGACTGAGAGAAAGACCGGTCCTGCCTGTAGCACTAGGAGGGGTTATTGATAATGGTCTGATTGTAATGTCGATAGTGCTTTCTCCATCCTTAATTCCTATTGATGCAGGAATAAAGTCATTCTCCATCTTACCAACTTTAATCCTTGATTCTTTTAAAGAATGAAACAGCTTTGTGTCTGTATCAACCTGAATAAGACCCCCACAGAATTCCACTATTGTACCAAATGCATTCCTATTCCATAAATGAAAAGGAAGCCCTTCAATGGCTATCCATCCTCCTCCAAAAGCCATCCTTTGCTTGGCAGAATTAACTTCAGGGCTCCATTGTTGTAATGAAACAGAAATAGACTCTTCTAATCGACACTGTCCTAACTGACCGATTCTAGTAGCCTCCTCAGCATCATGACAGAAGAAAATTGTTTTGTCGTCATGGAAAGGTTTCAGCTGAATCATGAAACCGAGAAAGGTTGACAGCGCCTTTTGAATGGAGCTCCAGGCAGCCCACCCATCCATCCTGGAACAAACCACCGCTCTTACCCATTCACCATACACCATACATTCCGCAAAGCTTGCTCCCCTCGTGACTTCTCCCGTCCTTCTCCTCCCGCTTACATCTTCACTACCCTTACTTTCGAAAGTATCACCCTTTATCCTTCTGGCCCTTTCAGAATCCATCTCAAGGCCTGTTTTACCGCCTGAAGGGAAGATACTTAAGATCATCTGAGCGCATTCAGACCATCCCACGGCATTGATTCTTATAGGAATAACTATGCTCTTCACACCCGATTTGCCAGCAACTAGGGAGACTTTTAAGAAATCTCCTTTGTTGTTTTCAAATCTATTCATCCACAGCTGATTCATATTGAATCTTCGTGAACGGAAGAAATTCTTGTCATTAACATTTCGAACCGCTTCTAGTAAGCAATTCCCCAACCAGTAAGCACTATCCAGCCCTATCTTCAACTCATAAGTACCTTGTCTTGACCTCTCCAAGAGCTTAATAACACTACCAGCATAGAACTCAACAAATTCTATGGAAAAAAACTTGCTTTCAATCCTAATTTGCCTAGCTAAATGAGAATAACGACCTACATTACTCATAGCTCCACAGAAAGGAGTTCGACCAGTTACCTATTTTTTCCTTTTTTTTTGAAACTGCTTAGTTATTACATGTAAGAGATTAGCAACAACATGTAAGAAGGATGAATAGTGAAAGTTACCATAGCATCTGAAGTAAGATGATGTGTATCAGAACACTAAAGACCGATTCATAATCTTTTTCTTCTATGTTAGAAGCTGATGAAATTTATTGCATTAACTTTGTAACAGGGTAATAGGGAACAATGCATATTAAATCACCAACATTATACCTGTCACTAACGGACAAATACATATCAGTACACCAGTGAAAAGGCCTGTATGAATTGACAAGTTATATTCAAGCAGTTACATTTGAAAATAATGGGATGTCAACTACCCAAGATGTTCCCTACAACTTGACAAATGGCCATGTATGCTCACAAGAAGCATGTGCGTTCATAACTTTGGAGGAAATAAACCAAGCACAGCAAGTTAACAAGAAAATAAAATGAAAAATAAAAAATAGAAGAAAGAAAGACTTCGGACCATTATCAAGGAAGTACTATCATCAGAAGAAAAACAGTCTTTGTTACCATTAGGATTCCTATCCACTTGATGAAAAGTAATTATATCAACAGAAATGATGAGAAAACAAACCTTAGAGACAGCATCTGCAACAAATGTTTCAACCTGTTAACAAAAACCCAAAGAGACCAAATTTAGATCAGAACCTCATAGAAGACCTGAGGCAAAAAGATATATCATTTGATTGAAACTACAAATTCCAATAGTTTACTGACCTTTTCCAGTGCTGCTTTATTAATTAGTGGACCCTGGGAGGAACAGAACGTCAAGTTAAAACTATGGTTTATAAACTGAAGTTCAAACTCATTAAAAGTCACATAAAAAAGGAAAATAACTTAAATATTAAGTTTAGTGTAAAACAGCAGGTTACACATTTATATGCTCACGCCAGGCCAAGTCATATGCTCATGAGGAATGGAATATATACACCGATAGAATCTCACTCCAAGGTAACTCATTTGGAAAGCTCGACACACGATTTTTTCAACCAATATGATGGCATTATTCCCATATGATTTCAGAAATGTAAAAGTGCAAATAGCTTCAAACACAATAGACAAAACTGATCACCTGGGTGACACCTTCACTAAAGCCTTCCCCAACCTTTAGATTCTGCACAGCTTTTGAAAAGGCATCAGCAAATTTCTCATAGATACCTGCACAAAAAAATAAAAACCTTATAAATTCGCAAAAAAAAAAAAAAAAAAAAAAAAAGAAATAAAGGAAAAGACAGGAGAAGATGAAACAAGTTAATTTAAGGGAGGAAACAAATAAATTATATATTAAAATTTTTAAGTAATGACAAACCATTTCTACATTGACAAATCAATATCATCAGATTCATGTGCAAAAGGGGAATAAAATTTCAAACTATAATACACAGGACGATTATGAATGACATGAAAGCAAACATGTGACTGATAAACAATCTTTAGGTTTTGCTACTGAAAGAGGCTTCATATCTACATTGATTGCCACATCAACCCAAAAGTTAGTAGGTTGTGCTTTTTATCCACTATATTAAAAAAAAAAACAAAAAGTGAGTTGATTGATTGATATATATCCATTATTGTTCTTATTGTAAACAAAGCACAAATGAAGATATTATAAACTATCATACCTGAAAGTTATCAACATAGGACAATAACAAGGCCCAAACACACTCTTTTTCCTTTATAAACTCAAGAGGACATAACAAAATCCCAGACCTCATCACCATGCTGAGACGCTATGTTCACTAGCTCTGTCACCTCAAATGCTCAATTCCAATGCAAGTTGCTAATTAAAATAAGTGTACTACTACTTTGCATTACTCAAGTTGTAATTTTCCTATGCTAGCAGGTTACAGTAACCCCAGATTACATTATTAAATTATGAGCAAAAATAGGCACCACTGCTTTATATACAAATACACTCTTATGTATTACTTTTGTGTCCCTTCAAACATCGGAAAATATTCACTTGAGTAATTCTTACCAATCGGAAACAAGGAGAAGAATAGAATAAAGAATCCAAAACATCAACCAAACACACAAACACAAACACAAACACAAACATTTGTCCAAATACTATATGTCTCTATGTACACCTTCTTGAACAAGTACTCGGTTGGCGCACACGCAGGTCTGTCCACTATTGCGGAATTTTGCTGCAAGCTGCAAATAAGAATCATAAGAACTATCAAAAAATTATTTCATTTACATCAAGGTGCAGATTGGATGCCTCTAATAACACATAAAAATCAGAAATATCTAACACAAGCATACATTTCTGCAACCAGTATATGTAGACCATACTATAACTTACCGTTCCTTTTACTGCTACATCTATGTCTGCATCATTAAAGACTATGCAGGGCGCATTGCCACCAAGTTCTAGAGATACCTGGAAAAGACAAGTGCAAAGGCAACAATCCAGATGGCTATTCATAAGGCCCTCCTGATTTTGGCTACACATCAATTTATCAACCTACATACCCTTTTAACAGTCCCAGCTGCTCCTGCCATCAATTTTTTTCCAACAGCTGTTGAGCCTGTAAATGTGATTTTCCTTACCTGAATAAATTGTAAAAAGAAATTTAGTATCAAATCACCCCAAGGTGATTGCATGAAGATGGCAAATCGCAAAATGTTTGGGCTGTATCCAGAGAATGAAAAAAAAAAAAGAAAACCTGTGGGCTTGCAAGTATAGCATCACCAATTTCAGGAGCATTTCCCATTACCAAATTCACAACACCCTAGAACATTTAGAACATAAAATCAAATTATAAATACATGAAAATCCATTGAGAAAGCCCCAAAAACGAAAGAAACAAGATTAAAGCACCAACATTCTTCCTGATATGAAATTTCTTTATAGTCGATCACTTAAATCTTTGAGAAATAAAGAAGGGGTAATACAAATATAAAAAATAATGGGGCAGACTTTCATTACATAACTGCAACTTTTAGAGAGAACAAAGGAGAAGAAAGAGAAGTGTGTATTTTATTGTTTATATTCTAGATTCAAATAACTAATTATCAATTTGTGAAACATCAATTTCGAACAAAGATTTATCCTTTATTTGCCAAGAATATAGCAATTAAGCTAGGTAAAGCTGCATCTTATAGGTTTCTTAGAATATAAAATTTATATAGCTGATTGATGTTAATTGTCACCATTCAAGAAAGGTATTAGCTGTGCAACTAGTTTCCAGTACCAATTCCTGAATCTATCGTTAAATTATAACACATTTCACTGTTTCGGCTTTACAAGGTCCCACTAAAAAATGAACTTCCAGTTTGCACTTCAAAAACCATATAACATGCTATAGGATTTACCGGTGGTATTCCAGCTTGAAGAGCCAACTCTGCTGCTGCTAAAGCCGTGAGGGGTGTCAGTTCAGAGGGTTTTATAACCACTGTACACCCACAAGCAAGGGCTGGGCCAACCTGTCGCAATCGGGAATAATACGTTTCATTTTGAACACTAAGTTCTTGCATCATAACAGGTTAGCTGCGCTTTTGAAAGTGTTATAAAGTTTGCACACTAACAGACAATTACAACATTATTATTAAGAAAATTGGACAACAGAAAACACCTTCCGGGTAATCATAGCCAAGGGAAAGTTCCATGGTGTAATAGCACCTACAACACCAACAGGCTGCAAAGGAAAATAATGAGAGTAGAACATATAAGAAAATTGCACAAAATCTACCTAAGTGGCTGTACGAAAAATGCTGTTGTCAACTCAAGAACCATCCATTTAAAGCAAACATAAGAGCTAGACAAAATAAAATAAAACAAAACAAAAAGCAAATCAAGAATCATCTTTCCAGGCATGTAGTGTACTTATCGGAATTCCCTAACAATTTAATATTGAGGCGCTATGTGTGTTTACATGAGATGGACTTCCCTAATCACTTAAGTTGTCTTGGAACTGAAAAGTTTGAGGATAAGTGAGGAAAATTGAGTCAAAAGAACTCAAATGGATGGAGAACAGGTTCGGTGGCCCTTGAACACAGCATTTCTATTGTCATTTCTCCTATGAGGAAAGGTGCGATCTAATTAAGACATTTCTAGATGACAAAAATAATTAAGATGTTTCTTCATGACACCATTTGGCCCCCAGGTTACTGAATAAATGCAACCAAAAGTGCAACTATAAAAGCAATTATTCACACAAATTCACTCTTAAAAACAATATAAATCACCTGTCTTAGAACTAACAACCGGCGATCAGGTAGAGTTGCAGGAATGATATCACCATATACACGTTTTGCCTCTTCTGCAAAGAACTCAATAAAACTGGCCCCATAGTTGACCTGCAATTTGAGTCTCCAAAGCTTAATATCGCAAATAATGAAATGTGAACAAAAAGACATAGGCCACAGCCTATTGCTTAAATCTCTTCAAGCAAAATGAGAAAGGTTTACCTCTCCGATGGCTTCGGTTAGAGGTTTCCCCTGCTCCAATGTTATTAGTTGTCCAAGCTCTTCTTTGTGGGAAATCAGTAGATCGTACCTTAAATAGATGTAGAGAAGCATTAAATCAACTTCTGTAAGACAACTAAATTTCCAAGCAATCCAAAGCAGCATTTCAGAGGGAGAATATCAATTGCAAGAGCTCCAAGAAACAACTAACCACACCACAATTAAGTGCATCATTTATCTTCAAACAAAGTTTTATTTTAAGCAAGTCAGCAATTTCTTTTGCTATAGACAAAACCACAAAACAGTCAAAAAGGTAATTTTTATGCAGCAAAAGCAGAGAAGACAGCTCTCAAGACAAATTGCAAAACAAGCACCCCTCCATAACAACAAAGAATCTCATTAAATGAAAACACTCAAATGAATTTTAATAGCTACAGAGAACTAACAAAGTGAAACAATGAAAACAGTTCTCTCGTCAGAAGTACCACACAAAATGCTAAAGGAAACCAACGTTTTGGAAACTGTCACACTGGCAGATACATCATAGGAGACGGTCAAGCAAAACGGTTTATAAGAATTTCGAAAGACATCTCCATTTCCAACTCAATCATCAGAGCCCCATAATAAGGCTCCTGGTTCACACCTTTCTATGAAACCACACGCACACACACATAGAACTTTATAATACTTATGCTTTGCCTAGCACCAATTGTTTTCAAAATTTATGATGAGATCATTAAATGAATAAAACACAATAGTCGTGAATACAGATCATACCATTTCCGCAGATGCTTGCTCCTCTCAGCAGCAGTGACTTTGCTCCAAGCTACACAGATAATATATCACAAATAAGTAAATATAATTTCATAGCTGAATCAGTCACCCAAAATGTCAGTAACAACTAACAACCTCATGGCATTTTAAATATGCCTACATAAGTATGCACAAGAATTCACACCTAGTTAACCACGTGTAATCAACAAAGCAAGCAGCATAATTTTAAAACTTCGTCAGCAAAAGTTTTTTTTTTAAATTTTGAAAGACGGCAAAAGATTTTTATGATAGAAGAATTAAAAATCTGTCATCTTGTGTCTTTTGAAAGCTTCAAAGTGCAATTAATTGAAAAACTAACAGTTCCATTTAACAAGATAAGATAAATAGTACAATTTCTTTTTGAATATAAAATAATTGAAGAGCAGTTCAATCTGAAGCTCATACACTTAAATGCATCATAAGCTGAAGATATAGCATCATTTGTCTCATTTTGACCCATGCGTGGGACTTCTGCCAAAACTTCACCAGTTGCTGGATTGACAACCTGTCATGACATAAAGACAAGCATCCCACTTGACATGACACAAACAAAGCACCAACTCTAATTCATCAACAAAGAAACGAAGGCACAAAATAGTGAAAACCAAAGGTTATCAAAATGTTTCATCCAAACCTCCAACGTCTTCCCATCATACGCATCAGTCCATTTCCCTCCAATAAGGCCCTGAGTACGTAAGAGGCCAGAACTACGAAGCTTATCAGCAATACTCTTCACATCCGTACTCATCTGAAATCCAATTCTATTATATTAGAATTACACTTACCTCACAAACATGCTTTAAAGAAAAAACTACCAATGTGCAGAATAAATCCAATCCAACTAAGAGAAAGAGTAAAACAATCATAACATACATTAACAATTAACAGTAAAACATGCCAAAGTTGAAAGTAGTACATATTTATAGCCACAAAGAACATGAATTGCACCTCAAATGGCATCAAAGTCAAGATCTTCAATTTGAATGGATTAAAAACCAGCCTACAAACAAATTAAATAAAAATTATTTGTTAAAAATCCGGTTAATTGTGTGCATGCAAAAAGAGCATCTATCTTAACAATTGTTAAAACCACTTCAATCAATCATCAATTAGGAAAAACTTAAGAAAAATGTAAACTTCAAGATTTGTACTACACATTCACTACGTCTAAATCTAATAAGCAAATCCTTCTTAGCAGCAACAATTGCAATCCAGACAATGAAGGCAGAAATGAGTTAGCAATATAGAATGAGCTACTACTAAGCAGCAGAACAACCATCTCAATATGATCAACCTCAAAAACTTAAAGAAAAAAAAACAAAAAAAAAAAACCTTTACTTTACTATTAATAAACACAAACACCCAGATGAATATTCTCACCAGCCAGAAAGCATTAGAATCAAACAAACCTTTACTATCAATAAACACAAACACCCAGATGAGTATTCTCACCACCCAGAAAGCATTAGAATCAAAACAGTACCAAACTCACTTCCACACAACAACTATCAATCAGACAAACTAAAAGCTAAGTATTTGTTTATTCAAAAGAGTGAGTTGCAAGCTGCTTGCCTGTCGAGAGATGATAGGAGAGAAGCGGTAGGCGTCGCTGTGCATGCGAGGCAGTTGTGACGCGGAAAACAAGCGAGAGGCAACAAGTGCCATGCGTGACACCCCTCCCCATCTCATTTTTCTCACTTCCCTTCGACAAGTTCGGTAGCGGCTTACTACAAAGACTATTTATATTTGATCTCTTTGTCTAAGTGTGTCCACAGTTCATGATATCACACCGTCTTATCAATCATCATTTGTAAGATACTAACAGTATACCATATTATTCCAACATAAATTTAAATAAAAAATTTAGGTAAATAAATATCAACATTATATTAATTATTATATATATAAAATATTAAAAAATAATAATAAAAGACTTATCATTACTCTATTGTTTATTTGTTAAAATATTAAGTGGGGGTTGGGTCGTCATGACATTTGTGGTTGTACCAATTTGACTCTTCTACAAAAGCAGGGTACTCTGCTCTATAAAGACAAAAAAAAAAAAAGGAAAACACAACGACGGCGTCTCTCTTATCATTTATTCGCACTCATGTGTTACAGTTTCAGATCGCTCAGGTTCTAAACTTGGCCCAATTTGGGTTAACAATCCAACCAAGTCCACCATCATTCTAAACTTGGCCCATTGAGAGATGTTCGTGATCTGTATCTGGAAGCTGGAGCTGGATAACTATATTGGGCCTGCTATCAATTGAAAATATATAGGCTTATTACTTATATGTTGATGTTATTGTCTAAGTAGGAAGACTCGTTGTACATGTACTTTGGTGATGACAATTTCACTTGCGAATCCACGAATTTTAACCTATAATTGGTAGGTATGGATTTAACTCAATGGATTTATAGATAAGTGTGGATGCTAAATTTCAAACCTAAAGTGGGTTCGAGTGTGGATGCAGGTGCCAAAATAATCCCCACCTGCACCTGCACTCGTACCCGTACCTATAAACCCATAATGTTAATTTTTTATAATATGATATTAAATAACATTTATATTTGTTGATTTGATGAAACTCCTTGTATTTGATTGTTACATATGTTGTTTGAAATTCAAATTTATTATGTATTTAACCAATGTTTTGGCATATTTTTATGTTGTATTTGAATTTATGAGACTTATTTAATTATATATTTCATTTTGAATTTATTACGTTAGATGTTGAAACTTAATTTTTAGGTTGGAATGTTAAATATAATTATATTTTGGTATATTTTAAATTATTATGTTATCTATTTTTAAATACAACTGAAATCTATTTTTAAATATAAAGATCCATTATTCACACTAAATTTAAGGCATTTAAAACTTAAATTGACCTTTTATTAAAACTAAGAGACGCTAACATATATTGACCGAAATCATATGTGAAATGTGATATGAAATCATATGTGAAATGTGACATATATATATATTTTATTTTAGGATTGATTTATGTTGTCTAATTTTAAATTTAATTGAAATCCAATTTTTTAAAATAAAAATTCAATATTCACATAAATTTTGAGTTAAAAGCTGTAATTGACCTCCATCCTAAAAACACTGTATTAACCATTAACAACTTTTGGACCCCACGCACCATGGAATTTCCAACTCATTCGGTGCCAAATTAAAAAAATAAAAAAAATGAAAAACGAGTATGAGTTCAACCGTGTAAATGAAGATTTTGGTACAAACTACAGAGCCTATAGATTTGACCAGTTTCACTACAATACAAGTATAGTTTCTGGTCTTAAAAATGGACTTTCTCTGCTTTTACAAAGAGAAACAAACGGAGGAGAGAGAGAGAGAGAGAGATAAAATAAACAAATAAGCAAAAAGCCGCCCTCCTCTACACACATTGAAACTTCGTTTTGTCAATCTCTTTTGCCGTTCAAAGTCAGAACAAATCAAAGCATACTCAAAACAAACACCTCCCACCAACTCTTTTTAATTTTTTAGTTTTCAGGTTTCTTTGTTAGCACCACCACCACTACCACATCGTGATTCGTGACCCCCTCGTACTTGTAGTCTCGGATGACTCCAAACGCGGCCTCCTCCAGCTCAGGCAACGCTGGATCGGCTGATTCCTCTGCTAACCGGAGGAATTCTAAGCGACCCAAGTGTATGTTTTGTTCTCCAAGTTCATTTTTTTTAGCGGTTCTGTGTGGTTTTGTATGTTTTGTGATCTGGGTTTGACTTGTTTTTGTCAAGTGATTGTGAAAGATTGGATTTTTATGTGTTTGTGTTTGTAAAAAACATGTCTTTTTGCAGGGTTTGTGTATTGTGATGATGAGGTGCTTTTATGGGATCTATGAGTTGACTATGGTTATCTGTTGTTGTTGTTGTCGTGTTGTATTTTTTGATCTCTTGATTCAAGTTGATAGTTTGTGTTTAAGAAGTAAATATTGGTTTCAATGAAAATATTGGGGGTCAAATATTCATGGATTTTTCAATTTTGAAGCATAACAATATGGAAAATATTAGGATATATAGGGTGTTGTATCGATATTTAAATGAATTTATCAGCAGAGTGTAGTTGTTATTAGTAAAAGATTGAACTTTGAGTTGATGACAATAGTTTTGAATATGAAGTCTATTAAGGCTACAAAGTGCTATGAGAGAATCTCGCAAATTGTTGTGAGACATTGATTTGGTTAATATCATTGAATGAACGGAAAGGTGAAATTTATTTCTGATTATTGTTTTCTTTCAGACTCAAGGTTTACGCAACAGGAACTTCCGGCTTGCAAACCGATTCTTACACCAAAATGGGTAAGTAATTATGGTACATACTGGTATGTTAGCAACTTGAATGACATTTAATCGAATTTAATATCTTTCGTTTCTTTGTGCAGGTTATTGCAGCATTCCTGCTTGTTAGCATTGTCTTCATACCCATTGGAGTTGCTTCCCTATTTGCTTCCCGAGATGTACGTTTTAAGTTTTAACACAAACTGAGCAGTTTCCGATTGTAATTTTAGTTTGATGGGTCGTTGATTATGGTTTCTCTTGATCCTCTCCAACAGGTTGTTGAACTTGTTGATCGCTATGAAACTGATTGCATACCACAAGCGAATAGAACTAACAAGGTTGGATTTATACAAAATGCTGCTGCTGCTGATAGAAATTGCAGCAGAACAATAAAAGTAAGGTTTCAAATTGAAATGAGCCCACGTCCTCATTTATTGTTCTTGTCATGTTTCTCATTATTGTTATTCTATAATTGCATTCACGGATTAGGTTTCTAGAAGAAGAGATTAAACTTAATCCCGTGGTTTTGAAATGGATGAGAATAATTATTTATTCATTTTTGGCTTTCTTCTTTTTAGGTGACAAAGCACATGAAGCAGCCTATCTATGTATACTATCAGCTTGACAACTTCTACCAAAATCATCGCAGGTAAGTATCTCCTGCCTTCGCCATATTTTCTGCTTATAAAGTCAAATTATGTGTGGAAGTATTTTGCAATATTGACAGAATAAGTGGCTCTTTCAACCACTTGTATATTATGCAGCTCTTACATTTTACTACTTTTTTTAGCAGATTTTTCTTGTTCATGTCTGTCGTCTGGTTTAAGTAGATACCATCAATTTCATTTTTGGAGAAAATGTTATTATGATGATTGTGTGTCTATCTGAGATATGACAGTGAGTATCATTATTATTTGACAGTGTCATTGCCTCTATCGCAATATATAATAATGACTATAAATCCATTACAGCTATTTTGTTTCTTCACTTTTTAATTTTTGATGTTATAAATCATTTTATTCGCTTTGACAATTGTTTGCTGAAAAATGTGATTATGGCTTTTTATTCAGATATGTTAAGAGCCGAAGTGATTCTCAGTTAAGAGATCCAAATAGTGCGAGTGATACAAGCAGTTGCAAGCCTGAAGCTGATTTAAACGAAACAACGCCAATTGTACCTTGTGGCCTTATAGCCTGGAGTTTGTTCAATGATACTTACAGTTTTTCCCGCAATAATGAAACATTGGCAGTGAACAAGAAAGATATCGCATGGAAGAGTGATAGGGATCACAAGTTTGGCAATGATGTTTTTCCTAAAAACTTCCAGAAAGGAAAGCTTATAGGTGGCGCAAGTCTCAATGAGTCTATACCAGTAAGCCTTTTAGTATTTCTTATCTGATAGAGTTTAAGTATGAAATTAGTTTATCACGTTTCCTATGCCATCGTGGAGGACTAGAGATTGGAAACCGAACTAAAGGCTTCCGTTTGCAATTTAAAAAGTAATGGAAAAAATTTCGGATCAGTTGGAGCATATTCCTGTATGAAAGTTGTTTTTATTTAAATCAGTCAGCATTTGTAGTGCGTTTTTATCACCTCAGAAGTCATGTTGCTCATTTTAGTTCGCTTTTTTAAAAGAAGTTTAAAGGTTAATGCAAAGTATAGGTGGAAATGTGATGTTGTGGTACTGAGTATTCTGTTCAACCTTTTAAAACTGCTATTCTGTCCTTTACTTATCTAAGAGCATGTGGTGTTTTTCCATTTGGATTTAATAACTGTTTGCAACCAATTTATGTGCTTGAATGTCTTCGGTGCAACAGTTGAGTGAGCAGGAGGATCTTATAGTTTGGATGCGAACTGCAGCTTTGCCTACTTTTAGGAAGTTGTATGGGAAAATAGAGACTGATCTCAATGCAAATGATGAAATACATGTGATGTTGGGGAACAACTACAACACATACAGTTTTAATGGCAAGAAGAAACTCGTACTATCAACCACGAGCTGGCTTGGTGGAAAGAATGATTTCCTTGGCATCGCTTATCTCACTGTTGGAGGATTGTGCTTCTTTTTGGCTGTGTCATTCACTGTTGTATATCTAGTCAAGCCAAGGTAAATTTCTGGAACACTTGTTCCTACCCCCACTCCACAGGATTATTTTAAGAGTAAGGCAGTCGAAACATGCCTCATTTGGACTAGCCTATTTTAGGGTGAGGCTGTGTTTATAATTGTCTGTTCCATATGTTGAGTTTCATAATTTGGTATGTTAAAGTTTCATGTCCTGCTGGCTTAGAAACCGGCTATATGCACAGGTTAGCATGTGGTTCCTGTAAAGCAATTTTTTTCACTTATTGCACACAATTGTGAAAGCATTTATACTTGGTACTATAACTGTGAAATCAATGTGGCACCTTGTAAGCTAAAATATACTGCTTATGGGAGATCTAGCTGCTCTGTAGCCTTTTTCATGTACTTTTGTCTCGTATGGTGTATAATGAATTTAGAATAAAGCTTAAGGGATTTTTAATTTAGGAACTGTGTGCCCTAAGGCCTAAGATACTACAGTTTGTTAACAACACGTCTCTGATTATTCATGGTACTGATGCATTGCACTGCAATTTCAGGCGACTTGGAGATCCTTCTTATTTGTCGTGGAACAGAAATCCAGGAGGGCGCTGAGCACAAATGATGTAAAGCTTATTCTTGGCTTTGTTATTCCACAGTGGTTGCTGTAATTTTGTGTAACGATATTTAAATGTTATCAAATATATCTTGTTTGAAAAGCATTGTGGAAACTTTATGTATAATTTCGGAAATAGCTCAATACAATTTCTAGTTCTTTCATCAACCATTCAGCTTGATTTTAAGTACAAAATAGACTCATTTTATAGCACTCTTAAGTAAGATATTGAACAGGTACGTGCCTTCTGGGTATGATGAGTTGGTTGGATGATCGCAGGCTGCTCCAGCTTGTCGAATGACTGTGGTCTTCCTTCCTGCCATTGATGCAGCACCCTGATCAAGAGAATAGAGTTGAATGTGAATTGATTGTTGGAGTTAAATTCTCATGAATGTGATTTAAGAATTTCATTTGGATGCATTTCATTTCAACCAATATTGTCTGTAAAACAGCAAAGAAAAAGAAAAGCTCTGTTTCATGATACAGTATGTAACTATTGTGCCCAACCAGATATATTCATTGGATTCTAATTTATCAGTTTCTCAGATAATGTTGTTGGTAAATGACAGTCAAGTTTCTCAATTTTCATGTATAGCAATATATATCCTTTAAACAACCATTAATTTTGACAACTTGAACAAAACCCGACATATATATTACACGTTGAAAATGAAATGGCATGCAAGAGAGAACTCCTATTGATAAACAATGCAAATAAGCACATGCAAAAAATGAACAATTATTGAAAACCGCGGTGACTTTTCACAAGAAGACAACATAAAGGCCAGGAAATTTTGCCTGCCTGGAGAGTACGCAAGAGCATTCTACTCTGAGTCATTGCTCCTGAATATGAACAAGTCATCAGAAGACCACCTCTCTTTGTAAGTTGCATTGCGAATGAGTTCAAATTTCTGTTCATGCCCGATGCACTTTGTAGATCCTGAAATTAAAATCATCATTCAGCAACATTACGTTTCAGAAAAGTCAAGAGATATCAGATATGTAAACACAGGCATTTAGGATGGGAAATTGAATAGTTCTAGCATGACAACTTCAAGTAAACACATGGATACAACTTTCTGTCACATTTGAACCAAACATTGTATCAATGTGAAAAGCGTCCAACGACACCAACCAAACATCAGGCAGGCTGGTTCTGTCAGCAAAATATCTGAACTGACTCAAGTTTCATCCAAGTCTATGTTGAGTAGCTTGAAACAGTGTTCCTGTACCTTTCTTCTAGGTGTCAATTTTGGAGGATCCAAAATAACTATGTCCCATAATTCATTTCTTGAAAGAGTGTCCTTCATAAATTCAGTCGCGTCTTCTCTCAAAAATGTAGTTTTTTCAGGATCCAGGTTGTTCAGAACGGCATTTTCTCTAGCAAGCTCCACAGCAGGTAGTGATGTATCAATGCCTGACAGATATAAGAGATAATAGAGAAGTTAATAGATCTTGTATATGCTTTCAGTTTCAGGATTTTTACTCATGTAGAGTCCTTAACATTATAAATTGTCCAATTTCAAATATTTCAAAAAAAAAAAAATTCTTTATGAAGATAAATGTAATGGTGACTGAAGCATCTCCTTTAAACGTTTGGTGACTCATTTTACTTTTCACAAAGTGCATATGGTACTAGCATTCCTTGTGACAAATGTATTCCATATATTTACATGTTTGCTTCATAAATCGGCTTGAAAATTAATCTTAAAAGCATTACAACATTGTGCTGCGGGTAGTAACTATTAAGTTGGCAGGGTTTTATGCCTATGTAAGAAGTCTTAGGATTGAACTTCACTCAGACCGTGATCAAAGAGAGGTTTGGTTCTTTATTTGAGGTGGGGTTAGGGGTGGGGTTACGAAAAAAGAAAAACATCTATGTTTGCATGTTCCATGTCTGATAACATACACAACATGAAATATATCATAAGCAAAGTAATGAACAGACACCAATAGAGACAGAATGGGTGCAAACTACAAATAGCGAATGTATGAATGCCTGGACGTAGTAATTCCAATCAAGAATTGATAATATTTATCTTTTTCACTATGGCCCATCAGTCAAATTGAAAAAACTATCATAAATTCTGTTAAACAATTCATTCAAGTACTTATGTATGTTCAATACAATTCCAAGTATTCCTTATCACATTTTTCTTTCTTGTGAGCAAATATCTGAAAATAAAATAGAAAGAAATAATACTTTTTCAAAATTTACAGTTAAAGAAAGGTCTTACTTCCTAAAAATAAAGTTGTTTAATCATATAAGCATTCAAAATTTGACAAAAACTTCAATATTTTAAATATTATAACTTGCGAATACAAAGTCCTTTACTACATTAGTAGGTAAATCATAGACAAACGTGTTTCTGCAACTATCAAACTTGATAAATGGAAAGATGCCATGAAACCTACCAGTTACACGAATAGCACCCCACCTCTGCATGCATTTAGAGAAAATCCATCACTGTAGCAGCAAATATCCAGAACTTTCTGTCTATTTGATATTGTAGATATAAACTGACGATTTTCACTCTGATCAGCATAAAATCCTATCTTCTGACCCTCCATTGAAATTGCATAAGATATCCCATTTTCTAGAACCTGGTACATGGCAATTACAAGGTTGCATAAACACTCGCGCTTAACACATCTTATTACAATGCTGAATCACAAATAGCAAGAAGTTAGTGTCAGAATGCATTCCAAGACCCATTACTCATTCGAGTTTGGGAGAATTGTGGTAAACAGTTGCCATAATAATGGAAAATTGTTCAGATCTTTCCATTCTACTCGTATAGACACTGATCTTACAACGAAATTTTTTAATGAGAATGCGCCTAGGCAACAACTCACCCAAGTATATAGGACTAAGTGACAGAACCATAGACAAATCACATTGTGAACTTTGATAAGAGCAATGGAGCAGGAATAAAATTTTTACTTCAAATTTTAACAATATAATGCATAAATAAAGTCATCAACTAGCTAGTTTTTGTAGAGTCAAATTGCAGTTACAATTTTTCACTTTTTTTTTTTTTCTTTTTTTGCTTTTGCAGCAATATGTCGAGGATCACATTTTTAAAAGTCAGTTGCTTCCTCGACATCTTTTCATAAAGCTTCACATAGGATAGAATGATTGACCACAGCTAGGATTTTAAGCATTTAAGTTTACAATTTTACATGTAATGCAATTTCTAAAGTGTTCCTTACCTTTGTTCTGGCAGGGCATGTAGATGGATGCAATTCTTTCAAATATGATGTATTCATCCCTTCTTTCTTCAAAATATCAACAGACGGTCTCCATTTTATATGATTGATGTCATCAATTCTGCTGATGCAAGCCTCTATTTTTGACTTTTACTTATCAACCCAAGCAGCAGATGATGCTATTACACCCATCTCTCCAAAGACATCAACAATTAATCCTGATAATCTGCAGCAGTAAAGAGCAATCAATTCAGAAATATGCGAACTAGCTTTCCAGGCGCACATTAGTGCAAAATGCAGAAGACAGTGAAGATCATTGAAGTAATATATATCAAGAACTTAGCAATGCGCAATGCACAGATAGCTCAAATCAAATAGCTTTATAATAGAGATACGGAAGATAGTTATACTCAGGACATTATGACACTAAATTTCACAGACCTGTCTCCTTCACTATTGATAAGACGGTACGCATTTGTGCTGGCTGATGGAAGCCCTAACCTTCTCCGTAGTTCTATAGCTGCATCACTTCTTGTTTCAATCAGTTTCTCCATGTTCAATGCACAAGATGAATCTCTGTACCACGTTAATTAAGAACTTAAATAGACTCAAAGCACCTAAAAACATTGTACGAAGCCCTTAATTGGATGCATACCTTGTTGCTTCCTCTTCTAGCTGCATAATCCGGACACAAAACATGGAAACCGAATTATACAAGCCCCATGGATTTGGTTTCTCTGTGCCATCAGTTACTAGTACAACATCTCCTGTCCTGGGTGGTGGCCTACCAATTATTCTATCAACCGCTCCACTATACACCATTGGACTGCCATCCTTAAACAGCTGTGCCTCCCCCTTTTTCAATACAACCTTAGCAACACCTACCCCACAATCAAAAGAATAGTCACAAATTCAGTTCATAAATTCACATATCCTCAGTGTAAGTCCTCCCACTAAACAGTTCACATAAGCTAAACACAATCAAAAGATAGTGCAATGAAACTATACATGACCCCACTAAACATATGATCAAGTAAACACAATAAAAATTTTCATGAACGTCTTATAAAGAACTCAGAATCATATAAAGTTCTATAAATTTCAAGGTGTCAAGGCAACAAACTTTATTCCAACAGCATGACAGAATGGTTTCTACATGTACAACCAAAATGCCCATTACAAGTATATACATATCAAGTAAGAAACAAAAACTTAGACAAAACACAAACCCCATCCACGTATGTATACATACAGAGAAAAACATGCTTGTTAACCAAATAAAAGAAGACATTACAAAGTGTAACAATAAAAGCAACAACCTTTATTCAAAAAAATGCATTCCCATGTCTATTTTTCTCAGAGAAGCAAGAAACTAGATTGAACCCATATAAGTAAAGAGCTAAAACAAAGAAAGAACGCAAACACAAATATAAATGTATATGTATATATAGAGAGAGGGAAAGAGATACCTTTGGAGTTAGAAGAAGCGATTTGTTGGAGAGTAGAGATGGCAGGCAATGCAGAGACAGAGAGATACTTTATAAGCCGACCAGGGAACTGCAGCTGTTGCATCTTCTGCTTTCAACACAACGACTTTGATATCATATGTGTCTCTGCACGCTAGCTTAGCTTAGTACACAACACACTGTCTCTCTGGGTTCTTGCTTGGGTGACCGGGTTACACGTCATTGCGTTTATTATAGCGGAAACTCTACACACACCATTTCTTTTGACACACAAGCCCCTCATATCATCTCGCCCTCAACTGACTCTCAACCTCCGATTCAATTCACTCAGTCTCCACTTCTGTGCTCGTTCCTGCACTCGGCGCTCCCTTCTGGCCGTCAGAGTCGGTCCAACAGATAGCAGCTACGCATCCAAAAGAAGCAGCAATGAACTACGAGTGACAATCCGGTTCGATCAAACCCAGATCTTCAAATATCTGGGTTCATTATTGAACCAAACGCAGTTAACCCAGTGACCCAGTGAACCAAACCCAGTTAACCCAATGACCTAGTGAACCAAACCCAGTTAGCCTAGCCTCCATCAACATAAACTACCACAAATCTAAATCAGCGAATAAAACCAAAGAGGGAGATGGCATGGTGTTCATGGTGTCCTTGGTGCGAACAAAGCCTGCGCAGAGCATCTGACGTGACTGGTTGCATCATCCCCATTTGAGATTTGAGTTTTTCTTTTCTTTGTTTTTTTTTTAAAAATTTTTTTGGAGTCAATTTTCTTTGTTTTTTGAGTTGTGCTGGTTTTGATTTGGGTTATTTTGTTGATGGTCTGTTAATCTGTTGATGATGATGAAGTTGTTCTAGGTTTTGATTTGGGTTGTTCTGTTGATGATCTGTTGAAGATGATGAAGTTATCATGGGGTTTGATTTAGGTTCTTCTGTTGATGATCTGTTGATCTGTTGATGATGATGATATTTTCTGGTTTCAAATCTGCAACTTGAACATCTGTATCTCCTTATTTTTTAATTTATTTGCAAGATTTTTTCTTTAATTTTTATTTTTTAGGTTTCATTTTTCTAATTTTTAACTTATAAATTGATAATTTAAGTTTCACTAACATCATCAAGTGTAAAAAAAATCTATATTCTGTTTAAGTTGATTATTAGTTGGTTGATAATTTAAATTATTTTAAATATTTTTAAAATTTTAAAAATAAAAAAATTATTTTTAAGAAAATATAAAATTATGATATTTTTTTATATTTAAAAATTAAAATAAAATTTTTTCTTTATTATAAAGGTTTGGATTCGATGCCAGGTTAATTTTTATTTATTTTGATTAAAATGAATTATTAAAAATTATAATTTTTTAATAGTAAAATGAAAGTTTTACAAAATAAAATTATTACTCGTGTATCTTTTTTTTCTGAAAAAGAAAAAAATGAAATGGAAATAGATATATGTAAGATTATAGTATCTACTTCAACAATTCAAATGAAAAATCATAACGTTATATTTTTAATGATAAAATGAGATTCAAAATATTATTATAAATGGGAATAAATCAACTTAAAACTTTTTTGTTTAAATAAAGTGGGACTTGAACATTACCATAAAAATATGAAAAAATGTAAAATAACTCAGTTAAAAGTGAATGTGTATTTTCGCCCAATGTGGCCCGATGATAAAATACTTTCATTAATTCAACCTATTAATATTTCAGATTTAAGTAATTATATAGTTGATATTTAAAAAATGAAAAAAATGAATGTGTATATATTGGTTCCATTTAGCTCTTATAAATTTGTTTAAATAAAGATGAGGTTTATTTCACTGTGATAATATATATATATATATATATATATATATAAATGCTCCTTAACTTTCAATTTTACACAGGATAGCTAAATTTTAGATCATTTGTTAAAATAACAATGATATTAATTAGCTATGAATGCTAAAATTTTAGAGTTTGTCTTGATTCTCAACCATTTTAAAATAACAATTTCTTTCTAAAATTGTTTTTCACTTCACTAATTTGCATATTACAACCATAAAAACAGGATTTGTTTTAGGATAACTTGCTAGCCATATTTCATGCAATTAATTGATCAAATAATATACTTCTTCCATGATTAACACATGGTGTAAAAATGGAATTTGAATCCAAATATGTAAATTAACTCATTTTTTTATTTACTTTCCAAAATTTCCATAAACAAATCCCAAAATGCTAGAATTTAATTATTCATCTCTTGAAAAAATGGGATGAACTATATAATAGCATAGGTTATAATCGAAATTGGTAAACTTATGCCTAAGTTATGGACCATTGGATTATAGCAATTTAAATGATCAAGATTGCATTTTACTATTTTAATTTCTATATGCATCAATCTTGATCTTTACAGTTATATAAGTGTTTTAAAAGAAATTGAAACGGTTAATTTTATACGTGAAGGAAGAGAATTGAGATATAAATTATAGTTTACAAATATTTATATTCATTGACTTTTTCAAAAGGAAATTATAGAGAAGTTTAAATATGCCTAATTTATAAACCTTATAGGTTTAACCATTAAAAATCTTATGCAATAAACTATAGACATCCATATAAATTCTTGTCGAATTTGGAAAATATTTCCCTGTAAGATGTAAAAAGCTGCCTTAAACAATAGTTGGATATCAATCTCTCAAGGTTTTGGAAAAAAAAAGGGAAAACTGAATAATCTTAAAAATCATGGGTTGATTTCGATGAAATTTAGAAGGCAAATATTCTCATAACCTACAATAATAATATTGAATATCCATATAATTTCTGATCTGATTTAGTTTAAGTGTAAGCATATAATCTTTGAAAAACATATTACCAAATCACAATTAATTCAATTTCTTCAGAAACAAGTTACAGTGTTTTCTATAAATACCAATCCATTTTTTACTCGTAATCCATTGTATGACTTTTGCAAATTAAGAGATTATCTCCATTATCATTTTTCCACAAGCAAGAAAATAAGTTTTCATTTCAATGGAGTCCCTTGGATACATAGTATTCACTCAATATTCACTATAAGTCTTCTGTTTCTACTAGTTTTATTTTACTTTTTAAAATTTTGATTGCTTTGGTTGAGCCTAATTCTATTTTTCCTTTTCTTTTTTTTTTTTTTTTTCAAACTTGTGCTCTGAAAATTGATACACAAACTAAATGGCATAAGCCCCTTATCAAAATGTTGACAAATATTGATGGTATAATTTTATTTTTGTTCATTTTTATTATAATAAAATGCAATTCAATGATTTTTAATAATCATTTTAGATGACTATTTCTGTTATACTTACTCTATGATAATCATTGCAAAAACCCTAATATACATATTGTTTCAGGAGTAACTTACAGCACGGATGCACAACAAGGGATTGCATACATTTCAGGAAAGGTAGATCCAGGAAAACTCCTGCCGTTGCTTGCAAAACCAGGCAAGCATGCAGAACTCTGCTGGGTTGATTCAGGCCAAAACTCAACTCGAGCTCCTGTCAACAATGCTTATAATGGCTACCCTCCTAGCTATAACAATGGTTACAATAATCTTTACTACAATACTGGCGATGCAGATCCCTATAATCACCATTATTTGATGCAACCTGAGCTTCACTCATCTCCGGTGGCTACAGCCTCGTTCTATGAACTACCAGCTCCGGTGGCCACTGTCCCGTTCTACTAGCCAGAGCCGAATTACTTCCCTCAGCCACCGCCCCCATATGATGGTTTTAATGTTGGTGACCCCCAGTGGTGCAACACAATGTGAACCATTAAAACTATATAGGTCTTGCATGGGAGAATTCTGTGTTGTGTTTTGTAGTTTTGATCTTCTCCAAGATATTATTATGGAGAAGTTGATTATTTAATTATTTAATCTTATGATCTCCTTCTAATCTTCTCCAAGTTTTTTAGGAGAAGTAATTAGAGGTTTGAGTACTTTGTTGATTAAATTTACGTAGTCTTTTTTTTTTTTTTTTCCTTTATGAAGTCAATTAAATTTATGTAGTCACCATTAATCAATTTATGATATGGAGCTGTGGACTTGGGCTTTTTGAATTTTTATCTTCTTGGTTGGGTTGTCAATTGTGATGATTGATCATAATGCAAAGCTTCAAGAACTGAATTGTTGGAATCATGATTGATTAAATAAAGAAGCTTGAACATGTCATCACAACTCCCATAATATGCCAAAGAGATTGGGAAATGCTAACTTGATTAAGTAATTGATATATCTTCAATATAAGAGGATTTTATGACTCAGAGCATCTCCAACGCCGTTGCATATTTTTGAGTTTTTATTTATAACATCAATATATATTTTTTTAAGTATTATCCACTTTGGTAAAATAATTATAAAAATGCATATTTTATTCTTCAATGTAATTAAATATTAAAAGTTAAATATGTATTAATATTTAACTAATCAAAATAAAATGTTTTTTTGTCTCTCTCATTCTATATTTCATAATTAAGAGAAGATAGAATGAGATAAATTCTCGTAACTTTTAATTGATTGAAAAAAGCGAGAAATCCTGTCAGTAATTTTTAGAAGAGTTTTTTAATAAGAAACCCATTAGAGAGGGTTTTTAGTTTTATTATCTATCCATCTTATATTATAAGAAATTCAATCCATTTACATTGGAGATTCTTTTAATAATCAAAATTCAACTTAAGAGATACATATAGACTTTCTTTTTTTTTTTCTCATTATTAAACTAAATCCAGACTTTAATTGGCCATGGTAAGTAATAGTGTCCGACAACTACGTACGCTGGGTTGTGTATTGCAACTTGCAAGATTGTAACCCAACTCTATATATTATAACTTTTGTACAATACTAGAATTATCAACTTACAATTTTTAAAGTCATTCTTGCTGACACTTGTATTAGAACTTCTTCAGGTCATGTTACAGAATCAGAATACAGTACAGAGCAATAGCAATAATTTTGCCATAGTTGTGGACTAGAATAATATCAAATTGTGCTAGAGTTAAGGACTACAATCATATCGAATAGAATAATTTTTCTTTGGTTATTATGAAAGTAAAATAGATTTTCAGACTATGCATAATTTTTGACTTATTAGCAACTCTCTCATTTTCTTTCTCTTTTACAGGTCAAAAGTTACCGAATCTATTGAGATCAAACACTAATAGCATAATCTGGATATCCACTCTCTTAAACGGAAGACAATTGCTTCCACTAATTATACAATCAAAATATATATTTGCTTAGACAATATCAATAAACTATTCTCACAAACTTTAAAATACATTTGGTCAAAATAGAACTCTTAACACGTTAGTAAATGGGAATATGACCAATCATCCATATGAAGAAAAATACGTGCTCCCTTCATCTCTTCTTTAAAAGGATTTTATGACTTAGGAATTAGGATTCTACCCAAAAGACTAATTGTATAAGGTCTTTTTCTTATATTAAACAAATACACCTGGTGCACTGAGGCTTTTGAGAGAGAGAGATATATATATATATATATATATATATATGTGTGTGTGTGTGTGGAGGGACAAACTAATATCATAAATCTCTTCTTGCTTCTCTCTTTCAATCAATAAATTTCTTCTTCCTTTGTGCTTGCCCGGTGCTTCCCACATATCATTGGTCATAATCATATTTTGGCTAGCCAGGGGCTTAAAATACTTAAAAGTTAGACCTCCTCGTTCTGGAAATTGTTTTTCCAGATTAATTTTTAAAACATAATATCCCAGCATGAAATGTACCATTTTCTCTTTGACTTTCAACTCTCTTAATTACCAGCCTGGAAACAAACAAAGACCTAAATTGATGGAGACGTTTGGAGGGAGAACCAGAAAACGAAAAATCACACGCAAATATTTTTCTAATAAAATACAATAATTAAAATAATTTTTAATAAATAATATAAATAGGATAACAGTTCTTTCGTAAGAATTTACAAAATATTGTAACCCAAGAATGTACATATTTTTATGAGTAGTAAAAGATCATGTATCGTAGATTCCAACTTACAAGCGTGATGCAGTCCTAATAGTAACCTTAAGTAATAGTACGCATAAAATCATTTTTGGTGCTCATGGAATCTCAGATTGTGCTTTATGATATGTACTCAGTAAGAAAATGATAATTGGGTAGACAAGTAAAGTCATTATAACTCTTATGTTACATGTAAAGTGATTATAACTCTATGTTACATAAGTTTAATTGGCTTTTACTTGAATGTTTATCGATGCATAAAATTGAATAAAATGATTAGTACACTATTCATTTATATTTATGATAAGAGTTTAAGTCCCATCACACATATTTATAAGCATATATGAGGATTAATTTGATGAGATTAAATTGAATAAATTAATACTATAATATGTTTGATGTTATATAAGATTTGATTAAAAATAATATTATCCACCGTTTGATCTATTATAGGATTTGATAAAAAATAATTATGAGTTTTATTATTTTATAAAATAAAACAAAAAATGTTTTAATATTATTTTGAAAAGTAAAATCTAATCCTTTAAAATTAATTTTTTTAAAAAAATTTCATTTTATAATTATTATTGAATATATTATTTTTAATATTTTAATAAAGTATATAAAAATAATATTAAAAATAAAGTTAATGTTTTATATAATTAATGTGAGAAAGGGCCAAAAAAAAGTACAAAACAATGAATTATTTTATTAATTTTGTGGACTTCACCAGAAAATGAGATACTGCTTAACAGAATTGATTCATTTTATTGATGTGTGAACTAACGAAGTGTTTGAAAATTTTCTTAGTAATTCCCAAGCATAGATATATATTTTTATATTTGCGAATGAATAATAACTCATTTTCATGGTTTGAGAGTAAATGAGTAGGAAGGTTGGCGTGTTGAGAGTAGACGAGAGTAAATGAGTGAAGTAAAAGGTTGAAGTAAATGAGAGTAGATGAGAGTAGGAGAGTCTTAATGGGTGCCTGTCTGGGTCCGCCACTCTTAATGGCACAAATTTAAGAATGGCCGTAATAATACTGTTACTAACAAGGAAATTGAAAGGATTGTTAACAATGAAAACTCTCAGCTATAACTTGTATTTTCAACATCACGTGATGATCACTAAAATCCAAATCCTGGAAACTTTTGTTTGTATTTTGTACAACAAATTAAATTTCATGATTAATTTGGTCGAGTTTAAATGAAATTGAGAACCTTTTATTAAAAAAAAAAAAAAGAAAAGAGAACTGATCGAAAGAGAAAGTTGAGTGGGAAATGAATTATTGGAAGTTGTAAAGTCCATATCATAGTTTAATTTTAGGAAAATATTTGTAGGAACACGGTGAATAGCTTACATGTTCATTTGCAGAGGTGGTGGCCTTGCTTCAGTTTCGTGAATCGTGACTCACAGCACAACTCTGACATGAATGAAGCATGCTAGGATGGGTCCATTCTTTCTAATTCTGGATCCTCTCTCTGTGACTCAAAACCATCCACAGAAATGTTCATTCAGCACAAAAATTTACGTGTGACAGTATCACACCATGAAAGTACTTTGTATTATTATTATTATTATTATTATTTAAAGAAGTACTTTATATTCTTAAGAGTAACGTTTACCATTGAATTACAGTCTAACTGTCCGTAAAATTGGGTGAATACCTAGTCATTCAACGTGTTTTACACTTAACCATAAAAGTACAGTCAACATCCACATCTCCTGGTCTTATCTCGGTCCTACCACGACCTTTTGTCTCACACAAACGCTGCTGATGTGCCAAATACTGATAAAGAAGCTTTAAAAATTCCAACACTTTGTCATCCCAAAGATGGAGGAACCTTTCTATTATTCAACAGGTGACGGCTTGAAGGGGAACCCATCATCATCATCTGAATTTGATCTACCTCGCAGTCTGCTTTTTCTTTTTTCTATACATGTTATTTTAACTTTAAATAACTTTTGCTGCCAATCCATCCAATTTCAAACCACCTTCTTTGTTTTTTTTTTCAAATAAATTGGAAAGCAAATTTCCAAACTGTTCTACGAGTTCATTTTGATAGTCACAGGCTCATTGTGGTTTCTAAATTGAGTTTTCAAATGATGGTTGATGACCATGATCATTTTGTAGAGAACTGTACTAACCATGCTCAAAGTAATTAAGATGACTGAAGCACAATCCATAGGTAGGACCAATCAAACAACCGTAAATCCACTCATTGTCTTCCAAAAGAAGCCATTAGCTTTCTCGTGAAAACAAAAACGCAGGCAAGGACAATGACAAGCAAATGCAACTTCTTTCAGCTACTGCTACAGTGATGATGGCTACTCATTGTTGTCACAGTCGTAGTTTTTGTTTTTGTGCACAATTTAGTGTAGCTGTAGCCAGAATTTAAATTGGACTTACTTGCTAGGGCATGTCATGGGCCACATGGCTTAACAAAGGAGTGATCAGTACCTTTTTTGATGGGAATCTATAAATCAATGACTGAAAGCACTGGCATTAAGTTTACCTTTGTAAAATATCGTGGCTTTGCTCTTTTTCATATATTCACATGTTGATGTAATAAATCAGAAATAGTAAAAGCACTGTCACGCTTCACGACACACCAAGAAGGCAAGAAGCCAAGAACTACCCCCAGTTGCGCAATTATTGCCCTACAGTCCCTTTATGATTTTGTCATAGCATGAGAAAGAAAACAGACAGATCGGTCCCATGAAGAGAATTATGGCGCAAAATAAACTGATTTGGCCTCAAACAAACACCCCTAAAATTCGTATGTGATGTAATTGATTCTATTAATGTTAGATTAGTATTTAAAAACATCATCTTTCGAATTTTAAAATAAAATAAAAGATAGAAAATATTTATTAGAATTTCTTCTACATATAACATATACTCAAATCTTTTATTAAAATAAATAAATGATAATATTTACCTTAAACCTTATATTAAAACAAATAAAATATTAAAAGAAAATAAAAAATTAAGTTTAAAAAATATGTACTCTGGCCCTGACAAACTTGCGAAAGGGTTGTTCACATGTCTTTGTATACAGTAAAGTAGATAAAGCATTTATGATTACAGATGGTCCTCACCGACTGCTCACGGGATCATTATATGCACATCAAAGCGTATTCGTCAAGTGCTTTGCATTGTTAAGAGTTTCAAAAGTTGTTCACTCTCTGGAATCCGTCCGACCGACTAACTCCTCAACAGGTCCCTCTCTTTCTCATATAATTTCTCCATTTTCGCTTTTTATGTAGCTAAAACATTGTCTTTTTTCCTTATAGATCCAGGATATGTAATCGAATGTCTCTCATTATTTCAGCTTTTGATTGAAAACAGTTTTCTCAGTTCAAGTCAGCTAAAGGCAGAACAACCATCCAAGTCCTTGTTCCTTTTTCATCCTGCGTTTGGTGGGTTCTCTCCATCTGGGTACCGCACCACCCTCACTGCTTGCTCCTCTCCCTCATCATCACATGCCATCGAAGGTATCGATCATCTTTCAAGAAAAAAATGCTTCTTTTTGTTTCAAAGTCGAGTGTTTCAAATATTGCCGTTCGGATTTTCGAACATGCGTAGTGTTTCCTTTATTTTGTCAACTTTTAAATAGTCAAAGAGTTAAAAAAGCTAAAAGTACAAGGGGTTTTAAACATGGGTTGTCTTCCAGGGTTTATTGCTTTTTGTTCAATTAAAATTTTCACTGGTGTAGCTCTGTTGCTGTTCCAAAAACGATAACCGCTTCGAATGGTTATTTGGAGGGGCCTCATGTGTTGAAAATATCCAGGCAAATAAAAACAAAAAGTCATAGGGTTCAGAAGGGTAAAGTGGTAATTGAATAGTTGATTAGAGGTCTAGATCGTTAGCTGGCTGGTTCAAACCATTTAAATTAAAAACCGCAATTTAAAATCAATGGATATGGTTATGTTATGTGTTGTTGTCTCTGATTTTGGATGTTATGTTAGTGCTGAATAAGGTTTTTGGTTTTTGGTTTTTGGTTTTAGTTGAATTATGTTTTTGGTTTATAGTTTTTGATATAGTATATATGAGTGTCCAATAAGAGTTTTTGCAGTTGAGCTTAGCTGATTTGAATTTTCAGTTTGTAGATTTTGATTTTTGAGGGCAGAAGAGGTCAGTGCCTCACTCTCTTTCTTTTATGTCAGCCCTCAAGTGTCAAAAAACCCACTTGATGCTGTCAGTAGCTTGGCTTAGACCTGATTAAATTGCCTATTTTGTGTACAGTTTTCTTTTCCTGTTGTTTTGATGAGCATCCATTTCTGGGCACATCATCGATTCTAATTCATCACAGATTCCAAAGGAAGGAAAAAGATCTTGGTCCTCTTGGTCATCTAATTCTATTAAAAAATAGAAGACAAATATATAGCTTTTATTATAAATACATAATATATATATGTATACAAGTTAATGTTATTAATCTTATCAGCTTATTGAAAATTTCACTTAAAAACCATCGTAGTGGACAATCTACTAAAATATAACATGTCAGATAAAGTTATATGTAATTATTTATTATTCATCTCGTATGAATGTATGTGAGTGTGCAGGATAGAATAAAAGAATGCATTGTACATCTTGTATGTTTGAATGATATAGTAGTCAACTTGAACCTATCTAGTAGTCAACTTGAACCTGCCTATGCTATTTTATTAAATGATTTTAATCTGGCATATATATATATATATAACCACACCTTGTTCTCTGGCACATCGGCAGTCCATCTTCCACATCTTATTCTTATTAAAACCTCACCTCTCTCATCTACTCTCATCCCTCATCTCACTCTCAAAGCCTCACCAACCTCACTCTCATCCACTCTCATCTCTCTCAGGCTCAGCTATATATACACTCTATTATATATATAGCTTCCACACCTTGACAGAATTATCACAACCACCCGAACAAAGCTTCTGAACCTGGTCAAGCAAGCCAGAGCCGACAATTGCACTCGGTGCCCATGAAACCGAACTCACCACCAACTGGTGTTTGGTTACGATCTTCTCGTCTGTTTCTGGAAATCTGGTGTTCGTTTCGGAAATGCCTGCTGGGAGCTCTACTGCCTCGAGCACGGCATCCAGGTACCCTCTCTCTCTCTTTGGCTTTTTGCTTTACATCTGTGATTCTTGACTCAAATGGTGTCGATTTGAATGTATGTTGTTAGATCTGTGATTTTATACTGTCATTTCGTCATGTCTGTTCTCATTTTGCTGCATTTCGTCCTTTTTTTTTTTTTTTTAAGTTTTTGTATCAAATGAAGTTTGTTCGTGTTAGTTTGTTCATGCATTATCATACCTGACAAAGAGCGGTGTTTCTGTTGAAAAAAATGTTCAATTCAATGTTGGTTTAACATTTTGTTCTCATTCTAATGGACTTGTACTGTCATATTCACCATCCAAATTGCTAGATCCCTACATTTTTCCATCAGATCCGGTGAAGATTGTGTTGTTAGTCGATATAAATTTGAATTTATTTGTTAGTCGATATAAATTACTCTATTTGTCATTTTAGTTTATATAGGTTTGAGATGAAGCACTTAATATTATTTTCTCTGGACCATGCTTTTATCTTAATCAGGTCTTGCAACTGTTGCGGTATGGGAGGTGTTGGAAAGATAAAAAGGTAAGATAACTTGGCTTAAAATTTGTATTTAATACAAATATGAAAACACCTCAAATACAAATTTATATTTAATATATTTATTAGAATTTCTTCTTCGTATAACATAGTACTCAAATCTTAATTAAAATAAATAAATGATAATATTTACCTTAAACCTTATATTAAAACAAATAAAATATTAAAAGAAAATACAAAATTAAGTTAAAAAAATATATACTTTGGCCCTGACAAACTTGCGAAAAGGTTGTTCACATGTCTTTGTATACAGTGAAGTAGATAAAGCATTTATGATTACAGATGGTCCTAACACCAACTGCTCACGGGATCATTCTATGCACATCAAAGCATATTTGTCATTGGGAATGGGTTGCGTTGCATATCTGGGGGTCTTGTGTAAAAAGGGTGTCTAGTCATTGGTGGCATATATACGAGGGTTGTGGTGGCAAGCACGCCTCTTTCAAGCTTTAAAAAAATGTCTAAATCATCGAATGGCCCACAAACCCACTTTTCACGTTGGTCTAGAAGAGCATTTTGGCACACCAAAGAAGAGAAAAATTGTATGCAAATCCCTTTTTACATGTCCACCCACTAAAACTTTTAAAAAAATCGTATCTTATAATTATATCCCATACATTACCAATTTTGTCATTTCTTTTAATTTAGAAAAAATATATCAATACATAGATAAATTATAAAAATTAAACAAAAAAAAAAACAGAAAATTATAAACAAAAAGACAAATCTAAAAGACAAAAAACCAAAAAAACCAAAAAAAGGTGTGTTGTGCCTCCTCTTTTCACTTTAGTTTTGTCACAAAATGGGGCTCTTTTCATTCTCACTGATATCTCATTCACACCAATAAACAAATTAAACACAAAAGAAGATAGTAAGGACCAAAAGCTTGTTTAACCATTTTTGTAAGATGCCAAATATACAACTTTAACAGCTGGGTGATGGATGTGTGCATGACATTTGTAGTATACTTGGTCATGACCACATTAGAATTTATGGGAATCAATGATGAATAGTACTAGTATCTTTATTTCCTTATATATGTTTGCAAGTCCAAATGTGTTAAAAGAGTCATCTTACATATATTTAAATTCATCAATTCATACTTTTTTTTTTCATGTAAAAATTTAAATCAAAGAAATTATGTTCTCATCATTTCCAAATAGAAAGTGATTGCAGGCAGAATCATTAATCAAGTACCTAGCTAATTAGTGAGTGAGTGAAGTTAATTAGATAAATATGAGTAGTAGAGAAATAAAAACATTATATTCAGCAGGAAGTTACAATTTTTTCTCTTTTTTTATTACTTCAAAAAAGAAAGTTACAATCTTTTTTATGCTGTCAATCTTTATATATATATATATATATATATACATATCTTTAGATGGCTTTTATACATAGTTTTTACACCTCAAACATGAGGTGAGTTGGGATTATATTTAAGCCTAGTTTTTGTAGGTCCACTTTTAATATCAATAGGCCATTATAGGAATTGTGTTTTGGTGCTTCTTTACTTATGTGTATATTATGAAATGATAACGTTACTGCACCTAGTTGGTATCTTTTCTATTTCCTCCATTTGAGGGGTGTCCTTTAGTTTGTGTATCAAGAATATGACAAGAATATTTACGAAAACTATTAGTTATACCTCTAATTAGACATTTTAATGCTCTCATATGTGTATTAAATTTATGTTTTCTTGAATTTAGTCAAGCAATTGCCATTTTTTCTGGACTATTATTGGGTATGCTACTAACGTAAGCTATTGATGAATTCATTATTATATTTATTTTTTATGGTTTTTATTAATTATTTTTTTAATTATATAAATTATTTAATGTTTTAATTAATTTATTAAAGTTTTAAAGTTTTTATTAATTCTCGTTATTTAAACAAGTAAAAAAAAAAGTCCATTTTTGTTGTTTTTATTTTTTAGTGATTACGAAGGACATATTTGTCTTTTCATATTATGTTGAAGGCAATAGAGGCATTCCACTTTTTGGTAAACAGTCTAGTAAGGACATTTTCATATTTTCATGATTTTGCCACAAAACCACTTACTTTTTGGATGGAAACCGTTTATGACTGACGGTAGGGGGTCTTTTGGCTAATATTTTAAAAAGTTGGGATAAACTGAGATTATTTATTATTTCAAAGAATTTTTAGATTTTTCCTTATATATATGTTAGTAAAAAATAAAATTATAAGTAGGTATTATTGAATGTTGCATTGTATTAACTTCCACTTTAGTTGGTAAAATTATATAGGAAAAATCCCAAAAAACAATCTGACGTATGAAACATTATCCTTTTACCAACTAATATTTTATTTTTTGTTCAAAATCCCATAAAAGTTAAATTTAACAGAAAATTTTAAAAAGTTAAAAAAAACGCTTTACCCTTGAAATTTTTATTTAAAAATATTTGATTTTTTACGATTTTATATTTAATGTTATTTATTTTGATTTTTTATATTGTAATTAATATTATTTTATTTAATTTTTCATTGCTTTTCCCTTGTTGCCCCTAAAGTCAAACAATCAATCATATCAACATCATGGATTTTGTAAATGTCAAGAGCATTGTCGTTCTTTCGTATGCCTCTAAGGGGGATTTTAGATATTTATGTTAATGTTAAATTTTATTTTGGATAAATATGAAACAATAAGTTGTAAAATAGACATATTTTCATACGTCAGGTTGTTTTTTGAGATTTTTCTAATTATATATTAAGGATTAGGAGTACAAATATAAAATTTATATTTAACATTTTTTAAAATATATAAAAATAGGCATTAATATATTAAATAATATATATAATTGTATATTTTCACTTTCAGTATTGTAATGTTGTCTCAATTGATTTACATTTTGGTGATTTTTGAAATTCTATAATTATGGAGAAAATTGAATGAATGAGAAAATTGATATACATTTGATAAATGCTGTTTTTTTTTTTTTTCTATTTATTTCTATTTTTTTGTTATTTTGGGATGCAAATTTAGGATAAATTTTAATTTTTTGTGTTATTATTGGTTTAATTTTGATTGTGGCATGTAAAATTTGATAAGAATTGATTATGGAATTGATTATGTGAAGGATCAAAAGAGCATTTGGAAGCCTACTCTACTTGGAGTTCTCCATCATCATGTACGTGACTCTTCTGTATTATCTTTATAATTTATGAAGATATTGTTATTGACTGTGTAGTATTGATGTGCTATATGTTCTACATGATGCGGCACATTTTGTTTTAGAAAGCACTTTGGAATGATCATTTTTTTCAATAATTTTGTTTGTGTTACCAGGTCTACTGTCTAGAATTTGAACGCTAACAAATTCAAGTAGGAGCATTATAGGAAAATCACTAAAATATTATCATTGTTATAAAATAAAACTTAAAGGTAATGAATATAAAATACTAACTAAAAATAAGAGAGAAAGAGAGAAATAGTGAATATAATTCCATTGATAGAATACTTTAAATGATTACAAAACAGGACTAAATTTAAGTGAATTGAGAGAATTATTTCCATAATAAAATAACAACAAAATACGTTATTACATAATGCAATAAAAACAAACAAGGTAAAAAGATTTTGCAATAGTTTTGAATAGATTTTCTCAATAAATCTACTGCCTCTTTTGAATAGTTTTAAACATGTCCAATTTTAACACAAACATGGGTCGAAGACTTAAAGCGTAACATACGAGGTCAATCGATTAGTTCCAATGCAACCAAAATTGTAAACAACAAATATGGTAACATAAACATACATAATATTGAATTAATGAACCAATCTTTTTTTTCCAATTAATAATAAATTTAGTCACTTGCCTCAATTAAATGATCTAGTTCATGACATTATAAAATTAAAGATGCATGAGCATTACACATGTTGACTAATCATGATTAACATGTTTAAATTAGAAATCTCGTAGTATACCTTAATTCACAATCTACAAATCTTGAAATCATGAACAAAATTATTAGTATAAAAGATTTTCTACCCTCTACTCACCCTTTCACAGATTGTCCAATAGGAAGACAAGTTTCTAATTCTAGAGACTTGAGTTTGAGACGAGTTCTTTTTGTATCAAATTCAAATTGATTTATTTTTCTCAATCCTTTTCATTTGTTGGATATTTTTAGAAAAAACCTAGATCCAAATAAATTGCAATTTGGAACTTCTAGTAATGTAGTAAATATCTAAAACTTTAGATTTTAAGATTCAAATAAAATTGAGAATAAATTTATTAAGAATTTAGAACTTTTGGTTATAAATTTAAAATATAAAAATTCGGATTCAAACCGTTCATCGAGAATCCAACTAATTAAAGCGAATTTGATCTAACCATTATGTCATATACAAAAAGTAAGAATATAACATCACAAAATCAAATTTCGATCTTTATTTATTTAATTTTCATAATTCGAGAGAGCCACATTGTTTTATGTGCATATGTATATGCATAACTTTGGCTTCAAACATAAAACACAATATAATGTATTTTATTGCCTTTATTTTACATACTCATGGTCAAAGGCACTCTTTTTATAAAATGGCCAATTATGCTATTTCAAAAAATTACAATTATTTAACATATACAATTGCTCATATTGAGCGTGAACGCCAACAAAATTTAATTGAAATTTAATCAAAATTTCTAATTTTAAATAAATTAAGGCTATAGAACTTCTAGTTCTAATAGATAAATTGAGTATTAAAATTTTTAATTCTAATTAAAATAGAAATGTAAAACTTCTAATTCTAATTACATTGAGGAATTAGAGCCTCTGGTTTTAATCAAATTGAGGGTATAGAATTTCTGGTTCTAATTAAATTGAGACTATAGAACTTTTGCTTCGATTTGAAATCTGAAACTTTTAGTTTTAATTTTCATTTGCAAACTTTAAGTTGCAAATAAGAAAGTTAGAAGGAAGATGATATAAAATAAGATGCCAAATATAAGTTCAATGATATTAAACTTACTTTTGAATGGATAATATCCAAAAAATAGCAATTCCTATATAACAATGTTCATAGAGCAATTCTCGTATGAGCTAATTACACCCCACCACGTTGAGGTAAGGCCTTAAATAGGTGAAGAAAAAGTTTCGTTTTTTATAACAAAAAAACTCTCCACTTTAACGGTCAAAGGTGTTCTAACGATTGACCTTAATTTTTTATGCAATGACAAAAATGTCCTCATATTTTTATTTTAAAAAATAAAACTAATTAAAAATGGAGAAAAATATAAAAAAAAGATAATATATATTAAAAAATAGATGGAGATGGACGCTAGAGGTCAATAATGTAAACAATCAAAAAAAAAAAATGAATGACATAATAAAAAAAAAAAAATCTTAATAAAATTCAAAAAATGACTTTCTTTATAAAGAGAGAACAGAAGGAATGGGTTCCTCCTTCAACTCAGCCAGACTGCCACTGGTCCCTTCCATGAGTGAGGATCAGTTGGCCCCATTCATAGGGGGTCCACTCCTCTTTTTCTATTTGCAATCTTTGAAAATGAAAATGATGCTAACTTGGCACACCAGGACAAAAATAATTTACAGTTAAAAAAAAAAAGGACAAAAATAATTTAAATTATTTCTCTAGTTGACCACGAGTCTTCGAGTTGTGCTATATCATTGTATTTTCATTGATCAGCAGCAAAAATTAATTAGCCTAAGCAGAAGGAACATATATACATTCAAAAGAGCCTAGAATTAATTAATTTATCAAGTCTACAGAAATCCAAGAGTTTGCTTCATCTACTTCCAGTTTTCCATTGTTGATCATGTAAGTGTGTTATGAGAGAATTTTGTGTAACGTAGCAGAACTTGTTAACATAGTAGAAATGCATAAAAGAAACAGAGGAGAAATAAGAAGAGAGACGAAGAGTAGTGCAAATATTTCCTTTCTGTCTTTATTCCCATCATTATGACTAATTTATAATCACAAATCAACAATTGAAACAATAAAATAAGACCCGCTAACATTAACTGAAAGTAATAAGGTTGCATGACAGCATTAACAACTTATTTTAAGGAACCCGTTAAACCTTGTCTTCCTGAAACAGCCACACCCATGTTGTGCACGGCTAGCATGGCCTCACTTGAACATACGTATCAAAGTGATAATTTAGTATTCTCATTATAATTTGTTAATGAAATTTTTCATATGTAATCTTGAACAACCATGTTACATTTTTCTATTGATATATTTAATGTTAGACAGTGACATTAAAATTATCATAGTTTTTATTTATAAACTTATATTTTGGTCAGGTCTCAAATTCGAAACTCTCTTTTGTGGATCATATTAATCATTATAGATCCATTTATGTATTATGTTCCGACACTTAATAATGGAGAAAAGAAACTCGACATCAATAAGCCGCTGATGATTACGCTTATAGTTCTATATTGGCCTCTTATGGCCTATAGAGTCTATACAGCAATGTCATTAAGTAAGGATCAAAGGTTGATAATCATTTCAACAGAATTAACTCCACTTTTCTGCAATCATATTGTAAGACAACAAACACTCAATTTTATATATATGTTTTCAATTTTGCTTTTGGCTAGGACATTTTTGCCAATAGTGTTCTTGTTTTATATTGATTTTAATATTTATTGTTGTACTCTGTGCAGATGGGGCTCTACGTGATAAATTTTAATCCAACAATTAATGTCCCAAGTCCATATAGTGTTTTTTTAATATTTACAGTTTTTATTGCATTTTTGGTGAGGATCACTGCGTTCAAGAAATTTTGTGTAGATGGAGTTATTGGAACTCCACACCATCGATATAAAGTTATACTGAAAAGGGTGATCGTTATCCTATTGTTCTTGTTTGGAGGTCATGTAAGTAAATTTTTCATTTATATGTTGATCTAAAGTGTTCAACTGATATCTCAATTGTTTTTATCTTTACATTAAAAGTGTTAAATTGTGACTTTGCCTTCACAGCTATTTGGCGGGATGTGGTATTTCCTTGCTGTCTTAAAGGAGATGAGATGTTGGAAACAAGCCTGCCAACTTCAAATTGGATGTCGATTTGCAAGAGACCATTTTATTACTGGTTATAAAGATGACCAATTCTTACATCATTTTTGTTTCGAAAACTTAGAGCAAGTGCCCGGGTTATTTAAAAAAGCTTTTGAGTCTCATATTTTCGAGAACAAAATATTATAGGAGAGAATGTTAGGTAGTTTCGGATTGAGCTTACAAAGTCTCAGGTTTGTACAAGATGTTTCTCTTATATGATCTTCATTCTCATGTATAAGTTGATTGAATTAAGTCCTAAAATTGTAGCATAATTTTGGTTCTATATAATTTGAGTATTATTATACATATCACCTTACATTCCAATTTTAATCCTAACTCATGTATATCAATTGATGAGTAGGTGCATATCTATCGGTTGATGAATGAATATTCATTAATAATTATTTATTTTATTTTAAAAATATATTTATTCATCGATTAACACAATATGAGCTTGAATCAGGTTGAGATACAATAAGTAGAATGTTTAGCATTATTGATACAATTTTAGTTGTTCTTTTACGGTTATTGAATACAAAAAGAATAAGTTTATCATGGATATTGCAAAATTTCAAAAGCAACACGTGCAATATTTTGTGTCCAAAAGATATGGACGTTGCCTTCTTAGCTAAACCCAATATAATATTTTTTGGGTGGAATTTTCTAACTTGCTGAATCATATATATATATTTAAAAAAAAAAATGAAACTCTGCTATTGGTTTTTTTTTTTCAGCTCATTAGGTCAAAGTTTTGATGTGGTCCATGATTCTGCATGGGAAACAGCATTTGTTATTTTAATGATCATCTATAGGCTGGTGAGTGTTGCCTACTTCTTTGGAAACCGGGAGGTTGGTATATATTATTTTAATTTGCTCTTATTTCTTTTCGAGTTTTTGTAAGTTTGAGATGAATCATTTAACATTATTTTATGTGGACCATACTTTCTTGTGCAATAGAATCTTCCTTCGTTATTTCGGAAGAGACGGGATGAAGAAGCAATGCCATGAATCTTATATTATTACGTAATTTATTCCATTTTAACATGAATATCTATTTTAATAAATATAAAAATTATGAACATATTATGTAATAGTATGAAATTGGATAGAGGGAGGGAGTATCTAAACATGATAAAATAAGTGTAATTTTTTACAAATGCAGTGATATTTTCCAGATACTCATATATATATTTGGCAGGAGCCTCGGATTGACAATCATGAGATAATTGAGTTGTTGAGGCGTCAGGAGACACAAAATAATATGGTAAATAGGACGCTAAGGCAACTGGAGAGAAGTCTGGAAATAATGAAAGCTCATTTACATATCGATCATGATGATGATGATGATGATGATGATGATGATGTTGGTGCTGCGAGCACTTTTGGGGATAAGGACATCCATGGCTCACCACTACAAAGGCCACCATCTCCACCACCATCATGATACTGGAGGTGAGACTTAGAATAAATCTTAGATTTTATAACATTTCAAGATAGCATTCTTTTTTTTATGCAATAAAAAACTTTTTATTATAGTTTTTTATAATTAAATGCTATGTTGCTGTATCATTTAGTGACATATCACTATTAATAACTTTTTATTTTTAAATATATAGCATATTATAAGAGCTGAGAAAAATTGTTAAAGAATGAGAATTGATGAGAAGGAAAAATTAGAGAGAATTTTTCCAGAGAATCTTGATTTCAATCTTGATCTATTTTCATTCAATTTTTCTGCATATGTTTCGTATCTTGTACAGGTGCATGTTAGCTACTTATTTTAGACTTTAACAACAAAGACAAATCTTGATCAGCTGCACTAGGATCCGTAGTAATGTCATACATCCCATAATGATCAATTCATAGACTCATTTAACTTTAATACATATAAGACATGCTATTAACAATCATGAAGATTATTTATATTAATTAAGCATTAGTGGTTATAATAGCATAATAAATAAGTTATGAAATTTAAAATTATAAATATGTTACAAAATTATGATTAAATAATTAATAAATAATAAGAAAATAAAAATTCACAAAATCCTCCGGTGGCAATTCTCAAAAAAAAAAAAAAAAAATCCTGGTGGGATTCATTTTGATATTTCATTTTCCAATTTAATCTTTCATCTTCTCAAAATAAAATTTATTTTCTTTATTTTCATTCACTCTCAGTTTTATCTCAACCCTAGCAGCCACTCTCAGACATCATCTCACTCATTGTTGATCTTCATTCTTCTTGGCCATTCACGCACGACAAGAAGTTTATCTGGGAGACAGTCCTTGAAAAGGTAAGTATCCATTTGATTCTTTTCATCAACTTCACTGCATCTGAATCATGTCATTCACTCATTGTTCATCATTAGTTTCAGACTTTTTTTTTTTTTTTAATTTTTTTATTTTAGATTACTTCGGTTTTTAAGGGTTTTTGCTTCGTTTCGCTGTATTTGATATTTTCTCTGTTATTTCACTGAATCATGTGTTTATTTCGCTGCATTCTTCTTTGTTATTCATCAGGCTTTTGTTGTTGTTTCGAAATTGGTTATTGTGTTGGGCTAGTCATAGTGATACATTTAATTGGTTTTTCTTATGATTAGTGTTTGCTTCGCAAATGGTTTAGCAAATTGTTAGTGGTATGGTAGATTGAGAACAGAGAAGTTTGGGATGCAATCTTTATCTATTATATTATGTCTCAGTCTGTGTTTAAGAATCATTAGTGCTTTCTATTATTCATAAGCCAATTATTCATTTTCTGGAAGATTGCTATCCTGAAACTGGGTCCTACGCTAAAATGAACGAAAATTTTGAGCTTGTTAGCTGACAAGGAGTGAGAAAAAAAAATAGGTGTGATATCTCAAGATAGCCTGAATGCAAAATGGCCTAACACTTCCAAATCCTCACTTCCTGGACCAGAGCTTTAGTATCTTTGATCACCAAGTCAACCTCACCAAAACTTGGATACATCTCCGTAACACTAGAGGCTACATTGCCAGCATCTGCCTCTATTAACTGAACCACCACATTTATTTTCTTAGCTGACAATAAAACCCTCTTGTAAAACAAGAAATTCCCCTGAAATTCTACTGTTTCAGCAGTGAAATTACCCACAAAAAATTTAGCCAAAGCCGCTACTACACACCCCTCTCTGTTCCTGATAACAGCCCCTATTCTCAGATTATTTTTGCCCATTCGATGGCCATATCCATGTTTAGGTTCAGTAAACCTGGAGGTGGAGGCACCCAAGTAACATAGGTTCAGTTTGTCATTCTATGTATAAATAGTGGGTTCACTGGATACAGTATTAAGAATTGACTTGTTAATAAGAACCTTTGTCTTATTTTTTGGAATAGTGTCATCAAGAGAGGCTATGTGGTTTTATACATGATTGAGTTAGTTTATTGACTCATTGTCTGGACATTTTACTGTACATATATAGAAGCAGAATCTTTTAGTAGATCAACACTAGTGATACCTCTACATTATAACGATTGACTTTAAATCAATCATTATAGAAGCCAATGATACGTGGTAGTCTTAACAGATTGTAGCATTTCAGTTGCTTTGCTTACTTCTTGATCATTTCCTTCAGTTCAATTCCATAAGATGTTAATGACCTAAGTCCAGATTTTACATTCTTTTATCAATTTTTAATTTTATTTTGCCTAACTGTTGATTATATTGTCGATCTTGGAAATACAGTCATCAAGATGTTGTTGATAGATATAAGAAACAAGGCCCCAAATAAGCCAACACCATATGATACTAATAACCTTCATTCTAATCTATTTTGTCATTAAAAATAATAAAAATTACAGAAATAACCATAACAATTACAACTGGGAAGCCTAAAACATTTATTGCATTGCAGAGAAGATAATACACTTGAAAAATAAACCAGAAGCATCAATAGCAAAAGTTTATATTCTTCTCTTTCATTAGAACTTTCTGTTCTCCTTTTAGAAAAAGTTCCATTAGGGTAGGAGTGGTTGCAACTATTGACTGAAGATTATCAATCTACCATGCATCTTTAAATTTAGATCAAACATATTAAGAGGCCTATAATGACCATAAGGGCCGTGACCAATTTCTTCAAAACTCCCATGAAATCCCCCATTAATTATATTAATTTAATATCATTCTCTTAATAATTTAATTAGCCCCCTCTAAAAATAAAATATTGTATTTCTTTTTTCATATCAAAAGGTTTAAAATTCTAGTTAAATAAATCTAATGGTTAAGATATAAATTTCTATGCAGAGCATCCATATATAAAAGTGAGTTTGTAACTAGTATTTTTAATTTTATAGTAAAAATGTTATAATTTAATAATTCCCAATTAATATTATAACTTAGTATTGCATGCTGCGTATTTAGAACGGTATCTAGGGATAAATGATTTTTCGAATATAAGTATTCAGATGAACTAGTGGTATTTTGATTATAAAAGAAATTTGAATGGCATATTGGTTATAAAAGAAAAATAAAGGCTATGCGTAACGATAGTTTAATAACAGGAGACAAGTGTACCTAGCATTTCTTTTGTCGTCAAAGTTTGCTTATGACTAGTCAAATATTGCTTTTAGGCTTTTGTAATAATGAGTGACGTTAGGTCATGCTAAAGAGGAATAAGTAAACATTTTACGTTCGGATTAATTAATCCAGCACTAAATTTTTATCTAATCATTACCGTATATATATATATATATACACTTTGCAAATCAGATAAAGTTATATTTACTGGAGTATAACATGTCAGATGAAGTTATATGTAATTATTAATTCATCTCGTATGAATATATGTGAGTGTGCATGATAGGATAAAAGAATGCATTGTACATATTGTATGTTTGAATGACATGGTTGTCAACTTGAACCTATCTATGCTATTTTTATTAAATGATTTTAATCTGGCATATATATATATATATATATATAACCATGCTAACAAATAAAGTGTAATGCAAATATTTTAAATACATGAATTCGCCCCATTCTTTTATACGGATAAATTTCATTTATATTTATTAATTATTTATGGATGACCAACACTCATCACTTGAAACAAGATTAAAAAGTAGAATATTTAAAAAATAATAATTAAATTAAATTAAAAAGTGGAAATTACGTAAAGCCAAAGTATAATTTCAATGTCAACCAGGGTTAACTAAACGCCAATCAAATGGAGGCACGTCAGCAGTGATGGCCGTAACCAAAACCAAATTCGGAGTTAAGTCAGTAAATATCTCACCCCACTTGGTTTGTCACCACGACTCTCTGGCACATCGGCAGTATATCTTCCACACCTCATGCTTATTAAAACCTCACCTTTCTCATCTACTCTCATCCCTCATCTCACTCTCAAAACCTCACCAACTTCACTCTCATCCACTCTCATCTCTCTCAGTCTCAGCTATATATACACTCTATTATATATATAGCTTCCACACCTTGACAGAATTATCACAACCACCCGAACAAAGCTTCTGAACCTGGTCAAGCAAGCCAGAGCCGACAAGTGCACTCGGTGCCCATGAAACCGAACTCACCACCAACTGGTGTTTGGTTACGATCTTCTCGTCTGTTTCTGGAAATCTGGTGTTCGTTTCGGAAATGCCTGCTGGGAGCTCTACTGCCTCGAGCACGGCATCCAGCTACCCTCTCTCTCTCTTTGGCTGTTTGCTTTATATCTGTGATTCTTGACTCAAATGGTGTCGATTTGAATGTATGTTGTTAGATCTGTGATTTTATACTGTCATTTCGTCATGTCTGTTCTCATTTTGCTGCATTTCGTATTTTTTTTTTTCAAATTTTTTGTATCAAATGAAGTTTGTTCGTGTTAGTTTGTTCATACATTACCATATCTGACAAAGAGCGGTGTTTCTGTTGAAAAAAATGTTCAATTCAGTGTTGGTTTAACATTTTGTTCTCATTCTAAGGGACTTGTACTGTCATATTCACCATCGAAATTGCTAGATCCATACATTTTTCCATCAGATCCGGTGAAGATTTTTAGTCGATATAAATTTGAATTTATTTGTTAGTCGATATAAATTACTCTATTTGTCATTTTAGTTTATATAAGTTTGAGATGAAGCACTTAATATTATTTTCTCTGGACCATGCTTTTATCTTAACCAGGTCTTGCAACTGTTGCGGTATGGGAGGTGTTGGAAAGATAAAAAGGTAAGATCACTTGGCTTAAAATTTGTGTTTATTAAATTTGTATTTAATAAAAATATGAAAACATCTCAAATACAAATTTATATTTAATATATTCATTAGAATTTCTTCTACATATAACATTGTACTCAAATCTTAATTAAAATAAATAAATGATAATATTTACCTTAAACCTTATATTAAAACAAATAAAATATAAAAAGAAAATAAAAAATTAAGTTAAAAAAATATATACTCTGGCCCTGACAGACTTGCGAAAAGGATGTTCATATGTCTCTGTATACAGTGAAGTAGATAAAGCATTGATGATTACAGAAGGTCCTAACACCAACTGGTTACGGGATCATTATATGCACATCAAAGCATATTTGTCATTGGGAATGGGTTGGGTTGCAGATTTGGGGGTCTTGTATAAAAAGGGTGTCTAGTCATTGGTGGCATATATACGAGAGAGTTGAGGTGGCAAGTACACTCTTCGAAGCTTTTGAAAAATGTCTAAATCATCGAATGCCCCACAAACCCCCTTTCACGTTGGTCTAGAAGAGCATTTTGGCGCACCAAAGAAGAAAAAAATTGTACGTAAATCCCTTTTTACATGTCCACCCACTAAAACTTTTTAAAAATCCGTATCTTATAATTATATCCCATACATTACCAATTTTGTCATTTCTTTCAATTTTAAGAAAATATCAATATATAGATAAATTACAAAAATAATTTAAGCAAAAAATAAAAACAAAAAACGATAAAAAAAAAAAGACATCTAAAAGATTTAAAAAAAAAAAAACCAAAAAAAGGTGTGTTGTGCCTCCTCTTTTCACTTTAGTTTTGTCACAACATGGGGCTCTTTTCATTCTCACTGATATCTCATTCACACCAATAAACAAATTAAACTCAAAAGAAGATATAGTAAGGACCAAAAGCTTGTTTAGCCATTTTTGTAAGATGCCAAATATACAAAGATAGTTGGTATCTTTTGTATTTCCTACATTTGAGGTTAGTTTGAGTATCAAGTACATTTTGTAAAGAAAACTTTTCTAGTTGTGAAAGTCCCAAACTTGTAAAGTCGTTTGAGACCCACCACACCCCACGGCCGCCGCCCCCCCTCCCCCCCCCCGTCCTTTTTTGGCTTATTTAATATGAAAAAAATCTTTACAAAGACTATTAGTTACAACTCTAATTAGACATTTCAATGCTTTCATATGTGTATTAAAGTTATGTTTTCTTGAATTTAGTTAGGCAATTGCCATTTTTCTGGACTGTTATTGGGTATGCTAATAACTTAAGCTATTGATGAATTCATAATTGTATTTTTTTTTTTTTTATGGTTTTTATTAATTATTATTATTTTAATTATATAATTATTTAATGTTTTAATTAATTTATTAAAGTTTTAAAGTTTTTATTAATTCTTTTTATTTAAACAAGTAAAAAAAATGTCCATTTTTGTCAGGTTTCAGATTCAGAGCTCTATCTTGTGGATTATATTGATCATTTTGGATCCACTTATGTATTACGTTCTTACTTTGAATGATGGAGACAGACTTGAAATCAACAAGTAGCTAATGATTACACTTATAGCTCTATATTGGCTTTTTATGGCTTATAGAGTCTATACAACAATGTCTTTGAGTAAGGATCGGAGATTAATAATCATCTCAGTAGAAGCAACTCTATTTTTCTGTAATCATATTGTAAGACAATAAACTCTAACAAACACTCAATATTATATGTATATATATATATATTTATGTGTTTTGCAAGCACATAACAACTATAATAACTTTCAATTTTGCTTTTGGCTAGGACATTTTTGTCAATAGTGTTCTCGTTTGATATTGATTTTAATATTTATTTTTGTACTCTGTGCAGATGGAGCTCTATGTAATAAATTTCAATCCAACAATTAATGTCCCAAGTCTATACAGTGTGTTTTTATTGTTCGCAGTTTTTATTGCATATCTAGTGAGAATTATTGCATTCAAGAAATTTTGTGTGGATGAAGTAATCGGGACCACACATCGTATACTGAAAAGAGTGATCACTATTCTACTGTTCTTGTTTGGAGGTCATGTAAGTAAACTTTTTATTTATATGTTGATCTAAAGTATTCAAATGATATCTTAATTGTTTTTGTCTTTATGTTCAAGGAGTTACATTGTAACTTTGCCTTCACAGATATTTGGCGGGATGTGGTATTTTCTTGCCGTCTTAAAAATGATGTGATTTTGGAAACAAGCATGCCGACTTCAAATTAGATGCCGATTTACAAGACAACATTTTATTCTTGGTTATAAAGATAACTGGTCCTTTCATCATTTTTGTTTGATAAACTTAGAGCAAACCCTTTGTTTATTTAAAAAAGCTTATGAGCCTCGTATTATGGAGAATAAAAGTTTATGGGAGAGAATGTTACGTAGTTTCGGATTGGGCTTACAAAGTCTCAGGTTTGTGCAAGATGCTTCTGTTATATGATTTTGATTCCCACGTATAAGTTGATTGAATTAAGTTCTAACACTATAGTATAATTCTGATTTTATATAATTTGAGTAATACTATACATCTCACCTTACATTCCAATTTTAATCTTAACTCATGTGTATCAATTGATAAGTAGGTGCATATCTATCAATTGGTGAATGAATATTTATTAATAATTATTTATTTTATTTTAAAAATATATTTATTCATCAATTGATACAATATGATTTTGAATGAGATTAAGATACAATAAGCAGAATGTTTAGCATTATTGATATAATTTTAGTTGTTCTTTTACGGTTATTGAATACAGATAGAATAAGTTTATCATGTTGCAAAATTTCAAAAGCAACACGTGAGATATTCTGTCCGAAAGATATGGACTACTCCTACCTAGCTAAACCAGTGATATAATATTCTTAGGGTGGAATTTTCTAACTTGCTGAATCAGATTTTTTTTTTTGAAAAAAATTAAACTTTGCTATTGTTTGTTTGTTTGTTTTTTTTTTTTTTTTTTTCAGTTCCTTTGGTCAAGGTTTTGACGTGGTCCATGATTCTGCATTGGAAACAGCATTTGTTATTTTAATGATCATCTATGGGTTGGTGACTGTTGCCTATTTCTTTGGAAAGCAGGAGGTTGGTATATATTATTTTAATTTGTTCTTATTTCTTTTTGAGTATATGTAAGTTTGAGATGAATCATTTGACATTATTTTCTGCGGACCACACTTTTTTGTGCAATAGAATCTTCCTTCGTCATTATGGAAGAGACCGGATGAAGAAGCAATGCTATGAATCTTATATTATTATGTAATTTATTCCATTTTTACATGACTATCTATTTTAATCAATAGAAAAATTGTGAACATCCTACGTAATAGTATGGAGTTGGATAGAGAGACAAAATCTCTAAACATGATGAGAGAGAAATGTAATTTTACAAAAACGCAAGCGATATTTTCTGAATACTCATATATGTATTTATTTTGCAGGAGACAGAAAATCCAGAGATGATTGAGTTCTTAAGGAGGTTGGACAGGAGGATGGAAATGGGTGAAGCTCATCTAAGGAGGATGGACAGGATGATGGAAATGATTAAAGCTCATCTACGTATTGGTGTCCCTCCAGATGGTGAGGATGATCTAGATGATTATGTTGATGCTGTGAGCACTTTTGGGGATGAGTGCATCCATGGCTCACCACCACAAAGACCACCATCTCCACCATGACTGGAGTATCTAGATGACAATGATGATGATTATTACGTTGATGTTGCGAGCACTCTTGGGGATGAGCACATCCATGGCTCACCACCACAGAGATCACCATTTCCACCACCACCGGAGTATCTAGGTGATGATAATGATGATGATTATGTTGATGCTGCAAGCACTTTTGGGGATGAGCACATCCATGACTGACTACCACAAAGACCACCATCTCCACCACCACTGGAGTAGGGAGATGGTACTGAAGGTGAGGCCCTACCATCCCTTTGCAACGCCTGTGGCCAAGGTGGAAGTGCATTTTCATTCTACTGCCCTTTGTGACTTCGATCTTCATGTCCACTGCGCTTCCTTGCCTCCAATTCTGAGCCACCACTCTCATTTCCATGGTCTTAGCCTTGTATATGGTCGTCCAGACCACTATGCCTCCTTGTATTCGTGTGATATTTGTCACAAACTGCTGGATCAGAAGCTTTGTTCCTATAATTGTTTTACCTGCAACTTCCAAGTGCATGCTTCTTGTGTGTGCGAGCAGAAGCGCAACCAAGCCAAGCCAGAGTCCGAAGCTCGTGAAGAAGAAAGTGGATACGGGCCACCTCAGTCCGTTCAAAGTCAATCTGAGAAGACAGAAATAGAAGATCCAGTTCTTAAAGCACAAGCTGAATTGCAAGCACTTCAACTTCGGATGTCTCATGAACTTGCCAAAATCATGGCATCGTTTAATCTTAGTTCTTTCGTTTGAATTCTTTCCAGTTTCTCTATTGCAATTTTAAGTTTTAATCTAGTTGTGTTGCTTTGCCTTGGTCTACTACGAAGAATAAAATTATTTGCATTCTGTGCGAGACAAAAGTAGTTTAGTTCCGTCAATTTTATAAAAGATGATGTAATAGTCTTATGTAAAGCTGTAGACAATTGTAAATATCATCCTATCTCCCGCAAAAGGAATAGTGTTATCTCCCGCAAAAGGAATAGTGTGACACATAACTTGGCTGCTTTAACTTTCTCTTTAAGAGGAAATTAGATTTAAGAGGTTGTAAACATAGACTGTGTAAAATCTTGTTACATTGAATGAATTTAAGTTTAGTTAAAAAAAAAGAAAAATTACTCACCTAAATTACTCTCATGTTTGTTTAATGTATATATTTTGCTAATTGCTATCACATCAAATTAACGTCCATATGCAAAGAAACACTTATGACACTATAAATTTCATTCTTATGAGGCGGTAAGCATCAATAATAATAACTAGTAGTGTGTAGGGAGATGGTACTGGAGGTGAGGTGAGATTTTATGCGCTAAGACAATGTGAAAAAGGCTGAAATGGATAGGGAGTGGTGGGGGACATTGTATGGTGTTTTGGATGAGGTCAATTTTTTTGGTGTTTTGTTTGGTAGTATTGGATACCACCGCAGCACCCTTGTATTGCATTGCATGGGTTGGAGATGTTTCTAGAAATTTTGAGTTCATAATATGTTGAATTCTGATTTAGATTAGAGGGTTTAAGTGGTCTTGGTTTTATGCTTGATAGTTGATCATTAAGTCTTATTTTGGGTATAGATTGATGATTTTAATGTGTATTAAACTTGTGAGGACTGTCAATGATAAATGAGTATGAAAATTTAGTGTTTTCATCAAGAATGTCCATAATAGGAGATTTCTAACAAATATCATAAACTGGTTTCCTAGCCTTGCAGAATATTTTACAAATTTCCATTATTGAAAATGACATTTAACAATTGATAGATAAATTAAGAGATAATAAAAAGTTAAATTGAGAGATTCTACATTATGTAATACTCATTTACATTTATCTTAAAATGATACATTTATATCATATTATATGATATAAATTCATCATGTTTTTTATTGCTTAAACCACATGATATGGTACAAGTAAAAGACATATTTATATCACACCACGTGAATTAAGTTCATGATGTGATTCTCTCTTCCCTTAGTTGTCAAGTAAAGAAGAAAATAACTCTTTTTGATGGAGTCTAGCATTACAATGATCTAATAAAAGAACTAGTACCCCATTTTAGCTTATAGTCATTTTCAAACAATTTTCAAGAAATTCATTATATATATATTCTTTAAGATATTAATGTATATTTTCATATGTTTTAAAAAATGTTAAATATAAACTTTATATTTGTACTTCTAATTCTTAACATATAATTTTACTATTGAAGTGTAAGTTAATACAATTCAACATTCAACACTACCTACTTATAATTTTATCTTTAACTAGTAGCGTGTAGGGAGATAGTACTGGAGGTGAAGTGAGGCCTTATGCGCTAAGACAATGTGAAAAAGGCTGAAATGGATAGGGAGTGGTGGGGGACATTGTATGGTGTTTTGGATGAGGTCAATTTTTTTGGTGTTTTGTTGGGTAGTATTGGATACTACCACAGCACCCTTGCATTGCATTGCATGGGTTGGAGATGTTTCTAGAAATTTTGAATTCATGATATGGTGAATTCTAATTTAGATTAGAGGGTTTAAGTGGTCTTGGTTTTATGCTTGATAGTTGATCACTAAGTCTTATTTTGGGTATAGATTGATGATTTTAATGTGCATTAAACTTGTGAGTACTGCCAATGATAAATAGGTATGAAAATTTAGTGTTTTCATCAAGAATGTCCATGATAGGAGATTTCTAACAAATATCAGAAACTGGTTTTCTAGCCTTGCAGAATATTTTACAAATTTCCATTATTGAAAATGACATTTAACAATTGATAGATAAATTAAGAGATAATAAAAAGTTAAATTGAGAGATTCTACATTATGTAATATTCATTTACATCTATCTTGAAATGATACATTTATATCATATTATATGATATAAATTCATAATGTTTTTTATTGATTAAACTACATGATATGGTACAAGTAAAAGACATATTTATATCACACCACGTGAATTAAGTTCATGATGTGATTCTCTCTTCTCTTAGTTGTCAAGTGAAGAAGAAAATAACTGTTTTTGATGGAGTCTAGCATTACAATGATCTAATAAAAGAACTAGTACCCCATTTTAGTTTATAGTCATTTTCAAACAATTTTCAAGAAATTCATTGTATATATATATATTCTTTAAGATATTAATGCATATTTTCATATGTTTTAAAAAATGTTAAATATAAACTTTATATTTGTACTCCTAATCCTTAACATATAATTTTACCATTGAAGTGTAAGTTAATACAATTCAACATTTAACACTACCTACTTATAATTTTAACTTTCACTAGTAGCGTGTAGGGAGATGGTATTGGAGGTGAGGTGAGACCTTATGCACTAAGACAATGTGAAAAAGGCTGAAATGGATAGGGAGTGGTGGGGGACATTGTATGGTGTTTTGGATGAGGTCAATTTTTTTGGTGTTTTGTTTGGTAGTATTGGATACCACTGCAGCACCCTTGCATTTTATTGCATGGGTTGAAAATGTTTCTAGAAATTTTGAGTTCATGATATGGTGAATTCTGATTTAGATTAGAGAGTTTAAGTGGTCTTGGTTTTATGCTTGATAGTTGATCATTAAGTCTTGTTTTGGGTATAGATTGATGATGTTAATGTGCATTAAACTTGTGAGGACCGCCAATGATAAATGGGTATGAAAATTTAGTTTTGCATCAAGAATGTCCATGATAGGAGATTTCTAACAAATATCGGAAACTGGTTTCCTAGCCTTGCAGAATATTTTACAAATTTCCATTATTGAAAATGACATTTAACAATTGATGGATAAATTAAGAGATAATAAAAAGTTAAATTGAGAGATTCTACATTATGTAATACTCATTTACATCTATCTTGAAATGATACATTTATATCATATTATATGATATAAATTCATAATGTTTTTTATTGATTAAACCACATGATATGGTACAAGTAAAAAACATATTTATATCACACCACGTGAATTAAGTTCATGATGTGATTATCTCTTCTCTTAGTTGTCAAGTGAAGAAGAAAATAACTCTTTTTGATGGAGTCTAGCATTACAATGATCTAATAAAAGAACTACTACCCCATTTTGGTTTATAGTCATTTTCAAACAATTTTCAAGAAATTCATTATATATATTTTCTTTAAGATATTAATGCATATTTTCATATGTTTTAAAAAATGTTGAATATAAACTTTATATTGGTACTCCTAATCCTTAACATATAATTTTACCATTGAAGTGTAAGTTGATACAATTCAACATTCAATACTACCTACTTATAATTTTATCTTTAACTAGTAGCGTGTAGGGAGATGGTACTGGAGGTGAGGTGAGGCCTTATGCGCTAAGACAATGTGAAAAAGGCTGAAATGGATAGGGAGTGGTGGGGGACATTGTATGGTGTTTTGGATGAGGTTAATTTTTTTGGTGTTTTGTTTGGTAGTATTGGATACCACCGCAGCACCCATGCATTGCATTGCATGGGTTGGAGATGTTTCTAAAATTTTGAGTTCATGATATGGTGAATTCTGATTTAGATTAGAGGGTTTAAGTGGTCTTGATTTTATGCTTGATAGTTGATCATTAAGTCTTATTTTGGGTATAGATTGATGATTTTAATGTGCATGAAAGTTGTGAGGACTGTCAATGATAAATGGATATTAAAATTTAGTGTTTTCATCAAGAATGTTCATGATAGGAGATTTCTAACAAATATCAGAAACTAGTTTTCTAGCCTTGCAGAATATTTTACAAATTTCCATTATTGAAAATAACATTTAACAATTGATAGATAAATTAGGAGATAATAAAAAGTTAAATTGAGAGATTCTACATTATGTAATATTCATTTACATCTATCTTGAAATGATACATTTATATCATATTATATGATATAAATTCATAATGTTTTTTATTGATTAAACCACATGATATGGTACAAGTAAAAGACATATTTATATCACACCACGTGAATTAAGTTCATGATGTGATTCTCTCCTCTCTTAGTTGTCAAATGAAGAAGAAAATAACTCTTTTTGATGGAGTCTAGCATGACAATGATCTAATAAAAGAACTAGTACCCCATTTTAGTTTATAGTCATTTTCAAACAATTTTCAAGAAATTCATTATATATATATTCTTTAAGATATTAATGCATATTTTCATATGTTTTAAAAAATGTTAAATATAAACTTTATATTTGTACCCTTAATCCTTAACATATAATTTTATCATTGAAGTGTAAGTTGATACAATTCAACATTCAACACTACCTACTTATAATTTTATCTTTAACTAGTAGCGTGTAGGGAGATGGTATTGGAGGTGAGGTGAGGCCTTATGCGCTAAGACAATGTGAAAAAGGCTGAAATGGATAGGGAGTGGTGGGGGACATTGTATGGTGTTTTGGATGAGGTTAATTTTTTTGGTGTTTTGTTTGGTAGTATTGGATACCACCGCAGCACCCTTGCATTGCATTGCATGGGTTGGAGATGTTTCTAAAATTTTGAGTTCATGATATGGTGAATTCTGATTTAGATTAGAGGGTTTAAGTGGTCTTGGTTTTATGCTTGATAGTTGATCATTAAGTCTTATTTTGGGTATAGATTGATGATTTTAATGTGCATTAAACTTGTGAGGACTATCAATGATAAATGGATATGAAAATTTAGTGTTTTCATCAAGAATGTCCATGATAGGAGATTTCTAACAAATATCAGAAACTGGTTTTCCTAGCCTTGCAGAATATTTTACAAATTTCATTATTGAAAATAACATTTAACAATTGATAGATAAATTAGGAGATAATAAAAAGTTAAATTGAGAGATTCTACATTATGTAATATTCATTTACATCTATCTTGAAATGATACATTTATATCATATTATATGATATAAATTCATAATGTTTTTTATCTGATTAAACCACATGATATGGTACAAGTAAAAGACATATTTATATCACACCACGTGAATTAAGTTCATGATGTGATTCTCTCTTCTCTTAGTTGTCAAGTGAAGAAGAAATAACTCTTTTTGATGGAGTCTAGCATTACAATGATCTAATAAAAGAACTAGTACCCCATTTTAGTTTATAGTCATTTTCAAACAATTTTCAAGAAATTCATTATATATATATATTCTTTAAGATATTAATGCATATTTTCAAATGTTTTAAAAAATGTTAAATATAAACTTTATATTTGTACTCCTAATCCTTAACATATAATTTTACCATTGAAGTGTAAGTTAATACAATTCAATATTCAACACTACCTACTTATAGTTTTATCTTTAACTAGTAGCGTGTAGGGAGATGGTACTGGAGGTGAGGTGAGGCCTTATGCGCTAAGACAATGTGAAAAAGGCTGAAATGGATAGGGAGTGGTGGGGGACATTGTGTGGTGTTTTGGATGAGGTCAATTTTTTTGGTGTTTTGTTTGGTAGTATTGGATACCACCGCAGCACCCTTGCATTGCATTGCATGGGTTGGAGATGTTTCTAGAAATTTTGAGTTCATGATATGGTGAATTCTGATTTAGATTAGAGGGTTAAGTGGTCTTGGTTTTATGTTTGATAGTTGATCATTAAGTCTTATTTTGGGTATAGATTGATGATTTTAATGTGCATTAAACTTGTGAGGACTGTTTAATGATAAATGAGTATGAAAATTTAAGTGTTTTCATCAATAATGTCCATGATAGGAGATTTCTAACAAATATCAGAAACTGGTTTCCTAGCCTTGCAGAATATTTTACAAATTTCCATTATTGAAAATGACATTTAACAATTGATAGATAAATTAAGAGATAATAAAAAGTTAAATTGAGAGATTCTACATTATGTAATACTCATTTACATCTATCTTGAAATGATACATTTATATCATATTATATGATATAAATTCATCATGTTTTTTATTGATTAAACCACATGATATGGTACAATGTAAAAGACATATTTATATCACACCACGTGAATTAAGTTCATAATGTGATTCTCTCTTCTCTTAGTTGTCAAGTGAAGAAGAAAATAATTCTTTTTGATGGAAGTCTAGCATTACAATGATCTAATAAAAGAACTAGTACCCCATTTTAGTTTATAGTCATTTTCAAACAATTTCCAAGAAATTCATTATATATATATTCTTTAAGATATTAATGCATATTTTCATATGTTTTAAAAAATGTTAAATATAAACTTTATATTTGTACTCCTAATCCTTAACATATAATTTTATCCATTGAAGTGTAAGTTAATACAATTCAACATTCAACACTACCTACTTATATTTTATCTTTAACTAATAGCGTGTAGGGAGATGGTACTGGAGGTGAGATGAGGCCTTATGCGCTAAGACAATGTGAAAAAGGCTTGAAATGGATAAGGAGTGGTGGGGGACATTGTGTGGTGTTTTGGATGAGGTCAATTTTTTTGGTGTTTTGTTTGGTAGTATTGGATACCACCGCAGCACCCTTGCATTGCATTGCATGGGTTGGAGATGTTTCTAGACATTTTGAGTTCATGATATGGTGAATTCTGATTTAGATTAGAGAGTTTAAGTGGTCTTGGTTTTATGCTTTGATAGTTGATCATTAAGTCTTATTTTGGGTATAGATTGATGATGTTAATGTGCATTAAACTTGTGAGGACCTGTCCAATGATAAATGAGTATGAAAATTTATGTTTTCATCAAGAATGTCCATGATAGGAGATTTCTAACAAATATCAGAAACTGGTTTCCTAGCCTTGCAGAATATTTTACAAATTTCCATTATTGAAAATGACATTTAACAATTGATAGATAAATTAAGAGATAATAAAAAGTTAAATTGAGAGATTCTACATTATGTAATACTCATTTACATCTATCTTGAAATGATACATTTATATCATATTATATGATATAAATTCATAATGTTTTTTATTGATTAAACCACATGATATGGTACAAGTAAAAGACATATTTATATCACACCACGTGAATTAAGTTCATGATGTGATTTTCTCTTCTGTTAGTTGTCAAGTGAAGAAGAAAATAACTCTTTTTGATGGAGTTTAGCATTACAATGATCTAATAAAAGAACTAGTACCCCATTTTAGTTTATAGTCATTTTCAAACAATTTTCAAGAAATTCATTATATATATATATATTCTTTAAGATATTAATGCATATTTTCATATGTTTTAAAAAATGTTAATATAAACTTTATATTTGTACTCCTAATCCTTAACATATAATTTTACCATTGAAGTGTAAGTTAATACAATTCAACATTCAACACTACCTACTTATAATTTTATCTTTAACTAGTAGCGTGTAGGGAGATGGTACTGGAGGTGAGATGAGGCCTTATGCGCTAAGACAATGTGAAAAAGGCTGAAATGGATAGGGAGTGGTGGGGGACATTGTGCGGTGTTTTGGATGAGGTCAATTTTTTTGGTGTTTTGTTTGGTAGTATTGGATACCATCGCAGCACCCTTGCATTGCATTGCATGGGTTGGAGATGTTTCTAGAAATTTTGAGTTGATGATATGATGAATTCTGATTTAGATTAGAGGGTTTAAGTGGTCTTGGTTTTATGCTTGATAGTTGATCATTAAGTCTTATTTTGGGTATAGATTGATGATTTTAATGTGCATTAAACTTGTGAGGACTGTCAATGATAAATGGTTATGAAAATTTAGTGTTTTCATCAAGAATGTCCATGATAGGAGATTTCTAACAAATATCAGAAACTGGTTTCCTAGCCTTACAGAATATTTTACAAATTTCCATTATTGAAAATGACATTTAACAATTGATAGATAAATTAAGAGATAATAAAAAGTTAAATTGAGAGATTCTACATTATGTAATACTCATTTACATCTATCTTGAAATGATACCTTTATATCATATTATATGATATAAATTCATAATGTTTTTTATTGCTTAAACCACATGATATGGTACAAGTAAAAGACATATTTATATCACACCACGTGAATTAAGTTCATGATGTGATTTCTCTCTTCTCTTAGTTGTCAAGTGAAGAAGAAAATAACTCTTTTTGATGGAGTCTAGCATTACAATGATCTAATAAAAGAACTAGTACCCCATTTTAGTTTATAGTCATTTTCAAACAATTTTCAAGAAATTCATTATATATATGTACATATTCTTTAAGATATTAATGCATATTTTCATATGTTTTAAAAAATGTTAAATATAAACTTTATATTTGTACTCCTAATCCTTAACATATAATTTTACCATTGAAGTGTAAGTTAATACAATTCAACATTCAACACTACCTACTTATAATTTTATCTTTAACTAGTAGCGTGTAGGGAGATGGTACTGGAGGTGAGGTGAGGCCTTATGCACTAAGACAATGTGAAAAAGGCTGAAATGGATAGGGAGTGGTGGGGGACATTGTAGTGGTGTTTTGGATGAGGTAAATTTTTTTGGTGTTTTGTTTGGTAGTATTGGATACCACCGCAGCACCCTTGCATTGCATTGCATGGGTTGGAGATGTTTCTAGAAATTTTGAGTTCATGATATGGTGAATTCTGATTTAGATTAGAGGGTTTAAGTGGTATTGGTTTTATGTTTGATAGTTGATCAATTAAGTCTTATTTTGGGTATAGATTGATGATTTTAATGTGCATTAAACTTGTGAGGACTGTCAATGATAAATAGGTATGAAAATTTAGTGTTTTCATCAAGAATGTCCATGATAGGAGATTTCTAACAAATATCAGAAACTGGTTTCCTAGCCTTGCAGAATATTTAACAAATTTCCATGATTGAAAATAACATTTAACAATTTATAGATAAATTAAGAGATAATAAAAAGTTAAATTGAGAGATTCTATATTATGTAATACTCATTTACATCTATCTTGAAATGATACATTTATATCATATTATATAATATAAATTCATAATGTTTTTTATTGATTAAACCACATGATATGGTACAAGTAAAAAACATATTTATATCACACCACGTGAATTAAGTTCATGATGTGATTCTCTCTTCTCTTAGTTGTCAAGTGAGAAGAAAATAACTCTTTTTGATGGAGTTTAGCATTACAATGATCTAATAAAAGAACTAGTACCCCATTTTAGTTTATAGTCATTTTCAAACAATTTTAAGAAATTCATTATATATATATATATTCTTTAAGATATTAATGCATATTTCATATGTTTTAAAAAATGTTAAATATAAACTTTATATTTGTACTCCTAATCCTTAACATATAATTTTACCATTGAAGTGCAAGTTAATACAATTCAACATTCAACACTACCTACTTATAATTTTATCTTTAACTAGTAGCGTGTAGGGAGATGGTACTGGAGGTGAGGTGAGGCCTTATGCGCTAAGACAATGTGAAAAAGGCTGAAATGGATAGGGAGTGGTGGGGGACATTGTGTGGTGTTTTGGATGAGGTCAATTTTTTTGGTGTTTTGTTTGATAGTATTGGATACCGCCGCAGCACCCTTGCATTGCATTGCATGGGTTGGAGATGTTTCTAGAAATTTTGAGTTTATGATATGGTGAATTCTGATTTAGATTAGAGGGTTTAAGTGGTCTTGGTTTTATGCTTGATAGTTGATCATTAAGTCTTGTTTTGGGTATAGATTGATGATTTTAATGTGCATTAAACTTGTGAGGACTGTCAATAATAAATGAGTATGAAAATTTTGTGTTTTCATCAAGAATGTCCATGATAGAAGATTTCTAACAAATATCAGAAACTGGTTTCCTAGCCTTGCATAATATTTTACAAATTTCCATTATTGAAAATGACATTTAACAATTGATAGATAAATTAAGAGATAATAAAAAGTTAAATTGAGAGATTCTACATTATGTAATACTCATTTACATCTATCTTGAAATGATACATTTATATCATATTATATGATATAAATTCATAATGTTTTTTATTGATTAAACCACATGATATGGTACAAGTAAAAGACATATTTATATCACACCACGTGAATTAAGTTCATGATGTGATTCTCTCTTCTCTTAGTTGTCAAGTGAAGAAGAAAATAACTCTTTTTATGGAGTCTAACATTACAATGATCTAATAAAAGAACTAGTACCTCATTTTAGTTTATAGTCATTTTCAAACAATTTTCAAGAAATTCATTATATATATATATATTCTTTAAGATATTAATGCATATTTTCATATGTTTTAAAAAATATTAAATATAAACTTTATATTTGTACTCCTAATTCTTAACATATAATTTTACCATTGAAGTGTAAGTTAATACAATTCAACATTCAACACTACCTACTTATAATTTTATCTTTAACTAACATGTCTAATTATCTATATATATATATATATATATATATACAGACACACATTCACTTTCAGTATTATAATGTTGTTTCAATTGATTTACATTTTTATGATTTTTGAAATTCTAAAATTATGGAGAAAATTGAATGAATGAGAAAATTGATTTATATTTGATAAATACTGGTTTTTATTTTTATTTTTATTTTTGTTATTTTGGGATGTAAATACTGGTTTTACGCCTATGCTCTCAACTTTTTTTTTTCTTTGCTGAAGCTCTCAATGAAGTTTTGCTGGTGATTTTTTGCTTTTTTAACCTCTCTCAATCACTCTTTCAAAAAAAAAAAAAAACACTCTCTCAATCACTTTTTTTTTTTTTTTTTTTAAACTCTCTCAATCACTTTTTTTTCTTTTTTTTTTTAAAAACTCTCCTAATGAAATGACCAAATTATTGAAGACTTAGTCAGAGATCCAACAACAATAATAAATTGCCCCAAGATCTTCCCTAAGACAAAATAGATTTTTGAATCAATCAACCCACAGAATCGGATGAATTGATCTTCTAGAATTGAAAAATAGAATTTACTCAATCCTAGCCCAAAATAATCCTAGAGTGAACTTTAGAAAAAAGCCAAAATAAACATGATCATTACCTCTCAGGATTTTATTAATTCTTCTCAAGCAAAATAACATGGTTAAACTTAAAAGTCTCATGGTTATTTATGGTCTTATAATTTCTTAATGAGAAAGACTTTTCTAAATAGAATTAATATAATAAAGGAAATAATATCAAACCATTGAAGGAAATAGTATCAAGAAAGCCTAAATGGAAATAATATTAAATCTGAAAGGAAATAATATCATTTTCTACAAGGAAATAATATTAAATCCTAAAAGAAAATAATATCAAATACAAAAAGGAAGGAATATCAAATCCTAATTGGAAATAATTCTAATTTATTGAAAAAATAAAATAAAATAGGAGTCAGCCAATCGTACACTTCTTTTCTTCTCCCGATCGACCGTGAAAGATTCTCATCAATTTAATTATTTAAAAACTTTACTATCATGACATTCAAACAATATAAAATAAATCTAAATGGGTTTTTGGGTTAAAAAAAAAAAGGCTCTTTTTAAGTAGGATGGAAACTGTACCAAATATTCTTATATAAGTTTGCACGTAGTTTACTCTACCACCATTGGTGAGTAAATTTTCAGTTGGTGCATGTAGTTTTTGTCTGGTCCACATCATGAATGGTATCTGTTGTCTTTTGATTCCACCAAATGTCTATAAATGCTAAGTTGCTATTATGATTATCTTCACTTACGCTCTTAGCTTCCTACTGGCACACAATGGCTGTCTCTCAACCCTACAATCTTTTTATCCCCTCTTTTTCTATGTCATTGTCAGGTTTCACCTCTCTCTATCTTAGTTTACATTTTTATGGCTTATTGAATCTGTTTTGGACAGTTTGTAATATACGGTCTAATGTTCACTTGAAATTGGTTGGTTGTTTTCGTTTCTTTATATTATGGCATGGAAAAAATTATTCTATTTATTTTCTTTAGTTACCTTTTTATTGAATTTTATTAAATCTAAAATATTTAGGCTTTGTATTTGTGTGTGATCAAGGTCCAATTGTGAATGATTTCGTGAGTGTTAAAGTTGACAACTTTGTTATCAGCATCAAGCTAGTATGAAGTTGTTATTTGTGTAAATACTTCAATGTCTGTTATCTCTGTTAGATAGTACTACATCGGTTGAAACATGTGAATATGCAGATGAATTCAATCCACTAAGATTGCTAATGGGATCTCCAAAGCAGCAAAACACCCACATGCACTGCTTGCCTTCTCTATCGGCCCAAAATTCTGCGTACGTCAGTCTTTTGCTATGTTTCAAGCCAAAATGGGAATTGCACTGATCCTTCAAAGATTTTCCTTATCACTATCACCGGAGTATAAGCATGCACTAGCTATATGCTTCGTCTTGCAACCACAGTTTGGCACCCCCGTTATTGTAAAATCATTGCGCTAAATCTGTTTTAGAGATAACTGGCTTGTACATTATATGGTCGAACTTCAATAACTAGCTTTGCTGTTTGCTCGGCTTCATTAATAATTGTTGTTATAACTAATACCAATCTTCTAAACTCTCCTTTTTTAAGAAATATAGGATCCAATGCTAATATATATTGTGGTATCATCACACCCAGACAGTTAGGTACCCACCAATTGTAGTGGGTAATGGGGACGATTGTTGATATCAAATTTACACCTATTTAATATATATATATATATATATATATTAAAAAATGGATGTCACAAATCCTTGGTGGTAATTAAAATATTGAAAATGCTATAGAATTTTTAGCAAAATTGTCAAATCCAACACAAATATTTGCATAATCACTCTCTTAAAATCAGTTGTAAAAATGCCCCATAAACCCAAAATTGTCCTTAAATTCTCATTACTTGTTGACGCTTGAAGCACCATATATACATTTTTGTGACAAATATATGTTTCCTTTAATTTGAACTAGTTTTCTTCGTTGAACTATGTCGAAGATCTGAACTAAATTAACATTAAACCAATGCTTTTAAATGTGGAACTAGATTTTTTTTTTTAGAGATTGGTACAAATGACAGCACTATCCAAGTTTATTGTTAACCTTTGATGCAAACCTAGCATGAATGATAGATTTATTACTATTATATATAAAACTTCATCAAAAGAGGACTTAGTTAAGCACATTGACATAGGACCCAAGGAGGACTAGTTGTTCATTTAAGGAGGAGCTCCAACGACTTTAGCTGATACTAAGTCATCTCTAAATTGGCTTTTGAGAAGCTCCCTCCTCATAACCTTGTTCTTTATAACAAAATGATCCGTGCGAAATTCAGCACATCCATTGATGTCTTTGGTTAAAGAAGAAATGCTCAAAAGTTTATTTCTAACGTTGGAGACATGAAGTACGTTTTGAGATCTAGAGTTTACAAAGGTCAAGTTTGAAAAGAAATATGAGAGTTACCAATGTGAAAGATTTGTAGTTGTCATTCACCGCCCATAGTTAGCCTTTCATTGCTCTTGTAATCACTTTTAATTGACAAGGTCCCCGAGATTGGTTATATGGTTAGTTGCTTCACTATCCATATGCCAAGAGGGACCATGAATTGATTTAGGTGTTGCAGGGTAGGAAGGAGTTGCAAAGGTCTGATTGTAGTCGTTTTGTGTGGTGGTTGAAAAATCTGACCAAGGGTGCTTGTGGTTAGGAAGGAACACCTAGATGTGTGCAATCTTTCAGAAAATTGTTGCTAGGGATGGAAACCGTGTCAGTTTTAATTAATTCTTTTATAACATTGAAGTGTAACATGTGCAGCTTTTCCATAAAGTTGGTAGGACACTTTATTATTGTTCCATTTACCTCTATTTCTGCCCCTTCCTCAAATTCATCCATTATTGGACACTTTATTATTGTTCCATGAATTGACATCTGTGTATTGTGAAAATTTATACAAGTATAACACCAGTCTATTTTAATGGACAATTATATGTTATCTTATACTATTTTTTCTCTAATTTATACCATTCTTTATGAAGATTTCACAACTTTTATTAATGGCTTGAATAAAGCAGATATTAATCTCATCTCTCAATTTTCATTATATTAATGGCTTGAATAATGCTAGTAACTCTAGATTTTCTGTAATCTAAATGATAAATATGCACGAAATTCACCTCCTTTATTAAGTTAACATATACTTTTAATCTCTATAATTTTTTATTCTAAATAATAAATCTATATTAGATGAATTTTCATATTTAGCTAAATTTATTTTTAATCTCTATACTTTTTTCTTTGTCTCTTTTGAGATATTTGCTTATAAAGTTTACACCTTAGACCTTTTTATAGTCAATTGAATTATTGAGAATCAAAATGACCGATAATTTATTTAAAAACAAAAATCATTAGAAGATCACAAACTTGAAATGGCTTGTATAGAATATAAACAAAATGGGTTGTTTTTTTTTTTAGTAGGGTTAGTTATATTTTATGATACAACACTGGATGTGTCTTTGGAATCGGGTCTGATAGTCTGCCCCTTCGGAATGACTGGAACTCATCATTATAAAAGTTAGGCATAGGGAAACTTTATTTTCTTCCACAATATTTCAAAAAATATTAGAATTTTAAATGTTTTTTGAAAACAATTCTTTTTATTTTTAATGTTTAGAAAACATTTTAAAAAAACTCTTAATTGATAATTAAATCAAATAAAATATTTAAAAAGACTCGATTATCCCTTATTTCAATCTCAATATTAAAATGACTATTTTACTTTTAATAAAATTAAAATTAATTTTTATTATTAATTTAATAAAAATAAATTAAATTGACTAATAAATTTTTACCGTCCATCTCAAAAGATGGACGATAGAGATTAATAAAAAAAAATTTTAAAAAAATAATTTTTATTATAAATATAATAAAAGACAAAATTAACAGTATATCTCTACAGTAATTAGGGAAAAATTGAAATAAAAGACTAAAACAAAATTGTTGAAAAAACAGAAATATTTAAAAAAAAAAAAAAAAAAAAAATGAAGATCTGGACTAGATCTTCAACTTGAAGACTTGAAGATCTGGAACCAAATCTTCGTTGAAGCACCCTGGGTTGTTAAACACAGACGCCATCACCACAATCAGCCACCAGAAAACACCTCTATCATCTCAAACCACCACCACAAAACACCTCAAAGTCTTCATCTAACCCAAACGCAGCCTCCATCCAAACTCTCCCTGTCTGTCACAACAACCACCACAAAAAACCATCCAAACTCTATTTGAATCTGACCCTGTCGCATCAAACCATCACCAAACAACACCCACCCTATCTCCATTAGACCAAAACTAAACCCAACCTCCATCAAACATAAGTCTCCATCATGCGTGCCTCCACCAACAACCCAGATCGAAGACCATGAACTGGGTTCGAAGACCCTGATCAAACCAGATGATGATCTGGTGTTTCGTCATCTGGTGCGATCTGGTGATGATTTTTTTTTTCGAATACTGCATTCAAGTAGGTTAATCTGGGTTTGAATGATCTGAAACCCAACAACCCAGCATCTGAAACCGGTCCAAAGACAGCATTTAACCGGGTTCATCTAAGTTCGAATGATCTGAAACCCAGCAACCTAGCATTTGAAACCAATCATCTAAAACCTAACAACGTCAAACCAATCATCTGAAACCCATTAACGCCAAACCAATCATTTGAAACCCAGCAACCCAGTAATAACGTAGCATTCATCTCTGGGTTCAAATGATGAAATGGGTTCGAAGTCCCAGATCGAAGATGGTGGCTGTTGTGATAGTGGTGGCTCGACGATGGTGGATTATTTTTATGTGGATTGATTGTTGATGATAGTTTCAAATTGGGGTTTTGATTTTTTATTTTTATTTTTCCAAATGATTATGGGTTCGATAGTGTCAGATGATTATCGGTTTAAGATGATTGTTGATAATGTGTGGATTGATTATAAGTTTCAGATGATTATGGTTGGATAGTTTCATATGAATGTTTTGTTTTGTTTTAGATGACATCTACGTTGGAACCAGATGCCATATCTTCACCATTTTCAACATCCTAGATATATACTTTTTTCTTTTTTGGAAATCGATGTGGTTTTTCTTTTTAATTTTTTTAAAAATTGTTTTCTATTAAGTTTAACCTCCTCCATCCGAAGGTGGTTGGTGAAGATCTTTTATTTTTTTAAATAACTATTTTTTTTTTAATTTTAATTTAAATCAATCTTTTTTTCCAATTTAATCTGGATCATGCACGTGTCGTCATCCCAACTTCTTCTGCGAAATGTCCAAAATACCATTTTTACCCAAATTTATCACTATCTACTAACGATTTAGATCATTTTTATAAGTTTTTAACATTTAAAAGATGAAAAAAACTGATTTCTGAAAAACTTTAAAAATTTAATAATTTTTAATACCTTAATAAGAATTAAAATGAAATTTCTCTTACATAATATGAAATGGACTACAAAAGAATAAAGGTCCAATCAGAAAATCAACTTTACAATCAAACAAAAAGAATTCAACAAACCAAAATGTGGTCGAATTGCTTTTTGATTAATTGACCATTGAAAAAAAAAAGTAAAAATTAAATGTCCTCCTCAAGATATAAAAGAAATAATCCAAAAAATTTGAAATGTCACCAATCAATATATGTATACCACAAGCTTTTTGACAAATTATCTTTATTATTGGAAAAAGACATTTTTATTTTTTGACAAAATAATCAAAAGAGGATGAAAGGAACCGACCAAATTATATACAAACTTGTTATAATACCAATTTGAAATAAACAAAGACATTAAAAAGTTCTTCTAAATAAGAATAGTATTTATAATGATAAGACAAACTATGTTACATCATAGATAAACTCAAGATTTAATTAATCTTACGTTTAATTTAATCAAATTTGGACATTAAGTGATAAAATTTCTTGAACAACTTGGTCAACTAAACTATTCAAATCTTTACAAGCATGTCATAAGATGCCTAACAATTTTGCACCACTCATTTCCTTAACTTTTAAGGTAATCAAGATTTGCAGGTTGCTTCTCCAAGCCTAATGTACATAACTAGCGAACTAAATGTAAGTGAGGTACAAGGTATGTATCCAGCGAACCCTCCTTAGTAGCCATTTGGCATGGCTTGATTGCCCTTAATGTGAGGTAACTTACTACAACAATTCCTTTAAAGATTTTCATATTGTCACATGACAATCTTAATGCATGCGTAAATGACTTATCTTATAAACAATTATAAAGTTTCGGATTTTCAAGAAATAAAAAGATGATTAGTTTACTCTTCATTTATGATAGAGATTTGAATCTCACCATATATATTTAAGCGCAAATGGTCATAACAAATTCTTAATTATTAATATCAATTTATCTTGTAATTGCCAAAAAAGAAACCAAATAGAAATGTGAATATCAATTTTGGATCAAGTAAACGTATATATACACTTTATGTTTATAATGAGAGTTTGAATCTAACATTATTTATATTGTTTATAAAAAGAATTTATCATAATTCATATTAAGTGTGTGAAGTTTATATGATACAATTTTCTCTCACTTTTATTTCTAGATGAGAGAACATGTGATACATCTATACTAATAGTTCTAATTTATTTCTTCACTTTATTATTTTTCAACCAAGTGTAAATTATATACTTGCAATACAAAGTACGTGTCCATAATCTGCTCCATGATTTGACAAAACCACAATATGAATTATGATAGCACATGACATACTTCATGTACACTATTATATATAATTTCACCCCCGTCTCCATTTTAAATTGGGGTTGATGTGATTGGGAACCATGCCTCGGAGCCCATTTTTCCTGAATCTTTATTAATCGTCACATCTACCTTGTTGTTTCACAATACATTGGCATCTATTTTATCAATGGTGCAACCTCATTTGAACACCCTACACTTGGGCAGTTTATTCTCTAAGTTTCATCTTATTGTATGATCATCACAAATCAAGGTACTCTTCAGAAGATACCGACCATCTTTAATTAAACAAAACCTTTAATAGTTAATGCCAAAGTCGATAAACACAAATCTGACACAAAATACATTTTAAAGCTTGTGGTAGTTTTATTTAATTATTATGAAAATAATTGTCTTCTATTTACACGAATTGATATCTAAACTATGTAAATATTGTTTGATCTCAATAGTTTTTAATAAATCACAAATTATTCGATGTGAACTTAAAAAAAAAAAAAAATTACAAACACAAATCAACAAAGAAATAAATATCGAAATTATTATCAAAATTGAAAATTATTGACATCGAAAATGATACTTAGTATTATTGATGCTAATAATATATGTTATTATCAAATCTTCAATATATCTATTGAAATCGATATTTACTTTCTTTCAAATCAGACGGTGCCTTTGAAGGGAAAGACGGAAAAACACAGAGACAGTAAGAGAAACACAAGATCATGCCACCACAATCAAGAAGTGAACAACAAGGTTATTTTAGTGAATTAAAAAATGCTAATGGCAATGAAGTGAACACAAAAAAAGGAGGGGTCAATATCGGAAATTCAAAGAATTTATTTTCTCGTTTGACTAAACAGAAGAAGAAGAATAAATAGAAATAGCTGCAGTTGCAGATTGAAGAAGTCCTTTTATATACATTTGTTTGCAGAAAAGATTAAATCTTTCTAGCAGAAGAAGATAAACAGAAGCAAACCCATCTCAGCGAGGATAGAAAACTTGGAGAAAGTGACAGAAAATGAGAAAAAAATAGAGGTTATCATCATCTTTTGTTGTGTTTCTGGTACAGGTACTTGAGCTGCAACACAGAGCTGTTCAGGTCAAAAAATGGCTTCTTCTCTTACACCCAGTTAAGAGTCCGATCCCTTAGCTTGTCTGTTTGAAGAATGTCTCTAAAGGGCATATCATATAAGCTGTTGAGCTCTTTTTCATGTTTTTGGTGTTTGTTTTGTATGCAAGTGTTGGACTTCTTGTTGTTTTTTGATGTTAATGCTAGTATTAGAGTGATCTATGGTGGAAAGTTTTTCTTCTTTGAGGTGCTGATTTTGTTACTCGTTTAATTGTGTTTAATTAATGCTTGATTTGTGGTATTTATTGTTTTAAAGATTACTGAAGTGCTGTTAAAGGTTACTATTAATTTGTGTTTAAGTTAATGTGCAAATCATGATCAAAACAAGATATGTGATAAGTGCAGTTTTGTTTCTTATTCGGATTTGTACTGGTGCAAATCTTTCTTTTCGGTTATAGAAGTAGAAGGTTTTCTGGATACCATATGCAAATGTTGGTGTAGATTCGATGAGAATGTGTAGTATTTCTTTTATTAATTCCTGCAAAAGCATGATCATTGTGTACTAGATTCAGATATTGCTTATGAAGGTGTTTAATGGATTTAGTTTAGTTCTTTTATTGGTTTTTTTTTTTTTGGTTCAGTTTGCATTATCGGTTCTCATATTTGGTTCTTGGGGTTTGAATTGTATATTTACTTGTAGTTTATCTTGTACCATTATATTTGTATTGTTAATCACTTTGGTTCTTTTAATTTTCTATACTGAACAGCATAATATCCTTTGAACGTTATCTGCTAGATGAAGCTCTGATCACTGCTGCTTTTGATGATCTTTAAGACTACTGAGTTGATGTTACATGAAACTTTCTTCTTGTGTGTGAAACTTTAAAAGTCAGTGTAGCTGTTTTGTAGCAATATCTTAGGAGTTCCTGATCTTGTCTGTGATTGATGATTGCTATTCAGAATGTGTTGGATGGACTGCTTGCATATGCATTTCTTTTAGTCTTCATGAGATTGGGGTAAATCCCATTTGAGTAGAGTTAAATGGAGCGAAATCCATACAACATCTCAGTGGAGCAATCAAGATTGCAACAACAGTATCAATACAATTCCATGGAACCTGGGAATGGAGAATGCCAGCCATCATCTCAGGCATATATGCTGGACCCTAGTGGCAGCATAAATTCTAGTGTGAGACCTCCTGACCCGTCTATATCAGAAGTTAAACCTGTACGCAATTTTTCCATACAGACAGGTGAGGAGTTTGCTCTTGAATTTATGCGTGATCGGGTCAATCCCAAGAAGCCTTTAATTCCAAATATTACTGGCAATCCCAATTATGCTAGTGGGTATATGGAACTAAAAGGAATTTTAGGTATCAGTCATACAGGGTCTGAAAGTGGGTCAGATATCTCAATGGTCACCCTAGTAGGGAGAGGTCCAAAGGAGTATGAGCGAAACAACTCATCTTTACATGAAGACAGAAGTAATTATGGTTCAGTTCAGTCTGTGCAGCGAACTTCATCAGTTCATGACAGTAATCGAGGATTAGTCCATGGATATGCATCTTCCGATGCATCTGATAGCTCATCTTTGAAGATGAGAGTTCTCTGTAGCTTTGGTGGTAAAATTCTACCCCGGCCAAGTGATGCAAAGCTTAGGTATGTTGGAGGTGAGACACGCATTGTATGTATAACAAAGGACATTTCGTGGCAGAAGCTTAGGCAGAAAATTGTGGAAGTTTATAACCAAACTCATGTGATTAAGTATCAGCTTCCTGGGGAGGATCTTGATGCTTTGGTTTCTGTGTCATGTGATGAGGATCTGCAGAACATGATGGAGGAGTGTAATGAGCTTGAAGATAGAGAAGGATCACGAAGGCTTAGAATGTTTCTGTTTTCCAGGAGTGATTTGGCTGATGCTCATTCTGGTCTTAGCAGCATGGAGGGTGATGCTGAGATTCAGTATGTGGTTGCTGTTAATGGCATGGATTTGGGATCCGGAAAAAGCTTGAACCTGCATGGTTTGAGGAGCTCATCAGCAAATGATTTGGATGAGTTAGATGGGAATAACATTGATAGGGGGATAAGTAGAGTGGCAACAGGCTCAGCTGGGGTTAGTACTTCACATTTGACAGGCAACACTGTCCCAGCATCTACGATTCCGTCTCCTGTAACATTCCTACCAAGTTCTTCAAATGGTTATGAAGTTTATCCGCAGTTTTATCATGGTCAGATGATGCATCATAGAGAAATTAAAGAGTACCCAGTGTCCTATGGCCATGATCCTTCTAACTACCCTCCTTTTGGAGGAATGCCAACTACAATACCTTCATATGGGCATATAAATCGACAAGTAGGTTTGAGTGAAGGGTACCCGTACGGTGTTGCACAAGTGCAAAATCCACAGATGATGGTGATGCCAGGAAAAGGTCTACCTGATTGTTTGGTTCAGCATGATGGTGGCACTGAAAAAATTTCTCCGTCAGAGCCATATGATGATAAGGTGATGAAGAATTTTCCGGTTGAAGAAGCAGGAGTTGCGGTTGCACGTGGAGGAGATCCTCCTTCAAAAATTGAGGGAAAGCATCAACAACATGAAAAATTCATTCCATCAGCTGATGCTATACATGCAGAGCGGGTTCCTAAATATAGCGGTGATGACCTGTGCTCCACATCTAGCAAGGCAGTCGGTCCTGGTTATGCTGATTCAGATTCCAATCCTATTGATTTGAGCTCCCTTGAACCACCAGTGCCTCCTCAGAGGATCTATTATTCAGAGAAAATACCAAGGGAGCCGGCAGGGTCTCTGAATCGTTTGTCAAAATCTGATAATTCCCTTGGTTCTCAATTTCTGAATATCAACCAACAAGAACCAGTTCCAGAATCGGATGAAATATTACATGATAGTAATCTTGCTTCTCATACTGAACAGTCCGTCTCAAATGCAATTCCATCGTGCTCAGATTCTCAAGCAATTGAAGATGGACTTGCCCAGATTCAAATATACAAAGAGCTTGCTGAGGCAATTACTCAGATGAATTCAGAGCTTTCCAGAGAAATGTTGGATCCTTATGAGTTGAAACAGTCAGTTCCAAACCCTTTGGACAACAAAGACACTGCCAACAAGGATAGGGTTCTTGAAACTGAGTCTGATACAAACAATCCTTCCGATTATGATAAGAAAATACTGATTGATGAAAGAGGAGACTCTGGATCAGAACTTCCTGCTGTGAGCCAAGTGGCTTCTGTTATGCAGCATGAAGGACTGGCATCTAACCTCACAGAGCTTAATGGGGTTGAGAAAATTGAAGATGCTTCTCTGGGAATTTCCTCTGATGGTAACTCTGCACGAGAGCGGGTAGATATCCGTGTTGATATTGATGACAGATTCCCTCGTGATTTCCTTTCTGATATGTATTCCAAAGCAGTACTTTCTGAGGAATTTTCAGGTATTAGTCCACTGCTTAAAGGTGGAGCTGGAGTGAGTGTGAACGTGGAAAATCATGAACCAAAGCACTGGTCATATTTTCGGAATTTGGCTCAAGAAGAGTTTGGTGAAACAGATGTTTCCCTCATTGATCAAGATCATCTTCGTATTTCATCTGTTTTTAGAGAAGTTGAAGGAGACAGATCATATCCTCCTACCCCTTCAACAAATGATGGCGCTCCAGTAAGCCAAGTTGACACTCAACTCAATTTTGGTGAAGATAATCAGAAAGGCTTACCTAGGCCATTTGGAGTCAAACCTATTGTTAGTGAAAGTATGCAGTTTGATGCTATGATGGAGAACCTTAGAGCTGCAGAGTCCGAGTATGAGGTAATATACTTGTTCAAAAATGATTTGTGTCAACAACTCATAAAATATGTGGCCTGGAACACAAAATTTGACCATATTTATGCTTTCAGGAAGGGAACTTGGGAAACAAGAATACCGGTCTGCCTCCTCTTGATCCTTCTTTGGTAGATTTTGATATCACTACCTTGCAGGTACAATCCTTTTGAGCGCAATATTTTATCTGCTTTGAGATGATATTTAACTTGTGCAATTAATTTTACTACTTTCTTATTTGGTTTTCTTTATAGGGGGAGAAAAATATTCAACAAATTCTTTTTCTCGATCATTTATATTCTTGAAGTTGGTAGTTTGTTGTAGGTGATTTAGCTTCTCAAACTGACCCATCTAGCAAAATCAATGGGACTAAAGTTGTTCTAGGAACTATGAACAAATTGTTGATATATTATGCTGTCGGTTTGACAATATTTGGAGCTTGAATGTTAAACACTTAAATCCATGTTTGAGTTGTTTATTTACGCATTATTTTATTACCCAAGTGGACAAGAATAAACCATGTTGTTTCCAACTTTGCTATGCAAGTACTTATGTGCTTCTAATCATGTCTATTATTTATGTTCAGAACTAATTATATTTTGTATTTATAATATAAGCATGGATCGAGATGGGACCCCAACACCACTTTGGGTTTTATGTTACTTTTAGTTCACCTTTTATTACAAGCTAATTTGAGTTTTTGGAAGGCGATTTATCTACATGATTCGTGAATTATCATTTTGTTTATTGGAAGAAAGTTAAAGTTCTTCAAAAGAGAAAAATGTGTAAACTTAATGTTGTATGTAATTGACTTTTTGGACAATATTGCAGCATCCAATGTACAATGTTGTAAAAGCATCTTGTTATTGTTTGCTTTTATAATGAACATACAGTAAATATACACCAACTTGCCTTACATTCTTGCTTGCTTGCTTTTGAGATGATTTGGTCACTTGATATTTTTCAGTTTACTTTCTACAATTCTTTTTGCCCCATCAGTTTGTGCTTCATTCCCTTTTTATATGGATGAAAGGTCATAAAGAATGAAGATCTTGAAGAGCAGAAGGAGCTGGGTTCTGGTACTTTTGGGACTGTATATCATGGAAAATGGAGGGGGACAGATGTTGCCATAAAGAGAATTAAAAAGAGCTGCTTCACTGGAAGATCATCAGAGCAAGAAAGATTGGTAACTGTTCCTTAATTCCTATGACACATTTCAATACATATGCATGCAAATGAAAGTATCTAAATTAATACATTTAGTGAAGCCCGAGTTTCACTTTTCAAAATGTTTAACTGAACTGGTCTCTCCCCTTAGTTGGACAATGCCTGTTTAGTTTCAAATATATACGTACACACATCTAAAAAAAGTTTCAATTCAATGATCCCGGTTTTACATTAGTATCTGAGACATGGTGATGGCTGTTGGATTGAGCCAATTGCCATCATTATGTCAATCAAAGTTTTTAAATATATAATGAAAAGCCTGTCCACCACATGACCAAGTGACACACACTGTCCAACAACCGCCACCTGATGGTGCATGCCATCAGACACTTGTCTTCTCTATCTTTCTTTGTGACTTTCTTTTTCTCCATACTTGTGCCGTTCAACCACTCCCAAGTGCAAGCTCACAAGAATTACAAATTTTATATAGCTTAATTACACATTTAAGTAATTTAAAAAATTAACTAAAAATAACACAGCCAAGGTGGGTGCAAGCTAACACATGCATGCATATATATAAATGGTGAAAATGGTGAAAAGAATAATCCAAGAGTATTTATTAGTGTCCAAAAATGGTGGATATAAAGTGGTGATCCAACAGTCATCACCATGTCCTGGACACTAATGTAAAAGGTGGGATCCCGGAGTTGAAAGTTTTTACATATATCAAGATCCTTAAGTTGAAAGTTTATATATATATATATATCTATATATATAGTTAAAATGTTTGATTGACATGCTGGTGGCGATTGTATCAATCCAATGACCAGCATCTTGTCTTGGGCACCAATTTAAAAAAGGGGATCCCTGAGTTGCAAGTTTTTGTATATATATACACCCCATTCCACCATGTTACCCTGAAAAATAGCAAATTATATAAACAAAATCTGAAAACTATGCTCATTGTTTTCAAACATGTCGATAATAATTCCCTTATAATCCCAAAAATATAAGAAAACTTGCTGACATGTCTTAGCATACTGCATCATCCATGGCTAGGAGGGATCATGGTGGCTATGTTTTGCTATATCAATGTGATGTGATGTGTTTGCTATGTATAATCTTGCTTTCTTGCATCCTGTTATTGATAAGAACATCCTGTTATCATCTTTTCTCTTTCCTTGTATCCTTTTCTCTCTTTTAATAATGTTACTCTAATTAGAAATAGACATCTTTACTTGCTTTCCGTATAGAGATTGTGGTTAGACTACCTTTTCCAGATATACTTTCTTAATATGTAATTCCTGACTTCTTCAGACAGTAGAGTTCTGGCGGGAAGCTGAAATTCTTTCCAAGCTTCACCATCCAAATGTGGTGGCATTTTATGGTGTAGTGCAAGATGGACCTGGGGGAACACTGGCTACTGTGGCAGAATACATGGTTAATGGTTCTCTTAGGCATGTTTTGGTTCGCAAGGATAGGTAAATCCTCAAGTTGTACAATCTTTGAAGATGACATCATTGGGTTCATTTTCTAAATTGATAACACTATAATAAATTTAGATTCTAATTAGCTCATCAGGTCTGGACATTTGAAAAGAGTCTTTTGAGATTCTGGACTGGCTATCTATCAGATTTGACTTTAGCAGATGGTCTTTCTGCTGGAAGTTGTTGTTATGCCTTTCATACTTAGCTTCTGCTTCCTGTTTTACTCACTCTTTCTCTGCAGGTATCTTGATCGTCGCAAGAGATTAATAATCGCTATGGATGCAGCTTTTGGAATGGAATATCTGCACTCCAAGAATATTGTGCATTTTGATTTGAAATGTGACAATTTGCTAGTGAACTTGAAGGATCCATCACGACCCATTTGCAAGGTAATGTTGTTGGTGTTACCTGATTCGAGGAGATAATAATCCTAGTGTACATTTTGTACTAAATAGCAAATGTTTTCTAATATGTCGCGAATCCTCAGGTTGGTGATTTTGGACTATCAAAAATCAAGCGAAATACCTTGGTATCTGGTGGTGTACGGGGAACCCTACCATGGATGGCTCCAGAGCTGCTAAGTGGCAGTAGCAGTAAGGTCTCTGAAAAGGTAAGTGTTTATTTGTTATTTGGGAGACCGAGGATTTAAAATTCGGTCCAACTAGGTGTTCTCATTTTGTTTATTTATTCTTGTCTTTAACTCTTGAACGTTGCCCCCAGCAAGTATTTGTTACATTTCTTGATGACCCACAGGTTGATGTGTTCTCCTTCGGCATTGTCCTGTGGGAGATTCTCACTGGGGAAGAGCCATATGCCAATATGCACTATGGTGCTATCATAGGTTTGTCTGGAGCACTATAAATTTTCTTTGTAGTCTATAGAGTATCTCATGTTACAAAGTGGCAACACCTTGAACTTCTACGTCATTCTATTTGCAAACAAGATGCTTTCCGAGACCATGACTATTTTCGCTCTCAACAATCATAACGAGTTATTTTTGTTCTTGAAAACTTTCGCTTATGCAGGCGGTATTGTCAACAACACATTGAGGCCGACCATTCCAGGCTTCTGTGATTCTGAATGGAAAGGTTTGATGGAGGAATGTTGGGCTCCAAATCCTGCAGCCAGGCCATCCTTCACGGAAATAGCCAGACGTCTACGCGTAATGTCCACCGCGGCCAGCCAAGCCAAGACTCATGGTCACAAGACATCAAAGTAATGTTCTGATGGTTCCACGTATATTCATTTCATGATTAATTACATTCATTCAATTGTGTAACTCCAAAGACAGTTATATTAATAGAAAGGAGAAATTTGCTTCCTTAATTGTTTTTGAAATGGAAGAAACCCTCCATATATAATTATACACTCTAAATGGATATCAATCTGGATTTTGACGTTGTCATTGCATTTTTCTTGCACTAGTGGTCGTTTCTCCACATGAACAAAATGGGAATCTATTTAGTTGTGATAAATAATTGCTGGCATGGTCAACCACTCAAAATTTCCAAAAATTTCCAAGTTGGTATGGTCAGCCTCTCATACTTGTCTTTAAATTATGATTAATAATAAATTAAAAGGAGAAAAAAATAAGATAAATCTTTAAATTTTTAATTAATAGAACAAAGTAAGAAATTTGAGTTCGTATTTTTGAGAGAGTTTGTCTTCATATTCTCTATCTATTTTTAAAATCATATAACTTTGTTATCAATCTATCTTATGTCGTAAAAAATTTAATTTAAACAGGAATTTGTGTAAGAATTTTAAGAACCTTATGTAAGAATAATTTGGATTTAAGATTAATATTAATATTGGCAATATAAAAATGGAAACATGGTTTCCTACACGATACTAACAACATCCGATAAAAAGTATAGTAAAGATAATCAAACAAGTCTACATTTACTACAATTACTAGCACACACATCGGAATTAATATGCTTGCAGTGTAAGAATAATCCAGGTTTAAGATTATTAATAATATTGCTAATATGAAATTGGAAACTTTCATATTCAGTTCTAACACTAAGAAGTCTAAATTTACTACAACACTAATCTTTGCAAGAATATTGATAATGTTAAAAACAGAAACCTTCAAGCTGAATTCTCTAACATTAAAAAGTCTACATTTACAATACTAATCTTAGTAATAAGTAAAGTCATGATAGCTAGGTACTGTTTATTTTTTTTCTAATAAAACTTATTTTCACTAAAGTCTTAATTTAAGTGATTTAAATTTATATATATATTTTACTTATATCTTAATTTAAGTTAAAAAATATCTTATTTAAAAAGTCACAATTTGTTACTGATATCTTAATGAAAAAAAAAAAATATATATATATATATATATCAATAAATATGCATTAATTTTCTAAATTAACCTATTATTATTATTATATTATTACCAAAATATCCTTAACAAAAAAAATGCCGAATTCTAATCTTCTTGTCTTTTAGCCTGATTATTAACTTAGAAGGTGGAATGAAGCATGCAAGAGATGAACAATGCTGAATAGGTTTTGGGAGCTGAAGACTCAAAAATGGTTTTGTAGAAAGAAAATGTCTACATGTTGTAATATTGAAATCATCCACATGGACTAGTGATCTGTTCATCCAAGACTGATCAAGCATCACAAATTGGAATCTACTCGAAAATATTTCTCACGTATTTGTCTCATGTATGCCTGTTTCTAGCTGGCAGTGATTGGTTTCCTTATGCCATTCAATCTTTTACTTGGTTAACAACTTTGAGCTCAATAGAACGTTCTTCCCCATCACACTATTCTATATCGATGTGTTTATTATGAATTGTTGGATCCTTAAAACCTATGCTGTACCCAAATATTGTGTTTTATATCATTATATATATTATGGTTTTTTTAAATTAAAAGATTATTTTATTTATATAAAATAAAATAATTAAAATATAAAATATTATAAATAAAAATTAACACATATATACCTTAAAATAATAATCATTTATAAGAAAAAGGGTATAATAGGAATAGTTTAATAATTTAGTGTTTAAGTATGTATTATCATTAACAATTCTACATTTACAACAACACTAATTCCTCTCTTAATCAGTAAATCAACAATTCAACATTATAAATACACCTTTGGTAACTCATTTATCTTTCATTCTCTTCTTCTTCTCTTACGTTTTTCATCATCAAGATTATTTCTTTTCTTGCAACGACTCATCATCCATGGAGAACAACAATATTGTTACGTGGTCTTCCAATAATGCTGGATTACCCGTCGGTGTTCGATTCGATCCGACAGACTACGAACTCCTTGTTAATTACCTGTTTAACAAGGTGCACGGCAACCCTCTTCCCTGTCCCACTAGTGTAATCGACTGTGACGTTTACGGCGAAGGACGTGCATGGTTGAGGCTATTCGAAGAGAGTGAAGAAGACAATTTTTACTTCTTCACAAGGTTGAAGAAGAAGCACGGCAACGGGAAAAGGGTAGATAGAGTGACGGAATGCGGTACGTGGAGGGGTCAAGGTGACAAGGAAATATATGGTTATAAGGGTGACCAGAAGGTGAAGATTGGAGGAAAGAGGAGTTTCTCATTCATGCCCAAGAATGGTTTTCAAGAAATGCGTGGCAAATGGGTGATGCATGAGTATAGGTTAGACGGCTGCCTGCTTGACGACCAAAACACCAATAGTTGGTGCTATGTCGTTTGCAGGATCATCAACAAGAAGAGTAGACGAAGAGATGATGATGATTGATGATAATGGAGCGGTAGGAGTCAAGTAAGCTCAAATATACATGGTGATGATAAGAATATTTAACAAGATGAGCAAACCAGCAAGGGATGCGTCAGTTGTGGCTCGATGGAACCACCATAAACATTAGTGTGCGTTGAATAATTATGCTGTTATCTACCCTAAGTCTTTATAATTAAGATATTGATTTTTGTTTTTTGTTTTTTACGTCGAATTAGATTTTAGGGTTAGGGATAAGGTTAAGATTAGGGTTTGGATTTGATTAAAATTGTTTAAATTTTATTAGTTAAAAAACTCGACCGCTATTCAATTTTTTTTGTCTTTTATTTCAAAATAAGTTTTGGATTTATGCATGATGATATGCAACATGAAAATATATGCTTGGAATCATTAATTCATAGAGTACGAGCTGATTCCACAAACAAATATCTTTGATTGGATATAATGAATTATATTATGATTACGCATATATATAAATAAGGCAATATAGTTATTTTCAGACAACTAATTAAATACTTTATTTTTTCTTCATATATGTACAATTAGAAGGTAACTAAAAATTTACAAACACTGAAGATCAGGAATTTGTTGGGACCTGCCAATATTAAAAACAGGCTAAAAATTTACTTCCTTACGATTGGGTTAATATGTAAAACCACATGCATGATTTGAAAAATTACTCACTTGACACTGAGATGCCAATAAACCTTACACTTGCTAGTAAATACATATTGTTAAACTTGAACTCCTATTACGGATATGAAAAATAGTGTATTAACCACTTGAATTATGCGTATAAAAATTAAATACATGAACTAAGAGAAAAGCATGTGAATTATGAAGTTAGTAATATTTTTAGAGTGGTGATGTTTCCACCCCTCAAAAATTGTTTGTACACCCATTTTGCCATAAAAAATTTAAAATTTTCCAAGTTTGTTTTTAAACTCCATTTAAAACCAAGAATACCCTTTTTTCTTAATTTTATTATACTATCTTTTTATAAGTACACCCCATTTACACTCTTTTTTATAAGGAATAATAACACATTACTTATAAAAAGATTTAAACTTCAATCATCATTGATTATCATATCAAAAATTATTATAAAAAATTAATATATTTGTTGAGACAACTTTTGAAATCAAGTTAACTAATTTTATAAAAAATAATATATTAACTAATAAAAAAATAATAATACATTGTTTTTAAAATGCTAGGCTGCCTTTAAAAAAACAATACATAGTAACTTTGATTATTGTTTTTGTTTGTTTTATTTCTTTTTAGTTTTGAAATTATAGTAACGGTGAACCCTAATTTTAAGATGTAAATGAGTGTGAATATTACTACTCTTTCAAAATTGTAACACAACTTAACATGAAGCTACCTTTGCTATTACATCCCAACCACAACAAACTCCATTGTTGGTGAGTCGTTAGATCGAGGTCCACATTGTTATATTAATCGAATGCATATGTTTATATGAGTAAAAATATGTTAATTTAAAATTTCAAATCAAGATTTATGATTTAATATTTATTCTATCATTTTTTGTATTTAATTGTGTAAACTAGAAAATAATGAAAATTTTATTACAACCATTAAATTGAGAGCAAACAGATATATAAATGTATTATTGGAGGCAAGCTTCAAACATCCAAATCCAATTTTCAAACATTGAATGATAATTTACCAAATGAGATACATTTGAACAATTAAAAAATATGCCCAAAAATATGGTAATTATATAATTAATCTTATGAATATCAATAAATCATTTGCTTAATATTTAAATCTTATAGTATCTATAATGAAAGATTATTATTTATGTCAAAAGTAATTTCCACTAAAAGCCAATATAGAATTATTCACATAAAATTGTTATATGTGGTAAATATAATTTTTATCTAGTCTAAAAATTATTCACAATTTTAGATAGTAAATTTTGATATGATAGTTAATAATGATTGAAGTTTAAATCTTTTTATAAGGAATATGTTATTATTCTTTATAAAAATATACTGTAATAAAATGAGGTATATTTATAAAAAATATAGTATAATAAAATTAACAAAAATGGTATTCTTGGTATTAGGTGAAGTTTAAAAATAAACTAGAAAAATTTTAAAATTTTTATGGTAAAAGGGATATACAAATAATTTTTGAGGGATGGAAATATCGCCACTATTTTTATTGCAAACTATGAAGAAACTCTTGTTGTATTGTTTGGTACTTCTTATTAGATTTATATAAGGTCCATCGCTTTCAATGCAAGCAACAAGCAACATGGGCTCAGTGGACAGGCCTACACTTTAAATGAAAAAGAAAACTTGGCATGAAGTTTTCTGAAAATTAAATCAAGTTTTATGTTCTTATTATTTATAATTAAAAACAACAAACATAACTCAATTATATTATTAGGTTAGATTCGAGCCAAATGCATACTAGATGGATATACCCTCAACACAACAAGTGTTGGAAGAAGAGGCCCTGATTCCATCACAGTTTGCAATAATTTCCCTTTTTCCATCAATCATGGCATTAGCTGGGTCAATCTTGGTGACATTGAAATACAACTATCAAAAGGAAGCCAACAGTGGATGATACATGCAAGTGAGGGTTATATGCATTTGAAAACTGAGGATACTTGACTCTTAAGGCATGAAATTAGTCTAGTTGAAAGTTATGGCTATTATTAGTAATATTGAAGGCTACAAGCATCACTTGTGTTACATTATTTTATTAAGAGTAATGTTAAGTTTCTCCAATTTTTTTTTACCTAAATCTATGTCCAAATGTTGTAACATGAAAATTATCTAACATCTTATAAATCATAAGATGATATAATAATTAAAAAATTACTCTTTTATTAATCATATGCCTAGTTTGTTTGGCTGTGATTACGGAAATTGTGAGTTCTACCGAGACTCGCCTAAGAGCAAAAATCAGATTTTATATATACAAATGGTGACAAATTTTTCTCACATATACAAATACACATTATCTCTTCTGAAGGGTGATATCAATAAAAGAATGCAATAAATTATTAGGAAACAGATTGTTCCATCAATGGAACCAACTATGGAACCAACCGTTCCTTGATCCACCAATAGAAGTAATTAACGAAGAGAGCACTGTTTAAGGATAAAAGGCTCAATGATGAAACAATTTCATGTAATCATGAAGAGCTAGTAGCAAAAACAGATAAATATAAATATGGGGGATAATTGTTAGTGTAGTTACTCTGTTGATTCTAGATATAGCCTCGAGCATATATTCTGGTAGAACTTCAACTATCTACAATGACATTTTGTTTTAGAGAGAAAAGGAACTTCAAACCATTAAAACTCATGTTATGGGGGATCAGACTCATAATTTATTTCACAATAAAATGCATATACCACATCAACAGTACCAATCGACTGCAAAATGTAATTGCCAATTGTCAATGACAAATAAGGTCTTGAACTGGATGTCGTTTCAGGTATTACTATCCCAAAATAAACACAATAAGTTGGGGCAAGCACAACTACGATCACACTAGAAGATGAAATTATTTCCGCACCATTATTCACCAGCCCAGCAATTGTTCATTGTTTCTGAATGATGTCATTTTCATACATGTAATCGACAAATTCATCGATAAGATAAGGCCAAGCACCTTGTGCGTCATAATTTGATAGTGCAGGGTCTACTGTCTGCGTAACGGTAACAATGAAAAACAATTTTTAGTCATATAGTCATTAGCATAGAACAACACATCACAGGCCAATAAAATTGTTTGTAAAAAATCCACTTATTAATGTCTACATTGTAAAGCAAAAATAACACTTCTGTGTGCAAGTCCTTTTGCTCACGACCATAATCGCATTTTTCTTTAATGTTGGCATTTAGAATTTGTTATCTATATTTCATCTCAGGCTCTACTGTACAAACAAAATTGCTCTTCTTATTGCCATTCACATATATCTACCAGCTAAACACAAAAGTTGGGCTCTAAATAGATCCACCATAAGCGGTGAAGTGCTCAACCTTTTGTCTGGACAATGAGAATAGGAGGCAAAAGGGCAATCCAAAAGCTACGTACTATATATGCTGATTATTATCAGATAGTAAAGTAGGGGCTCTTTTCTCATTTCCACACTTTTTCAGGATGGAAAAGGGTAGTTCCTATATAAGTTTTAGCATAAAGTATGTGAATGCACGTCTTATATTAGTGAAGTTAAGCACAGTTGAAAGAAGCACAGGTTACGTATGCATGTAGACTTGAACTTCATCTTACCCTTGCAAACTCCAACAGCTGAGACCATGTGTCCCTTGATATTGCTTTATTATGCCTAGCCTGAACAGCATCAAAACCGAAACAATACTCACCAAGAGTCAGTCATTACTTACTGCCAGATTCATGAATTTCACTTCAAATTAGAAGATTTTACAACTTATACAAATATCTGAAAAGCACTGACAAGGAAGTGCAAGTGTTTGTTAAGTTACCTGTAAGAATTGGCACCAATGATCAACCAACGGCCACTGCTTCTCAGCAAACAGTAGCTGCCACATACCAATTGCAGTATCCAATGCCAAAGATTTCTGACCCTGAAAATATGAAAAGAGAAATCAGCTTATAACAAAAGAACCAAGATATTATTGGATATGGCCATACACGCCAAACTGCATTTAAAGTTGCAGATACTTCAAAGTGGCACAAGTGCACTCACGATTTTACTCAAGTTCAAGAGTTAAAATCATGCCCATAAAAATACAAAACCGTAAAGACATCCAACCATAATGAGATTGGAAAAATGACAACATCAATTCTAAGTGCAACAATCACAAGAAAATATCATTGAAAATATACTTTATGTTTGGAAACACATTATATGTAGCAGCATGGTACTCCTCCCTTGGACTGGTGGTAAACCTCTAATTGTTTGCTTTCTAACTATCTAGCACCTTAAATAAAAACAAACACACATCTTCTAGGTTATTACAACTGTTTGAACAATTGTAATGCTTTTGTCAAGGGGCAGAAATGATTACTTATAAGACCCTGTCTTTACTCAAATCATAAGCTACTTGAATAGTTTAACTAATATCAAGTTTGATTAACGTAACTTTTGAATATGACAGATAAAATTGTAAATGGTTATCACTGACAATATTTACAATATCAATTACTATGACAAATGCATACCTTTTCTTTTGCCCAGCCAAATGCAAAGTTGTAAATCTCACGAAATTTTTCTGCGCAATCATATGGGAAAAAGTCATTAGAGCAACATAAAATGAAAAAGACCATCTACAATAGAAAAATAGTTGTACGAATCTGTTTGAATGATGTAAATATTTTAATAGACAGATAAAACATGAACTATATTCATAAAGTGGGGTGACATTTTAAAATCACAATTGATTTTTGAGTAAATACCAAAAATTATGCACCAGGCACATACGTTCATCTTTCAGCTCAGAGCGCATGAACGATATCCTTTCACGAAACTTATCCAGAGAATCTATCCTGTCATCAAATAATGTAGCTTTCGATGAAGTTGCATCATGGTGGTTATAAACCTACAGTCTCTAAACAACAGGATGGAATTTAAAAATTTACCCTAGTGATTGTAGTCCACCTATGAACTCTTGCTTGGAAAATTCACACATGGTAGCAGCCTTCATGTGCCATGAAAGTACTAACTGCAACAACAGCAATAACCATGTTACCAAAACTCAGCAGAATCAGTTTACATGTATATGACAATAAATCAAGTTGATAATACATAAAACAATAGTCACAGAAATATGGGTAGACATAGATAAAAAGCTAGTAAAGCTAACTATTACTAACTTGAAAACAAGTAATTTCATTTTCTCATTCTATTTACTCTTATCTTCGTATAAAACCATAGTCACAGGAATATGTCCTAGTTTTGCACCACTTTCCCATATCTCAATTCATCACTTATTTCTACAAAATGACAGGGTCACCTCCTCGACCTCTTCTAAATATATGTATAAAAAAAAGTAGCTTCTAAAGGAGACCTCCCATGTCAAATGTAATGCCAAATTAAATTTCCAATGAAACCTCCCATCTTAAGTATATGCACAACTTACAGAAGAGAATCTCGCCACTTGAAAGACCTTCCCAAATTCCAATTATAAATGCTTTCAACAAAAGCTCCGCCGAAACAAGTATAATAAAGATCATAGGCAGCAAACCAACCCACTTCAAGTTTCCATTCAGAGATTCTATTGTGCAGGTTACGTCTACTAGAGATTGAAATTTCTTTCAAATCAAAATTCAAACTTGCATTACCAAAACATATCTCCTGAACTCAGAACATAAAAATGATGCAAGTCTTGTAAAGCAACAAGCCAACAACCAACTGAACTTTTATACATACATACCATAACTATATCTTGAGGATCCACCTGTCAAACAACAAACAATTAATGTCACGCAAACTGAAATAAAGATTTTAGCTACCATTAAAGTAATGCCAGAGTATAATGATTTGCAAATCACCATGAGCAACAACCATTGACTGATCTCCTAAATCACAATTATAATACCCATACCTCAAAAACATATCAGTTGGTGACCAAAAAAGTTACCTGAATATCACTGCAAAGGAGAGTAATACCATCAACCAGAATCATATCAACATATGGATCTGCAAACATTTAAATAATAAAACTGCCTTAGCATACAGCAATCCATAATCATTTGACATGTGACCAAGTAAATTATCAGAAATAAAAAATAAATAAATAAATAAAACAAGTTAAAAGGTACATCTTTCTTGCCTTTATATTTGTTATAAAGCTCCTCTAAATGTTTAGTATCAGCTGTTTTCACTTGGGGTAGGCTATAGAAATAATCAAATGCAGCCTCAAGATGCCAATCACTGGCCTTCAAAGCTTGAAGAGCAGCTTTTTCACTACATCAAAATCGAAAATCTCCTATTAATAAAACCACAAAACATAAAAAGATTCAAACGATCAATATCACCATAAGCACACACAATTTTTCCCACCACCAACTAATCATGCACCAAAAAACAAAAATTTTACTACAAACAATTTCCACCACCATCACACTTAAAAGAGTGGCAGGAAAACAAAAAACGAAAACTTTTCTTCGAATTCAATGTATCTCAGTCCACAACTTTCACTTCCACCACCTACCGATACTATACCAAAAGACAATACTTTTTCTACGTTCATGCAATTGTCACCACCATAACACCTAACGAGTGGCAAAAAACCCACAATTTTTACTTCAATCACCATACATATATACATATACTCCGATTCCCACATCAAAAAAACCATTAAACTAATCAAATAAAGAACCAAACAAGAGATTACCTTGCTCCGGTTATGGCCACGAACTGCTGGAGCTTGTCACGGTTGCCTCTACTCAACTTATGCTGCCAAAACAAAACAAACATGCATATCACTCCACAAGACAAACAAGCACAAACCCATTAAAAGAATTCGTAAAAGAAACCATCCCAGATGGATTAATCCAAAATCTGATCAAACCCGGTTCTTGAATTCCAAATGAAGAAATCTAAAAGGAGAAGCAGAGATAGAAGAAGTGACCATGTTTTGAAGAAATCCAAAGTGGAAATGGATCTCTGTGTGCTGTGTTGGATGCAAGTGGGCAAAAAATGAAAGGTTTGAAGAGAGAGAAACACTCTTCTAGGGCTTCGCCTTCGCCCACCTCTCTTTTTCGCTCACTTTTCTTTCTTCTCTTTTGTCTCTTCTGCTGCAAATGTTTACTCTTCTGTTTTTTCCATCTTTTTTAATTAAAAAATAATTAATTACGTTGAAATCTAATACTACTAGTATGTTTTACTTTTATGATGGCTATAAGTAATCTACAATTTATTAAAATTTAAAATATTTTAAAATTTTAAATATATTCAATTTAAAATTTATTAAAATTTGATGATTTTTTTTTTTTAATTTTAGATTTAAGTGGAATTTATAGATTCTAATTATGATCCTCGCTACAGTAATTGAGTTCTCTTTTGAATTTGATTTTATTTGATTAGTTATATATACTAATATTGTTGTGGAAATTGCATAGACCTACAAAGTTGACCTAATTAGAGGTCTAATAAAAACTTGTTTTGGAATCCATAAAAATAAAAAGTACTATCACTATACGACAAGATAAGATAATTTAGTGATATGATACTCACTCATACACATATTTGAAAGGTTGATCTTTCTCCCATAAATCTCACATTTACATTATATAATATTATAAGATAATATTATTGTTAATATATCATAACTTCAAGTTTTAGATACTATAATTGAGACATATTTTATCAACTTAAACTCATACCTTTAATGGTAACTAAGATGATGATAAAGCTTAGAAGTCTCCGATATGAGACAAGATGAAGTGATTAACTCTTGCATAGTTAAGTGGTTTACACTTTTGTTTTCAAAGTTGTGAGAGATTCAAGTCTCTTTACGTTGAGTTATAGTATTTTTAGGTCGTACTTGTAATAGTTGATTTCATCAAATCATAATATCAATTTAAAATAATGAAAAGAAAATTAACTACCACCAATTTGTCAAAATATCAAAGAAAATTTGCTTTGACTGTTTGCAAAGGAATTTTTAATTCCCCTCTCCCATCAAAGGGATCGAGTTCCTCTTTGAATTTGATTTGAAAAAACTTCATTTTAATCCCTGAGATTCTAAAAAATATCAGGTTTTTAAAGTTCTTTTGGAAACGACTTTTCTTATCTTTAATTGTTTCAAAACTCTTCAAAAAAGTTCAAACCGTCAGTCAACTAATGGTTAAAAGAGACAAAAAGTTTATATAAGAATGACATTTTTTACATTTCCCAAAACAAGGTTGGGATTACGACAAGTGTAAGGCCAAAATTAAAATGAATATATATTAAATAAAATTTAAAAAATAATTAATTAATTAATTAATTAAAATTTAAAAATATAGAAGATTTCCATTGTCCATCTCTAGGATGGACGATGGAGATTAAAATTAATAATCATGAAAACAAATTAAAAAAAATATAGAAAGCAAAATATGAAGATTTGGGTTTGATGTTCAACATCTGAGTAAATGTACCCAGATTTTCAACGCAAAAAAAAAAAAAAAAAAAAAAAAAGAAAAAAAAAAAAAAAGAAGAAGATAGAGCTGATCTTTAGAACAAAATCAACAGAATAAAAAAATCAACAAAATTAATCACCAATCAAAGCAATAAAATCAAAAAACCAGAAACCAACAAAATCAATAGAACCCAAAAATCAATCACTAGAAACCAACTTCAACCCAGCTCCTCCTCTTAAACAAACCTAAAATCAACCACCAACGCTTTCTCTCGAATTCATTAATGCGTTATGAGGTGGTGGTCATCGACAGACGAATGAAAGAATGGAAAGGTATAATGGCATTCTAGTAATATTGACAATGATAGCTATGGTTGTAGGATGCAATAGAAACGAATCGGATACGACGCAGATGAAGAAAGTGAAATGAGGGAAAGTTTGTATAAGAGCATAAGCATGCACGACGTGGTCGAAGTACTATTGTAATCAGACGAAATCAAACTTCTTCCAGGTATACCGGTTCAAGAATTTATTTTCTAAAATCTTCAAGTTGAAGCTTGAAGATTTGATGGCGGGGGGAGGGAGGAGGGATAGGGAAGTTTCTACCGCTGCTGCTAATGATGATGAAGGTTGATGATGAATGGGTTGTTGTTAACTAGGGGTTTTGTTTAGAGTTGATGATGAATGGGTTTGTTGACTACGGTGGGTTTGTTCTCATTTTTTTTTTCTAATTTTCTTGCAACAATTTTTTTTTAATTTTTATTTCTGAAAATTAGGGATGAAAATAATTATTTTTAAAAGAGCTTTAAAAATCTGATATTTTTTAAAATCTCAATGACTACAATGAAGTTTCCCATTTGATTTAAGTGGATTTTCATTCTAAATTAATAAATGTATATACAAGAGTTGCCATGGAACTTGCTTATATCTATAAAAGTGACAAAATAAGAGGTCTACTATAAACTTGTTTTGGAATATATAAAGACAAATGACGAACACATTTTTGTACCGATTTTTGAATCCTTAATTCCTATTATTTTAGCTTTATTATCAAGTAATTTGTTAATTTTTTATGAGTTTTGTGAAGTGTTTCAGGTTTATTGCGTTGCAAGGTGGTTTTGTGTACAAGTTAGCAATTCAGGCATAATTTGGTCAAATTTGAACGTGTTTCGAAATTTTTTGTGGCTACCAAGTTGCAACTAAGTCCAAGCTCGCGAATGGAGGTCAATGGGTCCTATGCCTAGTGCAACGACTTGATGCCATAATGACCATCGTCGCGCCACAAGTAGTCAAGTCATCTACCACTTGCCGCAAGGATGCAATCGCGCTGCAGGTCATACCAAGTCTAAAGCCGAGTTTTAATTGCAATCTTTGTAGGGCTTTCCAAACATTTTACTTGTTTAGGGTTTCATCATTATAAAATCCTCACATTTGCCCTTTCTTAGTAGCCACCCCTTGGAGGGAGCCTCTACCATTCTCAATTCTCTCTCAAGCCACAATGCCAAGAAGAAGAAACACCACATTTCACCATCGTCCATTTTTTTATCAAGTTCAAATTCTAAATTGATTCATCATCAAAAGAAGAAGGAAGGAATCAAGAGTCTTGACCAAGGAGACCACAAGAAGATCACTGGAAGCATTTTCAAATGGAGCTTAATGGTGTATTCTTTCTATTTCTAACTTGTATTTGTTATTAATTAGTTATGTGTAACTAAATCATATGTTAGGGAACCACTGTGGTGTATACTTTGATTCATGCAATTCAATTAATCTTCCATTCATTGATTTTGTTGTGTAAATTCATTGTTATGATAGAGTGTATGAATGACCAATTCTATGCCTAACATTGATAGTGAATTATTAGGTGTTAGAGAGTATTTAGTAGACATCTTGATACGACATATAAGCCGTAAATGGCAGTTTAACCTGATTAAGCACAACCATTATTAATTAGGTTAGTACTGATATTAAAATAGGTTCTTGTCAACCTAGCGTACTTAGGGCGAATAGGTGTAATGTATTGAGGATTTAAGGTCTATATATACATGTGACCGAATCGGTAAAACTCACCAATCTTTGTTGGGTTTCTATATATTGCATGGAATTATCAATACAAGTGTAATGGGTAGGAATTAAGGGCTTATTCACGTGACCAAATCAGAAGGACCCACCAACTAGAATTAGGTTATTAATTATAATTGGATTGTTGGTGTTTAACTGATCAAAGTATATAGAAATGGTGACATAACATCTCATTAACACTGTTTCTTTCTTTATTGAAGTTGGCTAGTTTTCTCTTTAATTTCTTGTTTAATTTACAGTCAATTAATCTCAATTTTCTGTTTATTTTTACTGCATTTATTTCACACTAGAATTTGATAGAAGTAACTACGGTTTTTTTGTGGGACGATCCTATATCCATTATATCAGGACCAATGTATGTTTTGTTATAATTGAGTTACAAAATGAACCATCAATAAAAAGTACCATTATTATATGACAAGATAAGGTAATCCAATGATATGGCATTTATATAGTTAGATATTCAAAAGGTTGTAAATTTTAATCAGCTTCCCTATTTCTGCAAGGCCACGACACATGAAAGTGCCTTAAAACAATTCGCCTTTTATAAGTAGAACTCAATACCTTGCCTTATTACAAACGCAACAGGTAGATGCATATTTTCCAACCAAGAATCGATAATAATTTTTTCATTATTAGAGAGAAATAATTTTTTTAGGATTATTTTTGTTATTTAATATCTTGTTAAGTTTAAACAATAATACTATACTACATAGACTAAACTAATTTAACCGGTAAGAAACTAAGAATTCATATTATTATGCAAACTTCTAAATAAAATGTTGCTAGCGCTTACATAAAAACCTTAAATAAATAAAAATTGATAATATTTTTTTAATAAACCTGAGGTATTAAAGGTATCATATCAATCAAATTATTCAGACATTATAAGTTTGATAAACAAGATATTCAGTAATATATTGTAAATCAATTGTTTTATTGCCTCTCTAAAATCACTTTTATTTTGTCCCTCTTAGTGTTTATGTATATAATATTATATACTGTTTTGATTTTTGCCACCCAGTAAACCGCAGTCAAAGCAGAGGTCATATTATCTCTGTTTTGGTTTTCATTTGACAGTACTGGTTCTGAGACAGTGACTTTATAATTATACTAATAAATTATTTTATCATATTCATTAACTTAAGATAATGTATTCCATGTGTTGTTGTGGATACTCATTATAATATGATAGATTCTGTTTGGAAAGCAAGAAAATAAGAAATAAAAAAATAACTAAGTATATATTCTAGTAAAAAAATAATAAAGACAGCAACAACTTATAAGATTGCTTGATAGAAAAATAGATATTGAAACGGAAAGAAAAATGAGGAACATGACATTGTCTACTACACCTAACAAATTTCATGATATTTATTAATGGAAATGGATGGTTACGTTGAACCAAAAGAACGAGATATTTCATCAATTGAAAATCAATTTAATGATAACTTATCCATTTATTGTTTGAAACTTATGTTAGATTTATTCTCTCGCATGGAGAGATACTAACATTTATTGCATTGGTTCTTTAAAAAAAAAATACAAAACCCATTTATTACATTGGAACATTAAAACTCAGCCATTCAATTATTGTTGATAAATTAAATACAAATTTAAAAGGGAAGTTCTCAATATGAAGAATAAATTCTATAGGCAAAAAATTTATTTCAAGTTCTATTCTTTACTCATAGATACATCTAACGGCTTATTTTTCATATCTGAATGACTACAATTTGAACAGTAGGTAGTAGAGATGTGTTTACTGATTAAGATTTTCGGCAAAAATCAGAAGAAATTTTTCAATGGAGAGAGTATTATGGAAAGGAATTCCTCAAGTGGGAAGGAAAATTAAGCCACCTTTCCAACAATAGTTAGTTCCTTATTTGGATATGAAATCTACATAATTTGATTTTGAATAATTTTTAATAAATAAAATAATCAATAATTTTTTTTTTCCTTATTAAAGGTTTTTATCAGTAAACGCATCCTCAAAAGTGTTCATAGTTACTTTGATTTATTATGACAAATTAGATTCATAAATATTAAAAAAAAAAATCTACTTTAAAAAAATGGATAATCTCAATTTTCCTCTTAAAGTTTGACATAATTGTTAATTATTTCTATATAATTTTAGAGAATCTCATTTTATTTCATTCTATTATGATCGTTACTGAAATAACCAAAATGACCAAAATACCTTTATAGTTTTGTCATTCCACATTAATGGTCAAACTTTGATTTTCAAAGTCAACTTTGACGGTAAGAGAATTTTTAGATATTTTCATAAACTAGAGGGAGTATTTGGTCTATTTTATAATTCAACAAATGGATATTAGCAATTTTAAAAAATACTGAGGCCTTTTAGCATTATGTCAAACTATAAGAGGGAAAATAGAATTATCTTTAAAAAATAAGTTTTAGCTGATAATTTACAAACGAATCAATATTAAAATCTGAACGTTTGCACCGTCCAAGTAAACACATGATAAGTTTATACACAGCCCATCCATCACCTCTCTGTGTTGTGTGATGTTGAACTATTATTAGTTCCCCAAAATCCTGGAAGAAACTTCGTGCTGCAAATCAGCAGACGACTATATGTATATACAAATATTTAGAGAATAGACATGTACAATTGAAATCAAATTGTCTGGTACTTAACCAAAGAATAGCAATTTTTATAGACTCTTAGCAGTGTGAACAGACTCATAATATTCTTTAATTAGGATTCCTTCTCCATGTAACACAAGTCTAAATTTAATACTAGAAATTAAGTCAGCTATTACATGGCATGGAAGATGATGATGATGATGATACTTAATTTCACCTTTATTAACCACTCCACTTCTATAACATTGCCAATCCTTAGAACCAGCATTCTTCATGCTTTTTCCTTTATTGAATCCTTTGTTTTAATTTATTAATTTTATTTTTTCACTAAGAGAAGCTGTTGAATTTCATTTTCTTGCTACTTGTTTATTTGACAATTTGGTCATTATATAAGCAGTGTCTACCCTTACCTTCTCTTCCAAGAAACATACTCATTTCAGTTTGCTTGTGTTTGATAGGTAAGGAAAAAATGGTGAATGATCTCCGGACGGATTCATCAGACTACCGGACTGAGCTTCTGTCGCCGGCTCCTGCCGGAGAGGACGTGGTGGTGACCATTGAGCCATCATGGCGGCTTAATATGGATAGATTCCATTTGTCTGACAAACACTTGGATTCTAATATTGGCTTTGGTTACTTCATTAGAACGTTAAGTGAGTGTTTATTAGTCTTGGTTTGAATGTAATTAGTATTTTCATGAAAATTCTCTAGTCTAGACAGTCCGCAAGAAAAAAAAATTTCTAAATATCGAATTTGTAACCTGAAATTTTTATTCTTGTGCACATTCATACTTTTTAATGTTTCTATGTCTGAATTGGTTATTTACTTGTCAGGGAGGCAAAGAAAAATTGCAGATTATTACAAGAGGCAAGGGAAGCTCCTCAAAGGGTACAATGAAGTGGACACATTTACTGAATTGGGTGTTTTGCCTGAAATTTTAACGGAGGTTTGGTTTTTCTATCTGAAGTCTGAATACGTCTGAACTTAAAATTTATCTGATGAACAGGCAAAATGTGATTAAACAAGAGTTGTCTGTTTCAGGATGAAATGGAACAACTTGCAAGGAGTGAAAGGGTGGCAATTTATGCATCAAATGCAGCAAATTTGGTGCTTTTCTTTGCAAAAGTGTATGCTTCTGTTGAAAGCAGATCACTGGCAGTGATAGCTTCAACCTTGGACTCTCTACTGGATCTCTTATCAGGCTTCATTCTCTGGTTCACTGCCTATGAAATGAAGAACCCAAATCAATATCAATACCCAATTGGCAAGAACAGAATGCAGCCTGTTGTAAGCCATAATTCATCCACTAAAATATGATAGAATTATTAAAATTCTTAGGTGTGGACCATGGACAAGTCTTTTCATGCAGATTAATATGTACAAAAAGACATGTGGATGGTCTGTACTTGAAAATAACGACTAGAATTATAATGGATTAAGTCTTACTGATAATTTTTGCAGGGAATACTTGTTTTTGCATCGGTAATGGCGACACTAGGATTGCAAATATTGTTTGAATCAGGTCGTGAACTTGTCATACAGGTATGTTACCTGTTGATTCATCAGTTAATGGCACAAAATCGATAAACGATAGTACAAACCATTATGTCACTGAAAAACTTTGTGCAGGCACAGCCAGATAGGGATCCTGAGAAGGAAAAATGGATGATAGGAATCATGGTGTCAGTCACAGCAGTAAAATTTGCGCTCATGATGTATTGTAGGAGATTCGAAAATGACATCATTAGAGCATATGCTCAAGATCATTTTTTCGATGTCATTACTAACTCAGTTGGTCTAGGAACGGCCGTGTTAGCCATCAAATTCTATTGGTGGATTGATCCGGTTGGTGCCATCATTGTAAGTAATCATAAAGCCTACTGACTGTATAATAATTATCTGAACTTCTACTTGAACACGTGATGACTAACGGTAGCCACTACATTACAATCCAGATTGCTTTGTATACAATGGGCAACTGGTCAAATACAGTGAGGGAGAATGTGTGGTCACTGATTGGGAGGACAGCACCAGCAGAGTACCTGGCAAAGCTAACTTATTTGATATGGAATCATCATGAAGACATCAAGCACATTGAGACCGTGCGGGCATATAATTTTGGGTGTCAGTACTTTGTTGAGGTTGATATAGTGTTACCAGGAGACATGTCCCTCAGTGAAGCACACAGCATTGGGGAGACTCTTCAAGACAAGCTTGAACAACTTCCTGAAGTGGAGCGAGCTTTTGTTCATGTAGATTTCAATATCACTCATCAGCTTGAACACAAGCCCAAGAAACCTTGATGTGGGCTCATTAAATTGGGTTTTCTTGAGATGGTTGTCAAGAAAAGTACTTGAATTAGTGTGACAACCCTTATTTTGTGGTGGGGAGGTTCAGATTCCACCTTGCACATTTACGAGCAAATATATGGAAATGGTTCGTCTATGTTATCGAAGGTGTTACCTACGTTTATAATGTATGGTTTTGGTAGGTCTACTCAAACCTGTGACCTGCTAGGCGTTATGAAAAAAATGTTAAACCCATCCAGGAATAACAGGAGTTTTGCTTGCGTTTTAGTTGTCTTTCGAGCACTATTATCTAGGAATTCCTTAAGTTGGAAGGAAAATTAAGTCACCTTTCCAACAAGTAGTTAGTTACTTATTTCAATATGAAATCCACATAATGTGATTTCGAACAATTTTTAATAACTAAAATAATCATAAATTATGATAATTTTTTTTTTCTTATTTAGATTTTTTATCAGTAAACGCATCCTCAAAAATGTTAATAGTTACTTTGATTTATTATGATAAGTTAGATTCATACATATTAAAAAAAAAAAAGGAAAAAATCTACATTAAAAAAAAAAAAAGAATAATCCCACTTTCCTTGTTGTAATTTAACATAATCGCTAATTACCTCCCTATAGTTTCGGAGAATCTAATTTATTTCATTCCGTTAAGACCATTACTAAAATAATCAAAACAACCAAAATGCTTCTATAGTTTTATCCTTCCACATTAAGAGTCAAACTTCGATTTTAAAAGTCAACTTTGGCAATAAAAAGTTTTTTAGACATTTTCATAAACTATAAAGGATATTTGATCTATTTCATAATTCGACAAAGGAATATTAGCGATTTTCAAAAATACTAGGAGGTTTTAGCATTATGTCAAACTAGAAGGGTAAAATAAGATTATCCGTAAAAAATAAACCTTGGCTAATAATTTACAAAAGAATCAATATTAAAATCTGAACATTCGCACCGTCTAAGTACACACATGATAAGTTTATACATGACCCATCCATCACCTCTCTGTGTGATGTTGAACTCTTATTGGTTCCCCAAAATCCTGGAAGAAACTTCCTACTGCAAATCAGCAGAAGACTATATGTATATACAAATATTTAGAGAACAGTCAAATAGTCAAGTACTTAACCAAAGAACAGCAATTTTTATAGACTCTAAGCAGCGTGAACAGACTCATAATATTCTTTAATTAGGATTCCTTCTCCATGTAACACAAGTCTAAATTTAATACTAGAAATTAAGTCAGCTTTTTCATGGCATGGAAGATGACGATGATGATGATACTTAATTTCACCTATATTAACCACTCCACTTCTATAATTTGCCAACCCTTAGAACCAGCATTCGTCATGCTTTTTCCTTTATTGAATCCTTTGTTTTAATTTATTATTATTATTATTATTTTCACTAAGAGGAGCAGTTGAATTTCATTTTCTTGCTACTTGTTTATTTGACCATTTGGTCATTATATAAACAGTGTCTACCCTTACCTTCTCTTCCAGGAAACATACTCATTTCAGTTTGCTTGTGTTTGATAGGTAGGAAAAAATGGTGAATGATCTCCGGACAGATTCGTCAGACTACCGGACTGAGCTTCTGTCGCCAGACCCTGCCAGAGAGGACGTGGTGGTGACCGTTGAGCCCTCATGGCGACTTAATATGGATAGATTCCATTTGTCTGACAGACGCTTGGATTCTAATGTTGGCTTTGGTTACTTCATTAGGACGTTAAGTGAGTGCTTATAAGTCTTGGTCTGAATTTAATTAGTATTTCCATGAAAATTCTATAGTCTAGACAGTTCACAATAAAAAAATTTCTAGATAACGAATTTGTAACCTGAAATTTTTATTCTTGTGGACATTCATACTTTTTAATATATCTATGACTGAATTGGTTATTTACTGGTCAGGGAGGCAAAGAAAAATTGCAGAGTATTACAAAAGGCAAGAGAAGCTCCTCAAAGGGTACAATGAAGTGGACACATTTACTGAATTGGGTGCTTTGCCTGGAATTTCAACGGAGGTTTGTTTTTTCTATCTGAAGTCTGAATACATCTGAACTTGAAATGTATCTGATTAAAAGGCAAAATGTGATTAAACAAGAGTTGTCTGTTTCAGGATGAAACGGAACAACTTGCAAGGAGTGAAAGTGTAGCAATTTATGCATCAAATGTAGCAAATTTGGTACTTTTCTTGGCAAAAGTGTATGCTTCTGTTGAAAGCAGATCATTGGCAGTGATAGCTTCAACCTTGGACTCTCTACTGGATCTCTTATCAGGCTTCATTCTCTGGTTCACTGCCTATGCAATGAAGAACCCAAATCAATATCAATACCCAATTGGCAAGAACAGGATGCAGCCTGTTGTAAGCCACAATTCATCCTCTAAAATATGATAGAATTATTAAAATTCCTAGGTGTGGACCATGGACAAGTCTTTTCATGTAGATTAATAGATACGAAAAGACATGTGGACGGTCTGTACTGGAAAATCATGATTAGAATTATAATGGATCAAGTCTTACTGATCCTTTTTTGCAGGGAATAGTTGTTTTTGCATCAGTAATGGCGACTCTAGGATTGCAAATATTGTTTGAATCAGGTCGCGAACTTGTCATACAGGTATGTTAATTGTTGGTTCATCAGTTAATGGAACAAAATCGGTGAACAATGGTGCAATCCTTTATGTCACTGAAAAACTTTGTGCAGGCACAGCCAGATAGGGATCCTGAGAAGGAAAAGTGGATGATAGGGATCATGGTTTCAGTCACAGCAGTAAAATTTGCGCTCATGATGTATTGTAGGAGATTCGAAAATGACATCATTAGAGCATATGCTCAAGATCATTGTTTCGATGTCATTACTAACTCAGTTGGTCTAGGAACCGCCGTGTTAGCCATCAAATTCTATTGGTGGATTGATCCGATTGGTGCCATCATTGTAAGTAATCATAAAGCCTACTGTCTGTGTGATAATTATCTGAACTTTTACTTGAACGCGTGATAACTAACGGTAGCCGCCACATTACAATGCAGATTGCTTTGTATACAATTGGCAACTGGTCAAATACAGTGAGGGAGAATGTGTGGTCACTGATTGGGAGGACAGCACCAGCAGAGTACCTGGCAAAGCTAACTTATTTGATATGGAATCATCATGAAAACATCAAGCACATTGAGACGGTGAGGGCATACAATTTTGGGTGTCAGTATTTTGTTGAGGTTGATATAGTGTTACCAGGAGACATGTCGCTCAGTGAAGCACACAACATTGGGGAGACTCTTCAAGACAAGCTTGAGCAACTTCCTGAAGTGGAGAGAGCTTTCGTTCATGTAGATTTCAATATCACTCATCAGCTTGAACACAAGCCCAAGAAACCTTGATTTGGGCTCATTAAGTCGGGTTTTCTTGAGATGATTGTCAAGATAAGTACTTGAATTAGTGTGATAACCCTCATTTTGTGGTGGGGAGGTTTAGATTTCACTTGCACATTTACGAGCAAATATATGAAAATGGTTCATCTATGTTATTGAAGTGGTTTTCTAAGTTTATAATGTTTGGTTTTGGTAGATCTACTCAAACCTGTGGCCTGCTAGGCATTATTAAAAAAGTGTTAAACCCATCTAGCACTAACCGGAGTTTTGCTTGTGTTTTAGTTATCTTTCAAGCATTATTATACACTACATTACTGTATTGATCATGTACTCCTAGGTGTAATACTGATTTTTGTTAAGTAAACGACACCTAATAACACCAAATAAATGATCTCATGTTTAACTAACACCAAACAACTGGAATAAACTTTTCTAGCACCTCCTTAAATAAAAAGACCATAATACCCTTATTTAAAAAAAAAACACTATATTTTAGTTTGAAATTTTCTCTCCCTCTCACTCTACCGCCTCCCTCCTTTTTCTCTATCGCCCCTCTCTTCTCTCTCTCTCTCTCTCTATCTCTACCACCTCCCTCTCTCTACTAGCTTTACATCCCCATTTCCTCCTCCATTGCTGTCGACCAATAGCCTCATCCATTGTCGCCTCCTTTGATATTCATCTTTTTCTTTTACTTTTTTTTTTTTAATCTAGTTCTAGAGCGAAATCCAAAACCATGTGGTTCTAGGTTCGAACCTAGAACCACTGGTTCCGAGTTCGAACCCATTCAAACCTAAAAACCCTCTTTGGATATATTTATTTTGTTTTATTGATTTTATTTCATCCCTCTGTTCTGGTTTATTTTATTTTTTTTGTTGAATGTAGTTGTTGATGTTGTTGGTGATGTTATATAAGAGAATGGATGAAATGGATGGGTGATGATGTTGATGGAAGGGTTTTGGGGATGTTGTTTTTGGGTGATGATGTTGTTTTTAGGATGTTGTTGATGGAAGAAGATTTTGGGTTATTTTTTTTCTTTGATTTGATTTTATTCTCTTTTCTAATTTTGTTTTAATTTTTTGTGGATGTAATTGTTATTGTTGATGTTGTTGTCGTTGTTGTGGGAGAATGGATGAAAGAAATGAAATGAATGGGTGATGATGTTGATAACGATGATGAATGAGTTGTGACAAACACATGTTTTTTTTTGGAGAAACGCAGAACATGTTTTTAACACAGAACATGAATGAAATTCAGAAAACTAAAAAAAAATTGGATGAATGAAAGATGACACGAATCACATGGATGAAAATTTAAATAAAAAGAAAAAATTGAAAGAAAAAGGACGCGAATCACATCTTAAGGCGCGGGCCAAACACACCCTAATATTAGTGCATGGGTCAAATGACCCACGCATTTGACCCATGCAGGTGCAAGTCAAACGACTCGCGCCCTTATTAGAGTGTTATCTGTGCACTCCACATCCTAATAGGGTGTTAACCACACTCTATTAGGGTGTTATTCGCGTCCTATGGAGCGATTTCGAGCGCGATCCATACCTTGTAAGCGGGTCCCGCTCGTTATTTTGGTATCAAGAATTAAAAATTTGTACGAATTTTCTAAAATTTTAAAACAATAACAGTTTTGTCATTAAAAAAATTGGATAGTAAAAATGTGTTAGAAAATATAAGTTCAATTCTTTGATGCTAATAAAACATGTAACCAGTTTTTTAGTGCTTAAAAAAACAAAACATTTTTGTTTGGTTAAGTGTAATTTTTGAAAGATCTAATAAGAGATTGATTCCTAATCATTTTGGTTGCATATATATTTACTAAATGGTTATAGAAAAATTCTCTATCATTCTCTAAAGTATTTGTTAAATGAAAGTAGCTTTGTAGAGGATGTCTAATGATTTGTTCTCAGTAAAACATTTTAAGAACAGTTTCTAATAATAACTATGATGAAAGTTTCTACAAACAAAAATAATGCAAGTGCATTTTCATTTACTTTAGAGAAATGCATGCTTTTGGTGCCATCCTCTGTTTTGGTTGAGCTAGCAAGTACCAATTACCATATTATCTCCAACTCCAAGTGCCCAATACGATTACAGAACTAACAACAATTCTCTAGTCAGAAAAATTTCAACATCCTTCTAAAAGGAGAACTAACCTCACAACTAAAATTCTCTCTAGCACTTGGAGATATACATACAAGGCTGGATTAAGTGTACAGAAGGATTTCCTCTTGATGAATTCTGAAATCAGGTTTCATTAACTGCTTTTTAATAACCTAATCTCTTTTGAAATAAAAATTAAATAGTCTTTAAACAAATGTGAACACAATTTAAACCCTAATTATAAAGAACTTTGTAACTAAACTAGCTAGTATATCTATTCACTCTTGCATAGTTATATGGCTTACACTTCTCTTTTCATTAAGTCTTACTTGTGCTTATTAAACTCTCTAGAATCTCACCATTGCGTGATAAGAAACAATTTTAGATTGTGTTTGTAGTGATTCAATACGTGAGGTCCTTATGTTACTTTAAGAGAATAAAAAGAAAATTAACTACTTCGAATTTGTCAAAAATAGTAGATTTTTCCTTGACTTGTTAGCATAGCTAGACCACGCTTGCCTTTGGTATCATTTGGCATTTGGTTTAGCAAGGAAAGTGTTAATAACCTACCACAATTCTCATGTTGATTACGCAACTAAAATATCTTTATCTCTTTTTCAGATGCATGTTTGAACATATCTTTCAATCTAAGACTTTGCATGATGTCATGTTGAACTATGTGCAAATAATAAAAATTGCCTACTACTTATCATCAAATGCTGACGCGAATTGCACTAGTTTCTACTCTCTTTTTTTTTTTATATAAAATTGCATTATCAAAGTGGTTACCCCACCACAGCTGTTTACATATGTGAGTGCAATCCGCCACCGCCATTGATCTTTCACTTATATTATTCAAACACTATTATTACCTACTTACCTTATAGAAAGTGCTTTCCTTTATTAAAACATTTTTAGGAAGAGCTTTTTGGGGGGGGGGGCACTTTTATATCATTTCTTAGCACTTAAACAACGATAACTTTTCTTTTGACAAAGTGATATTCGCTAGATTTATGTTACTTAAAGAATCATATTTACTAGATTTGACGGATGAAATTATAGTTTTCGTTAATCAAATTATTCAATTAATAAGATTAATTAATTGTTTACTGAACAAATAAAATAGGTTTATACAATTAAAATGAAGATTTCGATTCATCTAATAATATTGATTTAAATGAATTAAGATATCAATTGAACGTGATTAAGATTGAATATGTAAACTGTATGAATGATTATTATATTTATTATTTTTAGATTCGAAAGGAATTATCTACTTTTAAATTGGATGTAACATTTGTAGGTGGATATATAGATAAGATTTTAGTTAGCACTACAATATAATTAATTTCCCAAAGTGGGAGACATCTTTATCTTAGATTATAGACACAGAGAAAAATCGTCACGACCCTCAAAACATGACCTAGTGATCATATAGTGAGGAAATGTTCAAAAATCATTTAAAAAGATCCATAAATTAATGCATAAAATAACACAAGAACTAGCATATCGACTTTAAATATATCACAGTCGTAAAAGAATATATGAGAATGATCAGTTAATAAATGAATTATGCATATACTTGAAATATACCTCTATGAGCATAAGTGGCATCGCTTAGAATCAACAATATACCTATATGAGCATAAGTGGCATCGCTTAGAATCAACAATGTGGATGTGATAGATTCAAGCATATTATTTAAATACAAAAAATATATTTAACAGTGATAATTATATTGTGGAAGCAAAGTCTGAGAGTGATAAGATCAAAGAAATGGAATTGAAATTTACAAAATTTGGGCTTCTTGTTTGCTTTCTTTGAAAGGGTTTTCGATTGCACCTAGACCTCACCAAGATAGGGAGTATTTTTGCAACCAAGATCTGGACCATTGTTTTGAGGATCAACGAAAATAAGCATTTTAAATTTATTCATGCTAGCTATGCTATATTAATTAGCTTTTCACATTTTGGCTCCAAATCAATACCTGTCTACACCATTAAATTGTCTGAGATTTTTTAATTTTTTTAAAATTATATTGTTAGCATATATTAGACTAGAATCCAACAATTTAAATATAATTTATTTTTACCTATTCACTTAGGCCTCGTTTGTTACATGAGATAGGATTGGATTATTTATATGGGACTGGATTGGATTGGATTGGATAAAATTGGATTAGATTAATTTAAAAATTATCCTATGTTTGGTATGATGTGGGATACGATTAAAAATAGTGGTTGGATGGAGAAAGTTGTGAAGAGAGATAAGATTATTTTTTATCCCATGGTCATCAATGAGATAATTTTCTCCCAAACTAGTGGAATAAAGTGAGGGTGGGATAAGTTTGTAAAGACCCATTTGCCCACACCAAACATGGGTTTGGACAAAAAAATAGTCCAAACCCAATCCCATCATAGGTAACAAATAGGGCCTTATAGTTCAAGTGGGTACTATATTTAATTGCCCTTTCACATTTATAATAAGTGTTTATGTCCTATACTACTCATATTTATGAACATGTATGAGGAGTTTTATTTTTATTTTTATTGTGAAAATGAAATTCGAACTATAATACATATAGATTTAATCTCGACATGTGTTATGCATAGTAGAAAAATCCATGAACTAACATAGATGAAAAATAACTCAATTTATATATGGGCTAGTTAGTCAATAGCTTGAAAAATATTCAATTCAATGAGTCGAGGCAGATTAATGAAAGCCCGAATTCAATTACAAAGCATGAAAACCCAAATTCAATTACAAAGCATAAAACAAGTACATATGATTTATGTCATTCATATATATTTTTATTTTCTGGGAATAAGATATATAAAATTTAAAATAAATAATATAGCATTTTAGAATTTGTTCTAGAATTAAGACATTTCTAATAGTATAACACCATGAGATTGACCTGATAATATTCTCTCATATTTATATGTTGTATCCCTCTTCCAAACTGTCATTTAATTATAATTGCTAAAAAAATATGAAAAGGTATATAAAAATTCCATCATTATTTTTCGTGATTTCTTAACAAACTGGTGCAGCTGAATAAGAATTTAATTACATCCTAATTTCTTAATTTAAAACTAATATTAGCTCTTAATTTCTTAATTTAAAATTAATTAAAATTAAAAAACTTAGCCTTCAAAAAATTTAAATCCTAATTTTATAAGAAATCTAATTCCCTAATCTTGTCCAACGTGACAAACACTACAAATATATGGTCCTGGTAATTTCTCGTTTTCCCACAACCAAAAGTACCTACCCCTTGTTTCAAAAAAAAAAGTACCTACCCCATTTTATATTATTCCTTACAACTCACCGCTCACCACTAAAATAAGAATTCCCTAATCTTGTCCAACGTGACAAACACTACCATATGGTCCCGGTAATTTCTCGTTTTCCCACAACCAAAAGGTCCTACACCATTTTATTCTCAAAAGTCAAAATCTTTTTACTTCGAATAGAATGCCACGTGTCACCACCTAAAATAAAATATAAGCTCACCCACAGCGGATTATTTTCAACCAGAGACCGTTTCATAGGCAGTTTGGTTTGCGTGTTCTATAAAAACACGGACTCTCCGGGCCGACCCCAAAAGTGCGTTTCAAACGAACGAAAAATCACACACACAAAAAACCACTTTTGTTTTATTGTTTGTTTTCGTATCAGTTTTTGAGTGTTGTTGTGGTGAAGAAGGAGATACAAATCAAGACATGGAGAGTTGTAGTGAGATTGGCATGTACAAGGAAACTTCATGCAGCCAAGAGCTTCTCCCGCCGCCCCTGGGACCTCAACCGGAAAACATGCCATCTGCATGGCGGCTCAGCCTCGACAACTTCCGCCTCCAACGGAGCTCCGATGTGAAGGATCCTCACAGCCGGCGTCTGGATGGTTTTCTTGGACCGCTTTGCACTCCAAGTATGTGGTTTTAGAAATTCATTAAATTATGAATTTCCTTATATATATATATATGTATATGCACATAACATTCCAAATATATGCACAAAAATTATGAATTTCTTTTATTTTATTTTTCGGTAGTTGTGCTGTCTTCTTTTTTTTTTTTTTTTTTGAAACTAGTGCTGTCTTTTTTGAATGTAAAGTTGATAGTGACAAAGGAAACTGAGAGGAAGGTTTTGTTTTTAGGTTTGACTGAGTCAGTGCGCAAGTGAATTGTTGCTGGAAAGTGAAGTAATCTAATTGTAGGTCAAAGTCATTAAATTTGGTTTTTCTATGGTTATGGACTTTGAGAATAACTTGTTTTTTTTTAACATTTAAATATAGTGAACTGAGAATATTTGACATCCATATTAAAGAAAAATAGTAACAAAAATTGTAGTATACAAAAAAAATTAATATTTACATTTAAGAATTTGTGTCTTTAATGTTTATATGCAATTCAATGGTTGAAACTTGATATCGAAAAATGTTTTCTTTTTTCAATTAAAACATGAAAGTGTTTTTTTATTGTTAATCAAACACTTCAAGTATGGATCTTTCGTTTTTTGTTGTATTAGCGAGTTTTTTTTACTTTTATTTGCATTTGTAGTCAAGTTGATTGTGACAAACGAAACTTATGTAGCGGGTGAATTGTATAATGTGCGCATAACTTGGACTCTGTTAATATATGTAACTGGTGATGAATTGTATATTGTAATGCACTAAAAAAAGAATATTATTTATATGTCGGCAGATTCTTGAGGTGGTAGGGCACAACGATATTTTGTGGGGACACCCATTTAATTCAAAAGTAACTTTATGAAATAGGTGGATTCCATTTCTCATATGTGTCTTAGAATATTCACAATTCTCGAACTCGATGGACTTGTGTTAATAGTGACTAGATTACAATCAAGCTTGTAAGATAAGCAAAACCATTTGCAAGGGATAGATTTCATGATCATATTCTTCTATATTCATTGATTAGAACTTCAGAAAGGAGACTGTATACAACTGCATAATATAACGGCTATTTCAATTATGTAAGCCTCAAAAACGTTTCGTTATAGTCTTTAAAGCATCTTGATTTCACAATAATTTCCCCCACATCTGGATAAAGTCTTGATTGGTTTTCAACCACATCTCAACAGAGTCTCGACAGAGTCTAGACTACGTTTGGATAGCTGGTTAAATTGACGCAATCACAGTCTATTAAGATGAAGTGTTGTCATATTATTAATCTGCAGTAATTGGATGAGAACATCTGGTTTAGAACACTCTACAAATTGAAGAGTTTTGGTAGCATTAAAATGAGATGCAGAATAAAATGTGTTACATACTTGGTACATGGTCTCATACTCCTATGTTGTCATAATACAGTCCCACATATCTTGTAGTTTTGAACAGTTGAGGAAATTTAATTTCCAACTTTGATTTGGCTTGTAATTAAGCATCCTGTCTTCACTATTCTTTCAACTTGATGTAATTTATTGTTCCTTTGATTTCTGATGCTAGAAAAACAGCGAAAGGTCTCAGAATATTACAAGAAACAAGAAAGGCTCCTTGAAGGGTTCAATGAGATGGAAACCATGACCGAAGCCGGTTGCTGGCCTGGCAATCCAACCGAGGTTGCTAACTCTATTCTTCCCTACAGTCTTATAACCATACAAGATTTATATATTCTTCCATAAATTTTTATACGATACAAGATTTATATCGTTAATAAGTACCTTTAATCTAGTAACTACTCCTGTAATTATATAGGTTAAAGAATAATATAACCCTGAAAGGGCTATCATTAAATAATCATGTCAATATTGAAAATCCTGTTTTTTCTTGATCAGGACGAAATGAAGCAGCTTGCAAAGAGTGAGAGGATGGCAGTTTATGTATCTAACATAGCTAATTTGATACTTTTCATTGCAAAAGTATATGCTTCAATTGAGAGCAAGTCCTTGGCAGTTATTGCCTCTACTTTGGACTCCCTCCTGGATCTCCTATCTGGTTTCATTTTGTGGTTCACTGCCAGTGCCATGAGGAATCCTAACCACTACCACTATCCAATAGGAAAAAAGAGAATGCAGCCAGTAGTGAGTCTCAAATTTCTTCTTGAATATATATCCACCTCCTTTACAAATTTAATTGATCAAACGTGATCATATATACAGGGTATCATTGTTTTTGCATCAGTCATGGCTACTCTTGGATTACAAATTCTGCTTGAATCAATCCGTGCACTCGTTACTAAGGTACATTAACATGACCTCCTTAGGCCTAAAATAATTTTATATGAATAGCTTTTGTCTTATGATATAATCTTGTTTCTCATATTTTTTGGACAAACAGTCACGGCCTGAAATGAATCATGAACAAGAAAAATGGATGATTGGAATTATGATTTGTGTCACAGTAGTAAAGTTCTTGCTAATGCTATATTGTCGTAGATTCAAGAACGAAATCATTAGAGCCTATGCTCAAGATCATTTTTTCGATGTGATTACCAATTCAATTGGTTTAGTAACTGCTGTCCTGGCTGTTCGAATCAAATGGTGGATCGATCCTACAGGAGCTATCATAGTAAGTTCGATTTTTTTTTTTTTTGGTATTAATCGAATTCAACTGGCATGATCAAGTTTGTCACAATGATACATCATTTATGTGACATGTAACGCAGATAGCATTGTACACAATAAGTACATGGGCTAGGACTGTGCTTGAGAACGTGTTTTCCCTCATTGGAAGAACTGCCCCACCAGATTTTCTAGCGAAAGTGACATACCTTATATGGAACCACCATGAAGAGATCAGGCACATTGACACCGTTAGAGCATACACATTTGGTGCTCACTACTTTGTGGAAGTTGACATTGTGCTGCCACAAGACATGCTGCTACATAAAGCTCATAACATTGGTGAAACCCTCCAGGAAAAGCTTGAACAATTGCCTGAAGTTGAGAGAGCTTTTGTGCATATAGATTTCGAGTCCACTCATCCACCAGAACATAAATCGAAAGTATGATTGTTGATTACACCTGTTATTGTTTCTTCACCAATCTTGTAGTGCCCAAAATACACTAAATAAAGTTTATATCGTAGTGACTCGTCTTTTTCTTTATCATCAATTTTGTCAATTGGTCTTGAATGAGCATTCACTACCCACCAGGGACCTTAAAAGGTGATTAAATTTTTTTTCAAATTATTATTACATTTCTCTAAAATAAGATCATTTGAATGATTGTATCAGGTCTGGATTATTTTAACTTGAACATGTTTATCATAAATGTAAGAAAATTTATCAAAATTTATGGAAGTAAATGTTTCCTGATTTTGATTATAGTAGTAGACATCTAGACTATTCATGTAACATTTAATAGCAATTTAGTGAATATATTCCTAGATTACTAAAGTAGATACATGAACTGCTGATATAATGTTTAATAGTGGTTCGGTCAATTATAATCATATGTGGAGAGATCTCTCGTTTTCTTTGTGGGAGAATTACAGGATTAATAGTTAATCTTAGATAAATTCAGACATACACCTAATGATTTTCTATAACTCAAAAAAAAAAAAAAAAAAAAAAAAAAAACAACACAGTTGGCCTTCAAAACAGGTTCATTCTCTGAACCCCCACAGTTTGTCTAAACGGCGCCACCTGAGGGTAAAAGGGGGCAAATATGTAAATTCAACGTCAAAATTAGGGTTTGCAGTCACTATATATACATATGACGGTCCGTTCTCATCATCCATCATCATCAACCAATACAAAGTCGGTCCATCGCGGTAAGTCTTTCGCTCTCTCTCGTTTGATTTTGGTTTTTGAAATCTGTGTTGGAATCGGCCTGTGATGCATGCGAATTGTCCGTACCATCTGAGACCATCGTCAATTGATGTACTCCATTCAAACTAATCCTCCTGAGGCCTAGAAAATATATATTTTTTGATTCTTCGTTTTTTCAAATATTTTCACTTGAGGCTGTGATGACCAAAACGTATACCATCAAACTATGAAAGCTGGTGCTTGTTGATGTGAACATTTTATGAATCTGAGCCTATCTATCTATTTTTACAGGAAGGCAACAAATTAGAGTCTCTGATGCGCTTATTCGATAGCGTTTTCAGCGCTGTACGTTGCCCATACTGAAACCAGGGACTGAGATTCTGGCACTTGTTTTCATTCATGAAACTTGTGCATTCAGATGTCCCTATATTTATGTTCTGATTGTGTTTTATGTTTTAATCGAGCTAGTGAGGACGCCTTGTGTTTTTTGAAATTAAATTATGAAGATTAAATATCATACCTAATTTTCGTATCAACATGTTGAAATTTAAACTCTTTACTATTGTTGAGAAATGTATTTATGTATCGAAATTTAAATATTACAGCAACGTGTCGTTTATATTGTGATAAATAGATACACGCGGAGTATAATTCAAAACTCTATTCTAGATGTAAAGAAAAATTATCAAGTTAATCACTATGTGACGTGAATTTTACATAGATTGCTAAATAGGGGTGGGCAAAATTATCGCAACCGGCCCAAAAATGTTCATCTTCAGTTATGTTTTGGGTCGAATTGGTTTTGAGTGTTGAAAAGCAGTTGATTTCCGTTTCTTTTGGAATAACTAGTGAATTACAACTTTATTATGATCTTTGAAGAGCTAATGTCTTTTGCTGGTTAGTTCCATTATCACAAAGTTGCTAAAAAATTGGCTTGGCTTGGTTTCAAGATGTAGAGTCTGCATTGAATCAGTATTTACCATGACTACTAGGGCTCGGATTCCTTTCTTGGATGGCGCATCAAGTACATATATCTTTACCGATTAATCAATTTCTAAACATTGAAATAAATCATAAAGAGATCCCACTTTCTTATGAATTTATCTTGAATTGGGATCTTTTGCTCAACTTTACTCCAGGAGTAATCCAATATACAATTTACAAATCTCAAATTATAAAACTTGCAAAAAGAAATAACATCTATACCAATCTATAATTCATATCACAGGAAAATTTAATGTGATCACATGAAAATTTAATTATTGATTTGTGATTATAGTACAACTATTGACAATTCAAATTATATAAATTTCATATTCAAATTAGAAATTAAGTGTTTTGTTAGAAATTAAACTTAAACAAATATAACATAAGATATCTCTTTAATCAAGAGAGTTTTTATATACTTTATTGATTATAAACAGATAAAAATTACAATAACAAATAAAAATAAATAAATCATGATTGTACTTTGAGAAATTATATGTAACAAATTAAAAATTAAAATTTTAGGATTCATTGATTTGATTTTCAAGTTAAGTTAAATATATCAATATTTAAAATGTCTAAAAAGATACTATTTTTTCAATAAAAATTATAAATACATTTTCATTCGTTTTTAAGAATACATATTATTATTATAACAATAATAGAGATATAACAAAGAGTAGATAAATATATTAATAGAAAGACAGAATTACAATTTAGCTACTCACGCGAAACTCTAATTCAAGCGGAGCACATGTTTGGATATTATTACAATTTACCTACCTTCCGTTATCAACTTTCTGTTACCCCTGAACTGATTCAGGGGTAAAGTTGTCATTTCGATGGGCAGTGGTCTAAAAAATTAAAAAAATTAAATGAATTAAAAAAATTACCATCTCTCTCTTTCTCCCTCTCTCTCTCTTGTTCTTCTGTCAGTCTCTCTCTCACTCTCTATCCCTCTCTCTCTTCTTGTTTTGTGACTCTCTCTCTCTTCTTCCTCTTATTCTTCTCCTTCAATCTCTCAAACCATCACAGATCTGAAAAAACCACATTTATCAAGTCCATTCATCAAATCTGGCTCGAAAATCACCGAACCACAACGGAGTGAAGCCATGTCTCGAAAAGTCAGCGCCGTCGTTGAAGCGGTGCGGTAGGCTGTCTGCTGTTGCGTCGAGCGATGCGGCGGTACAGAGATGGATCAGTTGGGCGGCGATGCGGTAGGCTGTCTGTTGGTGCTTCGAGCGGTGCGGACGCTGTCGTTGAAGCGGTGCGGTAGGCTGTCTCCTATTGCGTCGAGCGATGCGGCGATGCGAAGATGGATCAGCTGGGCGGCGATGCGGTAGGCTGTCTGTTGATGCGTCGAGCGATGCGGCGGTGCGGAGATGGATCAGCTGGTGCGGCGATGCGGTAGGCTGTCTGCTGGTGCGTCGAGCGGTGCGGACGCTGTTCCCGACGTGGTTCGTGGAGCGGCGCGGAGCGACGGGCTGCAGAGAAACTGATGGAGTGACGGGCTGCAGTGAGGAACGACGGGCTGTGTGTCGTTGTTGTGGAGCGGCGCGGCGGTGCGGAGGTGATGGAATTTTTGTGATTGTTTGTTGGGTTGTAGAAAAACTGATGGAATTTTTGTGATTCTTTGTTGGGTTGCAGAGAAATTGATAGAATTTTTTGTGATTATTGGTGGATGGAGTGTTTTACATTTTTTTGTATTTTGCTGGAAAACTTTGATTGTGATCCAGATCTTGAACATGATTTCAAGAGCTGGAAACTTTGTAATTTTGTATTTTTATGTTTGCATTTTTTTTATTTATTCTTTAATGAAAAAATTTTGTTAAGATCTGGGTTTGAATATATATTTTTTTAATTTATAATATTTGTTAAGATATGGGTTTCATTTGTTAAGATTTGAGCTTGAATATATTTTTTTTAATTTATAATATTTGTTCAATTTTTTATTCGGTCAATTACGTCAACTTCAGCAATCAAGGGTATTTTCGTCTTTTTACTTTTTTTTTACTATTCACAGGCAATTTTAACGGAAAATTAATAACGGGAGGTAGGTAAATTGTAATAATATCCAAATATGTGCTCCGCTTGAATTAGAGTTTCGCGTGGGTAGCTAAATTGTAATTCCGTCTAATAGAAATTAAAGAAAATGATAGAAATTAAATATAATAAATATAAGGATGGAAAAATTAAAAATTAATAAAATGATAATTCATTTTTGTAATTAATATATCTAGAATTATATATATCAAAAATTAAATAAGAATTTTGTAAAAATTATAAATAAAATAAAAAACTATCGAAAATTTTAAAAAATTTGGGAGGAACATGTCTCCCCTTTGGTAGGTCCGCTGATGGACTTCGCTAATAGTTCAAGTCTTTAGTATTTATTTATTTTAGAATTTTTAAATACTATCATATGCAATTACGTAAAAAACTATTTTCCATTTATTGAAAATTATATTTTCAAGTCTTATATATATATATATATATATATGTTACTAGTCAAGTCTTATGTTTCTAGTAATTGATGTCAGTAGATTTTCGGATGTATTATAAGTTTTTATAATAAAGTGTGAGAGGATCAAATCCAAGTCCCTAATTTAAAAGAGTGGCGATAGTTACACACCTATAAAGTTGTTTGTACACCCCTAATTTATATGTATCCAACAGTACCCTTCTTAATCAAAATCTTGTATTTAAAAGGTATGAATACCATTTTTAACTATTTACATTTTTTGAAATTTTCATAAACTAAATCAATATTGTTTTCTTTGAAAATAACTAAACTAAATTTTAAATGTAAAATATAACAAATATATAAAAAAGTAAATCCTGAAATTTAAAAAAAAAAAAACAAAAAAACCAAAAAACAAAAAAACAAAAACAAAAGAGCCAAAAGATGGAGGGAGCTACTGCCTCCTCCATCTTAGACTCCATCAAATAGAAAAGGGTTGCAGCCTCTTCCTAGATTCCCATAGGTGTGACTCCTTTTCTTTTTGTTTTTTGTTTTTTTTTTTTTGTATTTTATAATATAATAATTTATAATAAGTTTTAAAAATAAAAAGTAAATGATATAGTTTGTAAGAAAAATGAAAGTAGAAAAGGTATAATTGATGATGCACTGAGTGTGTTTACATGTTTTATAATATATTAATGAGGTGTATATACAAAAGGCGTGTACGTACAATTGTTAAAGGTTGTAAACATCAATATATGAGCTCATTAGGTTATGGTCTTTAAAGAAGACTAATGAAGACTGAAACAATCGGCAGGGCAAGCAAGACCCTTCACTGTTTGCTAGCGACATCTCCGAGTCTGAGTGCCAAATCATCTAAATCCTAGCATTAGACCATTTCTTTGTGACCTCTGCCTCTCTATTCTGTGTCCTCTTCTGTTTCCAGCTTTCTATTTCTTTTTCTTATTTCAATAATCTTATTAAGTAGAGTTTGTCATTTTTAGTTACTCGCTCACTCTCACTCTTAGGTCTCAGCTCTCATCTTCACCTTAACTGTCGTTCGGCCCGACACCATCAATATAACTATTGTCACTATCGCCACTAGAAAGTTTTTCATTTTCTTCAATCGTTCACTGCCGTCACTGTCACTCTAGGTTTTGGTTTCATTCTCTTCTTTCTTATTAGGTTTTTGGTAGAGGAAGAAGCGATGCTTGTCACTGCTGCTTGTCTGGGTTTTTTTTTCTAGGTTATTGCTAATAAATTTTGCTCTGTTTTTATCTTCTTCTTTTTTTTTTCAATCAAAATACTACTCTGTTTTTTTCTTTTCTTAGTATACATGCAACTTCAATTACTATTTTAAATCTCTTCTACATGTGTTAAAAAAATAATACAAATTTGTCTGGATTGAATTCTAACTATAAATGTATGATGTCACTGTTGGTTTGCGTTGAATTATAACTGTAAATGTATGTTTGCATTGAATTTTGTTATAATAAATATTGGATTTTTGTTGGTGAATAAATGGAAATGCATATCATTGCATGTTGTTTAAACTAAAAACTTGGTTGGTTAAGAATATCAAAACATGTTTGGGTGAATAGTATATAAGCTGGAAACCAATAAATTTGACTTACTTGCATCTAATGACAATAATTGCAAACTTTAGTCTAACAATGCACGATATTTTCACCAAAACAAAATATTTTTATGAATATTAAATGATATGTATAATGCTCTTTTGTTGAATATTAGTAATGTTGTTAGATTGTAAGTGTGTTTGTGTTTCTACTTGTGGTGAATTTGTCGTATAGATAGATGCTGATGATTATGAAGGTGTTGTTTGTTATGATTATGAGTTTGGTGATGGTGATGATGAGGTGATGTCAGAAAGTAGAAGTGTTTCATCAAATAGAGGGGGAAAATGTGTAAGACCTCCAAGAGGTCCAAAAGGGGGTTTTCGTGTAAGTAGAGGGAGTGAGGGAAAAAATGGTTAAGGCATTGGATGTATAGTGAGGTATACGACACACTCGAAGGGAGAAAGAGAGCTAGATGTAAGCATTGTGGAAACTCATATGCTTGTAACCCTATTGCCAATGGGAATAGAAACTTGAACGATCACATTGATCGTAAATGTAAAGTGTTGCTTGTAAAAATAATCAAGATGGATTCAACCCAAAAAGTCTTAGTGCATGCTAAACAAAAAACTATTGAGGGGCATGCTAGCAATTTGTCTTCTTACTCTTTTAGTAAGGAACAATGTAAAAGGACATTGGCAGAGATGATCATTCTTGATGAATTACCTTTTAGGTTTATGGAAAGTCCAGGGTTTCAAAAATTTTGCTGTGGAATGTGTCCTTGGTTTGAAGTGCCATCTAGGAGAACAATTATGAGAGATTTGTACCAATTGTATGTTAATAAGAAATCCTTTTTGAAGAAATGGATTAGAAAATCCAATTTATGAATGTCTCTAACCACGGACATATGGACTTCTATTTAAAACACGAATTACTTGGTTATGACGCCCATTTTATTGATGATGACTGGGTGTTGCAAAAGAGAATTTTTGGTTTCTCTCTTATAAGTGATCATAATGGGAAGTACATTGGGAAGTGTATAGAAACGGTTTTGCTAGAGTAAGGTATTGTTAGAGTGTTCACCATAACTATGGACAATGCCACCGCCAACACTAGTGCCATCACTTATTTCATTAGGGTGCTAAATAGATGGCATAAGGATAGTACAATTTTGCAAGGTAAGTATGTGCATTTGAGATGTAATGCTCACATTTTGAACTTGATTGTAAATGAAGGTTTAAGGGACGTGCATGATTCGGTGGTGAGTATTCAAAATGCCGTCAAGTATATTAAATCTTCTCCAAGTAGATTGCAATATTGAAAAAATGTGTGGAGTATAAGATGATAGGGAGTAAAGGCCTTGTAGTGTTAGATGTGCCTATAAGATGGAATTCCATATACTTGAAGTTAGGAAGTGCAATCAAATTGAAGAAAGCTTTCGAAAAAATGAAAGAGGATGATGAGGATTATATGAATTATATTAGTGAGAATAAGACTAGCAGAAAATGAATTAGGCCACCAACCTTAGAAGATTGAGAAAAGACTAACATTCTTAACAAATTCTTGGTAACTTATAATGTTACCTTGGATTTTAGTGTTTTATTGTGTGTGACATCAAATGTATACTTTATTAATTGGGCCATAATTTATAAAAAAAAAAAAAAATTGATGTTATTACGTGTTAAAAATGATCCACTTGTTAGCTCGATGGCTACAAGCATGAAAATAAACTTTAACAAGTATTGGAAGGGTTTGGAGACAACCAATAATTTGTTAACGATAGCTTTCGTGCTTGATCCAAGGTACAAGTTTGGTATATGCAATTTCGATTGGAGAGTTTTTAGGGAGTAGAGATTGCAAATACAATGTGTTCAAAGGCTAGATCTTTGTTGGAACAACTTTATGAAAATTAAATCTTTGAAACCAACCTTGGATTATTTTGGTGGTCGCTCGATGATCAAAACAGAGATCAACCAAGAAAATCACTGAGTGAAGATGCTTTGTTGTGGAACAAGAGACAAAAAGAGATGAGTGTCGAGAAAAATGAGTTAGAATCGTTTTTGTTAGAGGAATATGAACCAATGAATGAAAAATTTGACCCTTTTGGGTCGTGAAAGAATTATTGTACAAAATACCTTATTTTGTTATGCATTGCAAAGGATATATTTGCAATGCAAGTTTCCACAGTAGCTTCCAAATTAGCTTTTAACAGAGGTGGTTGTATTCTTGATCCATTTAGGAGTTCATCGACTCCTAAAATGGTGGAGGGGCTAGTATGTACTCAAAATTGGTTGAAAGCTAGAAACCACATTGATCACGCTTTTACTATCCCAGAACAGAATGCTACTGAATATAAAGATGTTTGTATTGCCAATGAAGAGTTTTACCACAATATAATAGATGGTAATTCAATTTTTATCATTAAAATTTCATTTCATTGTTTATGTTAAACGTTTATTTACAGTTTATGATTATAGACTTATATTTAATTATCACGTTCAAGATGTTGATGCTCCTTCAATAAGCAGACCACCAATGTCAATGGATATCCAATGACTTGCAATTCATTTATTTGGTAAGTATTGTGTATTTGTTTTTATTTATTGTGAATTGTTATATTTTTTTAAAAAAAAAAAACGTATACATGTGTTGAGTATAACTTATGTTTTTTCGTTTCAACCTACAGATGAAGTAATGGGAAGGATTGACAAGTTTTCAAAGGCCACAAAAAAGATTGACATGACTATTTTTGTGTGTCAGCATATGTGCTAATGTTTGAAATAAACTTGAAGTTGGAACTTTTTAAAAAAAAAAACTTAAGACTGTTTTGTTCTTTTTGTTAATGCATGTTTAGGGATTTTAGGGTTATTTAACTTGGACTTTTTAGGATTTCTTTAACTTGGACTATTTAGGGCTATTTTGTGTCATCATCGATCATCATCTGTGATTTTTTGGGTTGTTTAAAGGGCTTGTTTGGTTGTTCATTTTAGAGTTTTTTTTTTTTAAGAGATATTATGAAAAATCTCCCTAAAAAGTAAACAAATCGAGATTTACCCCCTTTTTTTTATTAGGTAAACCACCGTCTACCGTTAACTTTCCATCCAAAATATTAACATTTTCCATGCAAAATCGTTAAATGACCAAAATACCCTTATTAAGATTCTATCAAATCCCTATTATACTCTACAAACTTATATAATAACTAAACTACCCTTTAAATTATTAATTAATTAAAAAATTAAAATTAAAAAAAATAACACAAGATTTAAAAAAAAAATATTAATTAACAAACAAATTTCTGGTTTCCAAATTGAAACCCGAAAAATACCTGAAAAAACCAAAATCAAAGACGAAATCAAAAAGCAAAATCAAAAACCAAATTAAAAACCACAGATCTTTCCACAACAACCCATTAAGACCAAATCATCTTATTTCAAAAAAAAACAAAAACAAAAACAAAACCAAATCAGTCACCATTATCATCAAAACATCAACAACATTCAAGTCACCATTATCATCAACATCAACAACATCAACCCACAACATCAAAAAATTCGATTAGAACACCAGAAATGCCACAATCACCATTATCAATCATTTGAAAAGAATTGTGAAAAAAAAATCTAGACCCAACAAAGACCCATCGTACCCAGATCCACCTAACAAGAGTTGTCTTTCCACCCATCACCACCACAAACACCAAGAGCAGCCCTAAACCTCCCACCCACCACCACCACAAGCAACCCACCCACCACACCCGACCCAGAATCAGAACCAAATAACCCAACAAAAAAAGTAGATAGAGGAGAAGGGTGTAGGTTGGTCGCCAATGATGGAGGAGAACGCGGGGGACGAGAGAAAAAGAGAGATGGAAGAGTGAGAGAGAGAAGAAAATGGTAAAGTGAGAGAGAGAATGGTAAGAGAGAGTTAGAACATTTATTTATTTATTGTTTAGTTTTTTTTTCAATTTTTATTTAATTTTATTAAAATAAATAAAATTACCCGTTCAATTATTATTATACCCTTCAAACTTAACATCACCTGATATTTTAATCAGTAGGGGACAGTTCATCTAATAATTTTAAAAAAAAAAAAAAAAAAGGTTAGTTAGGCAAGGGTTGTGGATAAATCTCCATTAGTTTATTTTTCAGAGAAGTTTTTCATAATATCCCCTTTCTTAAACTTGCTTGTTTTTGCTTGAATTATAATTATGTACTTGTATTATTATTTTTTATTTTATGTTCATTTTAAATTTCATGATTATAAACTTGTATTTTTGGACTGTTTTGGACCTTATTTTTGGACTGTTTGGGACTTTTTTAGGTCTGTTACTGCGGGTGCAAATTTTGGACTGTAATAGGCCTTAAATTGGATTAGAATTGAAGGTTGAAATCAGTCCAATAGCATTAAAATTGAAGTTTAAAATCAGCCCAATTGAATAAAAATGAAAGTTTAAAATAAGTCCTATTGGCTTTATTAGAGGCTCAGTTGTAGACCCAAACTGATATGGATCAAACCGATCGGACAAAAGTCGGTTCATGTTGGTTTCTATCATCACTTTGGAGCGGGTCGCTTTTTAATTTTGAAAACCGATGCAAGTTGGTTTGGGTCAATTTCTCTAAAACCAATCCGGCTTGACCTGTGTCCACTCCTATTATGATGAAAATTAAACTTTTTTTATAAACACATTCAATATAAATTGAATCATACTCTCTGATGTGATGAAGTTCTAACCACAATAATGTGCCATCTTTTATTGAATAAGTATATTTTGAATTTCAATTACTTGAAGAACAGTTGCTCTAACCACATTGATATCTTCTTTTGAGCACATATAATGGAACTTAAACTAATCTGATAAAAATATGTATATAGTGTACTTAAATATTTTATATATATATATAATCAAACTGAAAATAGATAAATGGGTATTTGGGTTCAGAATCCAACTTGAGCCCAAAATGGAGTTTGAAGTAAGTAGGCCCTTTTATATGCTTGTGGTCCATAAGAGCAAATAAAGAAGCTAGAAGTTGACAAATTTGAATATTACACCAAGCAGAATAAAAGTATCATGCTTTGTCATGAAATCCCAATCATGGAAATACTAGACAGCCATGTTTCATGGCCATGTTTAAAACCACTCATTTTTGTTACCAAAAATTAAAAAATCCATTTCTCTGTTCAAACAGCGCACCGCACACACACGTACAACACAAAACCTCTCCGCATGAAAAGCTAACAACTTTCTGATACCCAAATTGAAGATTCTGGCTTTTTAATGGCTTTTCTTCTACCAAATCTCTCTCCTTCCCTTCTTCTCCAACCCAAATCCTCCAACGAAAAGTCCATCCACCAACTTCCAATCAAACACAACACCACCACGAACAACACTCTCTACCCTCTACATATCTCTTCTGTCTCCACTCTTGAGACCTCTACAATACTTCAGGATGCTCAGGTTAGGATCCCAGCTGGTGACCAGCAAGACCAACACTATGAAAAAGATGATTTTTATGTCAATTTAGGACTTGCTGTGCGGACGCTCCGTGAGGATATGCCTTTGTTGTTCACCAGAGACTTGAATTATGACATCTACAGGTGATTTCCTCATCTGGGTATCTCCTGTTTTCAACATTTTCTGTTTGTTTCTCGAGTAAATTTGTGGTTTCATGATATTTTGAGGCGATTTCCTTATCTGGGTGTATCTTGTTTTGGTGATTATCTGTTTGTTTCAATGAAAGTTTACAACTTTATGATATATAGAGGAAATCGTATCAGTTTTTGTTGAATTTCTGTTAGTTTCCTGGTAAAGTTTGAATTTTTACAAGTTATAAATCATTTTTATGTACAAGTGGTGTTTGTTATAGAAGCTTAGTATTTTTGTTGAATTGTGTTACATTTCAGAGATGATATAACTTTTGTGGACCCTTTGAATACATTTACTGGCATTGAGAATTATAAGTTGATCTTTTGGGCACTGAGATTTCATGGTAAAATTCTGTTTCGTGAGATTTCGCTTGAGGTACTAAGGGTTTGGCAACCATCAGAGAATGTGATACTGATAAGGTGGAACTTGAGAGCTGTTCCTAGAGTTCCATGGGAAGCTGAAGGGCAGTTTCAGGGAAATTCGAGGTATAAATTGGACCGAAATGGGAAAATCTATGAACACAAAGTCGATAACTTAGCGTTCAATTTCCCACAGCCACTCAAGCCAGCAGCTTCTGTGTTGGATTTGGTGTCTGCATGCCCGGCTAGTCCTAATCCGACATTCTTGTGGGACCCTGTGGACGTGTACTCGTCTTCATGGGTGGATTTTTATAGGGCAGTGAGGGAGACATTGGATCAAGGAGGGTACTCACAATTACAAGATGGGTTGGTTACCTGTTCATAGTGATGAGCTACTTGATACGTGTTGAATGTATACAAACTCTTATATCTTCTTATATATGTGTGTGTGTGTGTAACATCCTCCTGTAATGCATAGACGAACGGTGAATAATGGATTTTTGTTGAAGGACCAGGATGTATTGCATAGGCAGGGATGTTGGTGATGTAAATGTATATGTCCTGTGTTGCTGGAAGCCGAAAAGCCCTAGTGCTGATTGACAGATTTTAGAGTGACTAGACTCTCATCTCGTAGAAATTTTGTTCATTACCAGGTACAGCTTCTGCAAGACCTTGGTTTAAAGGATATTTTGTTTAGTACATACAGGTCTTATATGCATAATATGTGTATACGAAATCTTCAGTTTGCTTTTAAAGTAGAGCTTGTTTACAGGAAGTGAATCTTATGATGTGGTTTTGCCATTGGGCCATTGCTTTTGCTTTTGTTCCTTGTTTCGATATTTAAGAGGATTTGATTGTTAAACCAATTGAACAATCTAGTTGCATCAACACAATGCTGCACAATAGCCTTGATCAACGCAATGATGTCACTGTGTTAACATATCTAAGCCATTCACATTTCATAACATTATAAGATGAGTTTGTCGATTGAGGCATATGCCAACGTTTATCACCAATGAGTGGGCAGAGGAAATTGTGGTAGATCGCATCACATACTTTGAGTTTGAAAAACACAATACTCCAGAAGTGTGGCATTGATTACATGTATTTGGTCTTGTTTGGTTCTTAATTTTTCGGTCATCATTTGGATTAGTTTGGTTTGGGCAATGTTTTTATGCAATAGTCAGTGTTTTTATGCATTTTTAAACTTCCATTTCATTTATATAATGCAAGAAAGCCATTGTTCTTACGTTTGTCTTTCCATTTGTCTTTCCATTTGTACAACCTAGGATCATTGGATTATATAAGCTACTTCATGCGATTCACTACTCTCTAATATCTACCGTGAACAGTCCAAGTAATGTTTGATTAAAAAAAAAGAGTAATCTTAATCGAAGTCTACTTGGAAACACGAAGGGAATCGAATTGTAAAGAATCATTTATAGCAAAACAAAAGAACTGAGCAGCAAGAACTATCAACAAAAATCAACACTCATATCAGTCCAAAGGTAGTGGTTAAAGCAGTGCCATGAACTCATGGTGCTTGCATGTCATATACATACAAAATACACCTTAATACACAACAATCAAGTTCACTTATGGAAAGGAAATCACCTTTACCAAACCACACAGGCACAAGAACATACCAGCAACAGTAAGTGAACAAAAATTCTTCATTTAACTATACCCTATATATATAGAGGGGGACATCTCTCAATCCATTAAAAGAAAATTGAGTTACGACCAGTGATGATGCATCCCAAAGTACACATCTTTCCTGCAAAGTTTCAATAACGACAAAAAAGGTTTTTCAGAGAAAGTAGAATCGATTTCAAGATCAGTTAAATGAACAACAGAACCTTACCTGACTGATATTCGCTTCTCTCAGTACTGGAGAACATAGTTATTCTATATAGAAGAAGAGATATATCAACTGAAGGGAAATTAAAGAAGTGAATCCAAGGGTTTGATTGCTGCAACACTGCTGAGATCACAATTTGTGTATTTCTCATAGGTGACCTTCAACTTCCCTTTTTTAGCTGCCTTATGGACTCTTAAAATCATCTCAGCGCAATCTCTGCAATTCACAAACAATTATAATTAAGATTCATCATTAGGCAGCATTTGCAAGGGATGATAAATATGAAAGATGTGTACCTGAGTTGGGACACGTCATAGCGTGCATGCTTGCCCAGCAATGGAGTCCACACAGGAGTCATTCGCAGGGTACACCGTGCAACATAGATAGCTGATGCACATAACAATGAAGGCTTGAACTTCAAAGCTTCATATTCAATCAAGCTCAACTCGATAAGGTAGAACGCCAGATGTTCAAGCTAGTGCCATAATTTGAAAGACAACAGAGGTCAGATAAACAATTTGGTATAAGTAACTGTAAATCCAATGCTGTCTTTTAAAAGCCACTACATACCTTTGAATCTGACCGAGCAGCCTTAAGAAATCTTAACATGAACACATATGGAGTAGGCACATTTAGACGAAACTTCAATGTTTTGAGCATAAGCTTCTCCTGTAAAGACCAAAGCCAACGAATATTATCAGAACCACAAAAGGCCAGGTGTAGAAGGCAGAGTAATTTTCATGTCATTAGCAGCTTAATTGTGTCAAACAAGCACATGAGGTCATATTTTCTTAGGCCAATTGAATTTCACAACACTGCAAGCTAGGACTTGGATTCTTCTGCTATGCCCAGACTGTCCCCTACAAGGTTTTAACTTGTTTTGTGTGTTTTCCTATTTGTTTTTTCCCATTCTGCAAGCTAGCCTTCCTGTAAATCTGGCTTGCTCTAACAAGGCTTGGTACTAGAACGAGGTAATACAGCACAAGGATGGCTCATGGCAAGTTCGGGCAGTCTTGACATTCTGTCTCTCTGAAACTTAGATGGGAGATCAAACTGCCACTATTAGATGTTTTTGTGCAAGTTTTTTATTGGTAAATAAAGAGAATATGCTAAAGTATAAGGTGAAAAAAATGCACAAAGCTGGTACCGCTATGTATCATATCTAATACAGTTACTTTTATTAGGACAGATCTAATCAATCAAAGGTCTTATATTGTGAAAAATATGCATACCATTCCAAGCACTTGGTCTCTTGTGTATGATTCAGCTGAGATGCTAATTAAATCTTTGATCTGCAATAAGAGGAGCCAAAAAGATCAGAATCAGCTAGTTTGAAAACTATTTGAAATTAAAAAAAGACATTGAGAGACAAACAAATAACTCCAAGAGTATTTTATGTCTCAATACCCTAGGATGCCAGAAGTCCTCATACTTTGATGCTAGCAACAATGCAGTAAGACCAACCAATTGCACTTCATTCTTCTTGATTTTGACTTGAGAGAGATAGCGGTCTAACAAAGTGACCATAAGATATAGTGTTTCCTGCATTAATTCAAATTTGTAGTGCACCTATACAAGAGTGGCAAGAGTCCTGGATTAGAAAATGAGCCATGTGGCAGCTTGAAAAGCAAAACCAAGAAATACTAAGCAAGAGAGAGAACAAGCAGAGTATTTAAACAATGGAATTTACCTCAATCAGCCAGTTGATCAAGATGCCGCGCATATGAGGTGTAATGTCCGTCTGGATTGACATATAATTCTCTGACAATGGATTCTGTGCCTGTAGTAAAAGTCACATTTTGGTAATAAAAGAGACCATTAAGCTAAATACAATATGCTGTATAACTAGAATGAGAGGTTAACATTAACAAAATGGAGATGATATCAATTGAAAATAAACTCTTGTCAAATTTTCTCACTACGAAAAGCAATGTATACACTACTTAGCAATTGAAATGCTAAAAGATATTCAAGCCTATATCCTGGATGAAGTCAGATGAAAATTAATGGAGAAGAAAAACTAGAGGAAGACAAAGAACAAGACAATAAAGAGGATAAACTGGCAATCACCTCCATAACCCAATAATACTGATATATCTCATCAACATATTCAGCAACTTCCAATTGATTGCAATCATCATCAATACTCGGTAGCTTTTCCTGCCCCGCCACTTCACCATATTTCTCTAGCAGCTGCAATCAATGCCAATTTCATTAAATTCAACAAGATAGAAATAAAGACATTATTTAAAAACAACAGGTCCTAACCTTTGAGCTTGCCATCAATAAAGACGTATAAGATCTCCTGCGATTAGATTTTTTCTTGGTAACAATATCTGATGAATTTGTACTCGCTTTAGTGTTGCCATCGAATGAAGGCTTTCCTTGAGCAACTTCATGGGAAACCATTGACGGAATATCCTCAGATAGAGAAGATCTGACTACTTCCTTAATCTTCTTAGATGATATCGCATCAATAGATACTTGTTTATTCATAGTAGATTGAATCTTGGCTTTCAAAGTGCCGTGGGCAATTGAAGCCATCGATGTCGTCTTCCCATTTGGCTAGATCACAGATGACATATCACAGATGACACAAGGAGCCCCTTGTTACTAAAATTGGTCAAATAATAAGAAAGATTTTCTTTTAAATTTTAATATATTGATTGCAACTACATATGGCTGTTGTTAAGAAAGAAAATCAGAATTCCTACTCGTCCATTGCATACAAGATTAAAAAATGTGTAAATAACTACTTACAGCTAAGGTTTCAATTAAAAGAGAAAAATGTTTTCCTACTAATAGTAATGCTGCAACAAGATGGAGCTGTACAATTTGAAATGTAAGCAAAAAAGCTGTATAAAACAAGTGACATACCTTGACAGAGTTTTTTGAAGATGGAGGAGCCACTTTATTATGACCCCTAGCACTCCTGCATAAACATATGCAAAATACTATAAAATGTACCCTTGTACGATAAACAGCTCAAAATTGAAAAAAGAATATTATCCAACCATTCGACATAACGGAAAATTAATAGATCACTTGACTTCTGAGTGACAAGGTAATAATACATTCATTTGTGTTCTGATTAAGATATTAATATGCTAAATACATAACATATCCTGTGCGAATTCACAGCAGGTTGATCATTATTACTCACGATGTCATGAAGCCATCGCTTGCTCGATTCCTCCAAAGTTGGTTCTTACTGTTGCTTAGTCGGTATACAACTTTCGTCCCAAGCTTTGCCTTAACTGAGCCAAAATTCAATAAACAACATTGTTACTAAAGCTTGAGGTAATTCATTTAAGGACAATTTAAGAACATAAATTAAAGAATTGTACCTGAGAATCCAATACTATCTTTATCTTTCTCTAAGCGTTCAGCATTTTCCTAAATTCCAAAGGAAGGATAAAACTTTTAAAAACAAAAAGAAAAAAAAAGTAGACTTACAATCAAAAGGATCTTCAGCAGATGAAAGAGACATTGTCAAATATTAGAAAAGCTGTATGTAACCGTCACCTCTATTGGTGCAAAGATAGAGAGTTATAACAACCTTAGATCTACTTGTATCTGCTTGGTTCATCCGCTTTAGTACTGGTAAAGATTTCCTTCAATAATAAAGAATAAATGGCATCAATTGCAGATGTGTATTTTACTTTTGACTAATGAATCAGAAAATATTTTTATGCACAAACCTGGTAGGCACAGTAGGAATCCTTGAAGTCCTAACATATAAAAGCAGTCATTAAAATTTTCTGTATATTTAGGATTCAAGAAAACATAAAAAAATAAAAAATAACAAATAACAAAAGAAGCACTCACCTCCTATCAGCCAGAAAAGATTCACGTCCTTGACCTTTAGTCTTGGCCCATTGATCATCTAGCGAGGACGTCGAATCTTTAGTAATTCAACAAAACCAAACAATACCTAAAACTTAGTGCTTAGCCAACAATAAGGGTAATAAAACAAATCTGTAAGAGATGCAAAGTAACCTTTCTTTGAAGTACGGAAGTCACTTGCAACTTGAGTTTCACTCACTTTTCCCTACACGAACAAAGGATAAAATTAAGGAAACAATTTAAATTGATTCATATGCTAGTAGAAAACATACAATGATAATGATGCATGCTGATTTCTCTCAGCCTTGCCCACCATTTTCAATGCAAAGCAAGAAGGCATATCTCAACCACTTCATCCTCATAATAATTGAAATTAGGCGGTCAAGGCTAAGAGAGAATATTTTCTAGTTCAGAATAAACAGTAGAGGACTACACAAATTTGCAGAAGGTTATTTTACCATCTCCAACCAACACATTACACTTTACACATGATTGAGACCTAGATTTGCCCCTATTATAGAGTGCAAGGAACACTTCAAAGTGTGATTGTGAAAAAGGAATTCTTAGCTACATGCTTTTATAACTAGGATGCTATGCAAAATATGTTACTATAAAAAAGCAAACTTAGCATTTAATACCATACCGTTAAAGATTTTCTTGACAAGACATTCACAGTCCTCCCACCTGGACGCACTGAAACCCTACAAAAATACATATAGATCAGTGAGACATAAAAAACACCACAACAAATATGTATTTTCCAGGCTGATAGTTTGATCTGACTTCATTAAAAAATCAGATTCATTTTATATTGAGTCATCTAAACACTTTAAAGTATATGAACTGTTAAACTCTTATCTGTATATCTTTCGAAAAGAAACAGAAAAGTGTAGTGATCTTATAACATTTATTTATAATTAAAGAAAATTTTATTGAAATGGATTCACATATCAGTAAACCAGCAATCTACCAGAAAAGCAAACTTAACAGAAAATACAAGACACTAATGTAATCCATACCGTTTTACAACTGCACTTTTCTCCCCCTTCCTGCATCCCAACACACAAGGCTTCAAAAACTACTAGCTTATAACTCAACAATACTTGAAGCCTTACAATTTATACATTAAAGAATGCAAGATAACAAATATAAAGATAGGTTAAAAAAGAAAGGTAAGCAAGCCATTTTAAAGTTGGAAGACACTCACATATGTTTAGAGCCATCATTCCTTGCAGTGTTGCCTGGTATATTACTGACATCAACCAAGGCTTTTCTTCCAACTTTAGTATAAGCTGAAAAAGTCAATTAGTTGTAAATATGATATGATTCTCAGAACACACAATACACCTATAAGTTAGAATCACAAATATTTTATTCTTACCAGAACTAACACCCTTTCCTTTGCTATTATTCTCCATCTTCTTCACAGCCCCCTTCAGACACATAATTACAACGATGTGGAAAAAGAATTGAACCATCAAAATAATGACCCCAACCCAATCAAATTTACAAAAACTAAAAAAAAGGCTGAAAATATAATAACCTTGGTATCTTTCGCACTAGTCAGAGCAGCCGCTTTTCTAACCGTTACAGGGTTCCTTCTGCAGTCTCACAAACACCAACAAAGTAAATATCCTACAATGTCCTGACCTAATTCATCCTCGGTTGCAGAGAAACAGAGAAAATGTTGAATGATATGATTTTCAGTTTCCAAATTCCTGTTTTTGTTCCCCGTAATTATTGTATACGGGGAATCAAATCCCTATGTTATAGGAACAGGAGTAAATACATCAGTGTGAACAAGAAGAATAATTCAACTTCTTTTACATGGTACCAGAGCACTCTCTGAACCCAAACAAACCCTAATCATTATACTTCTCTTTCCGGCAGCAAACCCTAATTTTTGCTACTGCTCTTTTCGCCAGCAAAACACCAAACAATTTTTTTTTTCAACTGCTTTTTCCGGCGGTAAATAACTAGTCTTAAATATGAATGATGAAAATCAGTGATTCTAAAATGCTACAAAATTTGACAAAGTAGAAGTAGACTTACATGCTATTTCCGGCGGTAAATAACTAGTCTTAAATATGAATGATGAAAATCAGTGATTCTAAAATGCTACAAAATTTGACAAAGTAGAAGTAGACTTACATGCTATTGGCCATGTCATTCTCTGAATACACTTTCAAAATCCCACCACCACCCACTGCTCCTGCAACCAAAAATCAATCAATTCACATAACATTTAACCATACAACAACACGCAACAAAACTAAACAAAACAAAAATTCTTACCACCGCCACGTTTTCCACCATCTTCCCTGCTCCCCATCTTCAAGAAACAAGAAACATAAATCAAAATCAAAGCTTTTAGTAGTAAATCAGCAAAAACATTGCGTGCGTGAAAGAGAGAACAAAAAGATTGGAAAGGTGAGATTTTTAGGGTTTACCTTGATTGAATTTGAAGCCATTTGTGTTGCGTTGTGTCGAGTAATAAAAGTCCGCCATTTTTATTCTGCTTTGATTTTCAAAATTTAATGTGAGTTTTTACAACTATGCCCTCCATTACACAGGTCCCGCCCATTAGAACTTCCTATAGGCCCAAGGTCAAGATTGTAAAACTCGCTTATTATTATTATTATTAACAAATAACAAATTTGTAGTTATGAAAAAACAAAAAAAAAAAAACCAAAAAAAAAACAAATAACAGATAACAAATTTGAGAGTTAGGGAAAGGAGACATCACTCGAAACCATAATCTTTTTTTACATAAATTATTACTTAATCACTTCAAATTTCATTACATGAAATAAATTAAGATCGAAAATATTCTTTTATTTACGAAAAAAATGTTCTCTCGATATATTCAAAAATTTGTGTCATAACATCGATAATATCAATTATAAGTTTAGATAATAATATGTTTACACACTTGTAAATTTATTATTAATTATCAATACATAATATAATCACTAAAAGTTAAAATAACTCAATAATAAGCTTGTGTTAATGAGAGAGTTTATAGGTTTCTTCTTAAGAACATGGATTAAAACTTTTAACTAACTTGATATCATCCGTATTCGAATTTAGAAGTTCAATGGGAAAAATTATTTTTATTCTTGAAATGAGATTTATTGATAAATCAACATTAAGAACAGAAGTTGTTGGCATAAACTTGGGAGAAGAAAATGCATAACTGAATACAACAAAAGATGCTACATATCCAAAAGAAGAATAGGATACAAATAAAGCAATAATATGAGTTCTTTTTTCACTTCTTCACTTCTTATAGGCTACATCGTTACTAGGGTTGGCTCTTGAGCTGAATGCTATTCTGATATTACCATCTTCTTCACAACTGCCTAAATATAAGTCTATAAAGAATGCACTGATGTCGATGTTAGCTTGACGCCTTCTTGCAATGGAGCAGGCTTGAATCCGAGACTGATCACCTGAAATATAATGAAAAGAAAGAAAAATTGTAACATAATATATATAGTGGCATAGGGCATATAATGTGAGCGTATATGTGTTTGCGTTATATGTAATTAGTGCTAAGATCATTGGTAAAGAACGGTTAATGTAGGGATATTCAAAGCTTTATTATCTGTTTGAATCGAGTATTGCACACCGCTACAGCTACTTCATTTAATAGAAAATGAGACAGACAGTCAGTCAGAAGGATAACGGAAACGAGATATTAGGTTTGCTTACCTTAAAAGGGAGGCCTCGAGGTGGTCCTAATCACGAAATGGCGTGAGATCAATTTTCATGCTTCTCTTCCCTTTGCTCACCCTCTTTAGATAACAAAAATGAAAAATTCAGGTCGATATTTCAACCTTTGGTAAAATAGAATGCAAACCATGAGGAGAAGATGAAATAATGTTTTCGATTTAGAGCTGTGAGGGTCATACTCAGCAGTCCGCAGGTCCTAGCTCAAAGTTTTTAGGATTTATCCAATCAAATCCTATTAAGTGTGCATATGGGGCACATGAAGAGAATTAAATCGTTCGATCCAATTTAACACAACATTTAATTAGAGCCTGTATAAAATTTTAAGATCAAGTTAAACAATCCCATCTAGCGTTGCATCTACCATGATGGTCCAGTTTGAAGAAACAGAAAATGAACAAAATGTGTGAAACAATCACCACTGCCACTGTTACTCTTAACCAAGGCTCCATATCTAACACTTGGATTTGCTTTTAAAAAAAATAAGGTGTGCATGCATAGACATGTATTCATTGCATTACCATGCCAAAGAGAAGTGATTATAGTATCTGTACACAAATATTATCAGAAAAGTAACCACTCCTGTTAAGGATGGGGCAAAGAACTTACAGCAATTGCCATGAGCTCTTCTAGCAGTTCCTCCAAATGGCGGAGAGGCTACAATCATAATCAAACAAAAATCATGTACAAGATAGTGGTAATTTAGATGAAGAATCCCAATTTTTGAGCAGGTATACTGATAAAACTCACCCATTGTGTTGGGCCATCAACTGGTGCACTCAGAGGATCATCATGTACCTAATGCATCCAAAAGCTGCTCTTAGAAACCTATAAATATACAAACTAAGGTAGAATACAGACGAAGAAAGAATGAAATACACAACTATCACGTATCTTTGGGCCCACATCCAAGTTTGAATGGAATAGCAAATGACATAATCTATTAACAACAGTTTCTTCTTGCTAGTAAACTTGGAAGGAATTGCAGTGCCTACCAGAACTTCCATTTAAGAAACACTACCAGCAAATTCTTAACACCAGGTACCACAATCGTAAGAGATTCTGATATTAGAAGTATTATTCTCAGCATACCTCCATAAAAATTCCATCCACGCCAACAGCGACTGCAGTCCTTGCAATGCATGGTATCAGTTCACGAAGACCTCCACTAGCAACACCTCCTCCATCCAACTATACAATAAAGCATGAGATTTCAGTATTCCTATATAAGAGAACGCCAAATCCTTTCATCAAATTTGCAAAAGCTGCAACATCTTTCAGACATCAATTGCAACATCATTCAAATATTAAATGAATATCATTGGTGTCTCAAAATTTCCAAATTATGATAGTACGGTTACCGCATACCAATACGCTGTCATGACAGTTACATCTAATATAATAATTGTGGTTAAAAACTCGAAGACAGTTTAGCTATGAAATACAATCCACACCTTCTTCCCAGCAGGCTGTTGTAACGAATGTGTGACATCAGCGACCTGCGGTGAAATGCATTGAATTAGATTTTTGAAATAGCAGTACATAATTGACAGCAGCATACATGAAAAATATATCACAGATGTTTAAGATTACATAAAAGTTAAAGAGTGCAAAAGGCATGTTACGAAAGAATATAATCAATCAGTCTTCAATGTTAAAGGAAACAACTGTCTCAAGTCTCAACATTTAGTTATTAAATGTCTCGCTTTGGGTGAAACAGTATTGGTCACTAAATTCTTATTATGCAGACGTACATAAATATCTACCCTGGATCTTCATATTGATCCTTGAGTTCTAAATGCACTTGTGTGAGAACACTTAGATGCACAATACAAAAGAGAAATTCACTTACAACAGGACAATTGGTTTCCCTCATCCACTCCAAATTCCGTGGATCGACAATCAAATCATCTACAAACAAAGCAGAATGTATGATCACTATGACTGGAAAAGGAAATTGATTAAGACAGAATCAATGATTTCAATCCTAAGAAAAGATTGAAACAAAAGAAACTATATATTTGACTTAAGCCAATGATAGAACTATGGTGAACCAAAAGTTAGAACTTCACTTCACAATTGTTGCACACCCAATGGGTCTACCTCACTAATTTCAAGGAGACCAAAATCAATGGATTGATACAGAAACAATATCAATATTGTATTCAATGCTACTGAACTACATGGAAAACTTAGAACACCTTTCAGAAGTTATGACGTACAGAAATTGAAAATAAATCCACTAAGGAACTTACTATAGCCAAACATGGTTCCTCGCTCGCATACCATTACATTTGAATTTCCAGCCAATCTAATCTTCTCTGCTGAATTTACCATTACCTGCAATTTTGCATTGTCAACAATTCCATGAGCATGAGATAAAGTTTACGTAAACGTAATAACAAAGGTTACGAAGCACACTCACTGAGGGAGCACAGAACTGGCCTTTTTTTATATTGATAATTTTTCCAGTCTTGGCTGCTGCAACTAGAAGATCTGTCTGTTATAACATGCAGCAACGAGGTTACTTAATATGACTGAACATATAATTCAAAGCTAATCAATCCAAATAAAAAAAGATATGAACGTAACCTGACGACAAAGAAATGCTGGAATCTGTATAATGTCTGCAACTCTGCCAACTGCTTCACACTGGCCAAAGAAAAGGAGTGAAAAAGTTGTTTACATGTTGAATACAATTCCAACCTTGTATTTCAGATGGATTGCAAAATTCAATCTTGAATAAATGGAATGGCAATGAAATTAAAAATATGTACTAAAAAGCAACAACAAAGTGAGCAGAAAACAAAGAGATGCAAAAAGCTACCTGAACAGATTCATGCACATCAGTCACAATGGGAATGTCAAGCGTTGTTTTAACCTTCTCTAGGATCTGCCATCAAAAAGAAGAAAATGAAACTTTACTAATGTCCCAGAAAGATCTAACATTTTTAGTAAACTACACATAACATAAAGAAAGTATAAAAAACAAGCAATAAAAAACACCTTCAAGCCTTCAATCATGCCAGGGCCACGAAACGATTTTGAGGATGTTCGATTAGCTTTGTCAAAACTTGACTTGAAAACCAACGGCAAACCAAGTCTACACAACATTGGAAACGAAAAATCTCTTTCACAATTAAGATCATCCGTACAAACTGAAAATCATATCTGAAAACACCCACCATACAACAGGTTAAAAATAAAAAACCTATCACAATTAGACGCATATACCGGATCACCCTCCCAGATACAATAAAGGTGCAAACTTTATACACAATGAACACAAACCAAGCAACAGCATAACCTTTAAATCAAACACATTGCACAACTAACTCACTGATGACACAAAAACCAGCCCAGATCATTTTGACTAAAATAATCACAACCCATTTCTCCAATCACCAAAATGTTTCAATTACTAAGAAAAACAAAGACACCCATCTTCTTGAATCATCAATAAAATTGCTCCAGAAAGCTATTGAAAAAACGAATGAACTCACTTAGTAGTAACGCTTTTGATGCGGGAGGCCATGCGTAGAACATGTTCCTCAGATTCAATCACATTTGGACCAGCCAATAAGAAGAAGGGATCCGCTGCCTGTCAACAAAAAACATCATCAGGCAATCACATCCATTGAAGACATTCAATGCAAAAACCCCAGCTTTGAAAACAAATAAAAATCAAACCTTGAGTTGGTTAAACAAAGCCGTTGATGAATCCATCTTTGTGTTGAGTGAGTGAGTGAGTGAAAAGGAAGTTTCAATTGCTTTTGTTACGGCTACGAGGAAGATGCGAGTCAAAGCGGTGGCTGACGTTAACAATTCATATTCGTTTATAGGGATAGGATGAGTCTGTCCCAGTTTAGGGATGTTCCCACTCCACTACTGGTTTTACACAATATTTTTATTTTAATTAATTATGCTAATATTTATTTGATCAGTTAATATTGATATTCATATATTATTTGTATGGTACCAGTAGATACTATTTAAAATTAAACATTTGAATATTATTTTATTTTCATGAAAGAAATATTTTTTTATGAGTTTGTTCGAACTCATTGAGTTAAAACATTCAAATATTACTATGTAAATCCAGTAATCATCACAATATTATTGTTAATGTGGTTTGATTAGCCACTCTCCAATGTCTAACATTCAAGAATCATCAGTGCAAGCCCAAAAAAAATCTTTAATATGAAGCAGTCAAGTTGTATTAACGGGCCGAGTAACTGTTTTTATAATATAAAGGAAGGGTGCTTTCATATTTGTTTATTTATTAGTACGGTGAGATTTCAACTTTAATCAACAATTGAATTTGGTTCAACAAACTAAATGTATAATTTTTTAAAAAATTATTTATTAACCAATTTGGTATTTATATTATATATGTAACTTTTAGGATGTTTATAAAATATTGTACAATTTCTCTCTATGTTTGTTTGAAGGTATTTATTTTAAAAATTCTTATTAATTTGTAACTTTGCTTTATTGACTATGTCCTTACATAAAAAGTTTAGATTAACCGATAAGTTAAAATGGTCTTTGAAATCCTTGAATTTTTATTTTCAACTATAGAGGGTCCATCTATAATTATTGAAGAGATGTAAAATTCGTCAAACAACTTCCAAGAACCTAACAACCTACATAAGTCGAACAAAAAGAATGTGTAATCTTAGCATCAAAGTAAGGCTGACCAAAACACTTTAACGTTTAAGTTAGTAAAAAAAGTGAAATAAATAAATGTAAGAAAAAAGGTGTACGACTGTGAATTGTGAGTCTTTGTTCGACCGGGAATGAACTAAATATTATCAGAGATTGGAAGAGTCGATTAATTGTGAAAGAGTTATATAGCGCAATGATAGTCATCTATCTAAAAGAGGACTACTATCTTGCTTGGCAGAGTGCAAAGTTTACGGAGTCTTAAAGATGTTGGCATTTGAGAGTAGAGGTGCTTGAAACTGTGAAGACCTGAAGAGATTTCAGCCGAGTAACAGTGCTTTCAGTAAAGTTGGGATCCCCTTCCTTTTGGCGGTTCCTCCTTTTATCGAGGGGAAGAGAGTTGTAAGAAGAAAATTAATACAACGAAAGATCAACGGATCTGATCCCCCCTTGATCCTCACTGTTGCATTTACTACCAGAGACGTTTTTGCATGTCGGTCGTCTACTTTGAATCCGTCATTCAATCAAGTCAACGCTCGTTAAGGTCGTAAACTGACAAAACTAGGCTACGCTGTGGGCTTCTGGGCTTTGGGTATACTTGGACTCGATGACATAGACTCTTCACTTGGGTAGCTATTTTGGACTTTCACTCTTATCATTCAAATGGGCTCCTAAATTTTTGCCATTACATCAACCAATCACTTTGGCATTAAAGATCAGGACTTCGTACATTTATGTGGACCCTATAATGCTCGGGCTCTATTTTTTTAATGAGCCACCAATCTTATTATTTGCTTTAAACTACCATTTTTACTGATTAGTGTATGGAATATGTTCCACTCAATACATCATCAAACGGCAACATGAATTGCCAAGTTTCAAGTTAGAATATTGAAGCAATCCATATCATCTAATTTATGTTCCTTAAACAAATATAGTGAATGAAAATGATCATTTTATCTATTTTTATTTGGTATTTACTTCCAAGACATAATATAAGTTTCTTTTCAATATCATCAAAATTTTCTGAGAATATGACCTTCAAGAAAGCCATTTTGCATGAAAGAAAGTTTCGTTAAAATTTTTTGTGTCCATCCAAAAAACAACAATAGGTCAAACCGCTATGTTATCATCATGCAAATTAATTCATGCCTATGTGAACAATTAAATTATTAATCATATTTCTTAAAATAAAACATTAACATACCATCTAAATTTGAAAGGTTGACTCTGTTAAAGGTGACATTTGTACGATCGATGCCACCAAAGCTAAAATTCATAGATATAACCATATAGGTCCATGACAACATGTCGTCCCCAGTGTTCTCTGTTGAAATTGTCTATTTAAAAAAAAAAAAATTCTTTCATACATGTACCTAATTTTTTGTTATCTCTTCAAAGAAGTCATGTCTTTTTTTGTTTCTTTTTTTGAAATAGGAAATCATGTCTTCTCATGATGTCCCCATCTGTCTTTGTAGTACTCTGCTTGTCACTCCAGTGCCAAACAACTATCTAATATTGTTGATTAATTTAATTTCCAGAAAGGAATTTTGTTCTCGAAATTTCTGTAGTCCTTTATTTTCTTGTAAACAATTGGATTTTAATTTGAAAAATCCTACAATTTTTAAGTTTTAGGAGATTCCAATTGATAATTATAAAAGTTTGGTGACGTTTAATTATTTTAAAATTGGTATCAATTGTTAATTATGTTGTCCTTATTCATTTTTATTTATCATTAATCATTGTTTAACACCCTTAACTACCTCGTGCAATGAATAATGCAAATGAAGTTTACCGACGAGAAATTATAAAAAAAATTTCAAATAATTACAAGTTATATAACCCAATCTAATTGATAAGATACTACCTAATAAAAAATAGTTGTTACCCTTCAATTATATCCATCAAATCACATGTTTTGTTAAAGTTTATCAATAATTTAAACCAAAACACTCGACATTCAATACTTCAAACTCTTTCCATCATAATTAACCAAAACCTTCTCAGAAAAGTCTTAATCTAAAAATAGAATAATCATTACCCCTTCACTTATATCTACCAAATCACATGCTTGGTTAAAGTTTATCAACAATTCAAATCCTTCCAAGTTTGATTAAAATCCAAAATGCTCGACATTCAATAATTTAAACTCTTTCAATCATAATTAACTAAAACTTTCTAACAATCTGAATTCGAAACCTTATATAAATTAATTTTTCTTCGATTTTATTAAACTCTACAAAGATTCCATCTTTATTTTTTCTCCAGAGTATTTTAGGCCTGTAAACTTTTTATTTTCATGCTTATTAAAACTTACATGTATGAGCATATTCAGTCATTATTTAAGTAATTAGTGAACTTTTCTTTTATAATTGTGATAAACCATATGCAGTCACATGCACAGGTAAAAATTTTTATCTTTTAAATATAATTGTAAATATCTCCCAGAATTAGAAGAGTAAAGTTTGTAAACCATATACATAAAATGATTTATATTGGCGGATTCTATTAAATACTTAATTATTTGTGTTAGATAATTTTATAATCCTTAAAAAAAAAAATTGCATGTACCGTCCCAAAATTATATAATAATTAAAAGGGTTATTACGAAAAATACCCCTAGAATGAAAACTAATGGAAATTTACCCCCCATTTTTAAATTATTAGGTAAACCGCCCCCTACCGGTTAAAAAAACGGGATGATGTTAACTTTGAAGGGTAAAATGGTAATTGAATATATAATTTTATTTCAACTCTCTCTCTCTACCAGTCTCTCGCTCTTTCATCTGTCCCTCACTTCATCATTTTCTTCTCTCTCTCACTCCTCCATCTCTCTTTTTCTCTCGCCTCCCGCGTCCTCCTCCATCGCCGGCGACCAACCCACCCCCTTCTCCTCCATCTCCTTCTTCTTTTCTTTTTCTATTTTGGTTATCTGGTTCTGAGTTTCGAAACCCAGAACTAGACGGGTTCTGGGTTCGTCGAAACCCAGAACCAGACTGGTTCTAGGTTCTAATCGACTCTTAACCAGACGATTCTGGGTTCGAATCGAGCCAAAACCAGACGGTTCTGGGTCGATTAAAACCCAGAACCAGTCTGGTTCTAGGTTTCGAACCTTAGCACCAGACGATTCTGGGTGGGATGTGGTGGTGGGTGGTTTGTGGTGGTTGTGGGTGGTTGATTTAGGGTTGTTCTGGGTGGTGGGTGGTTAATGGTTGTTTTTGGTGGTTTGTAGTACAATGGGTCTCTGTTGGGTCTGGGTTTTTTTTTCTCAAGTTGTTGTTGATGTTGTGAGTTGATGTTGATAATGGTGGTTAGATGTTGTTGATGTTTTGATGATAATGGTGGCTGACTTGGGTTTCTAGATTTGGTTTTGATTTCAAATTTGATTTTGGTTTATCTGGGTTCAAATTTTTTCTTTAATCGGAAACCAAAAATTTTGGCCGGAAAATGTTATTAAGGGTATTTTGGTCATTTCATTAGTTTAGACGGAAAATGTTAACATTTTGGATGGAAAGTTAACGGTAGGGGGCGGTTTACCTAATAATTTAAAAACGGGGGGTAAATTTCCATTAGTTTTCATTCCAGGGGGGTTTTTCATAATAACCCTAATTAAAATGGCATATTCTAAGCTGTACTAGCTAGCTAGCTACAGTGCGTACAATACCAACTATATATATATATATATATATATACACAAAACATAAATAATACAATGAAGTGATCTCTGAACAAAGCAGTGGATTTCCTTTCTCTTCCAGCCTCCAACTTAATTTTCTTGCGTTACGTTTCGTTGACTGATGTTCGCATTAGATGCTCTCATTATTAGCCACCCATGTCTCTGCACAAACCTCACCATTCCATAATTCTTATATAAATATATATAACCATAAACCCATCTCCAAAAGCACTTTTTCTTGCCCATAAGCACTTTATTTCCTCTCCTTAATCGACACACACACACCCCCCGCACTACACACCATGTCACATCTTTTCAACATGTTGAAGATGATCATGATGATAACATATCTACTTTGTGTTACACATGGGCCTGGATTAATGGTGTCCGGAGAGTGTACGTGTGATGTTGAAGCCATGGAAGAGATCATCAAAAGCAACTACAAAGGAGAAGTACGCAATTACAAGCTAGTTGGGATCGCTACCATACTTGTGTCTGGTGCTGTTGGTGTTAGTCTTCCATTGCTAGCCAAAAGAGTCCTAGCTTTGAGGCCTGAAAATGATATTTTCTTCATGGTCAAGGCGTTTGCTGCTGGTGTCATTCTAGCAACCGGCTTCGTTCACATACTTCCTGAGGCTTTTGAGAGCTTGACTTCTCCTTGCTTGAAGGACAATCCTTGGGGGAGATTCCCCTTTTCAGGATTTGTTGCTATGATGTCTGCAATTGGCACACTCATGATTGATTCACTCGCGACGGGCTATTATGAGAGGCAGCATTTTCGTAAAAACTCTAAGTTGGTGCAAGATCACCGTACACCTTCTGATGAAGAGAAGGCTGATGGTGAGCATGATCATTATGAGGGTCATGTTCATGTTCATACTCATGCTACTCATGGTCATGGTCATGCTCATGGCTCAACAGATTCATCTCAGGAATTGCCTCTACCTGAACTCATCAGAAAACGTGTTATATCCCAGGTAAGGTTGATTAATTATGATCAATTTTTATTTATTTAATCTTCATCTAGTAAAAAATATATATAATATATATAATGTACCTAATGGATTTCAAAACCATATATTTGAATAATCTAAATTTACTAGATTGGTTGTGGTAAAAACATGTGTTAAAGATTCTATATATTTTCATATCAATTATCATATGATTTAATTTATTATGATCTGATATAGTTATATCTTATGTATTTATGATATGATTCTAATCACTTTTTACAAGATGATTTGGTGACAGTTTGATTTCTACAAAAGCCTATACATAGACCTTGATGTTTTGCACATTCTATACACAGTAAAATACATGTTTTTTAAATATATGTTTTATTCAATTTCTACCTCTATAGTTGTTTTGTTTGGCAGTATGTACAATTCATTTATGTTGTATACCAATTATATTTGTTAATAATTGGTCTTGATATATGTTTTTAGGATGCTGGCTATCTAAATTTACCAAAGGTGTTTATAGTGGTGGAAATGTTGACATGTTTTTTCTTTTTGAAGCGGAAATGTTGACATTTTGTGGTTATAATGAGTTCGGTTTGTGCAGGTACTGGAGCTAGGAATTGTGGTACATTCAGTGATTATTGGGATATCTTTGGGTGCATCTGAGAGCCTTGATACAATCAAGCCCCTGCTAGCAGCCTTGTCATTTCACCAATTTTTCGAGGGAATGGGACTTGGTGGCTGCATCTCTCAGGTAATCATCAATCTGATTTAGTTTTCCCAATTAATAAAATTTGAAGGAGAGAAAAGTGAAGTGGCTTTTATATGCTTCATCACTCAATTAATTTTTCAGAGTTTCATCTCAACTAATGTAGATAATTAATAACTTGATCCATTGGCAGATAATGAATGAAAAAAATTTAAAAAAAAAAAAAAAATTGATTGAGATCATTACATTTCACATTTGGAACGAACATGTCTATTGTGGCCCCTTTGTAAATTTTATAGGATAAGTGTAGGTGCACTGCCCTACAAGACTGTATACAGTTTATTTAAAAAAAATTGGAGAATGTTGTCATCCTTTCAACACTCATTCAAGAAAAGTAATCTACAATAACACTTATAACGTAGAAAAGTAAAAGCAATCCCAAGATTCTAATCACTTTTTTAATGACTCAAAAGGTCACAATTTTAAGTTGCCTTTACATTGAACCGGCTAGCATTAATTCAACCTCAACATAATTAAAAATTAAGAGAAACCTTTGATCTATTAAACTCTTCTTTGACTATGTTAAACTTCAAAAGAATTATGTATGATATTAACATGTTGTCACTTGAATATTTGTTAGGCAAAATTCGAGTCTCGATCGATGGCAATAATGGCAACATTTTTCTCCCTCACAACCCCAGTTGGGATTGCTATTGGCATTGCAATTTCAAGTGTTTACAAAGAGAATAGCCCAACAGCTCTGATTGTGGAGGGCACTTTTAATTCAGCATCAGCAGGGATTTTGATTTACATGGCACTTGTTGACTTGCTGGCAGCTGATTTTATGGACCCAAGAATGCAAAACAATTTTAGGCTTCAATTAAGTGCTAATGTTTCGCTTCTTTTAGGTGCTGCATGCATGTCTCTATTGGCCAAATGGGCCTGAAATTTTGATAATTTTTCAAGCTTAATTAGGTTTCCAACTACATTTCCTTGTTATCTTTTAATTTCTGATACCTTAAAAAAATTCCCTACTAACAAAAGATATATTTGTAGGGGTTTTATTACCGTTTTGTTTTCATGTTAATTTATTTGTTATTTTCTTTTGATTTGATTCATATACAGACGAATAAATTTAATGTAAACAATAAACGGATAGCTCTAAGAGTTTAATAATATATAAACCTCAAAATGTAATGTTTAGTTTGGTCGATATAAACAAATACCTCACTTGAAGGTTGAACTGAAAATTTAGAAACTGCTTTTCATATTTTTAATAAAATTTTCCTTTTATCTTACAACAATAGAGAGAGAGAGAATAAATCCAAAAATTGTCACACATTGGAAAAGGACCTCAATCTAATCCAAACTAAATGATCGGCAGCCAAAATATTCAGTTTTCATTTTTTATATATATAAGAAAAGAAATCCTCAACTCCACTCTTGTCACTCCAAGAAGGGTCAATCACATTCAATTCAAAAAAATCCCTAAGGTTCCCACTAACATGCTCATTCTATTCCTCTTTTTTTTTTTTTTTTTTTTTTTTTCACAGTATAATTACATATTATCCGTATAATAACTTTTTGCTCGACTCTCCTGATTGGAGCACTGAGACACAACCTGAAACTAAAGTTCCCATAAATGAGAGGGGACAAAGACTCCAAAACGGAAGACAAAACGACCTAAAAATTGTTCACGTATTATTAATGGGAGAAGTATTGCGTGTTCGAATGTGTAATCTTAAAAACAAAGCATAGGTGTCGAGTGGCTACCACTAGAGTGCCACACCTTGTGCCTAACATGCTCATTCGTCTTCTTTGTTGTTGTTTCTTTTTTTTTTTTTTTTTTTTTTTTCTTTTTTTTCTTTTTTTTTTCACAATTTTACTACTCTTTCCTAACTGTTATCACATTTAATGATATCATCAAAAGAAAAATAAATAAATAAAAATTTTGAGAAATTTCATTGACTAATTGGCATACTATTCTTATTTTACTACCTACTAATAATAACACGAAAATGTTAATCAATAGCATTTAAAGTTTTCTTACTTAAATGATTCTTATTAATTTTAAATTAATTAGAATTTCTTCTTAAAACTTTGAATATTGTGACAATGGCTCCTAACAAATTATCAGAGACCTTTCTTAAAGTTTCATAAAATTGATCATAAAACTTTCTAAGGAATTTACCTATATCTCGTTTAGTGTACATAATTGAATGAGATTAAATAAAATGAGACTGAATAGAATATTATTAGATTTAGTAAGTATTATAAGGTGTTTGGTATAGTTAGAATTGAACTTGATTTGATTAAATTAATTTAATGTTAAATTAAATTATTTTAAAATAAAAATATTTGAATTATTTTAAATATATTCAATGTAAATAATAAATAATAAAAATAGAAATTAATTAAATATAACATATTTTTTAAATTAATATTAAAAAAATTTTTCTTTATAAAACTATTTTTAAATAGAATTATAATTTTAAATATATTTAATATTATAATTATTAATTTATTATATTTATTAAAATTTATTTATTTTTTTTAAATCCCGCATAAGTGGGATTTGTGAAACCCACCTATGTTGCTGATGCAGGATATTTTGTGGACACTCTTGGACTTGGAAAGGAAAACAGTGCGACCCTATAAGGTGCTGTAATGTAATACAAAAGTAGTCAAATATGTGTGTGTGTGTGTATATATATATATATATATATATATATATATAAAGAGACAGAACGCCTCCATGAAAAATGCTGTGATTCCATATTTCCAACCTAGCTATTCTACATTTTACTTATGAATCGAATCGTATTGAAGATTTTCCATCACACTACTAGCAAGCCTTTTCATTTTATTGAAGCAATGGGGGGCAAGTTACACTATTTATGTATGCATGTCTCTCTGTTTCAACTATCTAGCTAGCTTTTTGTATATCGATAGTTGCTTGCTGTGGCCACTCATATATATATATATATATATATATCATTTTCTTCTTTTTAATCTTCACCACAATGATTAACATTGTTTAAAACATTAAAAGTTTGTAAATATACCCCACAAATTACTAAAATATTATTTTATTATTTTCAATCTTCACCACCATCATTATTATGTTCTCTATTAAAATTCACATCTTGATCTTGTAGGCTTCTTGTCTTCGCTACTAATAAATGCTCAGAGTATTGTACAGTTGTATATAAGAAAAATTACATGTTTTTCAATAATGTTATCTAAGACTAAGACAAAGTTGGAATTTTAAAAATAATTATATTTTAGGGTGTACATACGATTTTAGAGGGGTGGAAATATACCACTCACAAAAGAAAAAAAAATGGAGGTTAGTTGGGCCTGAAGGCCCATTAAATCATTTATTATTTAACTGGGCCCATAACCCTCAATGATAGACCCCAACTTTTTATCGTCTTCTTCACCATGCAAAAACACAAAAATGGCTTCCATGAATACTGTAAACATATCCACTCTCGATCTCTGCTTTTGCAGAGTCATTTCTGGACTCGAAAACTCTCTCTCACCGTTAACTTTGGACTCCTAACTCTGCCCACCAAGTGGGGTTTCTTTTATTATCACATATTTGCTCTCTTTTCTTAGTTTCAGTTTATTTGTTGGTGTTTTGGTATATGTTATTACTTTGGATTTTTTTTTTTAATTTAGGTATTAGTTAAAACTAATTTAGCTTCATATTACACAACGTCAATAAAAAAAAAAAATCTTTGAGTGTTTTTTGTTTCATTTTTTAAATAAATTTTGTAATGACAATTGGTTGAGGCTTTGCTTACTGGTTAAGTACAACTTTGGTAAATTATTATTATTATTATTTTATCATGAGTTTTATAGGTTATAAGAAGATGCAATCTATGTTATTAATCCAATTATATTATTTTTTTACAAATTAAACATAATCTCACTCTGCAACTCAAGTTTTGACAAAGTCTGTTAAGTCTGTTAGCATTAGGCATTTGCAATTTTTGTAATTTTTTTTTTTAAATAATCACTTTTTTAGTTATAAATAAATGCAATATATGTTATTAGTCTAATTTATACGTTTTTTTTCTTTTTTTTTTTTATAACCCTAATATAGTCTCACCTTACAATCCAAATTGCGATGAAGTCCGTTAACATTTGAGTGCACATAATTTTTGTAAGTTTAGTTTTTTCAATCACGATTTTTGTTGAATCATTTGAATTAAACTGGTATTGTTCAAGTTAATTAGGATAACATCACTGTAACTAAGGAGCTTTCTATCAAACTAAAGTATGTGATTACATAACAAATACTTTATTTTCTGTCGGCACCAATATTGAATTCCTCAATATAAGTTATATACGATCTGGGAGGGATCAAAGCTGTCATTTCCAAAACCATCCCAGGTAAGTGGATTGGCTTAAGGGAAGACCTGCTGTTAGCTCAGAAAATGGGCCTCTCGATTGCAGCAACCGAAATTGATGCTAGGAAAGTTGTTGAGGATATTTATTTCAGGTTTTCCTCTAATAGTGTAATGAGATTTATTTGTGAGGATATTGTTGTATTATGTGATACTACAGACCATTATAATTGTCAGACTATCTCCCACAAAAGGAATAGTATGACTCATAGATTGACAGTCCTAATTCTCTCGACTCAAGGAGACTCATATTGGGAAGATGTAAGCTTCCATTGTATCTTTTTTATTCTTGTTGATGGATTCTTGTTTAGGTTTTTTTTTTTTTTTTTTTTAAATTAATTAATTAATTTTAAAAAGTTATATAAATCACTATCGTGTGGATCATTTTACCTGAACAAAAGAACAAATGACAAGCCTTTTCTTGCAAAGATGGATTACATGTATACCCTAATGTCCACTTTGGGGTCTCATTATCAGAATCAAAACTATAAAAAAAAACACCCAACCAAAAAACTAAAGGTTGAAAGAGAGAAAGAGCTTTGAGTAGAAAGCAAGCAAAACCAAGACCGAAAAAAGGGAAGGCCAACCAAAACCAAATCCAGACTCTCATGGTTTTTTTCCAATGTCAAGCTAAGCATATATACCCAAAAACAAATTAAATAAAACAAAATCAATATCCAAACACACACATACACATATACACCCACTCTAGTACTCCACAAGGTGTGATGCTCTCTCTCTCTCACACTCACTCACAGAATCCCATAAAAACAATCCTTTTAAAGCATATCTTCACACACACACCCATCTCCAACCAAAGTGAAGTGTCATCAAGCAAAGTGAGAGCTTCCAAAGAATCAAACTTTTGTAGCCAACCTTGCTACACTTGTCTCCCCTTCTTGCCTTGCTTTGTACATTTTCTAGGACTGTCCCCAAACACATCCTCCTGCAAGTTCCTATATAAAATCCCCCCTACCACTTCTTGTTTTCTGGTCCTCTTTTTGTTCCTTTGTTTTGTCTTGTGTGTACTACTTGTCTGCAGGTTTTGAGAGAGAGAGAGAGAGAGATAGCGAGAGGCATGGAAGCTACAAGCAAAGATCATTGCAGCAGAGTAAATTATAAACATCCTCTACTACTATGTTTTTTAGCCATTGCAGCCGTTTCAATCACTCAGACTGGTAAGCAGATTTTTTTATTAATAATGTTCATGCATATGCTGAGAGAATTCATGATTCTTTTGTTAAGATTTGAAGCAAAAAGATGAGCATGCATGTTGCAACACTTATCAGGTCAAATGTTTTATTGGAATATACCATATGGATTTCATCAATAATTTTATCAAATAAACTATATAGTAAAATCAACTTCACATACATGTACCTATATTAATTAATACCTTGCCTCAATCTCAAGTTAGAATTAATTTTTGTTACTTATCAGGATCTTTATGATTGCATTAGCAAGTTTTGTCAAATTGTTATTAATGTAATTAGAATTAAGTGAATTTACCATACATGCAGATGCAAGAAAATCAAGGGGCCTAATAATGGTAGAGCAAAATCGACCAAGAAGTAAGTCAATGTTCATGAAGGCATTAGAGGAACTTAGTGTGATTACACATATTGATGGTGATCAATCATCCAACACTGGACCTTATGGTGTGAGCTCACCATTCACTTTGCCACCTTTCGATTCATTGCCGCCCGTTCCGTTGCCCGAAAATACCCCTCCTTACTGCATTTATCCCCCTTTTACCCCTCAAACTCCTTCTACAGCTATTCCATCTCCTACAGGATACACACCCTCACCCCCTTCTTCTTATATCCCACCAAGTCTCCCTACTCTAAGCCCACCTCCAAGCCCATTTGGCACAGTCCCAAGCCCGCCAGAATCGATACCTAGCCCAAATCCTCCAGGAACCATTCCAAGCCCACCAGAGTCGGTACCTAGTCCGTATATTCCAAGCCCATCAGGGCCCATATTGACCCCACCTTTTAATGAGCCTAGCCCGCCAAGTTTTGTCCCAAGCCCTCCTTCCTCCATCCCGTCTCCTACCGGATTTGAGCCAAGCCCACCGGTATTTCTCCCACCGATAGTGTACCCTCCACCGACATCGAAGCCAACGCCAAGCAGAGGGCCCAGCATAGCCCTCTGGTGTGTGGCCAAGCCGTCTGTGCCGGACCCAATCATTCAAGAGGCCATGAACTATGCTTGTGGGTCGGGTGCAGATTGCGACACAATCCAGCCCAGTGGGCCGTGCTTTGAGCCCGATACAGTGTATGCACATGCCTCCTATGCCTTCAATAGTTACTGGCAAAGAACCAAAGTTGCCGGCGGCACATGCTCATTTGGTGGCACTGCCATGCTAGTCACAGTTGATCCAAGTAAGCTCTATAAGCTCTCTACTCATAATAAATTCTTAATTTTATTATTATTTTTTTAATCCATATAAAAAAAATATACAACTACCCAATGAAGAATTATATGTGAAAAAGCAAGAATTTTGTTTTTTTTTTATCAATTAATTTGTCTTTATTTTTATGTCTTTTTGCAGGTCACAATGGATGCCATTTTATATATGCATGAGTGGTTGGAGACTTTGCAGATTTGCAAATCACAGTTTTTTTTTTTTTTTTTGGCACAATTTTTCTAATAAAACATGTAGTGAACAAAACAGTAAATTTTGTAAGTAATTATGTAACATAAATCCTTAGAATTGATTAGGTTGGTCCCATGGTAAATAATTATTTATATCAATAGGGTTCTAAAGTTTTGGATGACGATATATAGAGACATTGTTGTTTTAGTCATGGGATCCAACTCTCTACATGAAAAAAGTTTATAAACTGCATTATTGCAGTATATATGATCTGGAAAGCTCATGTTCATAATATTTTAATAAAATTGGATTAGAGGGTCTGATGAAGATCAATATTCCTTCTTATGATTGGTTTCTTTTGATTTCGCAATATGTGTGTTTTAAAATTCACTTCCTGGACAAATCATTTTAAATTTTAAAAAATATCATGATACAAGAACAATCCCAAGTTACTTTTATCATCATTTAAAACTTCAAAGAATCTTATCATATAAAAAAAAAAAAATCAATAATTTAAGTTGCTTTATGCTATCTTACACCTATATGAAGAATTTGAATATTTTCTATATCAAACTTTTATAGAATTCAATTTTAACATGTAATAAAATCTTTAAAAACCTATCACTAAAGGTAATTTAAGTTCCGATTCTAAGATTTGATGATGACAAAAAGGCAATTTCTTTCAAGATATAATGATGGGTGTGCAAGCAAGCTTGTATGCATCAAAATGATCCAAAGCTTTACAACATTCAAACCTTGGCCCTTAGTAAAGATGGTGCTCATCCATGTCAGAATCCCATTACACTTTGTAGTTGATTGTCTGATCATAAATTTCCAACCAATTCTACTTTTGAAGTTTTAATAATGATTTTAGTTTGTACATTCTAACCAGCCATTCACGTGGATATCTTTTGGAATAAAGTGATCAGAAATAATTCATTTGGAAGGCATAAAAAATTTGCACGCAAAGAACTTGGTGGAGTGTATTTGGATGCTTTAAAATCTTTCTTCGTATATATTACGGGAATAATCTCAAAAAACTTATTATAATTTATAAACATATATATTCTATCACGTATAATAGTAGTTTATTCAAAATCTTCCTCCGATATTAATAAAAACACTCAAAATACCTGCTAAAAATGTATGAAATGATGATATTACCCTCGATGGTCACAAATTGATGATAAAGTTATAAGAGGTAAAATGATTATTTTCTGTTAATTTTTTATATTAGGAGAGATTTTAGATAAAAATGAAATTATTATGGTTAAATTGATATTTTTATAAACCATAATAGGTTTTTTGAGATTATCCCTATATTATTCATATCAACTAGGATTATTATCATTAAATTATACGATTACAATCCATTCTAAATGATTAATTATTTCCATAACTTAATTTGTAAGTAAAAGTTAAATTAATAAAATATATATTTTTTAAGTTTTATATTAATTGAATAATATAAAAATCAATTTCACATCACAAATATGATCCGAAAAGTAAGTTTCATTATAGAAGAAAAAAAAAATCTCTTTATACCATATGATTTTATTAATAAATAGGAAATTCAAATCTTTATTAAAGTTATGAAAAGAAAATGTATGAGATATAAAATATTGTTAATATTCTTATTTTAATATTACTTTAAAACATAATTTATAACATATTTTAGTATTACGAGGATAAATATATTAATTAGCTTATGTGTATCCAACTAAGGAATTGATAATCTCAATAAATGAATAAAGAATGATTATTAAAAGAGAGACTTGAACCTATATCATTACTTTATAAGCATAATATAAATTATTATAATATTAAAATCTCTTAATATTTTTTAAAATTATTAATATCTTCCATCATTTTATAAAATAGAATAAATGTCATTTATAATTTATAAAAGTATTCAAAAATATTTTTTATTATTAAAATTGAGTTTAAAAATAAAAATTTAATCATTTATGTGAAAGCGTAAAATAATAATAATTATAACGATAAAAAATAAAATAAGGCTTTTTAAAACTACGAGAAGTAATTATCAATTGTATCAAACTATGAAGGAGAACGTGGGATTACCCTATTTTACGTGGTACACGTTACCGTCAGATAAGAACGGAAAAGCGCATCAGTAAAAGCCACGTGTAAGCAGACAGGACAAGTCCCGTATAAAAAACCAAACACAGTGCCTTCACTGCACTCTTCCTCGTACAGTTGGACCTCTGCTTTGTTGTTTTCCCTCCAAATTTTCTCTCTCTTCGAATTCCAAAACCCTAATCTTTCTCTCTCCACCGCAATGGACTTCTCGCCGCCGCCCATCGAAGACGGGTTCTCGGCCGAGAAGCTCTTTAACCAAGGTTACTCCTACACCTACGATGACGTCATCTTCCTCCCTCACTACATCGATTTCCCGACCGACGCCGTCTCTCTTGCTACTTCTCTCTCCCGCAACATCCAGCTTGCGATCCCCTGCGTGGCGTCTCCGATGGACACCGTCACGGAGTCGTACATGGCGGCCGCCATGGCTGCTCTTGGCGGCATCGGGTTTGTGCACTCTAACTGCTCCGCCGCTGAACAGGCCGCCATCGTTGCTGCCGCTAAGTCGAGGAGAGTCCCTATCTTTTCGTCGGGTGGTCTCTTCAAGGTGGCTGATGCTTCTGTTGAGAGCTTTGATGGGTTTGATTATGTTTTTGTTACTGAATCAGGTAACTTACTTATTACTTCAAGTTGTGATTTTTAATGTGTAAATAAGTGTCTTTTTACTAAGTGCTTGTCTAAAAGCACTTTTAAATACTTACTGGGTTTGGTTTCGGTTGGTGCTTGTCTAAAAGCACTTTGAAGAGCACTTTTTTAGGAAGTGCTCTGAGAACACTTAGAATTAGTTAAATTTTGGTAAATGGCTTGAAGTTTAGTTTTTGAGTGGAAATTGCTGGTAAAAGTGCTTTTCTTTTTCTTTTTTTTGTGCTTTTGGGTGGGAAGTTATTGGCAGGAAAGCTGTAAAAATTGTTACTTCAGGTGTTGTTGTTAGGGCATAAATTTGAAAAGAAAGCACTTTTTTACATTGATTCAATTAGCAGAATTGCTTCTTTGGGTGCTTTGGTTGAGAGTACTTGGCAGAAAAGCGCTGCTTTTTTGGTAAAAAATCACTGCTTTAGGCTGAAAAGCGTTTTTTTTTTCCTACAAAGTGCTTAAATTTTTGATCCTCCAATTGGACTTTTGTGTATTTGATTTAGGTGGAACATTGACTCAATTGATTCATTTTGATGTGTTAGGTTATGTGTTTTCACTATTTCAGGTACTATGAAATCGAAGGTTGTGGGTTATGTGGCGAAATCTGACTGGGAGAATTTGAGTGATAAGAAAGTGAAACTGTTTGATTATATGCGTGATTGCAGTCCTAAGGTTTCGGTTCCTTGGAATTATGATTTGGGGCAAATCAACGCAGTTTTGGAGGAAAATGATCTAGATTTTGTTGTTTTGGAGAAGGATAATGAGGTGGTAGATGTGGTGACAAAGGAGGCTCTGGAGAGAACAAAAGGGTATCCGAAACTGGGGAAGGGGACAGTGGGGTCTGATGGGAAGTGGATGGTGGGAGTGGCTATTGGAACAAGGGAGTCCGATAAGGAAAGGTTGGAGTATCTTGTTAAGGCTGGGGCGAACGTCGTGGTGTTGGATAGTTCTCAAGGGAACTCAAGTTATCAGATTGAGATGATAAAGTATGTGAAGAAGACGTATCCAGAGTTGGACGTTATTGGTGGAAATGTTGTGACAATGTATCAAGCGCAAAATTTGATTCAGGCTGGTGTGGATGGTCTAAGAGTTGGGATGGGGTCTGGGTCTATATGTACAACACAAGAGGTTTGTGCGGTTGGGCGAGGACAGGTGTAACATTATGCTTTATCTTATCTTTAAATAGCTATTTCAATTGTGCCTATGTGTACTGCATCATGTACTCATAAATTTTCGTGTCCGTGATTTTTCAGGCGACTGCTGTTTACAAGGTAGCTTCAATCGCTTCACAAAGTGGTGTACCTGTCATTGCTGATGGTGGTATTTCAAACTCCGGACATGTTGTTAAGGCTCTGATACTAGGAGCATCTACTGTAATGATGGGAAGCTTCTTAGCTGGAAGTACCGAGGCTCCTGGTGCTTATGAGGTTCAGGTATGATAGTCCTTCAAGAAAGTAAAATGTTTTGGAATTGATCTTTTAATTTTGATGTGAAAAATATGCATGTCAGAATGGCCGCAAGATTAAAAAATATCGCGGCATGGGCTCCCTAGAAGCGATGACCAAAGGGAGTGATGCAAGATACTTGGGTGATACAGCGAAGCTAAAGATTGCTCAAGGGGTGGTTGGAGCAGTTGCAGACAAAGGGTCTGTTTTGAAGTTCATACCATACACAATGCAAGCAGTAAAGCAAGGCTTCCAGGATCTTGGTGCTTCCTCTATTCAGTCTGGTCATGAGCTGTTAAGATCAAGAACACTAAGACTGGAGGTACAGTTAATCATTTGCAATTTTTGCCGCTTTGATTGTGGACACATTCTGGCTCTTTGTTGCTCTCGTTGCACGTTAACTCAAATTTTTCATGCCTTCATACGTGAAGCTGAGATGTTGCTATTTAGTTATTTAAGTGGTAATTTATGAGGAAAAAAGAATATAAATATATTGATTGGGATATGCTCATTGCAGTTCCCTGAAAATTCTTGGCATGATAAACAGATATGAACACATAAAGATTTTATGATGTGGTAGGGAATCCAAGGCTAATAAAATGATTGTAGCTTGTGAGAGCTGACAGTACTATACTAGTGCACCTAGAAAATATCTTGTAATTGTTTGTAGTAATGCAGTGAATCTGTAAAAAAATTTCTGATATTGAATGTTCCTTGCTTGGTGGCTATTGAAGTTCAAAATGGTAGTTTTAGAACATCTTTGTGAAAGAACATTTACGTAACAAAAAAAGATGAGTATGCCATTTATTTGATCTTTGTTCTTGGTCTTGATGATTAGTCTGGTTTTGGCTTATTACAATGTTGGGGTTTCAATTATTTGATGTTTGTTATTTTTTGGCTCTTACAGGTCCGAACAGGAGCTGCACAAGTTGAAGGTGGGGTACATGGGCTGGTTTCTTATGAAAAGAAATCCTTCTGAGATTTAAATTATGCTACATCATTTATGGCAACTGTTGTGCATTATTGCCTGGTTTCTTATCCATATATTAGTATGAATAACATTCTAACATAAACTCGACAAAGTTTGTTGACTTTGAAAGTTGCTTAGAATTACTTGCTGGGCAAGTCATATGTCCTTCCCTTTTATTGGGTCTAATTATCCATATGATGCTTGTATCATCCTATGAAAGAGGGATCTTAGTGAAACAAAATTATGAAATAATGCTCTTAATCCATCTTATTCGGAGAAGGAAGTCACCAAACTTGTTTCAATTTTATGGCATGGTTTTCATTGAGCTGAAGATTAAGTAGACACAAGTCTCATTGGTTTTGAAGTTGGTTGGAAGCTTTTGATAAAATCTAATCGCAATTCATCAACTGATATGGGTTCATGAGTCACTTGGTTGACAGCATTTTAAGCATATCATGTTTAGCGAAGCCATCACCCTTCATGTGAAAGAGATGCAACACTTTGCTCATGTTCCAAAACAAGTCCTTGCAGGATCTTGGAACTATGCTTCCGTTTTCCTGCAAAACCAATCTTAGTCGCTCCTGCCTCTCATTATCGATTTGAGCTTTTATGGTCTGGATGACTTATATTTTTAGTATTATTTGATGTTAGTTCAATTTCTTTTAATGATTAATATATTTTCAATTAGTTGCTTAAAAATGTTGTCCAACTTTCTCACGACTCTCGTAAATTGAGGCTCCATTATTTCGACAATGCATAAAAGTTTTCATGATGATCCAAGTATTAATTGATCAAACCCTTAACTATAACCTCAAGTTTTGACATCGTAATAAAGATTGTTAACCATGCAAAGTATGATTGTCTTCTTTATCTCAGCAGATTTTTATTCTTTTTTTCAGTAGATTTTTATTCCTTACTTCGTAACTAAACAACACTAATTGAATTTGTCAATAAACTGTTTAAAACATGACAAATTCCGAGCTGTATTAGTGGAGGCCACAGTGCATGCATGGGTTCCTTCTGATCAATTCAATAAAAGAACACAAAAGGGTGGCAACACTAAAACAGACATGTATAGATTACTCAGAACTTTATAATAGATAACCCACTTTATAACACTTACTGAACATTCATCCAAATAATTGCAAACCGCATTGGATCTTCCAAAATATATCCCAATTCCCAGCTGTTATAATCTGGACTTGCATGTTGAATAAGCACCTAATATTGATGCCAAGAGTATCTGGGGTTCGGATTTTGAAACTTGAAAGCATGAGCACATACATGAATTGCAACACTTGGCCTAGAGACTCATGACGTTATTACAAACTACCACACTTACATTAATTCATCAACTGATGTGGGCTGATAGATCATTTCTTTCACAGCATTAAGCAGATCATGATTAGTGAATCCATCATCCTTGATGTAAAACAGATGCAACACCCTGGTCATTTTCCAAAACAAATTTTTGCATGCTCTTGGAACTATGCTTCCGATTTCCTGCAAAACTAATCTCAGTAGCTCTCTCCTCTCGCTATCCATTTGAGCTCTTAACTTTATGACGACTTCTTCTTTTGTAAGATTACTATGAATCACATGCAATGACACGGCATTCAGTTTCCCCTCCTCGGATTCCCTCTACAACATAGACATGAACGATTTACAATCTCAATTCTCAATCAACCATACAAGACAAGATACAAGACCGTTCTATCTTCCATTTGTTTTCATAAAAAAATAAAAAATAAAAAAGCAATATACCTTAAAACCTTGTATGTCATTGACTAGACGTCCACAAGTGCTCATATGCTTATAAAGTTCATGTAGTTCAGGATTCCTAACAACCTCCTCCGAGAGCTTGGGACCAACCAAATAGACAGTGGGGAGGACTATTGGTCCCAAGGCAAATGATACATATGCATTCGTCATATATTCATCTACTGTTGGGACTGCCTTGGTTCTTGTCCACTCAGCTTCCCTCATCATAGACTTTATCAAAGCTAACCACTGCAATTAAAATCATAAGGCTCAAATCAACTCCAGTTGAACAAAGTAAACAATGGTGATGAATAACTATGACAGGAGTCAAGACTTTTATCTCACAATCTCAACAACATGACTTGTCACATCACGTCCTTGCCACTGAAGTGCTCTGTCCGCAATCTCGCAAATAGTACCGTGGAGTGCTGAAAATATGATCTCAACTTGTTCAGAACAACACTTGACGCCTTCCTTTACATTCCACCTGGTATTCATTTGTAACAAGCACTCACTTTAATCAGAGAAGACTATTCAAGATGTAATAGAACTCACGTATCAAAGAGGCTTTTGATAAAACACTTATATAAGGGAAAACAAAAGGAACATACTGCTCGACCAAATGTATGAGGTTTAACAGTTCCTCCTCAGAACCTCCAACATCAAAGAAGTCATCAACAACAGTCGTAAGCACACCGTTTTTGGCCCATGATATGCGGGCATCATGTAGTTCAGGATTGAAGAGGGTAGCCGCTGCAGAGAAGTAACAGTAGGCCAGCTTCTGTCTAGCAAATTTTAAAGTGTCCAACCTTTCATCTACAATCCACCTGCTTGGATATCATACGAGAATACAGAAGCAGTAATCATGGATGCATATGATTCCAAGGTCAAAAAGCAATAGTGTTGAGGGTGCATGCCAACCCGTTCATGCATTTAATGATAAAAAAATGCAAAAGAAGAAAAAACCTTTCAATTCATTTTGTCATCTTCTCACACATTCAAAAATTGACCGTGGTCTAGTCAGTATTTGGTGAAAATGCATGATCAACACAAGACGGTCCAAAAATGTAGAAATGCGCACCTCTCAAGTTGTTTGATTTCCTCAAGGTGAAATGCTTGGCAGAAGTTGTAGTCAACCACCGCCAGATCTTGGTAGTCCTCATTGCCAATATTCAAACAACTATCACCAAAAAGCAAAGAAACAAAAAAGTAAGCAATGCAACCCAAGGATACTTAACTGGCATTATTTTGATGGTTAAAAATTATCTACAAGGGCCGTACCTATATGAAGTTTTCAAAATCCTTATATCATCCCAACCGTAATGCTTCATATTACTCCTATGTGCTAAACGTTCCAAACTTCCATGGTAGGGAAACTTAAGAGCATCTTCCACCTGAAATCAGAAACATTTACCGTCTTCAAGTTCTACATTGGGATTTTAGAGGAGACTAGACTAACATTGAGAAAACTAAAGAAATTACCTGTCTGCTAACATATTTACTATGTCTATCAGAATAAAATGAACCCTTTGATAATTCTTGTTTCAGGAATTGACTAGTCCATAACTTTAGTTCCTCGAGAACTGTTTCTTCAGGATGAATCATTAATTGTGAAGCCTTATATAACTCTAGGACAGAACTGATGTCCATCAAATTTCCTTTAAGTGAATTGAAGAATTGATTTTCTTCAGCAAATTGAGTTAATCGATCTGCACCACATGTTTATGAATTGAACATTTACTGAAAAATAAGTGTCCTCAATTTATTTTAAGAAAGAAAATACCTGTAGAGACATCATAACCATGAACACGTAACATCCGAAATGCCATAGCACAAGTAGCAGTATCTAAAAATATCTCTTCGTCACCCTGCAGCCAGTGTCTGTTTGCACATACCAATTAGCATAATATGATGAATGGTCTTCCACAAGGTTTTAAATACTACCAATATTATTTCTTTAATACCTATAAATTAAAAATTACCGGTATGTTTCATCCAATGCTCCTCTGATTTCTTCCCAGAAATGTCGATCAATTCCCAAACTTTCAAGATTCTCAACCATATTAAGACGAGTATTTGTGTCCAAAGGATAGATTGTCGGTACTGAAAGGATCAATAATATGGCAACATTTTAGTATTATAAAAAGCCGCTACGATACATAGGATGTTAAAGGGTCATGTGGAGGCAAGAACCTGAATTGCCAAACTTCTCTAAAAGAGAGCGGAGATAATGAAGACAATCGGCATTTTGAAGGTGAGTAAGAGCAGCAGCTGTGGTGGATGGGGAATTAAACAAGGAGCCATTCTTCCTCTGATATTTCATGACCATCTCCCAGTCTTGTAACTTTCCCATTCCTTCTGAAACATATGCTAAGTACTCTTTCTTTCTCTCCGAGTAGCTTCTGTACCCACAATATGAAGACACAATGAGGGACTATCATTAAATTCAAACAATCAACCTGTCTATATGGCTTGTGGAAAGAAATGAATTTTCTATCTCATTACAAGGTTAATTCAAAGGTTATCTATGAAATGTGCATGCTCCTTAATATCTCAAGACACTATCTCTAAATCAGTCTGCTTCTCAACAACTATGTGAACAAAAGAAAGTTTTGACAAAACCATACTCAGGTCAGCTTGGCTATAGGTGCTCTATTGTTGTCAAACAAAATTGCTTGGGAAAATTATGAAAGGAAATTAGTTTAAGAGTTCATTGGGAAAGTATTAAAGAGTATGAACTTAGGAAAGTATAACAATAATGAATTCTTCCAATAATATATAAATTGAAAGCTCGTGAAATATCTTGAAAACTTTCAGATTGATAATAAATCTTCAGCAATTTAAAACGAAACCAATGCTGGAGTGAGTTGGCAACTACCTGACACTAAAAAATATTAAAAAAGAGCTTCTGGGATTTACAACAAGAACTCTTTTGGCCAATAGAGCATAGTTTTAAAAAGCCTAAAGCACATTGAGGTGCAAAGGGCCGTCGAGCATAAGGCGCGAGGTATGCATTTGCAAAGCAAGACACACTTTTATGAAAAATGCTCAAAATATTATAAACTCATAAACAACAAATAATTATAAAATATAATTCATAGAATAAACATCCAATCATGAATCATCATTCATCATATTCAAATTCTAAACTAATAACATGAAACAACAAAAATCATCAACAAAATAATCATCAAAGTTCAACTAACTAGGTGTCTTTCTTAGGCACCAAGCAACAGTAAAAATTCAAAGTTTAGACTTCAAATGCTAAACTAAAAACATGTAAAGTTGCAAACAAACACTAGTGACCAGTCACTACAATAAAAAAGTTAATTCATTCATCGTCAAAATCATCATCAATGTCAACATCTTCATCCTCTCCCCCTTCAATCTCCCCTTCTCAAACTATGCAGCAGAGAAGCTCTTTCAACTGATACCGATAGGCAATAGCTTACAAGAACACAATTTACCTTCTAAGCTCTGATTGTCTACGCTGAAGCATGGTATCTATATCATTCGATCTCAGAGGGAGGTTCAAATTCAAATCTTTGGCATACTCAATCATGCCAGGAAATATTATATCAAAGCCAATAGGTGTATGTTGCTTCTCATCACTAACTGAAGCAAAGTTTGCCTCAATAAATTGGATGCCTGTAACAAGAGGTAGAAAAATTATCAGCCGGTATTGGAGGCAAAGGAGCCAAAAAGAGGAAGAAAGGAAAAAAAATACCCTTGTTCATCTGTTCTTCGCCGACACACCATCGCTTCAATGCGAGGACACAAGCTAATGTGCTTGAGAGAGCATCCTTTACTAACCAGGAAGGACGATCAGGAAGACCCCAAGAACCATCATGGAGTTGATTCTCCAGTAACCAATCTATGCACCCTGGAAAACAAGGGTCCTGTGGGGAATCCAGAGACGGGACCATTGCTACCCAAGCAGTGTCATATGAAGAAGTAGAAAGTTCAATCTTATCAAACAGCTTCTTAATCCTTTCTTTACGACAGTCAAAGTTCTGCATGCATTGAGATTGGCATGCCTTTTCAGTTCCATAATTACTAACTGTGTCATAAGCAGATAAGAGGAAACAAAATATTTAGTAGCAGGATCATGTACCAGAGTGGTGGTGTTGGCTTCTGTAACCGGATTTGATCTACGGTACATAGTACTTGCTTCACAAAAGTAAATTCACAGAAATTGGGTGAGTGCAACAAAATATCAATTAGAATTGCTCCTAATGAAGCACTTTTGCATTTAAAATTTGAAGCTAAAGTTCTAATTTTACAATCATGATAACATTCACAAAAGAGCCTTGATCACACATAACTATGGCATCAATGTGACTTAAATTTATAGCCTTGCAAAGGACTCTTAACACATTCATGAGAATTGTACAAGACCGTTATCACTTGTTATTAACAAAATTCAAACTGCTTTTGCAGGTAAATTGTACATATATCTCGATGATTGTTGAAAACTAACACAAAACTCTTGAAAAAAAGACCAGAATAACAATCAAATAGAGACATGAAAACACTACGTTTTTTGTCTCAAGAACTTACGGTCTACAGAACAGGTGAATTTTCACCATTCAATTCCATCCAAGGCTATATCTTTCAAACCAATCCAAATACATTTTGGCACTCCGCTTTTCATTTTTGGTTTTTCTAACTCAATCAAACCAGATATCTCCATTCACCAATGCAAACAGCCACACACCAGACTAGAGTTTAAAGACACTTTGTTCATATATCATATTTCCTTATTCACATCTAGTTCTAGCTAATCCATCCCCAAGATAGCATCTTTCACATACACTGGCCTTACAAACCCCAATATGAAATTTTCCCATCTTAATTTTTCCCATATTCAGCAATCACACATCACTTATAAAGCACTTAACTTTACCAATTCCCTTATTGTACCAGTTACAAAAGTACTAGATCAACAATCAAGTCGAGTTCACAGAATGCTTCACCCCCAAAATCACCAATTCCATAACATGCATCACTTCTACGCATAATCTCCATCACATCTCACATCTACTTAAAATTGAGACAGCAAACATCAGATAAGTACAATGATACAGGAATCAAAGTTGCAACCTTTACACTCTTAAAAACATCCACAAACGACCCTTCATCACAATCACATATATCAACCAAAAAAATAAACGCATACATCTCTTATGATAAAAAAAAAACAAAGCACCCCATTTCAAGTAAAGCTTGAACTGTAAATTCAACAACCCACAAAAACATAAAAGTAGAGAGAGATGAGACCTGAAAGCGAAGAAGATGAGGCAGAAAGGTGGTGGGGTTGAGACAGAGCCATAGCAGCGGTCAAAAGGTCACTCATTTGTGCTTGGAAAAGCATATATTGTAAGCTGACACCGTGCCAGTGACACATGACAAAGTGTTCCCAGTCTGGATGTTTTGTCATGCCACGTGGCAACTGAAAACGGCAAACTTGGTGTCGAGATTTTTCAATACTAGCTTCTAAGTATTTTATTAAGTTCATGTGTCCATTTTTTAACTTCCAACGTAGTTGCAAATTGTGTTACTGTCCAAAATTCTCGCATCTAATGTACAACAAATGGGAACACTTCTTTGACAAAACATTATTCATTGTATTTTTTGTTCTGTTGAAATGTATTTTAAATTGAGACTCGCCAATTAAACGTGTGATTAAATCTTTCTTAGGACATCATTATAATGAATCTCGTTGGTATATATCAAATAGATTTCTCGGTTTGTTTTAAATAAGATTAATGTGTTTTTAATTGACGGACATGGACACGGACTAAGACTCATTGATCCCACATTTTATTTTGTTAATAAAGATAATTTATTAATAATTGTTTTTTTATTCAATCTAATCATTTTTTTAATATATTATAAGCACCGTTACAACTGTCAGAATCCCTAAGTAAGAACTCTATGGTATGATTTGAAATTCAACATTTTATTTTACTTTATTTCTTAATAGCAGTGACAATGGGACCAATATTAAGTGAAAAATATATCATTCTACTATAGGAATTTATGAGTAATTTACCCACATACTAGTAGATTATACGGTAATTATCCATTTTTCTTGCGGACTTGGTACTCGAACACAGCATTACTTATGTAAAGTAGCAGGGTGGATTTAATCAACACATCAAATCACTTAAGAGTTATTCATTTAGTAATACATATATTATAGTTATTCAAATCATATTTCCTTATTCATATCTAGTTCCGGCTAATCCGTCCCCAAGATCACATTTTTTTACATACACTGGCCTTGTAAACCCCAATATGAAATATTCCCGTCTCGATTTTTCACATTTTCAGCAATCACATGACACTTAAAATCAGGGATGTAGCTGGGTGGCGGCTAGGGTACTCTGATTTTTTTTTTTTTTTTAATTATAAAATTATACGCAACTTAAAATTTATTAGTATACTTTTTTTTTTATTAATTCTTTTAATACTAAAATAAATATATATTTATTTCAAACCTATTGTATGTATTTTCTTGTTTATATTTACATTTCTGTTTAAATTTTGCATATATAAAAATTTTGTTTCATGAGAAATTTTACTTAAGTTTTTTACATTTTGCTTTTTTTTTCTCTTATCATAATATTAGATGCATAGTATTTTACTAAAATTTAATATTTTTTAGTATTTTTTTTAATGTACTCTTTAATTTGAAATATGGTAATAATTATGATTGTCAAAATATAAAATATCTTTATATAAAGAAAAATTGTTGATGCTATAATGCTATTATTCTATAATTCATAATTGATAAGTTTAATCATTCAAATATCTTTAAAACTTGTTTGATTTTTTGCATTTCATGTTGTTTTCATATTTTTTTAATCATTTTACTCTTTTTTTTTAAGATACTTATTTTGAGGAATAAAACTTATTATATCTCCTCCAACTAAGTATACCTATATTTTTTAACTTATGAAATGTTTTTAGACCGTTGAAGTTCATTTAAAAAATTTGTTCTTCTTGGTTACGTCCCTGTTTAAAAAATACTTAACTTTACCAATTCCCTTATTGTACCAATTACAGAAGTACTAGATCAACAATCAAGTGAAGTTCACATTCACTCCCAAAATCACCAAATGATCACCACCAATTCCATAACATGCATCACTTCTAATCATAATCTCCATCACATCTCACATCTACTTAAAATTGAGGCAACAACCATCGGATAAGTACAATGATACAGAAATCAAAGTTGCAACCTTAACACTCTTAAAAACATATCCACAAATGACCCTTCATCACAATCACATATCTATACCAAAAAATAAACGCATACATCTCATATGATAAAAAAAAAAAAGAAAACCCCATTTCAAGTAAAGCTTGAACTGTACATTCAACAACCTTCAACAACATGAAAGTAGAGAAAGATGAGACCTGAAAGTGAAGAAGATGAGGCAGAAAGGTGGTGGGGTTGAGAGAGAGCCATGGCGTTGGTCAAAAGGTAACTCGCTTGTACTTTTTTTTTTTTCAAATGGTAACTCGTTTGTACTTGAAAGCATATAAGTACATGTTTTGACGACAAGGTGCTAGTGACACATGACAAATATAGTTGGAAGTCTTGATGTTTTGTCAGGACACGTGACAACTGTAAACGTCAAACATGGTAGTATCATGATTGTTCAACCATAGCTTACTTTATTGAGTTTTTTTTTTTTTTTTTTAATTACTAAATTTTTAAATTTATTTTATCTAAATTTATATCCAATTAATATGATATATAATTATTAAAATCCTATAAATTATAAGAGATAATTAATGGGTACTATTACACTATCAAATTATTTATTTAAATTCATTATCTCAATTTATATGTAATTATTGCATAGTTAATGTATACTTATAAAATTAATATTATAAATATAAATAAATCTATCATATTATTATAAAATTAATGTAATAAATATAAATTAAGGTAACTCATTATAAAATTAAGGTAACTATAAACGTCAAACATGGTAATATCATGATTGTTCAACCTGACTTACTTTATTTCTGTTTGAAAACACTGACTTACTTTATTGAGTTCTTTTTTTTTTTTGTTTTTTTTTTTTGGAAATGTTAGATTTTTTAGATTTTTTTTATCTAAATTTATATTCAAATAATATAATATAATATATATATAAGTTGTTGAAATTTTATGAATTATAAGAGATAATTATTAAATAATGCTATACTATCAAAAAATTTGTCTAAATTCATTATCCCACCGATTTATGTGTAATTAATATGTCATTAATACATAATTATAAAATTAATGTGATAAATGTAAATAAGTTTTTTTATATTATTTTGATAAAATTTTTAAATAAATATTTTAGAAGTGTAATATTATTTATAATTAATATGATATTGATAATATGTCGCATCATTTGAATATGAGTTTAGATATCTAAAAAAAATATATTATTATTATTATTATCTCCTCCCCTGTTCTTCCTTGAGTGTAGGGTTCAAGTTACACTTCTATTTCTATGTGAGTTCAGTTTGAAGTAATTATCGCTTATATGTATGAATCTCTCCTCTTAATATTTGAAAATTTATTCTAGACAACGTCTTAGAATTTATGCTTAAGGGCTCCATTTGTAATATCTGTATTTGTAAAATGTATTAGTTAAAATAAAAAATGTCAACAAATAGAACCACTTCAAATAATGACATTTGACCAAACGTTATTCATTGTGTTTTTTGATTCTGTTTAAATGTATTTTTAATTGAGACTCGCCAATTAAGAGTGTGATAAAATCTCGGGACATTATTATAGTTTAAAAATGAATCTCATTAGTATATATCAAAATACATTCTTGGTTTGTTTTAACCAAGATTAATGTGTTTTTTATTTGACAGACACCAACTTAGAGTCATTGATCCCACATTTTATATTATTATAAATTTATTGAAGATAATTTTAGTAATAATGATTATTATTTTTTCATTCAATTTAATATATTGATGCACGGAATAAAGGATTGTGCACTGTTCAAGCCAATCCAATCAAAATTTATCGATTTGAATCTACATACCAAATGAACCCTAGGAGTGTATTGAAATTCACTGATTTCAAAAACTATAGTGTGGATATGCATAGCCCCTATACAAAGAGTGGATAAGTATGCTCTTAAAAAATTTAGAATAAATGAATGGAATATCATGTCCTCTATTTATTCCTTTAGTAATATATATCATTTTTATATGTTACAAGTATATATATAAATATATATATGGCATACAATTGAAGTATTTTGAGATATACAATTCAGATTTTATTTTTATTGTCAGCAGAACATATGTACAAGTTCAACCATAACATGTGAAAAACATCCACATAATTAGATAATTGAAAAATAATACAAATGTAATCAAATTATAACTAACAAAATCGATAAAATCAATCAAAAGAAAAAAATTTGTCACAATTCATGTATTTTTCAAACACAAACTAGTTTCACTGACTTCCATGACTCGTGGGGAAGTTTGAGTTTTATTACTTTGTTCCAAAATTTTGAATTCAGTTCGATTAAAAAAATTACAAACTTAATTAAATGATAACTAATAAACATGACAAAATCAATCAAAAGAAAAAAAAATCACAATTATTATAATTTCAAAGATTAACCAACTTTTTTGACTGAACCGAATTTATCGAAACTTGAATGCAATCAGTCAAAGATCGATCCTTTAAGGCTACGTTTGGTAATTAGGATTTTTCTTTTTCTTTTTTTCCAACTCAAGATTCTTGTGTTTGGTGCCATTTTATGAAGTTTATATATTTAAAATTTATTAAAAATAATTTTTTTAGTTTCATTTATTTAACTTTTAAATTTTTATTATTAATTATGTTAAATATATATAAAGATTAATTTCTTATATTTTATTTAAAATTCAATTTACACAAATATTAAATTAATTTAATTAAATCCAATCCTAATCACACCAAACATAACATAGTATAATTTAATCTCATTTGATCCCATCTCATTCTATTCAATTCAATCCAATTCCACGCATCAAATGGGGCCTAAATCATCAAACCAAAGGTGGAGGGCTGAGGAAGAAGCAATAGAGAGTTTGTTATTCATTTTAGGCGCAAAAATAAAGATGTATTTTACTGATCGCAATACATGGCTGGATTCATCGTGACCGGAGCTTCTGCATTTTTTTTTTTTTTTTTTAATTAAAGATTACAATCCAAAACATAGTGACAATAATGTATTGGCAAATACGTTAGACGACCACAAACAAACTCGATTGATAAATTGCTACAAACAAGTGTATGAACTTCCCTGATGATCAACTCCAAATACCTTCTCTATATCTGCTTGAACTACAAGAACAAAATTGTACAAAGTAGGCGTCCATCAGTTGATAATTGTGCCATTTTTTAACTTTCATTTTTTTAGGGGGTGGGGTTTCGTTTTTTCTTTTTCTTTTTTTTTTTAAATTATAATTTTGAAAAACTTTTATAGACTTTTTTCACTAAATGACTTTTGTGGAATTTTATAGATTTCTAATGATTTTATAAATTCATAAAAAATTCTTATAAATTTTTATAAACTCTTTTTTTAAAAGGTTTTTATTAACTTTGATAGATTTTTAAAAAAAATTATGAAAGACTTTCATAAGCTTTTATAGACTTTCATAGACTAAACTTTTACGAGTTTATAAAATAATGTACACTTTATAATTTAATAAAACTATATTTATTATTTCAATAATGATGAAAAAGCATGACACATAAAATAAAAATAAAGTCATCTCAATTACATAAATTGATAATAAAAACATCAAGTATTTTAAGCGTTTCATTATTTATTTTATGTCTTCTATGAAAAATAAAATCTTAAATGTCTATTATTATCAATAATCCCAACATTGTTCCACATTTCAGTAGCTATAATAGTCTTCCATTTATTAGCATACTATTTTTATTGTTCTTGAGTCTCAAGAAATGAGTTAAAATTGTTCCATTTTATTAACTAGTGATGATGATAATGATGAAAATGATGAAAATTCGTAGATATTGATAGATTTTTATAGATTTTCATTTGCTTCTAAAATAAAAATATATTCCTTTAACCAGCTCGTGCAAATTATATATTTTGTAAGTTATATTTCTCAGCTTGTTTGATATAGTATAAATAAGCTGGTGAAAAACAACTATCAAAAGTAAAAGTTTAAGAAATTCCCAAACAAGAGATTGTAAGGTTTGTGTTTTATAATCAACAACAAAAGTTTATAAAAGTTTTTAAAGGGAGTGTGCTCTTGCGCTTGTGTGTGTGCTTTTAAAATAAATGAAATATTTTTACTTATAACTATTATTGAGTTTGGGGAGATTCAAATGTAAAAGAAATTATAAGATTTGTTTTTTATAATTAACAATAAAAGTCTACAAAAATTTTTAAAGAGAGTGTAAGAGAATTTGTGGAGTTTGATTATTATAAATTTCACACAAAAGTCTCTAAAAATCTACCAAAGTTATTAAAATTTTAAATTCTATAAAAGTTATTGACATTTTGAATACCTTATGATTTTTATAAACTTTTGATTGAATACCTCATAACTTTTATATACTATTTAAAAGTCATTAAAAGTCTATATTGAATACCACATAACTTTTATAAAGTCTTTAAAAGTCTATATTAAATACATTCAAACTTTTAAATTCTATAAAAGTCATTAAAAGTTTAGAATGAATACACCCCATAAATGTTCATTTATGGATAAAAGTGACCGTTTGTAAAAACAACTATAGAAACTTTTTATTTTTTTTAATTACTGGCACCAGACCAGAACACTGTCGGGACCAACTAAAATGATGAGATTCTGAAGCATAACCCAAATTTTAGTTCCCAAAAGTGAAAGAAGACTACCCACAGAAAGTGGGAAAATTACTCACATATTAATGGAAAGCTATGGATCAAACCTCGGACCTTGGAATATGGATGGGGATGGCTATGTCACTGCATCTACCCCAATTGCCGTTATAGAAATTTGTCTTGGTTGATGGGATTATTTGATGTCAGTTTGAAAGTACTAATTAATGGAGGACACTTGCCAAGGCCGTTGGAGGGCCTCCTGTGTCTTTGCAATGCCCTATTCTCTCAGTCCGTATTTGATGAATAGCAAGTCTTGAAGAAAATTAGTCAAAGTTAACTCTACAGGCATTAGTTTCTTTCCAACTAGGCAACTAGTTGTACCTTCATGTATGAATTAAGTTCACTGTTTGTAGATACAATTGGAAGGATTGAAGATATGGAAGAAGTGAAGGACAATTCAGACACCAAAATCAAACCACTTGTTCTTTCCATCTAAATCAATCAATGACTTAAATGGTGATGGTGATTTTTAGTATATCGAGGGCTGTCCAAACTATAAGTTTAATCAGCAACTCATCCTTCCATCACTGTCTACTTACATCCTGTCTACATCTCGGAAATTAATTCAGACCTGCTATCTGATTTTCAAACGAAGCTTGCAAATCAAGAAAAGGCATTTGGTTTTGGAGGCGTTATACCGATTTGTAGGGTGAGCAAGGAACTATACTTCGTTTCAATATCTGAGATTAAGCAATATTTATTGCTAGTTTTTAATAACATTTGCATCAAGAAATCAAGCTATCGTGTGATGCTTGTAAACTAGCAGCAGGCAGACCATAAAAACGTGTTGCTTAGTTTTGATAAGGCTGTCATAATATGATTTACAGAAGATTGCTTAACAGTTGATAGGTATTTCTAATACACATTTTTTCTAACACATTTTTGAATGAATATTACTTGATGCAAACTTCAATGAAGAAACAAAAAATGCATGTACAGAATACAAATTGTGAAAAAACTTTACGTTTCAGCTTACATGATGGAGCAGCTCCCTTGAGACCTACTGACGATAAGATCCAATAAATTCATCAGTCAAAAGGACACCCAGGAATTCGACTTTTTGTTGATCAATGAAAAAGAAATAACAGATATTTACCTTCTTGTTTCTTTGTAACTGCTCAAAGCTTGCTCGAAGTTAAGCCAAGCTGGACCTGTTTCTTGAAGATTGACGTTCTTTGGCCCAGCCAAATAAGCCTGAACAACAAACTGTGCTGTTCTTTCTCTGTTATGTGACAAATGAAGAAGAAGATGATGATTGTGTCAGGTGTATCCCCTCATTCAAGAAAAAGTTGCATGAAACTTTACATGGTTAACAAATCCACATACCTCCCTTCATATTCCGATAACCATGACAAATAGGCCGCAGCAAAGTACACAGACACGAATGGCTTCGTTAGATCGTCAACAGAATCAAGTCTATATGCTCTGTAGCCCAACTCCCTTAAGAGAACAGGAAAATTTAGACATATTTCAACATTCAGCATAACACAAAGGGCATTAAACACCGTGATGGAAACATCAATATTAGTGGAACAGTGTTATTCAATTTAAATGCACAGTTTTTGCTCCAAAGAAATAGCAGTTTATTAGTCTCAAAATGTGGGCATCAGGTTTGAATGAAGTGATGTTAATTCATTTTACATGAAATAGTTCGTCATTCCAACTCAATGCACATAAATATTCTATTTGTGTTTTTTCTTAAATTCTTCGAAATATAGATGTCCGAAGTTCTTCTGTCTATACTTTCCGTCTGTAACTCATGTCTGTTATGTTACAGACTTACATGTAAATCCAGAAAGCTAAGGAGTAGTCAAGTCCCATGACACCAATTTGCGGTTCAATACCACTGACAAATCGCATGCTAACCATCTCAGCAAGAGCACAAAGAAATGTCTGTACATCGAATAAGGGTCAAGGAAAAAAAAATTGCATAAACGAAGGATATAGAGCAGCTATTGTAAAGTTATGAAAGTTAAGTGAATATAGAACATTTAAAGAAACTTGAAAAAACCTAAAATTTAAATGCCAAGCTTCATGATCCTTGATACTTGTGAGCATCTTGTTTATGTATTCAAATCAAAATTTTCAAATTGATACCATCCACCTGATTTTGACCCTTAGTTTGCTGAAAGTTTTTTTGGCTAAAACAATCCTTTTAATACATAAAGTCTTACAATTTACTGGTGAGACAGACCTCCAGAATTTTCCCCTAGTGTTGGCTCTTTGCTATTCTATCCTAAATCATTATTTCGTTTACTTATTTATTTGTAGATCTTAGAGATTTATGCGTCCAAAACATGACATTGCTTGTTTTGATGTAAAGGTCTCAGCCTGACAAGTGCAAAATCCTGAGAGAGGCTACTTGAGTAAAATGTAGAAGGTTTGAACTCCTACCAAATTAAACCTCTCGAGAACCCGCTTATGCAAATCACTAGGTGACAACATCTTCCATTTGGAAACATCCATCTAAGTCAAACGTTTTTTGTAAGACATTTTAATTTTATGTGTACTTCAAGATGCTTACGTATGTCCCATCTTGTCCTCTAGTACACATCATTACTTGATGTCAGAAAAGTTTGACATTGTGAAAGCAATAAGTTCTTCACTAATTAAAATGTCTACTTACAGGTTTAACAGCCTTTGCACTGAAGTACTTGGCAAGAATGATTTCTACCACTGCCTGTAAGAAGACATGACACATAATTTGTTAATACGCATTACATATTCGACATTTATATAAGTTTTGAACTTACTAAACAGAGTAAAAATTTGAAAATGAGCAACATATTCAACATTTGCATGAGTTTTACTTGCTTGTTAGGATACTAAATATTATAATAAAAGTGTGGTTAAATTATTGAATGAGGCCTTTATAATTATTACTGTAAAGATGGTACATAATGAAAGGGTAAGTATCTATATAGCTGTAGAATGATTACCAAGCAAGGGCGCTTCATACTTATATCTGTAACCAGACAGGAGGTCTCATTAAATACCTGTATAATGTCTTGCCTTAAGTAGGTAGGTGCTCTACATAATATATCTCAAGAAGTTTCTAATTACGACCTCTAATTAAATTTTCAATGTATTACACCAGAATGCAACAATTCGGAAGAAAGCAAAATGAAAACATATATTGATTCATACCTTCAATTCCACCCGGGAGAGATAGGCTTTATTCTTCGCATCACGGGAAAAACGCACTTTCCCTTTCTTTTCTCCAGATTTTGTCCACTCTTTAACTACTTCAGGATGATTCCACATCTGTTCCATGTCTTCAGGAGAAGCTCTAGAATCCCAGTAATCAAAATCTGCTTCCATTTAAACAAAGGAGACATTTAATTAAAAAGAAAGAAGAATATTCTCAAATATGGTAAAAGTTTTTTCCTTTGTTCCTTTTTCTTTTTTGATTAAACAGAAACATATATGAAAAAGAAAATCTCAGATTCTAGGTTGCACTCGGAAAGTTGGAGAAGAAAAGGCTTCGAGATGAAATAGTGCTTGTGGATCCATGATCATGAACATGATCTTTATACTAGTTATAACAAATATAGATGCTTTAAATATGAACCACAAGTGGAACATAAACGCCATGCATGTAACCTCAGTAACCCAATAAAGTACCTGCAATTTGTGCAGCAGGTGCATCAAGAGAAGAAGCAGTATTCAGTGAAGGACCATCATTTAGGAATTTTCTGCACAACAAAAAATAGAACAGTAATAAACTTCAGAATCTCATCCACTTAAAAAATAGCCTCTGACTTCTCACAAGTATTGAATCCTGCTTTATATTACTTGCATCATATATACTTAAACATTTCCACATGTTACTTGCTCAAAAGAAGCTCGTAACTGATGTGCTTCAGCTGAATAAAACAGTGATAATTAGATAGGATAAACAGCACTATAAAAACTACAAATGAATAAAATTATAGTTTATCATGTTATTGGAATGCAGCCCTATGCCTTCTTTTTTATTGGTCTATGACTTAATGGATATAAAATACAAGGAAAAGGACAGCAAGATTTTACCCAATTACCACTAGTTTTCATAAGCATAAAGCTAAATAAACCAAGTCTTGGATTTTTGATACTTGTCAGGAAAGAGCTGCTCATCCTATCATATGGTGAATCTCAAAAGCATAAACATGAAGGTCTCATCTTCTACATAACAAAGGAAGTGTGATTAAGGAGAATTCAGTACACAAAACATTCTCTGACTGTACACAAAATATTCTCCAACTATCAAGGAACATTTGCCTAAGAACTAAGAAAAGAATTTGATAATGAAAGGCTGCACAAACTCGCGGTACTTCCTCGACAGCATAGTAAAATGAAAAACAGCACTCGTTAGAATATTTAAAATAAATATTTCTAGCATGGTATCTTTCACACTACCATGTTAAGTAGTAACTTACGTTTTCCTTCATGTTTAATGAGATAGCTAGAAAAATCAATCACTCAAAAGGTTTTTCACTTCTCCAGCATAACATAAATGAAAAAAGACATCACAGGACAAGAAGGATAAAACATTATCAAAACATCCGAGATACTAAGGCCTTCCTATGTCAATCGAACTAGTCAAAAGATTAAGCAGTTACAAGGCACCCCTGCTAGATGTTTAAGAAATACCATTTTTAAATACCAGAATATACATCAACAACATAATTATTAATTTAGAATGGAAACACCCACCTGGATGGTAGACATTCTTTGACTGAAACATATCGTTTCCAATATGACAAGGTTGATTTGTGAGTTGCCTTCTTTGTACCACCTTTATAGGCTCTCACAACAAATTCCTCGCTTCTTTCTCTGCAAATAAAGTATCTTATATTAGTATTGTAACGCCTGTGCAGATTATTGTATAACACTTGATACAAAGATGTATCTAGAAGATAAATTGAAACACTAGATGCCGCAAAAGCCATGCATTATGGATGGACCAAATGAAGTCTCTAGATTTTACTTACGTGTCCTGAAAGTTTAATAACCATGCAAGGTAAGCACATCCAAAATATATACTCGTGAAAGGCCTGTACAGAACCTCTGGATTTCTGTCAACTCCATGCGACAAGTAACCCAACTCACTGCAAGCAAGTTGCAGTTAAAAATGAAGAAACCAGTAATAAGGAGTAACAAGCAAGGAGCAGCAGACCATCAACTCAGTACCTGACCAACCACAATGCAGTTTTCAGTGAAATTTGCATTAAACCTAGAAAAGTCTCCTTAGACTTTTTGTCATACTGCGTTGTGAGGATCTGTCTGTCACTTTCAAGTTCAGCAATAGCCATAATCATCTCCTGAAGAACAGCAAAAAGTATGCCAACCTTGAAAATGTCACTATGAAACCAGAGTTGACAGTTAGAGATTATTAGTAACATTACTAGCTTTTAACTATGATGTTTAGCGATTTCTCCGAAAATCAGAGAGAGAATACAGGAGTAATTTCTAACAGGGGAAGACGGATTTTTCATTATTGTGCTAAATATAAAGAAAGAGACATTTAACACCTAGATGCATCTGTGCACATCCCACCACTTGCATCTGATTCCCTTAAAATCTATTCTAAACTTATTTCTCTTCGCAACAACTAACATTGACCTTGTTAACGTATTGTAATCTTAAGTCTTACATACTACAATTGGATCATTTATTATCTGTTTAAATTTTTAGGTCCAATGGTAACTTACAGACCTCCTACACTGAATAAATCATACTAAAACACATTGATAATAACCTTCTATTCTTCCCAACTTATATACAAAAGTTTCCATCATTATTAACTCTGACAGCTAACTTAGAGCTATGGTGTCACACTCACTTACCACATTATCTACACCATCAATTACCAGTGTCAAGTACTGTCATATCAATAAAGTACAAACAGTGATACATGATTTGAGAAAACCGATATTTATGTTCAAAAATTTATCTTGTTTTTGATGAAAGAAGACAAACCGGATTTAACTTGGAGTCAAAGTGGCGTCTGACTACAATATTGACAACAGCCTGCAAGAAACACATATATAATACAAATAAGATAACGACATCAGATATATGCAATTAGGAGAACAACAACAACAACGTTTACAATAGATGCGAATTTGTGTTTGTTACCCTAATTTCAGTCTGCGTCAAATAGATCTGGCCATCAGAATCCCTCGATAAATGAACTTTGTTGTCTCTCGTCTCTCCAGCTTCTAGCCATTCAGTGCTCACATCATCCTCCATCCACATCGCCTCCAAGTCCTCGCGATGCACACAATCATCCCAATACTTGAAGCTCACTGTCATTCTCGCCAATTCTTATAGCATCTATCCAATCTATCTCGCAAACCAAAACAACAACAACAATTCGAGGATCACGAAATCGAAATCAAAATCGCAAACATCGATCGATTGATGCATCATGAAACGTCAAATAGAGAAGAGAGAGAGAGAGAGAGAGAGAGAGAGAGAGAGGTGTTACCAGCTTTTTTGATTTTTGGATTGTGAGAGAAGACGAGAAAGGAGGGAAAATGAAATCTGTGCGTTAGCGGCAGCTGTTGTTTCCCGCACCTATTAATTGAAAGGCCAACTGGATTTCGATCTAGCTGCTCGACACCTGTCATGCCACCCTGCCACGTTTTCTGTATTAACACATGTCGTGTTTTTACCGGTGGACAGGTGGATTTGTGGGCTGTGTAAAGGTGCAGCTGCAAGTTTGTTGGTCTCTTTATTGCGGTTTCGGTTTTGACCGTTGATCATCTTTACCAAGCATTAGACTTTTGATTTGACTATGTTAGAGAATTTTTTGAAATGTTTTCTCAAACCAACGGTACGAAATAAATAATATTCAAAAATGTAGAAAAAAAAATCGAGTTTTTCCAAATTTAACTGGACAATTAATAATTTTGTTGTTATGTGTTTTATTTTCCTTTTTGTTACGTGCTTTTGATCCCTTAAAAGTATTCTGTTACTCAATTAAATGGTAGAGATTGGACATTTCTTATCATCCTTTTATTAAAAATATATATATATATATATATATATATATCGTACATCAATTATTTTATTTATCAGTAGTGACAATAGCATTAATCTTTAAGTAGGGAATTTTAATGTATAGTTACATGTTCTATTCTTCATCCAACAAATTGAATTTGAATATAAATAACCATAAACTTCACTATAAATTAACAAGGGCAATGCAACTTTCTCTCATTTTATTTTAAGAAATCCACGTTCTTTTACTCAAATAACATTGTAAATTGATTTAAGATATATTTATCGTTGACAAACCCATTTCCCTAGGCGATCTGTCGGTACCCTACGGTGACCCTCCAGTTAGCCATTTCGTTCAACTAAAGGACCCCCGCAGAGTTAAGCCGTGTTCTTTCTGAAACCTTTTCGAAAACAGTGAAAACGCGGGGAAATTTTTTATTTTTATTTCAAACCTTTGTAAAACATTTTGTAAAAATTTAGGCAGCATCCCATTTATTTTTCGGACTATCTCACCCTCCAAATTATAAAATTTAACACTTCTAAAATATCACAAGTCCATTCCCCCAAACTACAGAGCCTTAGACTCTCATTTTTTAATACAACCACAACCACAACCACAATTTCACATTTCAATTTATAAACTCATTATCAACAAATCATATGTCATACATCAATTTACTTCAAAAACACAATTTAAATTTAATTTAACCACAAAAGAATATTTACAAAAACACGTGGATATAATAAAATTTATACAACATCTTTTAAAGTCAAATAAAAATAAGAGTAGACAATCACATGAGCACTATCGCCGTTGCTGTCTGGTATCATCTCGGGGTAATTTGCAGTTATAGTACTTGTACCCGGGGAGATTTATTTAAAAAAAATACAGAAAATGTTTGGTGAGCTTTGAAAGCCCAGTAAGTATCATATAATATATTTAAAACCATATTTTTATAAAAACCTCCCAAAAACAGTTTTAATAATTCCATTCAAATTCATTTATTTTAAATTGAGTTTAATGCATTAATATTATAAAACACATATTGCACGGTTTCCCATTTTATAAACGGATCTACTATGGTTACAAAGTTTTTATTCTAATTTTTTTTTTTTTTTTTTATGAAACAAACTGGTCCGACTCTGCTCGTAGGTGTCCTGCCAACCAATCCGGCTCCCGCTAACTTCTAGTGACTCGTACCACATGACACCTTAGTATAAAACGGGATCCTGAATTGCTCTCTATCCGATTCATGTAGTGGAATACTGTATCACTACAGAGTGGAATTCTGTCTCACTCAGGTGTAAGCTAGCTAATAATATACCCTCTACGTGCATTGGACTAATCTCTCGGACATTTGACTGACATGACTAATTATGGATATCTCCTGCGGTTAGTATAGTTAGTGACGTACTGACACTACTAACTCTACCAATGTACGCTTCGGGTACTCAGCTCAGACCAATAATATTATGATACTCTTTGGGTAAGCCATGAGTTTTATTTTTCACATTGTTAAATTTAAAATACATTTTATACAATTCAAACGAGAAATCATCGTTTTAACAAAAATAGAAAAACTATATTATTCGTTACCATGTAACTTATCATTTAAATCATATTTCGATTTTACCAAAATATTTAAACATGCATGAAACATTCGTTCATAAATCAAATCAACATAAAACTCATTAAAAATCATTTTAACACTCATATGAACTAACGGTCACTTCCGAATAGCTTTTCGAAAGGCTCCAAAACGCTCCCTATCGCTTTTCTCTTGCTCCACTGGCTTGCTCGTCACCTACACAATATATATATGTAAAATTTAAGTTCGCGTCAATTTTTGAAAACTCGAAATAACTAAAATTACACAATTGCCCCCAAGTGACTATTTTACGCGTAAACCTCCTATTTTTTGTTTCTTTATTGATTCTAGGGTTCCGAACTTCGTTTTTTTCGTCCGAAACCTATTTACTATCACTTAGAGACGTTTTGGCGCTAACGGAATCGCGTTCAGAGGTCCGAAACGAAAATTATCCGATTTTGACCCCTTTAGGCCGAACACTATTCACAGCCCTATTCAGGGCTTTTCTTTGTTCCGTTTTCACTTCGAATACCTTCCCAACTCGCCATCTGGTCGGTCCAAGTGTCGGTACGGAAAGAAACGGTCATTGGGTAAGCGTTTTAGGCTAAAAATGTGTTATTTTCACTACTAATTTTTAGGCATTTTCTTGGTTTTGGCTCATAAATTTAATCTTTGACTTTTAATCATCTCAACACGCCTAATTAAACTCATTGAGGTTATCCGAATACTCAAGGGACGCATTATGGGCCAATTTACAAAATTGTCATTCAAACTAGTTTAGCGCGCGTTTTAACCTCGCTTTAATTTCTTGATATTTTCTTAGTTTCATAAGCTCCCTATTAACATCAATTCACTTATTTTTCAATTCCTTTTTACTCAAAACCAACCAACAAACAAATCGAAATAAAATTCATTTCAAATCAATCTAATCACCAACAAAATCATCAACTTCAAATGTAAACGACTAACCCCTTTTTCTCTTTGCATTAACTTCGATTTGAGATTGATTTTGGGGCGGGTTTAGGACTGAGTTTGGGCTATTTTTCTTCCTCATTCTTCTCCTTCGCTCAGGCTTCTCTTCTCCGGCCGAACCTTCATTCTTCTTCTCTGATTGGCCACCTCATTTTTCGATTCGATTTCAGTCGTGTTCTTCACTGGTTTGGAGCTGAAATCGAGCTCAGTTGAAGTTGGAAATGGCGTGAATCGGGTTGGGTTTTGCGTTGGGTTTTGTAGGTGGTCGGACAGCAGCTCGTGGTCGTCCTCTTCCGTTCCGATCGGGTCTGGTTTGCAGTTGGTTCTGCATGCGCGTGCAGCCTGCTTCTGCCGTCAATCTACTCGGCTTCGGTTCTGGTTCGCGTGCTGGTTGGCACTACGACAGGTTTGGTCGACGATGGTGGTGAGTTTGGCGGCAGCTCATTCTTCTTCTTCTTCTTTTCTTCTTCTTCTTTCTCTTCTTTTCTTCTTCACGCAACAGATCTATTTTCTGCTCACTGTTTTGTTTTTGTGATTCAACTTTTGCTTCATGTTTTCTTCCCCAATCAACTTTAAAAATGACGGTCACGTCCTGAGAAAATGTTGGTCTCCTCCCTTAACCTTTAACTCAATTTTACTTTGACCACAACTATTAAATCTTATCTTCAATTTAGTCCCTTGTCACATTAATTAATTTCTCAATTTCGTTCACCATTTTACCTTTCTGTTTAATCCCCAATCCAGTCGAAATCAATTTCTATGGATTCCCTATAACCTTAAGCGTTTTTATTGACTATTTAGGGTCTTTAATAGTTATTTAGGGAATATTTCTGAAAAATCCGTAAAATTAAAATAGAGGGTTTACAATTGTAACATGATGTATTAGTAATAGTTATAAATTAATTTATCAATAGATTTAGATAAATAGATTAGTACAATGGCATTATTACTAGAATATAAATCTCCTTAGTTAAAAAAAAAAAATTGTTAATCATTTAAAGAGTTTAATTGCAAAGCAAGCTTTTAAAATAATTATCTCATACTAAAATAAAAAAATCTCATTTCTGATATGAAATTAATCAGATTCAATAGAGTCGGAATTATCTAACCATGGGTCAAATAAATGGACCAAACTCTACACCATCAGGTTGATTGCAAACTGACTGTTCGGACGTCGGCCCATTTGACACCTCTTCGAGATTTTCTCCATTAATTGGTTGAAAACTATTGTTAAGGCATAAGAAACTCTAATCAGAGTGGGTTCCATGGAAATTGGGATGGGGGTGGTTGTCGTTTTCCCAATAATTAAAAGTGAGTTAGTGGGATGGTATGAGAAAGAGAGGTAGATATAGACAGACACACATGGTTCCAAAGGATGACCACGTGGAGAGGATCTGTTCCCACCTACCCTTACACTATATTTGCCAAAACCACTGTATGCGTTGCCTTTAAGCAATTCTAGTATTGATCGTCCCCGCTTCGGACCACTCGACCCATAAAGGAATACCACTTCACCATTTCGTTTTACGCGATTTTTTAAGTTTTGCTGGTCATGATTTGATCGTATATTTATTCATAATTCAAACGATCGATATTCAAATTTTATTATATATATTAATAGTATTTATTAATTTTTTTTAACTTATTATGAAATTATATATATTTTTTTATATTCTAAGAATAGAATTTCAGCCCATATTTATAATATTTAATTTCGATAGATTCGAATAGATTTAACATCATCTTATTATTAACTTATAATTATATATATTAAAAAAAATTGTCATTTTATAGACACTAATACTTAATATATCAATTTACATTATTTATAAAATTAGCACCGAATGGATTGATGATTTGTTATGACCTCCAATATCAATTATTATTTATCTTACTCAAATATCTAATCATATATTGGGGAGACGCTTACCCTCCACAATGAGGGTAAAAACTAAAACTACCACTACGAAGCTTATTAAATGTGTTTGATGAAATTCCAACGCCCAACACATAAGTGGATAAGAAAATACACAATCATCTATATTAAAAAGTATTTTTATTAATCATAATCATAATAAATAAATAGTAAGTTAATTTCTAATTTATGATAATTATACATACTGAAATTGTTAGAAAATAAATTATGTGAACCCTATAAATAAGTTATAAATTCAGATATTTTTTTTTTCGTTTTTATGTCTAGACTATGTCTTCAATGAAACTTGATTTCATTGTATTTTGGTTTCCGCCTTGTAAACATGCACATAATATAATATTTGATTTTGATTGATTGTATTAAGTGAAAAAAAAAAAATCTAACTAATATATATCCATAAATTATTTGAATTCAAATATCATATTAGGAATTAGGATACGAACAATTATGATCTAAGTTAAATTATCCAACATTATTATTTGCAGAATGTCCAATGTAATCTAGAAGGTTTCATTCTACTGTCTTCGTTTGTTCCACTTACAAACAAAGTTGTTTAGTAAATTAAAGACAAAAACCCTTCTTAGAAATGTTTTCCATTATTTTATACAATATGTTTTATTGACGACGTTTAGACATTTAAAGATGTTATCGATGAATTTTTGATTCAATAAAATACTACTGCTTCAACATTTCACTCAATTACTAATAAATTCATTATTAACGTATTTAATGAATTCTCATTTTCATCAAATAATTTTACTATATATATATAAATTATTTCAATGCCAATTGAAACAACTATAGCTCTAATAGGTATAATTTAATAATTTTTTTATAAATATTACTTACTGTCCTGTCACTCAAACTTACCTCATTATCAAACTAAACAAGCAGCACCATATTAACACATTTGTTTCTAGTGATCTAACATAATATAGTCTCTTAAAAGTTAGAAACATATTATAGCATGAATTTTATAATATCTTAGATAGAGCCATTATAAATTTAGTAATTTTGATTTGATCAATAGCAGAAACCCAAACCGCACGTGGCAGCAGCCGACCAGTGGGCCCGGCTAAATCTAAAAATGGAGAAAAGCCCAAGAGAGGCCCAAGGTGGTCCGACGTGGCTTTCGAGAAACGGGGGTAGCTGAGCTTTTCTCAGCTCATCAACCTGACCACTACACGACAACCTCACCAACGTGATTCACAACAGTCCCTCTTCATTCCAAATCATGCTATTCGAGACAAGTTATGGTGTGCCCATTCTCACTCACCCATCATAATTCTCTCCCAATGACAATTTTGTTATGGTGTCATCCTTTCGTATTTATACTATAGATTCTCTAAGTGTATTCAATTAAATTTATAGAGAATTTATTAAAATTTAGATATATTTAATTTGAATTATACTATATTTTAGATTTTAAAATGAAATTTATAAAGATAAAAATTCATAACAAATTTTACTCTTCTTTCTATTAAAATCAATATGAAATTTATGTAATATATAAATTCCAGCAAGTTCTATATTAAAAGGAAAATACATCAAACTTTAGATTATATTCAAGATTTTGTTCCCTTTGGTTGCTTACACGTGGCAAAAGAGGAAAGGAAGGGCTCACAAATGTTACTTTAGGACCGATTGCATAGCAACAAAACCTTAAAAAATTTCTTCACACAGAGAGAGAGAGAGAGAGAGAGAGAGAGAGAGAGAGAGAGGTGGTGGTGGTGGCTGGCTGGCTGGCTGGCTGACTGTTGGGGCGTTGTTGTCGTTGTTGTTGACATAAAAAACTCCGCTCTACGGTCTAACTCCAAAGTCCAAACTCTCAATTCTAAATTTCTCCTATAAAAAAACACACAAAAACCGAAAACGCATTTCTGCTTTTGAAAATAATCATTTTTTTTTTTTTTAATATTTTCCGATTTTCAAATCTGCCCCGTCCTGTGCCTCCTCTCAAAAGCCATTTCTCTCTAGGGTTTTTGGTTGTTGCTTGCGAGAGGAGAAGAACAAACAGCACTAACAAAACCAAATGGCCTTCTCTTCTCTCCTCAGATCTACTCCCACTTTAACCGCCTCTCTCCCTCCCTCCGATCACTTCAAGGTCCCTCACTTTGCCTCCTTAAAAATCTGATTTGGTGTTCTAACAGACTAATAGTCTCTATTTTGATTGATTTTCAGGGACCTCGTGTTAGTTTCAGTCGCGGTGTGGTGGCCTCTTCGAGCATTTTTGGTGCTTCGTTGTTGCCAGGCGATTCTTGTTCTTTACAGTTGAGTAGTCTGATGATGAACTTGATGTTGTTTTGTTGGTTTTTGTGTTTTTGATTGTTGTTGTTGTGTTGGATTGCGTAGGAAATGTGTTGCCAAGAGTATTCAGCCTATCAAAGCAACTGCCACGGAAGTTCCACCTACGTTTCAGAGTTAGAATAATCCACAGATTCGTGTTTTTTTGTTTAGCTTTAATGTTGTGTGTGTGTGTGATGATGTTTCGTTTGATTCGTTTAGGGTCGCGGAGTAGTGGCAACACCAAGGTTGGAATCAATGGTACGTTACTTACGTATTAATTATGATTGTTTATTAGTGGAATTTTTGTTCAATTTTAGGTCTTGCTAAGTTGATGTTTAAAGTAGCATCGTTTTTGAAACTAAGTGGGTCTAATTTATATAATTATTCTCTACTATTGTACATGTTATCATTATATGACGGATTGCTTTAATATAGTTTAGTGGTTCGGTGCCTAGGATCGATCTCCCAGTTTGCATTTGTTGTTGATAATAACTGTGATATGTATGTAATGCTTTTCAGCAAGATAAATCTTTTAGAGAATAATCATCAGTTCTGTAAATTTTTGCTTGTTTATGTGCGAGATAAGGATTTTGTAGCTAAGAATTCCTTAATGATAACGTGTTTTGATGAAAATTTGGGCAGGTTTTGGTCGGATTGGGAGGTTGGTTTTACGAGTAGCAACCTTTAGGGATGATGTTGATGTCATTGCAGTTAATGATCCTTTTATTGACGCCAAATACATGGTAGGGATGCTTTTTTGTGCTTGTGGTTAGAGTTCTTAATATTGTTGTGGTTAATGGATATTGAATGATTCTCCTTGTTATTGTGTGTGCGTCTTTACTTGAAATCTGTGTAGTATTATTAGTGTTCTTCTCTTCATCTTTCTTGTTTTGGTTTTCTTTGTTTTTCTTTCTACTATTTCCATTTAATTTCTTCTATTTCACAACATGTTGTCTTTTAATCCTGAAATTTAGGAATCAATGATGGCATGTACATAACATGAGAATTTGTGTTATGCTACAATGAGATGCGTCGTTTGATTCTAACATGGTTCCATCTATTAATTTAACCTTACACTGGTTGTGATGACACACAGAAACAATATATGTTACTGATTCTGCTTGGTCTTATTATAATGCTGAGCTGTGTGAATTGGTGCTGGTGTTGAACATGCTTGTTTTATTCAAAATCTGGTGTTTCTTTTTTCCTGATGCATTGTCATTTTTTGCTTCTGTATCCTTCCACTGGTTGTGATGAGACCCGGAAACAATGTATAAAACAGATTCTGCTTGGTCTTAGTATGGTGCTGAGCAGTGTGTATAATTTCTGGTTTTGAACTTGCTTATTTTATTCGAAATATGGTGTTTCTCTTTTCCTGATGTACTGTCCTTGAAGTTGTAATTTTTTTTCTTCTGTAATTGATTGCTTTTATATTCTTGTCCCATACATACCGTGGTAACAGATATCTGATTACTTGTACTTCTTAAAATTGAGAGTGCTTGTAATGTATGATATTCCCTTCTCTCTCTTCCAGGCTTACATGTTTAAGTATGATTCTACTCATGGAGTTTTTAAGGGAACCATCAAGGTTGTGGATGAGTCCACATTGGAAATTAATGGGAAGCAGGTTAAAGTTTTTAGCAAAAGGTATTGCCCTGGTAATCAAATGACAACATTTAAGATAGTGAGCTTGGTTATTATAGTTTAGTGGCTAACATTTAATTGATCCCTATTTAGGGACCCTGCAGAAATCCCATGGGGTGATTATGGGGTCGACTATGTTGTTGAATCTTCTGGAGTTTTCACAACAATTGATAAGGCTTCAGCTCACATAAAGGTTAGTTCTTATAAGTTCTTGATACTACATTTCTAGTCTACTGTCAGTTTGTCTCTGTCCGTACATCTACTGGCCTCAACTTGAGCTTCTCTTAACTTTACCTTGCAGGGTGGTGCTAAGAAAGTTGTAATATCAGCTCCTTCTGCTGATGCTCCTATGTTTGTTGTAGGAGTAAATGAGAAGACATATAAACCGAGCATGAACATTATTTCTAATGCAAGCTGTACTACCAATTGTCTTGCTCCTCTTGCGAAGGTTAGATTGCATCCGCACACAGATTTGAAGCCTTTTTAATATCATCCCTGTCAATAGTGAAGGCATTATTAGAATTTGAGGGTGTTCATTGCACTATCTGTTAGTAGTCTGATACTTAGAGCTAAACATGGGCGAATTTCAACAGTAAACTCTTCATATGTTTTACTTTTTTATCCTTCTCATTAATAGCAAGTACCCCATTAGTGGTTACTAGTTTTTGCAGCACATTCAGACCTCCTAGGAGTTGATCTTTAGCTGTAATAGTACAGAGAATGAACCACAAAAAATCCAGAGAGTAATGTCTATTTACTCAATGTTTACTGAAATTCCACACTTGATTTGACTATTTTATTTATTGCTATGCTGCTTGCGCTCAAATATTCTATTGCAATTGCTTATTTAACCTTTTTAGGGCGATATTGCGATGTTCTAAGACGTGAACAAAATATGGTATACTATAATTGCCGTTGGCTAATGTATGGGGAGACATAGAAATACATGTGAAAATTTTGAAGGGTTGCTTGAGGGAAATTTGTCAAACAAGTCCAATGAAAGTTGGGATTTATGTCCCACCATGCCTTGCCTGTTTCATATATTGATAATAAATCTGCAATCATGTTTTGCAGGTAGTTCATGAGGAATTTGGTATTGTTGAAGGTTTAATGACAACTGTACATGCAACTACAGGTGTCTCTATTTGTCTCTCTCTATCATTTGCTTGACATTTGATTGGCTCTAGTATGGTTACTAAGTTATGGTTGTCAATGTTCAGCCACACAAAAAACTGTGGATGGTCCATCGATGAAGGATTGGCGAGGCGGGCGTGGAGCTGCACAAAATATCATTCCTAGTTCTACTGGTGCTGCAAAGGTAAGACTTATGGTTGTCTTTTTGAAATCTTCTGAATTGTGATTTTTTTCATTTGGGTACTATAGCTTCACAAATTTGGATATTGCAGGCTGTGGGTAAAGTTCTTCCAGAACTTAATGGAAAGCTTACTGGGATGGCCTTCCGTGTCCCAACTCCCAATGTTTCTGTTGTGGACTTAACTTGTCGACTTGAGAAGAGTGCTTCATATGAAGATGTCAAAGCAGCCATAAAGTATGGTGCTCTTCCCAGTTATTACATACAGATTGCATTCTCTCCTTGTGTTATTTATTTATTTGTTTGTTCTGTTTTTCTCCTGTTGCTGTTTTATTTATTATCTTTTATCTCTTGAAATGAAGGTATGCTTCAGAGGGCCCACTGAAAGGCATTCTTGGATACACAGATGAGGATGTTGTCTCAAATGATTTTGTTAGTGACTCGAGGTATTATTGACTTCCTCACTTTTGTCTATCTATTCATAGAAGTAAAAGAGCTTGCACAACCTTCTTGTGTGTGTGTGTGTGTGTGTTGTGGGGGGGAGGGGGGGTGGGGGGGGTGGTGGCGTTGGTGTGGGGTGTGTGGTTAAATATAAGTCTCAACTCGGGGGTTTATAACTGGTATGGTATATAAGTCTCAACTTGGGGGTTTATAACTGGTATGGTTTGGCTTTATTTTAGGTCAAGTATATTTGACGCCAAGGCCGGGATTGGATTGACAAAATCTTTCATGAAGCTAGTGTCGTGGTATGATAACGAATGGGGTTACAGGTACACCATCTCTTTCTCGTAAACATGGTCCCTGAAATAGATTATTACGTTGGTGGTGTTTAAAACTGTGTGCTGATTTATTTTCGATTTTTGCTGCAGCAATCGAGTGCTGGACTTGATAGAGCATATGGCTTTGGTGGCAGCCCACCACTAAAACGTTAAAAGATGGTTGCTGTTGCCTGCAAAATGATATGCTCCAATTTTAATGCATTATGTGAGTTAGATTGAAAGAGTAGTAGTTATGAATTTGATAGCCACTTGGTTTATTTTTGTCGTAAGCGACTTTATATTCACGTGATCAACTTTGGACGTCTGGTGATGCAACCTGAAAATAAATGGAATATTCAAAGTTTATGTGCTTATTCCAGTTATACAAATCTCTGTTTGAACATGTATTAACAGTTTGTGATCGTCTGATTGAAAATTTTCATTTTCTCTCGCTCCTTGGTTACTAATGGTTTATGCATTGTGTAAATTGAAATTTGGATATATTAAACAAATAAGAAGTTGAAACAGAGACATCACTGGATTTATTAGAAGTCTGAAATGAGAAATCAACTTTAATTATATGTTTGTTCACTACGAAAAAAAGAACTTATTTTTCTACCCATTTCAAATGACGGGTGTGAATGAGGGCAAAGCCTAGAATACCAGTTGGTTTACTCAAGAAAGCAGCATGCTGCAGCACGGTTTCTACCTTTGTACAAGCTGCTAGACAAGCATAGGAAATGCTTATTAATGTATTATAAATCGTATCAACCTTTTAAATATTATGATTAAATCTTTACCTATTATATGGTTTAAATTTTTAGGTCTTGGGTTTAAATCCTATCTCTCACCTTACATATGGAAATCTTATTCATTTTATATGTTGATGTTACATTGTTGTGTTCATCATTTGTCTCATGCTTGCCATATGTGATGTACATAAAAAGATGAATTCAAAGTTATACAATATTATTAATAAGAATTCAAAGTTGTTCAAGATTATTATCCAATGCTATAGATAGAAATGTACATATCCATCTGCATGTGTACTATGCAAAATCAAATTAATTATGGCCCATAGTGTCCTTAGGGGAGTCTAACTATGCGTACGATGCTTGCCATTCATGGTGCTCACAAAAAAAAAAAGAAAGTGAATTCATATGCCATAATTTAATAAGAGTGATTGAGTATCTCCCTTGACTTTAAGAGGTCAAGGATTCGAATCTCATCTCTGTTTAATTAAAACACAAGGTGTGAGTATGAGTCTCCTTTTATAGGAGGAGTAGTCATCTCCCAGTTGTGGGAGTAATCATTTGGACTTCGTTATTAATGATCGATCTCGGTAGGTCCCGTAAGTCTTTTGTATTCAAGAAAACAGAAAAAGTGAATTCAGGATCGTACAGTGTAATTATTCAAAGCTATACATTAGAAATGAGTATATTTGTCTCCATGTGTATTATGGAAAATCAAATTATGGTGTTCAATATGCTTAGGGACATCTAATATATGCTCGACACTTGCCATCCGTGAAATACATAAAATATAAATTTAAAATATGCAATGTAATTGTTCAAAGCTATATAAATGGGTGAAGTCAAAGCCATACAATACAATTATTTAAGATTATAAATAGGTACAAATATATATTTTTCTCCGCGCATATTACGTAAAATCAAACTATGGTGGGTAGTGTGTTCAGCCTAATCTAATTAACAAACGTATCTGATGCTTGAATAAAAAGACATCATTAAGAATCTATTCATAAAATTCACACATATCATTTTAAAATTGGGCAAGGAATGGGACTTGTATGAGTTAACCATCATGGTCTTCATGCCCTCCTTCTGGCATGAATCCAAAGCTCAAAAGATGATTAAAATTTAATAGTCATGTAAGACTGACCTTTTGAAAGATTTAATTTGGATTCTCACTAGAAATGGAGGGCATGGCGAACAGGAATGCTAGCTCAAGCAAGTTTCTCTCCACCCAAATTTCGCTTTGCTTTCTTTTCAGCTCACAAGATGATTCTTTTTTTTTTTTTTAAATTATCTCAAAAAAAAAAAAAAGAAAAAAGAAAGATGATTTTTTTAACATACAAAACTCATAATTTATAGCATCTTAGAAATGGTTCCATACAAGCACAAGTTTTTAATGCTAATTTGGTTAATTATCTATTGATAGTATCTTAGAGACAAATAAGGTTAATTATTTGATATCTTGCCAATATATAGTAGTTAATTTATGATTAACTAAAAAAATATCATTAACTGTTTTCTTAAATTAGACCTACTATCATTTGTGACGATGCTTATTTAGAATTGCTTTATTAGACAAATCTGTATTTACCATATTATGAATATAGTCTATACATGTAGTAATTCTAGAATCTAAAGAGATATTATTTTCTATAAATTATTAATTGAAAGGGCTTTTAAGATATACAATTACAATAGAAAAATGCTATACTTTCCAAAAATCTACCAAAAAATTTTGCCAAAACAATGTTATAAGTTGATTTATAGTTACCACATTAATTTTAAGATGATATAATAATTATAGAAAAATTTGCTACATCATTTGAGTAAATTTTCAGTATTACTTATTAGGAAAAGCTTCATTTTAATTCTTGAGGTTTTGAAAATTATCAAATTTTTAAACATTTTTTGGAAAAAACTTTTTGATCCTTAACTTTTTCAAAACTCTTCAAAATAGTCCAAATCGTCGGTCAATTGACGATCAAACCAAATAGAAAAATTAAAAAGACTCAATTACTCTCATAATCCAAAATGATCGTTTTGCCCCTAATAAAATCAAAATATTATATATTATTTGACCAATAAAAGGTTGACACATGGAAATAATTATTTTTTTAAATAATTATTGTTTTCTTTTTAAAGTAAACAATAATTAAAAAAAAAAACCCTAAAAACAAAAATTGGAAGAGGCATATCTCTCTCTCACTCCTCTATCTCTTTTTCTCTCTTTCACATATCTCTCTCTCACTCATTCTTCTCTCTTTCTCTCGCCGTCTCCTTTCGACGCCACCTCCATTGCCGTCGACGAGCCCAACAATCGTCGTCGAGAACTTATAAACTGCAGCAACCTCCTATCTCTTTCTTTCTCTCTCATCTCCTTGAATTATTATTATTATTATTATTTAATTGATGTTATGAATCAAAAGTTCTGGGTTTGATCGAACCCACTTTTCATCTAGGTTTAACGAACCCAGATGAAGGTCAAATGGGTTCGTCAAACCTAGTAGCTTCCCTATTTTACTTTTTTTTTTTGAAATAGCTTTGAAATCTTTTTTGATAAACTATTGGTTCTTAATGTTACTGATGATTTTTTTTGTTGAGGGAAATGATGATGTTGTGACATTGTTGATGATGCTGAAAACTACGGGAGATGATGTTGATGAACTGAGTTGGAACTCGCTTGATGTGTTGAAGATAGTAGAGATCCATTAGATTGATGAACTAGGATATTGATGAATTGGGTTGGAACATTGAAAATGGTGGAGATCCAATATCTCCATTTTTTTAAACTTTTTTCTATAAAATTAATTTTAAGTGTATAATAAATTATTTAAATTAATTTTTAAAACTTTTTTTAATGTTTAAAATTTTAGTCATTCACGTGTCATGATCTTAGATTTTCACATGAAAAGACCATTTTACCCTTCCCGTCTAAACAATCTGTTATCGTTGACTATCAATTGATTGACAGTTTGGACTATTTTAAAGAGTTTTTGAAAAGTGAAAGACTAAAAGAACTGTTTCTAAAAGATATTTAAAAATTTAATATTTTTCAAAACCTCAAGGACTAAATAAATTTTTCTCTACTCATTATGATACGTTTCATATAATTTTAAAGAGCTTACCAAAAAACTTAGAAAATTAAAAATATAGACACTATCAGCCTAGCAGTCCATCTTGGTTTCTAAATGTTACCATTTGAGTCACACTATAATTTGGACCTCTGAAAAACTGCATGTACACCCACTTTTATATGCAGCCCATTAAAATTTTTAAAAGATTGTATACTATAAGCATACCCCGTACACCGTATACGTCATTTCTTTTAATTTTATAAAAATTACAATTTAATAAAATTATAAAATAAGTAAACGAAGAAATTAAAGAACTTAAAATATATATGTAGGAGAGCTGCCCTTTTTATCAAATTTTAAGTTTTCAAGAGTACTACCAAATGGTGACATTTTACTCAAGTATGTGAGAAATTCATTGAAAAGTTCAGGCCCAGCACAGTTCCCTATTAATGGGTTTCTTCGAAATGTCTCAAGAACCCAATTCATTTATTTAAAGCCCAACCAATTATATTGACGGCCCAAAAATAGGAAGTGGAGACATATTGATTGAGAGGCCTAAAATACTAGGGATTCAACTCTGTCATAATATTACCCGAATTTAAATTAATTTGTAGGAATAATTTTCATTGAATATATATATATATATATATAGGAAACTCCTACTCAAAATTCGAACACATCCATATAAAATCGGAAACTTAATTTCCTACACAATTACTAACACACTTCCAATAAGAAGTATAATAAAGATAATCAAACATAATAATAAGGAGTCTACATTTACTACAATTACTAGCACACGTCGACATTAATTAGCTTAAGGTTCAAGAATAATCCGGATTTAAGATTAATAATAATATTGTTAATATGAAATTGGAAACCTTTTCTAATTAACACAATATTTAAGTTTAGTATTATCCTTAACCTTAATTTACTTATTACAAATATTAGTGTTGTAGCAATTGTTACAAGTCTGATTTCTAACCAGTCTAATTCCTCAAGATTACTATTATACCCTTTCCTTAAATATTATAAACACTAACAAGCCTACAATTTATTTATTTTTTTTCGAAAATTACAAGCCTACATTTACTACAACACTAATTCCTCTATTAATCAGGAAATTAACATTATAAATACACCTTTGTTAACCCGTTTTATCTTTCATTCTCTTCTCTTGTCTTACATTTTTCGTCTTCAAGATTTCTTTTCTTTCAACACTGATATTTTGCGATCAATTCATCATCCATGGAGAACAACAATATCGTTACACGGTCTTCCAATAATGCCAGATTACCGGTCGGTATTCGGTTCGATCCCACCGACTGTGAACTCCTTGTTAATTACCTGTTTAACAAGGTGCAGGGCAACCCTCTTCCCTGTCCCACTAGTATAATCGACTGTGACGTTTACGGTGAAGGACGTGCATGGAAGAGGCTATTCGAAGAGAGTGAAGAAGACACTCTTTACTTCTTCACAAGGTTGAAGAAGAAGCACGGCAACGGGAAAAGGGTAGATAGAGTGACCGAATTGGGTACGTGGAGGGGTCAAGGTGACAAGGAAATATACGGTTATATAGATGGCCAGAAGGTGAAGATTGGAGGAAAGAGGAGTTTCTCATTCATGCCCAAGAATGGTTTTCAAGAAATGCGTGGCAAATGGGTGATGCATGAGTATAGGTTAGACGGCTGCCTGCTTGACGACCAAAACAGCCATAGTTGGTGCTATGTCGTTTGCAGGATCATCAACAAGAAGAGCAAAGGAACAAGGAATGCCAGAGATGATGATGATTGATGATAATGCAGGAGCAGCAGGAGTCAAGAAAGCTTGAAAATATATGGTGACTATAGATAGATATCAGAACTTGTAAGGTCTTTTTGTTTTATCAAAGATAGGCGGTCTTGAAACTATAGATAGATTATAGATATTAGGGCTTGTAAGGTCTCATTGTTTTATCAAAATTAGAACATGTAAATTTTATTATTATTTTTTTATTTATATAAAAAGAAACTTTGTGGCAACGTCGAGCATAGATTTTTGATGCTAAGTTGCTGCCAGGCGATTCTTGTTCTTTACAGTTGAGTAGTCTGATGAATTTGATATTGTTTTGTTGGTTTTTGTGTTTTCGATTGTTGTTGTTGTGTTGGATTGCGTAGGAAATGTGTTGCCAAGAGTATTCAGCGTATCAGAGCAACTGCCACGGAAATTCCACCTACGCTTCAGAGTGAGAATCCCACATGCATATTCATGTTTTTCGTTTAGCTTTAATGTTGTGTGTGATGTGATAATGTTTTGTTTGATATTGGTTTTGGTATGTTTAGGGTCGCGGAATAATGGCAACTCCAAGGTTGGAATCAATGCCACTTTACGTACGTATCGATTTTGATTGTTTATTCATTGGACATATACATTCAGCAGATGTCCAGAAACCTCTATATCTCACGTTGTTTGTTCAGGGTGGTTGGGTTCTGGAAAAGGTTTCAATTCAGATTAACTTTGCATGTATTGTTTGCATTTAAAAGCCATTATATGTTAAATTTTAATTTCGATTTACTGCAGGACCCAGTTCCTAGTTTGGATCTTTCTTCAAATTAATGGTCAAATTTCATCTTTCTGGATGTTCCACCAGCAAAGTAAAAGGTTAGTCAAAAGTCGGTAACTTTTGTTGTTGTTGCCGTTGTTTTTTCTCCAGCGCAAAGGTTTGCCAGCCGGATGCTTTATGGTTACCAAATTTTTTAGATGTTATGCAGCTTAAACAAATAACAAGCAATAGAGATTATGATTGTCTTAATGTGTCACAATGTGTAACATCAAGTTCCGTTTATCACTGATTAAATAAATTAAATTAAAAATGTCTGTGCATATACACAAGACCTCAACTTCTTGAATTGCTTTTACTTACAATTTTTTCTTTTTGGTATTCGTATGCCTTTCAACCTTCCTGTTTCAAACTTTATGGTCTCCATTACGTTTAAATGTGTCATAAACTAACTACCACGGATAATTATCCTTAGACATTTTTAAGGAGTGGATATATAAACGCATCAGTTGACTAATTTTTGGATTTTTTTTTTCTTTCCCGTATGTTTTACCAGGGTTTCCATTTGCGCGTTTTTACTACAACAAAAGTGTTTGTTGATGATATATTTGTTGCTTCCTTATTGTTTCCTCCTGTGATGGATTTATTTTACAAGATTCTGCAGGTCGCAATGGAGTTATGCTGTTTCCATCACAAAAAGATGCATACCCTGAAAATCCCTCAGGATGGGAGCCTCCAGCTCAAAATAAAAAATGCAGGAAATTAGAATGATTCAGCAAGAGTTTCTAACGCTTTATAATGGAATGCACAAAACTCCCCCGAGGTATGCCTTTAAAGGCATAAAGTTAATGTTTGGGTTTTATAACAGGTTAGCCCCCAATTGTTAGTGTCAATTAATCTATGTTAGTTTGATTAAGGGTAATTTCGTCAATGTGCAACCAAATGAACATGAAAGAAAAAAGAAAAAAAAATTTAAAAAAAAAGTGGAAGAACAGTGTACTATTCTTCTTCTTCATTCTCATCAACAAACACCTGAAAAAATTGAAAAAAAAAATCTGAAGAACAGTGTACTGTTCTTGTTCTCCATTCTCATCACCAAACACCCAAAATAAGAAATTGAAAACCAGAAAAAAAAAATTGACACTGTTCTTCTTCATTCTCATCAACACCCAATATCTATCAACACCTAACACAAAAAAATCAAAACAAAAAACCAACATCATTTAGGTTCGTCGCCATGCCCACATCAACACTAACACATATCAACACCTAACATCAAGACCCAACACAAAAAATCAACACAAAAACTTGAAGATGAATGGTGTTGATGATGAAGGAAGAAGGTAAAGAGAGAGAGACGATAAGAGAGAGGACTGAGAGATTTTTTTTTTCTTTTGTTTCAACAGATTCAAACATGGGTTTTGCAGGTGGTGGAGACAAAATCACACAAAATCATCACTTCAAAATCATCAAAATCATCGCTTCTATTCTCTCATCTCCATCTGCCTCTTCTCTCCATCTCCATCTTCCTTTTCTCACCCATATAATCAACATGGAAACCCAAACAATTAACCTAGATCGAGACCCAAATCAACCATGGAAACCCAGCAAGTGAGGTCGAGAGAGGAGAGAGGAACCGACAGAAAAATGGAGAGAACAACGACGAGCGAAAGCGAAGAAATGAGAGAGAGGGAGCAACGATAGAAAGATGAAGATTAATGGAGTATAAAGATTGAGGGAGTGGCGTCCACCGAAGATCTAATGATTGCAGATGGGTGTTAGATGATTTTTAGGTTTTGATGATTGAAGTTTGAAGGTAAAAGAAGGGAGTGAATGAAGAAGGAATTAGAGAAAGAGAGAGAGAAGAAGAAGAAGAAGAAGAAGATTTTGATATGTTTTTCAATTTTTGATTTATTTTTCATATTTTAATTTTTAATTATTTTTCATTCTTAAAATTTTTAATTTAAACTAACAAGAGCATTTTTGTCTTTTTATCCAATCACTTGATCAATAGTTATAATTTACCTAGTTTGATCGTTAAGTTGGAGGCTAATCTGTTACACAACTCAAACATTGATTCCGCGTCTTTAAAGGCTTACCTGAGGGGAGTTTTATGCATTTTGCTCTTTTAATTATTCAAGTGAAAGTGGAAAAAAAAAGAAGAAAAGAAAGTATATTTCTGAAAGAAGATTTTCTTTTAAGTGATATTTATTATTTAACATTTAAAGATAGATCTACTCATCACAATATAACATCTATTTACTGGTTCATATCCAGGTTGTCCATTTTCAGCCTCATGCTTTATTTATTGATAGAGTTGGTTGTAATCTCTGCCTACAACAATGTGATTCTCACTTGGGGTGGAATGGATTCATCTAACTGATCCTCTAAAACTCCTCAGATGGTTGTCTTATGCTGGAGTTGAGTTATTGAAGGTTTGTGATGTTAGAAAAATGAAGTCATTTCATTGACTTAAATAAGTGGTGAAGTTTGAATTGAAGGTGCGTGTATGTTGACTTGATGAAGCATGAAGATTTATTGGCACCAGCCTTATTAATTATCCAAACACCATTTGCTCAACTACTTATTTGATAAATTAAATTGCACCTCCACATTTTTGCCTATAAATAGACAATTGTAATTCATTTGTTATCCATCCCATTTACAAAATCTCAATTGTATATTTCAGAAGTTCTCCTTCCTAGTTCTCTTCTAAAGGTTTAGAGAGAGGTTATATTGTTGTTGGTTTAATAAAATTCTTCTAGTCTTGGTTTATGGATGTTTCCCTCACATTAAATGTTTTACTACGTAAATCTCGTGTCCACTTTTTTTATTTTATTTCTTTTATTTTCTTTTACTATTATTCTCAATTTCAGGTTTATGTTGTAATTAAAATAGTATTGGTTCGTCATAACATGTGCTAATAGTTATATTATCATTGACCAAATATAGTCCTTGTTGCATTGACCAAATATATTTTGGAAATGATATCATGTCATCATCTTGGTGGTGGCTCCAGTTTTACTCACTGGTCGTGTTCAATCTTGTGCAAAATGTAAATACAAGTGGATTCAATTTTCACGAGAAAACGGAACATATAAGACAGTGCATTATGCATATAGTTTTATGATTTCTACGAGTTGATTCTAGCAATGGAAATGTGTTGGTGCACTATGAATTATTTGCTTGTTTGGGTTAGTTACGTAGATTATACTTACTACAACTTGTTGAGTTTTCATGTGTTATTGTCAATGATCCATGTGTTATTGTCAATGATCCGCAATCATTGAATTTTGACCAATTTCCATACTATTTTGTGTTACAGGTTCAAGTTAAGAATGCATGCAATACAAGTGGATAATCAGTTGCCATTAGCTTTTGTTAGATAGTTTCATATTGATTGAAGAAGTGAATTTATATCGGCTTATAAGATGAGAGTAAATCTTCACTCATGAAACAAATTTGCATTGTCTTATAAGGTGAGGGTAAACTTTCACTCATGAGCTAGCTTTTGTACAGCTCTGATGTCAGTTTTTTTCAGGCCACAAAAAGTTGGGGAGGAGTCTGCAGGCAAATGGGTCCATTAGATTTATGTGTCTATTGATATATGGTTCTCAACTGAGCTTTTCAAAGCCTGATTTGTTAAACACAATAGTTATGATCTCTTAATTCTATAATTTAATTTTTGTTTATGAACTGATAAGGGACCTGAAAAGTCAGCCTTGCTTATAAACATTCATGAACCCATTATTTGGCGTCTTCATGAGATGATATAGCAGGTCAATATTAGTAGGTTACATGATACTCGAAGAACTGTGGTTTTAGTTGATCCATTTATTGAAACTGGGTACGAAGTTCTTTTTTCAAAATGACTTTTAGATAATCTTTATTTTTTTCTTCTTAATTGGATTGATTAAGTTAATGAATTCCTGTTATCTGGAATTACAGTGTTCTTAACATCTCATTTAGAATGTGGACGACAATGTCACCTAGTCAACGACCAAGGGGAGTTATTGGGTTTTGGTCATCCTTGATGACTGCATTGGGGAACACTGTAAATATGCCGGTAAGTGCGTTATAATTCATATTGTTTTCTAAGTGATTCAATTCATCCATGATGATTAAGCCTTTATCCCTTCAAGTGCTTGGAAACATAACCATGCTATGATGTTATGTAAGAGATCATATCTGTTTTTGCAACTGTACCCACTACATTGAAAGTTCGGTCCATTTGGTCTGGTCACTGTGAAAAGAATGTCCTACTTATTTTCCGCTCCAGCGGAAATGATTGGAACTGGAATTGCTTAAATGTTGTCAAACATGAATGGAAGTGTTGACTGTTAGTTATTATTTGTGCTTCTAAGGTCAGGATAAATCAAAGATTCCATGAAAATGTATTGCTTGAGGCAGAGTACAGTGATTAGTAATGCTATTGCAAATATTAGAAAGGATCTTCTCGGGCAACCTTCAACTTCTCTCTGGTCTTGACATAGTAGGCAATGCAAGCAGCGCACTTGGACACATGAGAAAAGGTGTGGCTGTCCTTTCAATGGACAAAGAAGTTCATCCCGAGCAGGCAGAAGAAACGGGTTTGCTACAATATATAAAATATGAATTCAAAACTGTACAACGTAATTGTTCACAGCTGTTTAAATAGGTGAAGTCAAAACTATACAATATAATTGTTTACAATTATACATAGATACGAGTATGTATTTGTCTCCATCATATTATGTAAGATCAAACTATGGTGCCTAGTGTGTTTGGCCTAATCTAATTACCAAATGTATCTAATGCTTGAATAAAAAAGATATCGTTAAGAGCCTATTCATAAAACTCACAAATATCGTTTTAAATTTGGGCAAGGAATGAGACTTGTATGAGTTAACCATCCTGCTCTTGATGCCCTGCCCTCCTTCTGGCATGAATCCAAAGCTCAAAAGATGATTAAAATTTAATAGTCATGTAAGACTGACCTTTTAGAAGATTTAATTTGGATTCTCACTAGAAATGGGGGGCATGGCGAGCAGGAATGCCAACCCAAGCAAGTTTCTCTCCACCCAAATTTTTCTTTGCTTTCTTTTAAGCTCACAAGATGATTTTTTGAACATACAAAACTCATAATTTATAGCATCTTAGAAAGGGTTACATACAAGCACAAGTTTTAAATGCTAATTTGATTAGATGACAAAAAAGTCCAGTCAAAGACATTATTGTTTGACCATTATTGTTGATGAAAGTGAAATCTAATATTGTGGTATATAGAAGGAACTATACGAAAATGATGATGCAGAATTATCATGACTCACATTAGAATTTTACTTAATTATGATATATATATTTGACCAATATAAAATGGCCTATTATTATGATACGCACCTCATGTTATTTATTAAATCATAAAGGAAGATATTTCACATGAGCCAAGTAGGAGAATGTTGGACGTGACTGTATGTGATTTAATATCTATAAAGGTTTAATAAACTAATTAATAAATAAAGTCATTAAAATATAATTAAGTTAAAAAATTCAAATGATCATTAAGTTTAAGAATTTAAATGGTCAATAAATTAAATGGTTTCAATTTGATGGAAAGTTATGTACATTATGGATGTACATTAATTAGTAAATGAATTATTTTGAAACTAGAGTTGTCTTTATCCTATAATTAGTGATAACATATTTATCAATTTATCATTAATTAAGTATGTGTTTACTAAAAGAAAAAGATCAAGAGAGAGAAACACAGTTTTAATTTTTTTTAAAATTTTTTCATCTTCATCATTCTAAGGTATGTAATTAAATTACATTTGATTGTTGTGAAAATTATGAAGTTCTAAAATTATGATGTATTATGTCAATTGCTAAAATTTTGCAGGGCAAACCAACATCTGGAACCTCCATATTGATCACTTTTAAAGCTACTATATCCTTGTTGACGTTGTCACGAGTCTTGTACACCTTACCATACCCTCCTTCACCAATCTTCTCAAGTATCTCAAACTAACGCATTCATGAACATTATATGAACCATTAAGCATAACAGACACAGCAAAAAACGAGAATATTTATAAGTACAACGCGATAATTTTTCTTGTCCACCTCTTCCATATCGATCCAATCTAGATATTACAGCCATGCAGGAGGCAATATTTCTAAACGCCAAGAGAAAGACAACAAATTTTAGTAATTTTATATATAAACAGTCAACAACATTATATATGATAGAACATCAAGAAATAGTACACACACAAATAGTCAAGAAACTAATACATATAGCAGTCAAAAATCAAAACAAGAATTGAGACGGATACAGTATAATTTGATTTTACATTGTACGCATGCAGGCGAATATTCTTATTTCTATGTATAATTTTGAATAATTATATTCAACAGCTTGGAATTCACCTTGTTTATATGTCTCAAATGGCAAAGGTTAGACACCGCAAGCACACTGCGCAACATAATCGGATTTTGCATAATAAGCATTGAGACGGATATAATAAGAAGAAAAGAAATTACTGCGTTACACTAGCACATGTTGGAATCAAAGTGACAAAATCTAGAATGTTGTATAGCACATGTTGATTATTTGTGTGTGTATGAATTCTTGATGTTCTATGCTGTATAATATTGTTGACTGTTTATATATGTATATGTGTTTTGATCAAGCTTTACTAAAATCTGTTGTCTTTCTTTTAGCGTTTAGAAATATTGCCTTCTGGATGGCTGTAATATCTAGATTGGATCGATATGAAAGAGGTAGACAGAAAACGTTATCGCATTGAATTTATAAATATTTCGGCTTCTTGCTTTATCTGCTATGCTTAATGATTCATCTAATGTTCATGAATGCTTTAGTTTGAGATACTTGGGAAGATTGGTGAAGGAGTCTATGGTAAGGTGTACAAGGCTCGTGACAAAGTCAACAAGGAGATCAACAAGGAGATAGTAGTTTTGAAAGTGATCAACATGGAGGATCTAGTTAAAGAATTATAGTGGTTCGATGATTGGTCTACGTTTACTCTCGTACGAATGAAAAATTTCATTAAATTTTTAATAGGATTTCAACAAATATTTATATCAAAACCCTAATTCCGAAAATACATTTACAAGATGGCCGGTAAAGATCAGATGAATATTTGATTTATTTGTTTTAATTATTTTAATTTTTTTTTTTCAAATTAAAGGTGAATTATAGAGATATGATGATTTTTAATTTTTTTGAATTTTTTATTCAGTCTAACCAATCAAAACAATCTACTTTTCAACCCCAAGGGTGTTTCCATCTTTTTCACACTTTGACACTGTTTTCCATCAAAACTAACTAACTTGGATTAATGGTAGGTAGCTAAATTGTATATACCTATAAAATTAACTCCGCCTAAAAATAGGTTTGAACTAGGTAATTAATTTGTAATTTTTTTTTTTTTAATATTTAAAACTAAAAACAATATAAATGTGTGTGGTATTATTTTTGAAAATATGTTATATAGTTATTTTTGGAGAAAAGCAAAGTTTTGTTTTGAAAATGACGTTTGTTTTTAATTTTTTTTAATTATTGCTTTAAAAATAGAATTATAACTTTGAAAAAGTTTTGTTTTTTTATTATTTATTTATTTATTACAAAAATAGCTTTTAGAAAATGTGAAGGCAAACAACTTTAAAGTAATTTTTCATTTTTGAAAATAGAAAACAGCTTTTAAATACACATTTAAATAACAAATTACTTACCATAAGCTAGGGAAAAACCTTTTTTTTTTTCTGAAAAAAGGTATATTATATATAGACTAAACTAAGTAATATTATGTGAAACAATGGGAAACTAAATCGTAGGTTTTGTTCATACTTTGGTTAGATCCAGTTGAATTATTTTGAAAGAAACATAGAAAATATCAAAATGATTGGAAAACCTAAAAGTAAAATATAAAAAATAAAAAATATTGGAGAAGAGGCGTATTTCATGTCTCTAGTGGAATTTCTATTGGCTATTATAATGTATTGTGAATTTAATTAAGGGACTGTTCATACATGATATATTTAAATATGTGCTTTTTGGGTTTGTGTTTGTAGAGGTGTTGATTTTGTCAATTCTCTACAGAGTCCTACTTTGACCAGTTTCGGACTTAAACAAAGAAAAAATAAAAAGGCAAAAAAGTTACTCAGGTTGGCATAATTAACTCTGAAGCTACAAAGCCTCGCTTTTGGGCCATTTTACATAAGAAACCGACTCACTACAACACAATTTTTACCAATTTACAAGCTGCAGCTGTAGTATAGGAATCCCAACTCATTAAGGTATTATAAATTTGATGAACCTACCTACAATTTAAATACTATAGCTAGATCGTAATTTATTAGCTTATATGTTTTAAGTGTAATGGATTTTGATATGTTATCAAAGTTAAAAGTCCAAATCCTCTCTTCCCTCATATATATGAAAATATCCCTATTTATTGCATATATTACACAGTAGGAAGTATTTAACATATGTTTAGTACATATCATCTGTAATACAAATAAAACGATGAATTCAAAGTTGTACAATGTAATAATTCAAAGTTATACATAAAAATGACTATATCTGTATCAATGCTTATAATGCAAAATCGGATTATGATGCGTTGTGTGCTTCTAGATGTCTAACCTTTGCCATGTGAGACACATAAACAAAGTAAATTCCAAGCTGTTGAATATAATTATTCAAATGTACACATGTAAATAAACAATATTCGTCTACATGTGTATAATGCAAAATCAATTTATATTGTGCAATGTACTTAGGGGTATCTAACATGTGTCTGGCGCTTGCCACCCATGACACATGCAAAGGTGAACTCAAAGCTGTACAATATAATTATTTAAAACTATATATACGGAATGAGCATATCTATCTCTATGTTCAAATTATACAAAATCATTTATGGTATGCAATGTGCTTGGGAGTGTCTAAAATGTGTTTGGTGCTTTCCATCTATGACATGCAGAAAAAAGTGAATTAAAGTTGTACAATCTAATTATTCAAGCTATACAAGAAATGACTAACTTATGAGTGGTTAATAAAATGGACAGGCCTATGGTCTACTCCCATAGGGTTTTAGGGTTGAAACCCTCACGGGTGCCCAACACCCACATGACCAAAAGACCATAGTTTTTTGCTTCTAAATATTATAAGTTTTGGCTAGGGTTTCAGTTTTGAATTCAAATTCGTTAAGTGGATTTAAGAAATTTCTAAATTATGAAAAACAATATATAGAAACGAGTATATCTTTCCTCATGCGTATTGTTCAAAATCAAATTATGGTGTACAATGAACTTGGGGGTATCTAATATGTGTTCAACCCTCGCTATCTGTAACACACATAAAAAGGTAAATTCAAAGCTGTATAATATAATTATTCAAAGCTATAATATAAATGAGTATATTTGTCTCTGAGTGTATTATGCAAAATAAAATTATGAGGTGCAATGTATTTAGGTGTGTTTAATATGTGCACAGCACTAGTCATATGTGACAAAAAAAAAAAAATGAATTCAAAGCTATACAATATAATTCAAAGCTATATGTAGAAATGAATATATATGTCTCCATGCGTATCATGCAAAAGTAAACTATGGTGTGCAGTGTGTTTGGCCTATTCTAATTAATGAATTTATCTAATGCTTGAATCAAAATGACATCATTCAGAGCTTGATCATGTAACTCACTCATCACTTTTTAAATTTGGGCATGGAAAGTGACTTGTATGAGTTAACTTTCCTGCTCTTCATGTCCCCCTTCTGGTTGAATTCAAATCTCAAAAAATAATCAACATTTAAAAGGTTATATAAGACATATTTTACAAGATTTGATTTGAATTCTCATCAGAAGTGGAGGACATGGCGAACAGGAAAGCAAACCCAAGCAAGTTTCTCTCCACCCAAATTTTTCTTTGCTTTGCTTTGTTTTAATCTCACAAGATGGTTTTTGAAACATACAAAACTCATAATTTATAGCTTCTTAGAAATGTCTCGCATACAGTTAAAAAAAAAAAAAATGTCCCGCATACAAACACATGTTTTAGACGCTAATTTGGTCAATTATCTTTTTTTTTTTGAAAGATTTGGTTAATGATCTATGAATAGATCTTACACATTTAAGTAAGGTAAATTATCTGGTTTTCTTGCCAATATATAGTAGCTACTTCATAATTAATTAAAAATTTCTCACTAACTGTTAAATTAGGCCTACTACCAATTATATCAATGCTGATTAAGACTTACCTTATCAGACATAATATGACTTTACTATATAATGAATATATTCTATATATGTAGTAATTTTAGAATCTAGAGAGATATTATCTACTGTATATAGCCAAATTAATTAGTGAATTCTAAAATAGAGAAGGCTTTTAAGGTTAAATGAACTTATGTTTCATGTAATCTTACAAAGCTTACCAAAAGAAATTGAAAATTAGAAAATATAGAAACCTTCAGCCTACCTGTCCATCATGGTTTCTAATTGGGCTTAAAGTAATCCATAAAAGTAATGCTAGACATCTCAACTTGCATATCTGTTTGTGATGTGTAAATCGATAGATAGATACATATTAATTATTATTTCTCTCACTTGTTGTATATGTTTATTTATTGATTGTCACACTATTGGTAGAGATGGAACTATAGTATAAAAGATGGAATGTCTAACATTGCTCATTATTATTATTTGTCTCACTTGTTATATAGGTACATTTGTTACTCATCACATCATTGATAGAGATGGATGTATGTTACAGAAGGTAGAAAATCTAGTATTATTCATTTGATTAGCCCATTGATAAGTTATGGTCGAGCACCCACAGTTAATGGGCATATTGGAAATGGCCACAAGCCCAATTCATTGTTATAAAGCCAGCTAGTTCGATTGTCCCAAAAAATCTTATTAGAAAGTGAGGAATTATAATAATCTCATGCTTCTCTTATAAACCCTCCATTATCTTAATTCTTTTAATTTCGTTTTGAGTTTATTCTTTTCAAACTAAAAATTAAATTAAAATAATTGAAAAATCTTGAGAATCTCTTCTTCTGGATTTGATTAAAAATATTTCTAATTGATAATATTCTTAAAACCAAATTGTACAAGAAAATGTCAAGTATGTTAGTGTGACTGTCACATGTGTTGTTTCATTTTTTTACCACCTCTCATAGAACTCTTAAACAGTGAAAAATTTTCCAAAACCATCAATTGGGTATATATATATATATAGACACACACACACTAAGTAATTACTAATCCACCATATTATTTTCAAAAACACCAATGATTTCAATAACTTGTATGAATCACAAACGAAATTCAGTTATCAAGAATCAATTATGCAACAATCAACAAGAAGAAAAATTATGCACTTGCCAAGCAGATGCAAGCATTATAGGCCTGCCTTTCCATCCAAGCAAAAGGCACCCCTTTTCACTGCCCAAAGTGTACCCATCAGACCCATAAACGGACAACATCATTCTAGCTTGGCTTAAACACTTCAACCCCACAACTTGGAATCCTGCTCTCCCAAATTGCCTTCTCCATTGATCTGCTCTTTCGTGCCTTTCGATCCTATCGGACCCCTCGTAGGCCACAATGCTGCGTATCTCCTCCGCAAAGTGTAGCCTCTCAATGTTCATCCTTTGAGGGCTGTTCCTTGGGAGGCAAGCTTCAAGGGAGTCAAAAATGGCAGAGTAGTAGTGAAGAGATTCAAGAAATCTACCAAGGAAAAATGGACCATTGTGGTTGGCATCTTGTTCCACCATTGTAACCAATGTTGGATTGAGTTTCTTGATTGCTTGGAGAATTGCCTTGAGAGAGCCTCTACTCTCTTTGACATACTTGTGCAAATTCATAATACTATTAACAAACAATGCCTCACCTTCTCTCAATTTGAGCTTCTCTTCAGTCAAAAGTGAGGTTGTGACGGGCTCTAATATCAATGTGAACTCCAAAGCAATTCCTAGTGAAATTGCATCCTGAACAAGTGCTTTCATGCTGCTCTTAAGCTCTAACATGTTCTGATCATGAATTAGTCCCGAAATTCGGATTTTTGGAGGACCTTCAGGCCTTGAAGCTAGACTTCTAAACAAAGAAGGCCATTGAAGTGTATGCTCCATACCAAAATCAATTATGTACAAAGACTCCTTACCTTGACTTGCTTGAAGTATAGCTTCATTTGCAGCCATGAAACCAAAAGCAATGTAAGGAGTTGTTTGGTACAAAAGATGAAAAGCTTCCATTTTCTCCTCTCTATTGATCAATGACACATTTGTAGCTCCATTTGAGAATGTACCATTTGCATTGATGTTGTTGTGGAGAAGTGAGAGCCTAGACTTCAACCCCAATGCAAAGCAATAGGACACTCTTTGCAATGAGTCTCCCCATGGATTGGCTGAGGCCCAAATTTGGCTGAGCATTGAATCTGCCAGCTGTGTGTCTCTACACCCCACAGCCTCAGCACAGGCTAACAAAAGGTGCACCAAGTGAAGCCCTTGGTCCACACCACGACTCACCTCCTCCATTCTAGGCACCACCATTTCAGAAGCCACACCAACTTTGTCATCCTCATGAATGTGATCTCCTTTTTCTGTCAAGATTGGAACTTGATCATGATCTCCATTAATGTTATTATCATAAACATCATCCACCCCAATTAAGAGAGTAGTCTCATTAATCTGATGTTGATCATCATTTTCTAACATCTTGTGCTTCTCAGATGAGTTGGGGTCTTCAACTTTCTCATCATGATCATTATCCATGTTGATGAAGCTATCAACAAACTCATAATCCACATCAGAATTGGCTGCCAAGTGAGGATCAGTGCTAATTGCATCAATTTCACAAGGAGAAAACAAGTTTCTTTCATTGCAGTTCATTGTCTCCTCCCACTCCTCCTGCTCTTGCTCAATTCTTGCAGGACAAAACCTTCTAATGGCAAGGTCATGATTAAAGCTCTCATTGATGGGAGAGAAGAGCCAGCCATTCATGGCTTCCATTGATTTTTTTGAGGAGTTTGAAGATGGAGAAAATGATATTAAATGACAAGAGCTCTTGGAGACTACAGGGACCTTGTCACACATCAACCACATTAATATATATATATATATATATGGTGCTTTCTCTCTCTCTTTTTTAAAAAGAAAAAAAAAATCTTTATAAGTATGCAGGCAAGAATATTCTCTATATTAACATAATTTAAATTTATTTCTAATTAAAAAAGTTTGACAACAGATCAAAGAAATTCTCAATTAATTTTTTTGAGAAAAGGGGCAGATATTTTTAAGAAAAGTGGGGTAGAAATTGATTATTTTTTAATATAATAAAGAATGAAATGGACATAGGTGCAGATGAATGAAAGGGACAAGAGCCCTTTTGAATTATGTGGAAAATAAAGTTTCTAATTGATTGATTAAATAATTAATTAATCAGAATGAAGTAATTTAAGTTTGAGAAACTTTACAGCAATGTTGGCCGGCTTCCTCACTTAATTTGTGCCGATTAACCCAACCAAAATGGTAGGGCCTCTCTCTATTGTCTTATTGGTTTTACGTGGTTGTCACTTGGTCACACTTTCCCTTGGGCGGCCAACAAACAATGAGACACACAAGGTGGCGGATTTATAACCAAAAATTGTTTGCCTTTATTTTCCTATACCAAGAAAATATATCAAATAATTACAACCATTTTTTTTTTTAATTGTTACAAATTCGGAAGCTCGAGGGAAGGGAGATATGACTCACACACAATCTGATTGATATGGGTGTCAAGGGCTTATCACATTTGTACTTCAACTTTCATTTGTAAGTAATTAAACTATACAGGAAATGTTATTTCGAACTTCTCAAATCAAAGAAACATACTCACCATTTGTATTTAACATCATGTGTGAGTTCACATTAATTTCTATAAATTCCGACAAACTCTTGATTATAATTTAAAGTCATAAATTTTATTATGTGGATAATATTACCACTTACCACAAACAACATCTTAATTTTCGTTGATAAAAAATTAAATCATTAACTGTATGAACTTTTAACTTTTACATCTTGATTGAATGGTTCTGATTTTTTATTTTTTTTTAAAGAATCTAAGTACAAATCTTACTATTTAGGATTCAAAGTCAGAATTTTACATACACTTGACAATTTTTCTGCATTTCAAACTACTCATGAGTGCACAATTTCTACATTTCTAACCACCCATCATGAATAGATAGAGTTGGTATGTCAAACCATCTATAAAAATTTAGTGTGAGACCAAATAGATGCTAATGTTTAATTAGTTTCAACTAATCACTCAAGCATATCATTGTGTCGGCAGAATCTTTGTTCTTCTTCCTTCCATATTGCAAAACCGATTAATGTTTGATTCTAATAACCAAACTTTTCAACCATTTCATATTTGTTTTTTTTCACTACACTCGACTTGATTACTATTGACTAAAGTTTTGCCCATGTAAGGTCTCGTGGAAGGTTGGAAAATGAAAGGATGGGCCTGTCCTTATTACTACTTTTAAATGGATGGTTCTAAGAATATGGATATCTGATTACAGAAGTTGGAATCGTTCAGTAATATTTAATAAATCTCTCATACTCATTTTAAAGTTCGAATTATCTTCATTGAATTCCCAACTTTATTATAATATTTCAAATAAATAAAAATATATGAATATGTGTTAGGATTTGATCCCTAATGGCAATATTTGATTGAACAAAGATCAAGTCAATGATCGAAGATATATATATATATATATATATATATATATATGAGAGAACTGAATAGATAATCTCTTAATTTTTTTTCTAAATTTTCCAATTTGTTTATTATAGAAACAAAATTTAATGACTTTTTATATCACATGTGTCAACTACATTCAATATGGAAAGGAATGATTAATCATTCATTAAACTTTATAGATCAACAAAGAAACAGGCTCAATTTAAATCAAGTAACATGGAAAAACACATGACTTTTTAGATCACATGTATCAACTACAATCAATATGTGAAGGATTCATTAAACCTTATAGATCAACAAAGAAAGAGGCTCAATTTAAATCAAGTAACATGGAAAAACACCACCCGTTAAATTCACTGTCCTTTGTCACACTGTACCAAATGATTTTTACCACACGTTGGAAAAAAAAAAAAAAGAAAAAAAAAGTAATGATACAGACCAACTCTTCATGTATCTCTACCATAAATGCCTAGCTACATTGAGATCTCTATAATATCCAAGCATGGTTGGCATTTCCAACTAATTTAGTCCTTCTGTTTTACAAAATTAAATGCCTCTCTCAGCCTCTTTTGGGACCAGTTTGTGGGTTGCAGATTGAGGCAGGCAGTTAGCCACCACCATGCGCTACAAACCAACACCAAATATCATAAAAGGTTCAGTGAGTGCGATTGGAGTATCACTTTCGTTCATACATGTATCCAATAAATTCGTCATCTGTAGACATTAGTCATGAAAAGCTCTTTGTACTATTTGGGACCAGGTTCGGCATTGCAAGATACAGGTAGGCCCAACATGGACCAACTAAATACGAGAAAAACTGTAATTAATTAGTTAATCAATTGTATTATTATCATTTGGACGTTCATTTAATAAAATTTTATTATACATAGATTTATTTTTGAAAAATTAAATGCTATGGAAATGCATAAATGATAATATTTTATCGAACGAACAATGAAATAAATCATATGTTATATTTGTTAATTCAAATTCGAAATATTTCATGAGTTATCTCACTTTCGGTAAATTAATATTGGGTTAAAAACTGGTATGCATAGATGCTAAGCTTAATTAGTTATCTGTCCATTTCTGTCTCATGTGGTCATAACAATAACCATAATCTTAATCTTCTCATTAATGACGAAAATGATGTTATAATGTTACATTTTTTTTATATGTATAAAATAGTAATTTAGTTATAAAAAAAAAATTAAATGCGAAAATGCAAGTTCTTTTGTTGATGATGCTACACGTTGCCAAATTTACCTAAGAATAGCCAAGTTACTAAAAGCAAAATGAAACGTAACTTGTTAATAGTAAATAGTAAATAAACATTTGAAGTTTAATTACACAACTTAGAAATCGACTCCTTTATTGTCTTTACTATATATTTAGCATAAAAAAGAGTGAACATAAAGATAGTTTTGATCTTTAGACAAAATTTATGGGTGCAATAAATTATACAATTTAAAATTGTGATAAGAAAATTTCCAATGGAATATATTTATATGTGTATTTAATTAAACTCTACTATGTTATGTATCTATTATTCTCATTAAGAAATTATTAGATTACAATGATTTTAAATTTAGATTCATACTTCAATAGTATACGTGATGTGATATATCCATCTCATCATAAATTCTTTCACCGGTATCATGTTATAAGCAATATGGGCAATGAATAAGACATTCTATTAAAAAAAGAAATTTTTGAAGAGGTTGAGATTTTAAATCAAAGTATAGTATAATCTTTATAAATCAATAATTTAAAGCAAATTCTAAGATAATATATTTGTGAAAATAAATTATAAGATAATATTTTTATGAAAATTTCTTTTAAGAATATGTCCCTCTCATGTGATAAGCTAATAATTTATAAAAAACCACATATATATTTGACTATGATGTTTTCTTAAAATATAAATATATTGTCGCTTTTTTACTTTTCTCTTGTTAACAATTTTAGCTTGATTTCATCTATGATTTTGGCAATTGCACTTTAAAGTTCTAGGATTGTATTCTCATTTTACAACGGGTGTATTGATTCTAAAATTCATTGGAATTTAAACATTTTAAAAGTTTAAATGTATTTAATTCATATTTGAATAGAATTTTATTGAAATTTAGGTGTATTAAATTTAGATTTGTATAGAATATAGATTTGAATGAGATTTTAAAGAGGGGTAAGGGAATAAATGACAATCTCATTTTACAATCCCAAATTTATGTGAAACTCATAATTTCATTCCCATTATGGATTAAAGATGTATTCAATTCATATTTGAATAAGATTTCATTGAAATCTAGGTTTATTAAATCTAGATTTGTTTGAAATCTCGATTTGAATAAGATTCCTAAGAGGGGTGAGAGAATGACAATTCCATTCCACAACCCTATATTTATGTGAGACCCATAATTTTATTCTCATTATAGGTTAAAAGTGTATTCAGTTTAGATTTATATAGAATCCAATGAAATCTAAGTATATTAAAAAAGTTATTGATTTTATAAAGTGATGAATTTAGATGAATTTTAAAGTGATTTTTATGGGAAAAAAAAATGATAACAAATCTTACAATTCTCTTAATGATTTCATTGGATTTCTTAAAAATTTTAATAAAATCAATATGAAGTTTGTAAGATTTATGAATTATATTAAAATCTATCATTAAAAAAAAAATCTATCAAACTTCAATAGACTTTAAATTGAATAGTGTTATAAACAAACTTTATTCTAAAGTTGTTGCATCATTATCAATTTTGTCATCAATGAATTTAATAATCTATTGCCAATATGTTCATAAATTAATATTAATTTATCGATAGGCGAAAATCTTAATTTATAGATTTTAAATGGTCACAACATTATTATTTTCTAGAGATTACAATCACATATCTAAGCATACATAAATCTCCTATAAACATTAACATTCAAGTTTTGATATAATTTTGTTAGGAGATTGAACCTATATATGAGAGTTGCAATTTGAACGTGAAATTTGTGCATTGTAAATATAATTTCATGCAACAAACATGATTTTATGTTGATAATATTAGGGTTGGCCATTGTTTGGTTTGGTTCGGTTTCAATAAAAACCAAACTAAATATAAAATTGCAACCCTAAAAATATATGACAATTTTGGACCCATCCTTTTTCTATGTGTGACCAAACCATATTGGATTAGGTGGTTCAATTTGGTTCAGTCTATCAAACATGATTTTAATTTGAGCTTACATAATATGAATATATAATTTAAAATTTATATCAAATTATGAGTTCATTTTAAATAATATAAGGTCTGATAAGCAGTAATACAATATGTGTCATATTTATTATTTTAAAATATGTATATATATATATATTGGGTGTAACATCTAGTAACATAAGATGTATTTCAAAAATAGTTTTCGATTTAGTTTGGGTTTAAGGAATTTGAACTGTACATCGAATTAGATCATATGATTTTGTAAATTGAAATAATAAAAATGTATATATATATATATATTACAAAACTAGGTCATACTAAATGGTTGTGGACTATTTTTGACTAGTCCTGGGTACAATTGTATCTAAAGTCAAATTCAATATCCAACGTAACATTAAATTTGTTGAAAGCAAATCGACGTTCGACGCCTTCAGCATTGGTTGGACAGGTGCCTTTGGCAAGAACTACAAGTTTACACAGATGCTGACTTCTTGCTTCCAATTAGGCAATAGACACCGACAAAAATTTACATTTAGGATTTTACATTGTTACTACATTTCTATTAAAAGATTAAATCACAATCTCTACAAAAGAATTATATTTTGAATGAAAAATTATAGTTTTTACGGTCAGAACTTTTAAATTATTAAGACCAAAAAATTTTATCATCCATTATATTTTATCTCTTAAAAAAAAAAATCTCACATTTGATACATATGTAATGAATGATTGATGTCGTTAATTTTAAAAATTTAAAAGTTAAGATATATTGATAATAGAAAATATATATATATATTAGATTAAAGATATTCATATAATAATTAATGTTATATTCATTAGAATCATACATTAAACACTTAGTATATTGTTAAAATTCGTCTAAACGGATTATATAATTCGAATATTAAATTTTTAGGAAGATGATTATTAGAAGGCCTAACAATTATTATTGTTACTATCATTTTTCATTTTTTATTTTAAAATCGAAAAGCGTGTTCCTAGCAAGTCTTAATTCTTTTAGAAAACTTTATTCAAAAGCTACAAAAAAACAACAAAACAGAAAACTCATCTCTATCTCATCATGATAACTTGCAAGCTGCAAACTGCTATCACGTGAGTTCATAGTTTCGTCACATGACCCCACAAAGCTCAGCTTCTTGTATGGCTTTTTTCTCTCGTGATAACCACGTGATGTTATCTTCCAAATCCCCAAAACACCCTCAATATGACCCCAAAATACCCAAAGTACCCCCACCAACATTCGCAGTCTTTATCCTCATACGTCACAGTGGTTTACGTGAGCAAATTGCTCTGACCCAACGTCCAGCCAAATCCATCCACGTGGCTGCCATGAACACCCCTGTTGTGAGTCAGAACTCCCACTGTCTGACACGTGTCATCGCACAGATACCCCTCAAGTCTCCTCTGTGTCTTAAAACACTTCCAAGACTTCGAAGTGAGAAAATAAAAAACATAAACACACACACAGCACAACACAAAACACACTCAAAACTCATAAGCTCTCTCTCTCTCTCTCTCTCTCTCTCTCTCTCTCTCTCTCTCTCTTAGGGCTGTAGCGGGTGGAAAGGAAGCTTCTTGAGAAGAAACATCTACTGCAATTGTTGGGTATCCCTTTTTTGAAGGTTTTTTTTTTTTTTTTTTAATTGTTTTTAAATTTTTTAATGTTTGATATGTTCTTGTATATGTACCATCTTTTGATTTGTGTGTTAGAGACAAAAGGGTTTTTTAAAAAAACATTCTTTTTGTGGTTTTGATTTGAAATTCTCATTTTTTATGTTGATTTGATCTAGTTTTGATGGGAATTTAGTGAATAGTGTGAATATACCTATGCATGTGTTTTTGGTTTGATGCTTTGCATTGTGTTTTTTAGCATTCATTTTGTGTTGAATTTTGTGGTTATAGTTTTTGATGTGGTTGATGTTGGGTTGTGAGAGTTTGAAGATAGTGTAATTTGACATTTTACAAGCAAAAATATGTTTGTTCTCGGGCTGCTGTGTGTTGTCTATGTTAGTGTGAGTTGTGATTTGTGTAGTCGTGTACATGCATATTCTTGTGGGTGTACTTTTGCATGTGACTTGTGTGACCTGTTTTGCACAATCTAGAGTTTGGACTGCTGAGTTCTAGTGGAGGCTGTTTTGGTGTTCGCTTGGTTGGTTGTTTTGTTTAGATTAGGATGTGTGGGGTCTGTAATAGGTTATTGTCGTTTCGTTTGTGGCATTAGAGGATGTGTAATGTTTCGCTGTTTCATTAATTGGTTGTTCTGTTTCAGTTAGGATGTTTATGATTCATAATAGGTTATTGTCGTGTTCGTTTGTGGTGTTTGAAAACCCGTAATATTTCAGTGTTTGATTGGTTGGCTGTTTTGTCTGAATTTGAATGTGTATGGTTCATAATAAATTATTGTCGCGTTCGTGGTGTTAGAGAACATGTGATTCTAGATTACGTGTTGAGGCATGTTCATTTGTGGTATTCGAGAACGTGTGGTTTTAAAATACGTGTTGAGGCGTGTCCGTTTGTGGTATTAGAGAATGTGTGTTTCTAGTTTACACATTGAGGCATGTCCAGTTGTGGTTTTAGAGAATGTGTGTTTCTACGTTATGCATGGAGGTGTGTCTGTTGTGGTATTAGAGAATGTGTGTTTCTAGATTACGTGTTGAGGCGTGTGTTTCTATGTTAAGCGTTGAGGCATGTCCATTTGTGATATCAGAGGATGTGTGATTCTAGATTACACTTTGAGCTATGTCCATTTGTGGTATTAGAGAATGCGTGATTCTAGATTTCACATTGAGGCAACCTTTTGGGGTGGTATTAAAGCACTTATGATTGTAGATTACACGTTGAGGCAATTTATTGGGCTAGGAAAGCAAATTACAGGTGTCTATATTTTGGTTGTCCGCACGATGGTGGAAAAGAAAAGGAGATAGAAATCAATACTTTTCTTGTTTTAGTTACATAATTGGTTTAACAAGGAATCAAAAAGAAGAAAACAAATCTTAGAACTAGGTCACAATAACCAAAGAAGTTCAGCTGTCTCTCTAGGTTTATTTAATAGTATTCTACATATTTATATGTTTTCCTTTTTCAGCTGCCAAATGGAAGCTGACAAAAGGATTGCTTAGTACTTGTCTTTAATAGTATAGCTACACAAATGGGAACATTGTATTGCTATTTTTCTATTTTCTGGTGGGAGGTGATTATAAATTCATTGTCCAAATAAAGCAGCAACTTAACAATTTTGTGTTTGGAGTCTTCTTTTCCCTTTTTACTCATTAAATTAACATGTAAAATTGGTCTTCATTGGTCTATCTTTTGTGGACTTGTACTTGATTTCATTTTCATTTGTGTTCTCTATAATGTATAATTGTTTGGTTCTTATAGATGGGAATTTCTATTTCTATCTTGTTCATTTCTAATTTTTTGGTTCTTATAGATGTATGCTATGTATTGTGGAAAAAGAAATTGTCAAACTTCTTAGAATGAGAAGAGAAACATGGTGATTGTGTTGGTTGGTAGAGTCGCTTATCACTTGGTATTAACCATGAAAGCCGGTTTAAGCTTGACATTAGATATGTGGACTTAAACGTTGGTTCATCATTGCAGTAATAGACTGAGAGGGGGCAGTACTTTGTATTAACAAGGGCCTATTGATGTGGTGAATTACCTAGAAATTATATTCATGAATTTTGCAATCAAAGAGTAATCGGAAAGAATAAAAAAAGTTTCCTAGTTTAGAGTATTCTATTATGTGTCCACTATATTCCTTAAATGTCTAGTGAAAATGTAATTGGAAAGAATTATTAAGTTTCCAAGTGTGGAATATTCTGGTATCCGCTAAATTCTAAATGTCTAATGAAATTGTTACATCTATGTGGTAAATCTTGAACATGAGTTTGCTACTTCATTATCTTTAGCCTTTGTTTTCTCTGTCAAGAGTTGTAGCTTTTACAATTCTGTTTTATTTTGATACCCTCATCTACTATTATTCCACATGAACTGTCTAGTAGTTTCAGGCAACTTGCCTAGGTACAGCTTTTGTTTTCAGTACATTTGTCTCCTAAGTTGCAGGCTTTGATAAAATTAATTTTCTTTTCTCGGTTTCAGTGGTATGCTGGATTTTGTTCCTTTTGTAGATGTCTGAACATATTCAATGTGAGTTGCTTCTTAATTGGCTGATATTTTGTAAACTAATGTCGAGCATATGTGCTGCTCAGTGAAGGGAACAACTCAAATTATAGTGAATCGGGATGATTTTATCTATGCAAAGCTGATATTAACTTACACCGGTTTTTGGCAAGTTTGCATAGCTTGGTCTTCATTTCAGATAAATTTGAAACTTTGATTTAAACAATTGAGCTTGTGAAATCATACAGATATGTAAGAACTGAAGCTATGAACTTAAAAGGCAGCAAATGTTAGCCAGACAACTAGGGTGTCATCCTGATATTCTGTGGTAAATATGATTTTAACTCAACCGAAGGAAATGTTATAGTTGGTCATGAGTTTTTTGAACCTAGTTAAGCGTTTTCATTTTCTGCAAGAATTTGCTTTTTGTGCATAAAGTTCTTGCATGAAGCTTGATTGGTTCTTAGCAGTCAACCTGTGTTGGTATGTGTTAGTGTGAACGTTTACTTGTTTGACGTATTATAGTGTATTTTCAAAGAAAGATTGACTCAGAGCAAGCTTCTTCTTTGTTTTTTCTCCTTTGCAGCAATTGTTATGTGAGAATAGTTATAATAGGGGAAAAAAGTATCCGTCTAATTGACAATGGATCATTCAGATCAAAACCAACAGCAGCAGCAGCATGTGATGGGTGTCGTAGCTGGCGCAGGTCAGATGGCATATGGTACTGCTCCCTACCAAACTGCTCCTATGGTGGCTTCTGGCACTCCTGTAACGGTCCCTTCTCCTACTCAACCCCATTCAGCTTTCGCGAATTCTGCTCACCAACTCGCTTTCCAACAAGCACAGCAGTTCCACCAGCAGCAGCAGCAGCAGCAACAGCAGCAGCTTCAACTTTTCTGGGCAAACCAAATGCAGGAAGTCGAGCAAACGACTGACTTCAAAAATCACAGCCTCCCTCTTGCTCGGATCAAGAAAATAATGAAAGCTGATGAAGATGTCCGAATGATTTCAGCCGAAGCTCCTGTCATATTCGCTAAGGCTTGTGAGATGTTCATTCTGGAGCTGACTCTGCGCTCTTGGATCCACACTGAAGAGAACAAAAGGAGGACACTGCAAAAGAATGACATCGCAGCTGCCATTTCGAGGACTGACGTGTTTGATTTCCTCGTGGACATTATTCCAAGAGATGAACTGAAAGAAGAGGGACTTGGAGTCACTAAGGCCAATCTTCCTGTCGTTGGTTCTCCTGCTGACATTCCTTTATTCTGGCCACCGCAGCAGCATCCTGTCACACCACCTGCAGGTATGATCATGGGAAAGCCGGTCGATCAAGCAACACTCTATTCCCCTTCACAGCCTCGACAACCGGTGCAGTTCATGCCCTGGGCTCAAAGTCAACCACAGCAGCCTCAGCAGCAGCAGGAACATCAGCAACAGCAGCATACTGACTCTTAATTGTAGAGTTCAGTTATCATAAGGGTGTGTGTATCTTTAGGAGAGAGTTTGACCTTCAGGATGGACTTTCAAGTAGTGTTTGTGTAGTAAGTGGTAGTTACAGTGTTAGTTGACAGTTGTGTTATCCAAAAGTTTGTAGACAATGCCAATTCCATTCTGGGGCAGCTGGATATAATCATCTTTGGGCTTGTGTTTGCTCTTCTTTTGATTTCAAATCTCTTTCATTGTGTGTTTTCTCCATTAGAACCATTTGCCTTCTTCTCTGACCAATGTTTCATGTTTTTATGTTTTTATATATGCTTCTGCCCTGCCATTCTTATTTTTTTGAACTGTTATTCACGAAGGTTGCCTCTACATAAAGCTGCCATGGAAGCAATTTTCGCTTAAATATGAAGTCTATTCTGATTTTTCTTCATATAAGATGATTAGTTAGTCATTATCAAGTGAGTTGTGATAGATTGCAATATTACTTGATTGATATTGATAAATCTAGGTAGCATCTTGATCTGTTTGGTGCCAGTTTTGAAAACAAAAGAAATTGTAATTTTACGTAAACCTGTTCATATTTTTGTGTATTGGAAACAATTACATTGATTTGCATTTTAAAGCAAGTTTGATGGTTTTGATTTAAGAAATTTTTTATGAAAATATAATTTATCTTATATGTATAATTGATTAAATTTTATTGGGTTTTTGAAGGTTTTATAAGGAGTGACTTTGTTGCCATCTAAATTATTTCCTATTGCAACCATAAATTAATTGTTTTTATTATTGCTAAAATAGCCAACAAAATTAATTAGAAACCCCTATTACCAGTGTCTCTACTTCATCTTCTTCACAACCTTAAATAAGTTTTAATGGCTTGGCCAAAACGGATATTGTTTTCATAACCTTTATTAAATTCTAATAAATCTTTGAATGATATGAGAAATCTGAAGTCAATAGTCCATTATTTATTTAAACACAACTAGCACAATCGAAAACTGTTGTTAGGGGAAGAAAACAAAAGGAAAACATTAATACTAAACTATTTTCTTTTAAAACTAATAGCCAAATGAAACTGGGTGCATTCGAACTGATCAGAATTTGTTTGAGATTTGTAATTTAACATAACCTAGATAACTGTTCTTAGGAAATGAAACAAAACAAAAGTACTAAACCATTTTTTTTAACTAACAGCTAAATGAAATAAGCTGCATTAGAACTTATCAGGATTTGTTTGAGATTTAAAATTTAACACAACCCAAATAACTATTTTTTTAAAAAAAAAAAAAAAAAAAACGCTAAACCATTTTCTTTTGAAACCAACATTGAAATGAAACAAGGTGCACTACAACTCTTTGGGATTTGTAGAGATTTGAAAATTAATTAAACTCAATAACTATCCTTCGCGAAAATAAAACAAAACAAAAAGGTTAAACCATTTTCTTTTGAAGCTAACAACAAAATGAAACAGGGTGCGCTGTTGAGAGTTAGAATTTAACACAACCAATACACTTGACACTTGCCATGATATTTTACCCATGTTTTACACCTGTTGGACAGCTATCAGGTTTCTGGTTCAACATTAGCAACTAACAAATTAAGGTTCGTAGGCTGTCAAACCCTTCATTCGGTCGAAGGTGTTCTTGCCACTTGGTTAACGACATGTGGATGCCAACGTGTATCCTTTTCACTGGGCTTACATGGCACCTATACAACCATATTCTTTCTTGTTATACCACTTCATGCTTTATGGTACTAAGAACAAATTATTTGGATTAATTTTTGGACCTAATAATATTATGCTAAGTGATCTGTCCTTACTCTATCTTTCACTATGTAGTATATGGTTTATTTAGCAATTGATTTGTGTTTACAACGCCATTCATGACATCAGTTTGTGTATGATATGGTAAGAATAACCCATTTATCATACTATTTGGGTTAATTTTGGACCAAGTAACATTATGTGAAGAGAAAGTGAGATCTTTACATAATCAAATAGCATGTATGTTATATAATGAAGGACATCAGATAACATGTACATTACATTGTGAAATTCAAATAATCTATATGGCTACATAGTTCAAGTTAATGGATAAAGTGAACTTTATTAATTTCGTCTTGTCATGTTATGTAAACTTTATACATGGTCATTTGCGGGTTGCCATGCACATAGTCTTCAATCTTGGACAGAGAAGAAGGTGGTGTGACGTGGTTTGTGGTAAAGAGTGCTCTTGTGTCTTTATAATAATATTTCATGTTTGAATCACTTTACTTAAGTAGTATTAAAAGAACAATTACTTTCTGAGTCATTTCCATATGAAAAGTGCAGAATCTGTTTCATTAATTACAAATGTGCAAGATATATATGTAACTAAAAAAATCTGATGTAGTTTAAAAGACTTAATTAGAGCACTCATTTAGTTGTTAATGTTTCAGCTGTTAACTTTTTTGAGATTTGAAATTTAGCACAAGTTGCATAACTATTTGAGATTTGAAATTTAGCACAAGTTGCATAACTATTTTTAGTAAATTAAAAAAAAATCCTAAACCATCTTCTTTTAAAACTAATAGCAAAATTGAACAGGATGCACTAGAATTTATTAGTATTTATGGAGATTTGGAATTTAACACAATCCGGATAACTATTTTTATCAAAAAAATAAAATAAAAAAAGAAAGAACAAATAAAACATGGTACACTAAACCATTTTCTTTGAAACTAACAACGAAATAAAAGAGGGTACACTAAACCTAAACCATTTTCTTTGAAACTAATAATGAAATAATATAGGGTGCGCTAGAACTCGTCTGAGATTTATAGAGATATGAAATCAACATAACTCAAGATAACCATTCTTAGCAAAAATAAAACAAAACAAAAGCATCAAACCATTTTCTATTGAAACTAACAACGAAATAAAACAAGGTGCCCTAGCAAGATTCAGAATTTAACACAACCTAGATTATTGTCCCTAGCAAAAATAAAGCAAAACAAAAAACAATAAACCATTTTTATTTGGAACTAATAATGAAATAAAACACGAAGTATTAGAACTTATTGGGATGTTGAGTTCCGAAATTTAGAACAATTTAAATAACTATTTCTAGCAAAAACAAAACAAAATAAAAACACCAAACCACTATTTTTTAGGTATTTTTCCTTTTTTTTTTTTTTTAATTGAACTAATGGCATAATTAAATAGGATGTGTTTGTCTAGAATATGTCGGACATTTAGTTCAACAAAGATAGTTTATTTCCGAATAAAAACAAAAAAAAATCACCAAAATTATACTTTTAAAATGAAGAACAGAATCAAAATAAGATTCGTTAGATATTATTAATAGAAATAACGCATTAATCACGATCTAAAATTTAGCATAACACAGATAACTATTTTTTTGATAAAAAATAAAACAAAAATATTAAACATCATTTGTTTGAAATTACACACGAAATAGAAATTATATATTATTCTTTCGAAATTATGTGTGAAATAGAAATAAAATATTATTCTTTTGAAATTACGCGGGAAATGGAAACAAGATCCATTCAAGCCTCTAGAAACCAAACACGAAAAGTTGATAAACTTTCCTTAAAAAAAAAAAGAAAAAAAAGAAAAAAAAAAAGCTTCAGTCTTCATCGACCCCGTCGAAAGCCCACCTGTACTCTTCTCGAAGGTTGGCCTCCTTATCCGGTGTGTAGTCATTTTCAATGTTGAAAAATTCTATGGCGTACTTACACTCTTATTTTCAATCCTTCTAGGTGCAACATTAGTCAAGAAATTTAGAAGCTCTGTGATGCCTAGGCAGTTGGCCACCTCGATCATCTTCTTCAGCTTCTCATTGTTCCACTCCTCCATGAAAGTGAAGTAGAATGCCTTCACCTCCTTCCTTGGTGGTGGTGGTCCCTTTGCTGGAACTCCAAGTGCACCCTGATGTATGTGAGGATCAACGACAGCATGTCTATCTCCACGTTTAGCAGTGACACCACCATGTTCTCATTTGCATTGTCATTGTCTTTGAGGAACGTTGCCACGATCCCTAGCTTCATTGCCACCGGCTCCTCTATCTCGACGAGCTTGCCCCTGGCTTATTTCAAGAAGATTTTCTTTGCTTGCTTTGAAGAAGAAGCATAAGAGGACGACATGGTCGATTTTTGTTGCAGGGTTGAATAATGGTGCGCTGCTGTGTTGTTTATATAGTGTGAGAGGACTGAAAATAAGCTGAGTGGGTTAAAGTGAAAGACTTTCAAAAAGATAGGATGTAAAAGTAATTATTCAATTTCTATAGGATCCAATTGGTGTAACGTTTCTTTTGGATGATTTTTCAACACATTTTCACAAAAGAAACTTTCGTGTCCGAAGCCTATTATGGTAGCTAGTTGTGGTCACGAGGTCATTGATTGGTGTTTGAAGATAGTTTAAGTTGATTAAAATATCATTATAAATTAAAAAAAAAAAATGGTACATGTTGTAACAAAATATAGCATATATATGTGAATATTCACTTGTGTATATCAAGATGGGACACAATTATGTTACACTACCCATAAAATTTATCAAAAAATCAACTCAAAGATATGTGTTATGTGATTTGTCAATTGTTATGTCTTATCATTCACTGCACCATTTCATGATTTATATGATCAATGATTTGTTATTAATTTATATTACATTATGTAATACATAATTTATATAATAACTGATTTGTATTTACCAAATTTTTTTATTATACCACTTCTTGATTTATGTGAAGAACAAAGTATGTGTCATACTATTTGGATTAATTTTTTTGACCGTGTAACAGTATGATAAATGATCTATTATTATCTTATCTTTCATTATATAGTATATGATTTATGTAACAATTGATTTGCGTTTATCACGTCATTCATGACATCACTTTATATATTATATGGTAAGAATAACTTATTTATCATACTATTTGGGTTAATTTTTGACCAACAGCAACATTGTGTGAAGAGCATTTTCCTTAATTTCTGTGAGATTCTAACATAATCAGGTAACATATACGTTATATACTGAAAGCTATAGGGTAACATACAAGTTACATTGTCAAATGCGGATAATCGGTACGGTTACATAGTTTTTTTTTTTTTTTTTTTTTTACAAGAACCTTCAAAACAGGACAGCAACAAAAACAGCTACAGCTGAGAACCGGCACCCAACACAGAACATTCCCAGAAATATGACCCGCAGCTGCAAGGTTGTGAGCCAAACCTTTTCTCTCTCTAGGAATGGTTTGCCAGCTCGGAACTTCAACCTCCGCTGCCAAAACTCTGATATAGTTTCTAAAGTTAGAGCACTCATTTAGCTATAAATGTTTCAGGTTTGTGTACTCCAATGCGGTGCTAAAAAAAAAAAAGGTTCAGAGTGACTTCCTATATGAAAAGAAAAGTTTGACAATCCATTTCATTTATTACAAATCTGCAAAAAAAAAAAAAAAACTGATGCAGTATCTAGAAACGTTTCGCAATGCAATAAATAATTTATAAATTTATATGCTTATTGAGTAATGCTACACATCACATCCTTTGTATCTCAACTTGTCCTAAATTATAGTGTATCAATTGATGAACACAACTTGTAGCAGTATAACTCGAATCTGTACTATTACCCGGTTAAATGAATGCTATTTGTCACTATAATTTAGAAGATTATTTATTATTGTTGTTTAAATAAACGGTTGGAAAATATTTTATGGGCTTATACGTCCTAATTTCCTTACCCATTTGGTACTAAAATAAATTCATATAGATTTCTAATTGGTTTATATATATTGTTTTTATTCTTCTATTTTTATTTTTTTGAAAACCTTTGAATGTATTCTTGCCTGTCCTGGGCATGTTTGGTGCCATGAATTGGAAAAATAAAATAAATAAAAAACACTAAGCCACCTTCTTTTTAAATTAATAACGAAATGAAACAGGGTGTGCTTTTATAGGATTTGTCGGGCATTTAGCATGCTATAGATAACTTATTTCTAAATAAAACCAAAACAAAAAGACTATTCATTGTTCTTTTGAAACTAACAATAAAACCAAAACAAGGTGTGCTAAAAACTGTCCAGATTTAGGATTTAGCACAACATGAATAACCATTCTTTCCATAAAAACAAAACAAAATGAAATCACTCAACTTTATTCTTTTGAAACTAACATCACAACCAAAACAAGATTTATCAAAACCTATCGAAATTTGATAAGATAATATTACGGGACCCATTAAGATCACGAAAATTGACTATTGCTAGCAAGTATATTCCAAGTGAAAATCAAAAGAATGTATCAATCTTCATCGACACCCTCGAAAGCCCAGTCGAACTCCGCTCGAAGTTTGGCCTCCTCCTCCGACGTGAAGTCATTTTCAATCCCGAAAAAGTCTCTAACATACTTGACACTCTTGTTCTCGATCCTTTTGGCGGTAGCCTCTGTCAACAAATCCAAAAGCTCCTTGATGTCCAGGTAGTGAGCTGCTAGGATAACCTCCTTCAGTTGCTCGTTGCTTAACTTCTTCACAAACGAGGCATCAAACGCCTTCACGTCCTCCTTCAACGGGTCCAAGTGCGCTCTACAGTACTCGAAGATCAACGGCAGCGGCTTTGACCCCACGTTGAGCAACGGCACCACCATTTCATTATCTACGTCGTCATTGTCTTCAAAGAATGTCTTCACGATCTCCAGCTTCATAACCATCGGCTCCTCCACGTGGAAGAGCTTGCCATCAGCCGACTGCAAGGTGATCTTCTTCCCTTGCATTGAAGAAGAATTAGAAGGGGATGACATTGTCGATTTTCGTTTTAGGAACAATGGCACTCTGTTGTGTCATTTATATAGTGTGAGAGGATTGAAATTGCAATGATAAGGTTTAAAGTGAAATACTTTCAATTATATGGGTGTAAAAGTAATTATGCAATTTTGTAGACACCAATGGTGTAACATTTATTTTGGATGATTTTTCAACACATTTTTACAAACAAAAGCTGTGTATCGGAAGACAATTATGGTAATTGTGGTCATGTGGTCATTCATTCGTCTACTTATTTAGCAAGTTTATTTTCAAATTAAATTTGATAATATGATTGGTGTTTGAAGATAGTTTAAGTTAATTATCATAATATTATAATTTTTTTTAAAAAAAATGGTAAATTATTGTAGCAAAATGTAATATATAAGTGTATATAATGAGGCTGCACTACACGATATATTATAACAAAATTCAACAAAAATACTTTATTTATGTTCATCATTCACTACTGATTTTATGATTCATATGGTACAAACTTTTTTTTTAAAATGTACTTTCTTTTTGATTTGTTGTTATCTTCTTCATTACGACACTTGTTAATTTATATGGTAAATGATTTATAATTACTTTATCATTCACTATGTCTGTACCTAATTTGTGTGGCAACTAATTTGTCCTTACCATATTCTTCGTTATATCACTTTATAATTTACGGGTAAAAATAAATCATTTAATATTATGTAAAATGAGACTAATCTAATGGTACGCTCCTTACACTAATGCTTTCAAATCATGAATTCAAGTCATGTCCACTGCCAAATCCCAAGTTTAATCATAATAGCTAAAAAAATATTATGCAAGGAGAAAATTTTATTTTCTTTCATCTAGGGGATGTTTACAAAATCATATAACATATATATTATATAGTAAAAGATATCGAACAACATATATCTTTTTTTTTTTTAATCTTTTTAATGTTATCGGTTATTGTGAACTTTATGAATTTCAGATTGTAATGTTACATAAAACTTAACTTTATACAAGATCAATTGCAGGTTGCATTGCACATAGTCTTCAATGTTGGACAAAGAAGAAGGTGGGGTCCTCTAATAACAGTGAAACATAATTCGATTTAAAAAATATAAATGAATCTATCAAGCACATAAAGAACATCTATATTTCGATTTGGTCACGTAAACCAAATCCTTTTGGTTTGGCACCTCTTAAAGGTATATTAAAAAACCTTATAATTAATTAGATTATTACATGATAAATTAAATTTTTGAACCTATCTGTTACTCACAGAGTATGTATACATCTACATATTAACTTGACAATAGGATGTTCATATGAATCAAATGTCTGATAATTATTGCTTCTTGGCTTTTTCCCCCAATGTTTTTTTTTTTTTTTTTTGGAAAGTAGCATAAAATTATAAAAACCAAAGGTGGGAGAACAATAGATGGCTTATCAGCCAATACCGTCTAACACGTGAAGGAAAATGCATATATACATAGATCCAAAATGTGAAAATCTTAGAATTAAAATTGCAAAAGCAAAAGCTTTGACTTTTCTGCTTCTGTTAATATTGCAAATTGCAATAAAAAATCTAGAAACAACCAACCACAAAGTAATCAAATTTTGAAGGAAAGGTGATAGAGTGAGTGAGTACCGGAGGAAGAGAGCGAGAAAGAGGATGTGGTGTTGTGCAGTGAATGAAGTTCATGAGATTGGAAGGAGCAGCTATCAACCAGTTTGCTGTTTGATAAAGCCGAAGAAAGGAAAGTTGTTTCTGGATTTATTTTCAAAGACATTTTTGTTCTTTTTCATTTCTGCTTTTGTTTTATATGCAACTGATGTGGGATTGTGGTGGAGAAAACAAAAAATGAGATTTTGATGGTGGATTGTGGAGTAGAGAAAAAATAGAGAAATGGGGAGTTATTAAGGGAGATCCAATCATCATCATCTCAATGATGGACTATGCTCAACATTAGGAGATGTTTGTGCAAAATAAATAAGTAAATACATATATATAATTATGATTACATGATTATTATATATTGTATACAAAGTTGTTACCTTTTTAATTTAGATTTTTTACTTTTTTAAACAGATAAATGGAAATCCGATGGATATTAATATTGGACCAGTATGGTTACTTACGCACAGCGGAACCTGACATATACATACATTTTTACAAAAATTAAAACTATTACTACATGTGCAAATTGTTTCTGTTAAAAAAAATCCAAATTTTTAACCATTGGATATTAAAAAGACTCATTCTTTTACATATTTAAAACTCATTAAAAACTTGAATATATATTTGTCTACATATATATATTTTTATCTAAAAAAAAAAAAAGAATTATCTAACCTGAAATGTGACTTAAAAAGGAAAAAGAAAAATCAAATTAATCCTTCTCTATATATAATTCCTCAACTACAAAACTCATCTCCTGATTAATCACATCAATCAATAAAACTAATTTAAATATTTAATCAAAGAAAAACCAAAAAAAAAAGGATACTTCAATCCCTATCAATGCCCTCAAAAGCAAAGCTATTATCTTGACGAATCTCAGCTTCTTGTTCCGGAGAAAAATCACACTCGATCCCGAAAAGCTTTCTAACGTATTCAGGACTCTTGTTCTTGATCCGATCAGCAATAGTCTTTTCTAACATTTCCAGCAAGTCCTTCACGTTTAGATAATTTGCACAAAGTAGTAGTTCTTTTACCATATTGTTATTCTCGTCCTTAACAAGGTCAGAATCAAAGGCATTGATTTCGTCTTCCTTCAATCTCCCGTCCTTGTACTGGAGGTGAGTCTCGCAGTACTTGATGATCTTGACCAGACAAGATGAGGACACATTCACCAAAGGCACGGTGATGAACTGATGAGGGGCATCACGGGCCTGACCGGAAAAGGGTTCTTCCTCGTTTGCTTCCAGGAATGATCTGACTGTCCCCATCTCCTTGGCGATTGTATCAATGACGTTGAATTTATCGCCATCCGCGTTCTGGAGGGTTATAGTTGTCTTAGCTGTGAAGGGTTCAGGTTGGTTTTGGCTTTGCTGTTCTTGGTTGGATGTTGACATGGATGCGAGGGTTCTTGGAAGAAAGAAGAGTTGTAGAAATAATGTTGATAGTAATGAGAAATTATATCAAGGAAGATGGATATATATAGTGATTTTTACTCTTCTAATCCTTTCAGAATATGTCGATAGTTTTTTCTTTGAATCTTTAGTTTCCTTTTCCTATACGGATTCTGCTATGAAGACTTCGTCTAGTTTTAAACAAAATCCTCAATATTTTTACTTTTTTTTTTTTTTTTACTTTAATAATTTTTGAATAACTGAAATTATAAATATCTAACATTTGATTCATATGTACATTCTATTGTAAAATGACTATATATATATATATATATATTTTTTTTTTTTTTTGCTTCATGTGTTTACTGTTTTGGCTGATACGGCATTGTCGCCGATTGTTTTCCCACTTTTGATTCTTAATGTTATGCTACTTTCGACAAAAAAACAAAAAAAAAAAAAAAAAAAAAGCCAGGAAGCAATAATTATCAGACATCTAATTCATATATACATTCCATTCTCGAAGTTATTATGTATGCATTAATACATACATTTTGTGGGTAATCAATAGATTAAAAAATTTAAGTTATCATGTAATAATCCAGTTAACCCTTTTAACATACCCTCAACGGAAAGAGTTTGGTTCATCTGACCAAAGTCAAATATAAATGTAGACAATTGCATACAGTAGAAAATAAGTAACAAATTCAAAAACTTAGGGGATGTATTAAATTTAGAGTTTATAGGAGTTCGAAAGAATTTTTTTTAATGATAGATTTTTATTTACAAATTCTATAGACTCTAAATTGATTTTGTTAAATTTTTTTAAGAAAGCCAATAAAATCTTTGAAAGAATGATATTATGACAGGACTCCCAGATTCCTATCTTGAATCCGAGAAGATTCTGTGATACACTAAAAACTATATATGGTTCTAAACTTTTAATGGGAATTATTTAAAAATGTAACAATATATAGAGTCGTTTAATAAAAATTTTGGCAATATAACAGTTATTCATCCAATAATTCCACCCTGAAATAAACAAAATGTACACTTTTAAAATATCTTCAATCTCAGTTACTTGGGACCTCCGACACCTCTCCTAATTCTTATTTCAACACAAATAGCGTCATGAAAAATTTATATATAAAGTAAACCAGCTTTCATATGAAAACATAGCTATAAAATATGTTTATATCATTTGGAGTCTCGAAAGTAAAAACATGAGTAAACTGGCAGAAAATCAAACATTTTAGAATAGTAGAGTATAAGTAGACACATGCATGACTAGAAGCCATGAAATATGCAAAATACATATACAACGTCAAAATATGATTTCCTTGCATCATTTGATTGAGTAGCTCACCTCTTCCTTTTCAGGGATTTCTTTCAAGACCTGACGGTTGCCTAGAAAATGGTTTTAAAATATAAAAGGGTGAGCGCTAACGCCCAATTAGTATATATAACTTTCAAAAACTAAATACATCATTTTAAAAATTAATAATAATAATAATTAACATCACATAAGGCTGATAAGAAACACAAAATCTTAATGGTCCATATTCAATCATATCTGAAGATAATACTGAATTTACATCTATATCATTTTCATATCATAATAAATTGAAAATATTTGTATGGATCATTTCTATGTAGTTATAAAATCTCAATCTATACTAATCTAGTACCCAGAAAAATTTATCATATGTGGTGGAAATACTCAACACACATGCAGAGTAAGGATAACATTTGTCATACACATACTGGACGACTTAATGACTTTAGACATCTACCATACAATTGCTAGGCAACTCTCTAGGACTTACACACGAGAAGCCTACTGACAGTTAGAGTGAAGGATGTCATCCTAGTGTTCTAAAAATCTCATTTCAGTCACTTTCAATTTTGAAATCATTTTCATATGTAAATTATATAATTCTATTCTTTGAATATAAATATAATTCTTAATAAATATTCTTCTCAAACATAAATAAATAATACTTAAATTATTCTGGAACTTTTCATATAATAAACTCAAATTGGAAAACAATAAATTCTTTTTCTCATAGTATAAATAAAATCATTTTCTTCTAATAACAATTAAACATGTAAAAGTTGAATTTTAAATAATTTAAAACAGATCAATTTAATTAAAATAAGAAATCTAAGGATTTAACTAACAAACAAATAACTCATTAGTAATAATTCAAAATTAACAAAATCTTAAATATAGATAACCATAAACAATGAATTAATTTAAGTAAAACAATCCATTCACAAATTAAGTTTCAAGCTCTATTTGGAACCGATAGCACCCGTTTTATTCTTGGCTTCTTCCCCACCTAAAAACAACACAAGATCCTATTTAAAATTTATAAAATCAAACCAAAAATTGAATCCAAAACTTAAATTATTGCACACCAAATCAGCCCAAAATCAGTCCCCAAATTATTATTATTATTATTATTATTATTTGTTTCTTTTCCCTCTTCTGCTCACTGTCTTCTGTCTTTCTTTTCTGCTCAATTTCAGCTCTGTGTTTGTGTTTCTTTTGCTTCTGATTTGGTTCTGTATTTGCACTGTTTTGAACGAAAGATGAATATATATACATATACAACACAACCGGCACATGTCACTATCTTTTTTTCATGTTCAATATGCTTACCATGTTTGAATAATTGACACCTTGCATGTTTCATGTCACTATACAAACACATGTCTCTTAATTGAATATAAGATGCCACTAATCTCTTTTTGTTGACTTGGGAAGCTATCATTTTTCTTTGATCATTTTCGGTTTGCATGTTGAAACCTGTAATTGGGCTTGCTTAGCCCAATAGATTTAAACTTCATTTCAATCATTTTTCTTTTTTTTTTTAAAGGCCCGTTTAATTGAGCTAGTTTCGGCCCAATAAAAATAATTTTCCATTTGACCTCTCTTTAATTAATTTCAACCCATTTAAATTTTGAGTTTCAATTAATCCTCTAGATCCATTAGGATTCGGGCCTTACATAAGATTTGTTATTAACTTTTTTTTCTTCATAAAAATCAGATAAAATGTATTCAAATTCATCACTAAAATGAAATTTGTAAAGTCAATGATTTCTTTTAATAAATCTAGATTTCATTGGATTCTATACTATTATGAACTGAATACACCTAAATTTTAATGAATTTCATAAAAATCTGGATTGAATACACTTAGATTTCAATGAAATTCATTCAATCTGGATTTGATACATGCAAACTTTTAAAATATTTTAAATTCCAATAAACTCCCTCTTGAATATACCCCTAAGCTGTTAGACAAGACCAAACGAAAACTATGTAGGTTTTTGGGTTAACCCGATTACCAACGGTATTTGTAAAATATATATATAATAATTCTATCATCAGTATTTTATAACTTTAAAAAATTAGAACGAACTAATCAAATTCATTCATTACATTCTCTCTCCTAAAACAAATTCTCTTTCCTATTTAATTCTAATTCAATTGATAAATTTAATTAGTTCGTCCTAACTTTTTAAGTTATGAGACATTGACAGTATAATTACTATATATATATATATATGTGTGTGTGTGTATATATATATATATCCTTGTTTATTTTTAAAATTTGCAAACATATTTCTAATAATTGTGCCAACCCACAAACCTGTTATATACTAATTTGTGAATTAGATTTATATCGTTGTTAGATTTTATAAATACAAATATACTCTTATTTCAAAAATATATATATACTCATTTAAGAAGAGTAATGCTAGGGCTTTTCAAATATTTTACCCAAATTCATAACTAAATGATGTGGTATATGACTTGTTAAAATACTATTAATTATCCTATTTATTCATTCAATAAATATCTAGAAGAATTATGTAAAAAAATTGGCTTTCTTTCTTAAATAACCTCAAAACATAAAAGTAATTAATTCATCAAAATCTCAAAATAATCTCAAAATGTATTTATTTATAATTTATGAAATCATTAATATAATCTATTCTTGATATTGTAATCTGAGTTTTAAGATCATTTATTGTAGTTGTTGATACAAATATTTGATTCTTTTTCGAGGTTATTTATATCCTAATTGACTACACGTTCCCTGCACCAATTATCTTTTTTAAATAAAAAAGAAACATATTCAACATGGATAGTCAACAACTTCAACAACAAATTGCTACCAAGAGGCAATCCTTCTTCGATGAGGTTTTCCTTTTCTCCTTTACGTAGGAATTAAAATGAATTTTTTTATGAGTCATCGTCTGATATCGATGCTAATTATTCTTCAATGAGGTTTTTCTTGTCTACTTTACATAGAAATTAATGATTTTTTTTTTAATTGTCTAATTTGATGTTAAGGTATTTTTCTAGTTCATTCAAATACCAAGAAAAATTATAATAATAATTCAAAAAATTGTGTTTTTGGATTGTTTCAGGGAATTCTAGACCAACAACAATTTATGCTTCTTGAGGACTTAGAAAGAGAAGAAAATTTTGACTTCGTCGAGGACGTGAGCACCCTATATTTAAGAGACACCAATAAATTGTTGACTGTTATTGAAGAGGAAATGTAAGTGCATAAAATTAATAATTTAAAATTCACAAATTTATCTATTTTGTAATACATCTAATTAGTTCAAACTCACATTGTTTTTAACAAATATTTTTCTTCATATATGTGTTTTCACTTTTCAGGGAGAAAACTTCGTTTGATCACGATAATGTGGAGGGGCCATTATATAAGCTAAAAGGAAGCAGCGCTAGGTAATTGAAAATAATAACACTAGCTTAAATATTTATAATATATATTGACAGAAACGACAAACATAATAAATTGACATTAATAATGTTGTTATTATACACATTTTATTTGCAGCATCGGTGCAGTAAAAGTCAAGAATGCAGTGACTCAAGCCCAAAAACTTTTCAACGAAGGAAACCTTGAAGGGTAATGTGCTTCTTTTTTGAAAGTGACGGGTAATGTGTTAAATTTCTTAAAAATAAAAAATAAAAACAACATATTCATATATATATATATATATATATATTAAAAGTTTTTTTTTTCTTTTCCATTGCATATTAGACTTTACATAAAATTATTTGAAAAGAAAGTGTTATTAAGAATCTAACCCTTTATTCTAATACTTTAAGTTAAAATGATTATTAAAAATCATAACATTCGTATTTCAGATTTTTAATATATATATATATTTGAGAGCATATTATCAAAATAATCCATAAAAATAAAACTAGTGAGAAATAACCAATTTTCGATGTTCAAAAATGGGTTCAGTATTGATATTATTTTCTATTTAAGGAGATTTTTCATATTTTTTTTCCCATTTAAATTTTACTTTTTCAGATTCAAAGCCTCTATTCAAGCAGTGAAAAGCGAGCGGGAAATACTAAAGACCAAGTTGGAAACCTATTTTCAAGTATGTATCATTAATTATTCTAAAATAATTAATTTTTCATATATCAAATATTAATTATTATAGGTAGTCACTTATTGTTTTCTTGTTTAATTTGTAATCAGCTGGTGAATCAACTTCGGCAATTTGATCCTTGAAGAAAGAAATCATCCAGATTGAAAGTGGCCAACAATAGCACAAATCTATATAGAATAAATTTAGTTTGTAGTTCATGTCTGCTAATGTGCTTTGTTTAGTTCATATATTGGTCTTGAGTATCTTTTATGTTGTCTTAATTTCTTTTGGAATTCTATATGAAATAAATTGTGCATTTTATTTTTATTTCTCTCTTTCTGCTGTCGATGATTGACCTGGACAACCCAAATGAAATTAACTTGAAATTTCAAGAAAAGATAAGAATCAATTAATTTGGGTTGATTTTTTTCAGCTTATTTTGCAATAGGTGTATGTATATATATGCCATAAATGAAAATTTTTAAATTTTAATATAAAAAAAAGAAAAAAGAGTGTTGAAAACATTTTTGTAGGTATATCTTAATCCAATCAAAAAGTTTGGAAAATAAAATAAGAAAGGAAATCGACATATAAAGTAGATATAAGAACATAATCTTTCAAAATTCCAAGTTCATGTCGTAAAAGCCATTGAGGCTGCAACTTTACAAATGTCGAAGGTATTTATCAATACAGACACACATGTGACAGCATTCCACATATGTAACATATGTGTTAGTGTACAAATGTTGAAGAGCAAATATAGCGAAAAATGTACAACTTTACAAGAATCAATTCGAAGATCCTAAACAGATCTCCTCAGGATTTTTTGCATCAACAGATTCATCATCAATCTTGACGTATTCATGCTCTAGAGCATCTTTTGCTGTGATTCTTTTGTTCGGATCCATGCGCAGCATTTTCTGGAATTCAATCAACGCGCAACCTCATCAGTAATTGAAATTAGAAAAACAGCAGACCATCAAGTGTCCAAAGTACTTACAGCGAGGAGATCAACACCAACTGCATCAAGATCCGGAACAACGGTAGCCAGTTCCTGCGAGTAAAAGTGCACCATAAAGAATTCAGAACCATTGGTAACGAAAAGATACAAATACCACATCAAATTGAGGCTCGTCTTTCTACCTTTGAAAGAAAGCGACGAGGTCGAAAATATCCATAATAAGGCAAAGAAGAAACTCCAGGCCAGTTGTCCTCATTTGGAAATCCCATGACACTTTGACATTGAAGAAAACAAACCAAAATGCATGTTAAAAGATTTGCCAATAGTATGCATATATGAAGGAATCCAATTTGTATTCGAAAAATTATAAAAACCTGAAGATCATGTTCAATTGATTAATCTCAGAAACCCCTGGAAAAAGCGGAGCCTTGTTTATCATCTCAGCAAATATGCACCCAACAGACCATACATCAACTGCGGCAAAATAATGGGTAGATCCTAGCAGAATTTCGGGCGGTCTATAATTCAATGTCACCACCTAGTGAGATCCAAATATGAAGACCTTAAAAATAGTACTAATACATTTTTGACTGCCAAGAAAAATAGTGAAGCCAGTAAATTCATTTATGTATACCTCATTTGTATATGTAGGCTTAAGAGGAACACGAAATGCTCTGGCCAGTCCAAAATCTGCAAGCTTTATAGTCCTAGTACGGCAATCTATCAGCAAGTTTTCTGGTTTCAAGTCACGATGAAGAATCCTGTGAGAATGACAGTAGGCAAGGCCGCGTAGAATCTGACAAAGGAATGTCTAAAATAACGATGTTAAATTTATATATAATGTAGCATAAATCATGACCAACATAATTTGGTTTGATCACTCACTTTTATAGTCTTTGGATTCCTAGCTAACTCTGGGTGGGAATCCATGTACTTCTTGAGATCCATGTCCAGATACTCGAAAACCAAACACAGTTGCTTCTCATTGTTCTTCACATCTCGCAACCTAACAATCGAATAACCATTAATGAACAATTTGTTTTGAAAGTAACAGCATTTTCAATTCAAACTCTTCCTTTTAACATCTAAGAACTAAAATGACACTTGACATCATCTACACCTATACTTACTGAACAATGTTGGGATGCTCCATTTCTTTCAAGAGAGCAATTTCTCTGATTGCAGTGAAGGGCACACCCTCATCTGGATCCTCCATGCTGATCACTTTCAAAGCTACCAACTCCTTGCTGACTTTATCGCGAGACTTGTACACCTTACCATACGCTCCTTCACCAATCTTCTCAAGTATCTCAAACTAAAGCATTCATGAACATTAAATGAACCATTAAGCAAAACAGATAGAGCATGAAACTGGAATATTTATAAGTACGCGATAACTTTTCTCGTCTACCTCTTCCATGTCGATCCAATCTAGATATTACAGCCACGCAGAAGGCAATATGTATCGTTCTAAATGCCAAGAGAAGGACAACAGATTTTAGTAAAGCTTGATCAAAACATATATATGTATAAACAGTTAACAAAATATTATACAAGATAGAACATCAAGAAATCAAATTCACACAAATAATCAAGAAACTAATACATATAACAGTCAAAAATAATGAGCAAATTGGACAAGAAGATTGAAAAAGAACAGAACCCTCGAAAATGCACTCACGAAACCGAAAATGAACGATAAATGATGAAGAAACTAATACATATAGCAGTCAAAAAACAAAACAAGATTTGAATACTAGTGTGAAGTTGAAATAAAGAGAACTAGTCAAGAGTGTGCAATGTCAATCTAACACATGAAACAACACAATAGACAAAGTAAACGTGCAAACATTTGATGTGAAAGAGAACCTGTGAAGAGAGAAAATTGGTATTTTCTCGAGAGACCGAGACAGAGAGTCTTCTTTTCTGAGAAAATTTCTGTTTGGGAGAATTGGAGGGAAAATGAATGAAAAGACTGGACTAAGGGGTCGTTATTTATATTCAGTTGGCCTAACTAACTTCATCTTACGTGGCAGCTGACGTTTTCATCAGTGTGTGTTCTTAATCTTATATTAATTTGTTTTTTTTTTTTAAAAAAAAAAAGATACAACATGGACCAAAGATTTATCAGAATTAGTCGGAAATAATCTTTACTTATATTATTTAAATATTTTATTTACAACATTTTCTTTACTATATTAACATACTTTATTAATGTTTATTTTTAAATTGGTATATCTATATTTGAAGGAAAAGATTCATATTATACATTGATTATGAATAATGCCTCTTTATCCAAATGGAGGACTAATCAATTAAAAATTTAGGATGCCACATTATTTGAGCACCTAAGATCAAGTAAATACATATAAATAAAAACATACTTTATACTATAATTCCATCAACATACTAAATCACAAAATATTAAAAAAAAAAAAATACAATCTCATATATATGAGTCATTACTCATGACAAAAGTTCAATAAAATATAAATTATTACATATAATGAGATTATAAGAATAAGTAAAGTAGGGCAATAGAGGACTTTTTGGCTTTTAATAAAAAAATTATTCTTAGAAAATATTAAAGTAATAAATTTAATTATCTAAAATATAAATATTTTTATTTTTTATATTTATATAAAATTGAATTAGAAAATTAGGAATGGTGGTGGGTTCCTTCATGCTCAAAAATTCTCAAAATCTTCTTCTAAATTATAGGACGGGAATTTGAGGATTTTGGTAGTCAGAGACACATTAACATCCCCAATTGAAGTAAAGAATTAAGTATCAATTTTAATGAAAATATCGAGATTCTAAATTTATGGAAACGTTAATGAAAATGTTGGAAATATTCGAGTATATACTTCAGTGACTCCAAAATAAAGAAATAATTAAAAATATATCATGTATCGTTTTGATATTTAATTTATTTTAAAATCACTATATACTTTTTTATTCTATTCCGTATAATATTAGAACTCTTTATCCTAAATTGAATCCCATATCTAAGCATAATCAGGATTTCATTGTCCTAATCCCACCACACCATCTAATCCTGCTAATATAATCAGTTACATACGTAATTCATTAATTATTACTCGAATTAATTAGCGAATTAAACAATCTGTTGATCACTTCCCAGTTCACTTGATCAATGGCCTTTAACTACTACTTAAAAGTTGTCCAGGTAAAGAATTATGTCTACAACATTAGTGACCACACACCATCAAACATAATGCTTGACAAGTATTTCAACAGAAGGTTGAAGTTCAACCATCTTCTTGAGTTCTATGACTCGGAAAACGTGCCCATACTCTATCACTACCGCCGGACCATCGACATATCATATATGATTTCTTGAAAAACGATTTTATATAGACGTAGAGATTGTTCAAGATTCATAAATTCTATTACTATTAAATCTAAAAACTTAAGCTAATAAAAAAGAATCCAACTATAGTAGTTAAAATTTGAGATTGACACGTGACATATCCCTTCACATATAAAATGAACAAATGATAGATGTCGGACACATACTAAATGCCTTTTACCGTTGTAACATGTGGAACAAGATTCGAGATAAAGAGGAAGAGAAATGGTTTGAACTAACAACCTCTAAACTCTGTTACCATATTCAAGGCTCAATGTTGATACGTGATAAATTTCATGCTTTCTTTAACTAGATTACCACGAGAATTCATTGAGAGTCAACTATTATATCACATGTTTAATTACATATTGAGAATGGAAAGACAACCCATGAATCTTGACCTCAGGGTTTTGACCTTAGGGTTTTGATAATGGTCTTGATCACCCTTTTCATGACGACACCACATAATGATCGCCAAGAAATTGATCCAGCCATAACAGGTGAGTCATCATCATTAGCTGTTACAAGATTTAATCCAGCCAGTTAAAACGTTATTCAAAGATTGGAAAAGGGAAGGTTGGATAATTCGGATTATTATGATCAAAATATATGTACGATCTGTTTGGAGCAGTTCTCAATTGGTGCAGAGACTAGTCAAATGTCATGTGGGCATTTGTATCATGGAGAATGTATTGTCAAATGGCTAGAGACGAGCCATATGTGCCCCTTATGTCGATACCAAGTGTTCTCTAGATAATAATTAGTTTAGCCAGTAAGATACCTTATCCTCGTAGTAAATTGAAAGAAACATTCTTGTCTTCATTTGTCTCTCTAGTTTCTTAGTGGCACTCGGATTGCATATTTGGACGATCTTTGTTTGTAAGAAAATGAATTTTGCAATTGATTTTTTTGTTGTTGTCTATTGAAAATTTGGTTTAATCCATACATGTAGTTGGGGATATTAACTATGTACAAAAGTAGACACTGATTTTTAAAGTTCATTATTTCTTTAAGCTCTTTTTAATTTATTTTTATAATTACTACCTTTTTCAAACGGTCACCAAATAGATGGTATTATAAATCTATTAAGATCTATTGGGATTAATCACTTTCGACACGATCTAATTATCTATTCTCATTATAAGTGTAGAAAACTATATTCAATTAAGAATGATAGCAGGTCGAGTTCAGATAGATTTATCAAAACTAACAACTGAACCCACGAAAAATAATTGCACTTGCATATGCGAAAACTTTGTGTGTGCAGAAGGACCCGAATCTTACCCTCAAACCCGTAACATTTCAAAATATACACACGCACGCACGCACACATACATACCAATTTTCATATAAATTTTTCCTCAAACATTACCTAATAAATACAAATGATATAATCTCCAATCATAACAATACCTTCAACCATAAACTAGAATTAAATTTAGTATTTCAACCTAAAAATTAAGTTCTAACATCTAACATAACAAATTTAAAAGAAAAGACATAATAAATCCCATAAATCCAAATACAACACAAAATATGCCAAAGCATTAGCTAAATGCAAAATAAATTTGAACTTCAAACAATATATATAACAAACAAATGCAAAAGCTTTTATAAAATTAGCAAATATAAATACTAGTTAATATTACATTAAAAAAAATTAATTTTACAGGTTCACGGGCGTGAGTGCCGATTTTTTTAACACTCCCATTGGAACCTGAATCTACTTCGGGTTTGTAATTTAACATCCACACCCGTTCATCAACCCATTTAATTAAATTCACGTCCATCCATTGCTAGTTGACGAGTGAAATTGTCATCCCTACATAAAATGTTTGTAAAATACGTTTCATGGGACTTGAACCGTCGCTACTAATGTGGTTGAGATGTTACAAAACTCTATTCATAGTTGTTCTTCTATCAAAGTAAATAATAATAATAATTTTTATTATTATTATCTTAAATGTGCCTCTATATGATAATTACTTAGATTCGATCAGCCACAAGCAAAATGATCGCGTGGCCTAATGGATAAGGCGCTCGCCTCCGGAGCGGGAGATTGTGGGTTCGAGTCCCATCGCGATCGCCCCAGTTCTATTAATTTCTTTTCCTTCCAAGCCAAAATAGATTGCTGTTGAAACAAGAACCGAAGAGATTTACAAACATTATCAGTTCACCTTTATTTTTGCAATTTAAACCAATTAATTCTACGACACAAGAACATAATCTATACACACAAAGTTGTTGTCCAAGGAGACCAAACCAGATATTAAAGAGTTTCTGGCGTGCCAAAAATTGTTACAAATGGGGAAGTTGCCAAGTCAGTCTTATCATCTCTTGAACAGGAAAACAAGTACTGGAGCTAACAGGCGGTTTAGCATCTGGAACTTGCAGCATATCCAATTGTCAACCGACAGTCTACTGGCAAAGGCCTCAATGGTTTCTAGCTCCTCCCTGGATGGAAAAAACTGAAAAGTTATCTTGTAATATGTGTTGCATACGAGTCCTAGTTGTTATTCATTCAACGTAACACTTGTGCTTCTACTTGTGGAAACTGTTTTCAGTACATGCGGAAATGATCATATAAAAGCTTACCTTCCGCCAGGATGCCCTATGTAGACCACCATGCTAATAAGACCCCCTGGTATTAGGATTCGCTCTGCAGCCTCTAAGGCCAATAGTGTTGTTTTAGACGTTGTAATTATGGTTTTGTCACCTCCTGGAAGGTAGCCCAAGTTGAACACAATAAGCCTAGAAACCATGGCATCGAAATAGAAACTGAGTTTGAAGTCCATTCTTTCTCTCCTTAAATGATAACTAATTAAATTCCAACTCTGCATTGAAAGGTAATAGACATAAAGACACAATAACATTCACAAACTCACCTAGAGTTACCCTTTTTTTGTAGTTATATGTGCATTCAATGAATAATATGTTAAATGTTAAGATGCTTGCTAGGCTTCTCCAGACATTGGAAAACAATAAATACTGTTCATCGGTTGCATCCCTTTACTGGAAACTAAAAAAAAATATAGCACAGTAGTGAGAAACATTAGTTGTAATGCATACCTCACAAATATGTCTTTTGGAACAACTTCTTCCATTTTACTGTGACAGATGTTGACGAGTTTGACAAGTTGTTTCTGCATAAATTTAAAAGGCAGTAGAAAATACATCACCACTAATAATCTATGAAGAAAGCAAACGAAACAGCATTTGAATACTACACTGTTCTTTTCCATCTGAAAGGAACAAGAAGCAGTAAAAATTCAAGGCTTAAGGATAAAAATTACGTGCAAGAATAAAAAGCTTTTACAAAGTTGGCACTTTCTTCAAATATAAGATTATAAACTGGATAAAGAAAATGCATAACAGTAGTACCTCTGCCTGATTAACACTTGCATCCAGCAAAGAAGAAGTATTCTCCAAAGCCTCTCCCTGAACGTCTAATCCATAAACACGACCACTACCAGACTCATCAGCAACCATTTTGAGCATTGCTAAAGTATCATAGCCATTGCCACACGTTGCGTCCACAACCACATCCCCTTTTTGAACAACATGCTTCCATACCCTGTGAGAACCATAAACAGATTCCAAAACATAAGAACGAAAAAAAAGAAACAAACTACAACTCCTAATCTAATACTTCCTACAACCATCACTTGCAATCCATTATCTAATAAAAGCACACGCAAGCGGCTGTCAACTAAAAAACCAGTTCTCTACCTAGATATCTTCCATGCAACAGCATATTCTATGATTTCTTCACATCCCAATTAATATTTTCAACAATCAAACATGCTCTTCAATTCGAAAACTCATTAAATATTTTGAACAACATGCTTTCATACCCTGTCCAAAATATAAGAACAAAAACACACTAGAAACTACCTTTATTTGCAAACTTGTACATTCCCCAATAAAAACACATGCAAGTATATCTCCAATGCGACAGCATATTCTATGATTTCTTCACATCCCTATTAACATTTTCGAAAAATTAAACATGCCCTTCAATTCACAACCCCATTAAATCCTCTCAAAATGCATCCTACACAACCTCTCTCGAGCATCACTCAAATAACTGTCACTTAAAACAATAACAACAACAACAAAAAGACCCCAAAAACCATCAACAAAATAAACACAACAGCAAGCAATGGTCCCACAAGAAGCACCTACAAATGAGCCACTTCAGTTGCCTTCTTCTTGCCGAACACGTACCCCACCAAATCACTCTCTACTCCTACAACACATCAACATAAAAATCAAAACTTTAACTCATTTTCATCAAATATACTCAACCTCCAGATGGGTAATACCTGCAAGCGGTGAATCTTCAAACTTTTGGGTTTGTTGAAAGGACATGGCAGAGCAAGAAGAAGCAGAAGAAGAGAGAGACAATAGATTGCCATTGGAGACTGATTTCAGTGCGAAGACGGGTTTTCTGTTGACTGGAAGAGTATGTAAGCGTGAACAGAATTTCAAAGATAACATCTTTTTTCCCTTTCGATTTGAGCCAGCTAGTGAGTCTGCCTCTCTAGCTTCCATTTTGCTTCACATTTTCTCCAATTTTCTTTCTCTTTTTCTTTTTCGTTTTTTTTTTTTTCTTTTTTTAAGTTTTTTCAGTTTTCCTTTAGGTGAAAAGGCCTTTCTAAATTTAGACAGTAATATACCCTTTTAAAAAAAAATAAAAAAATAAAAAAATCTGAAATTTCATTAATCATCTCAATTTTGGGAACAACAAAAATACAAATACTAGTCCAATCAAATTTGAGACAACAACAAACAAACCATAGTTCACCAGATTAATCCCCGAATATTAGGAATAATTGATAATCAAATGTGAAATATCAAGCAATTCCCAAATAAGAAAATCGGTTTAATAATGTTGAATTCAGCCCATCCACAAATAAACTAACCCATAAGATATAATCAACAACACAAATACAAACAATATTAAAACAAGAGAACATCAGCAATATCACAAAAGTAGAATACATCAACCTTTACCTTCCACCATAGTCGAGAGCTTCAAAGGAGTTGCACCCTGAAACTCTTGGAAGGGTTTGAAAAGCGACCAATAAAATTGATGAGGAATCTTGCTTTCTCTACTATGTCCGACCGAAAAGATCAGAAATCGCCTAAAACTATGGTCATGAAGAAGGCAGAGAGCTGCTGATTTTCTCTCATACTCGAGTCAATGACTATCAAACCAACAAAACCAAAAAAAATTTAGAGGTTAAATCTAGACAAAAAGATATATATATATATATATATATAATTCTATGGTTAATGTGTTTTATCTTTTAAATTGTGGGGGTTCTAATAATTTAAGAATTATGACACACTAACTATAGAATTATATTATATTATATTAAATATAGATTATGATTTTTTCCTTTATACAAACAAAAATTTTAATTTAGAAAATTACCAACACTATTCAACGCATTCTAAGTAAGTATATTAATTTGTGAAATATAAACTACTATCATTTATATGAATGAGAAAGTGCTAGAGATGATTGATGAAATTTAAACGTGCACTTCCACTTGAGTTTAAGAGGAAAAGTTTAAACTATCAACTTGCGCAATTAATTTAACCAGATGATTAGCATATAAACATGGCATCAAAATATTTTGTGCGGACAGACCTTGAAGAAAATTACATCAAAATCTTTGATATCACCTGTAATGGTTTTGATACAAGAACTCCAACTATGTTACACCCAAAAGAGTTAAGTGTTAATCTTATTAGTCGCCATGTCTTAATTTACAGACCTGAATAAAAATTTATTCATGTAGTTGATCATTTGAAAAAACAGGTTCCATACCAAACCACGAATTTGAGATAAAAGAAGACACTCTCTTGCAATTGGGTCATTAAAAGGAGTTCCAAAATGGATCCAATACAGAGCAATGCATCACTAATGACGCTGATGCCTATTTGAGAAAACTTTTATTTTCAAGTTTTTACTCTTACAGCTCTCTACAAGCTCAACTCTCTACTATATTTTTTATCCACTCTTGGCTGAAAACCAGCCTAACATCACTGAAAATGCACAAAAAATGGATAAAACCAAAAGGGGAGCTGCTCAGTTTAAGCATCATCAAGTGCAAGGACTCCTGGGAGTTGTTTCCCCTCAAGAAGCTCTAAGCTTGCACCACCTCCAGTTGAGATGTGGCTCATCTTGTCGGCAAGGCCTACCTTCTCCACGGCTGCAACTGAGTCACCTCCTCCAATGATTGTGGTCACACCCTTGCCGCTGAGATCCGCAAGCTTCTTGGCAATGGACTGTGAAGAAATTTAAGGTGATTCGCAATTTCAAGACATAAATATTTCGAAATTCTGAACTAAATTTCAGATAATGAATAAGCGACTCCCTAACACAAATATTATTTCAGGGGATGCTATAATTATAGAAGAGTATATAAATAAGTCTTATGTTTCTTGTGCAATAATTTTATGCACAAACAATACCTCAGTTCCTGCGGCAAACTTATCGAACTCAAAGACTCCCATAGGTCCATTCCAGATAATGGTTTTGGTAGTGTCAAGAGATTCATTGAATGTCTTGATGGCATCAGGACCAATATCCAAGCCCATCCAACCATCTGGAATTCCAGAAGCTGGAACCACCTGCAAGAAGAAAATCACACTAATACTTATGACCCTTGACTAGATTCACATTCACTTTACTGTTTCCTATGTACTTTATATTTGCAAACAAGGAGGTAATTGCGAAACTCAAGAAACAACATATGTATAAACAATGTGTATAGATGCATCATGTTCCTAAAATTGTTGTGATGATATCAACCTTGCTGTTAGCATCAGCAGCAAACTTGTCAGCAATGACAACATCAGTGGGTAGCAGAAGAGACACTCCTTTGGCCTTTGCCTTCTCCATGAGTGATGTTGCAAGATCAAGCTTGTCTTCCTCAACAAGGGAGGATCCCACTGAATATCCCTGAGCCTTGTAGAAAGTAAAGATCATTCCTCCACCAAGCAACAGAATGTCAACCTTCTCCAACAGCGATTCCATAACTCCAATCTTGGTTGATACCTTCGAACCACCAACAATCGCAGCAAATGGCTTCTTGGGATTTGCTACAGCTCCAACAAGGTAGTCAAGTTCCTAAAATCAGAAAACAATTCTACATGTCAACAATAAAGCACCTTAGACAAACAGCTCTAAACATAGTGAGTACCATAATAAGCTTCTGTAACCCATTATATAACATAACAAAAAAAGACACAACTAGTTCACTTGAGCCAACAATGCATAAAAAATAAAAAATGCATTGTATTATCCTTTTATTTATTAATGAATAGTTAATCAACACCAAAATTGCACATGTACTATAACTACACTTCAGCTAGAATTGCCAACAACAACAGTGAACCACAAGCATAGGTAAGCCAACCACGTAAGATGATTTCCATACCTTCTGCATAAGGAAACCTGCAACAGAAGGCTTCAAGTATTTAGCCACTCCCTCAGTGGAAGCATGGGCTCTGTGTGCAGTGCCAAATGCATCATTTACATAGAGATCTGCAAGTGAAGCTAGCTTCTTGGCAAATTCGGGGTCATTCTTTTCTTCCTCCTTGTAGAACCTCACGTTTTCTAGGAGCAAGACACCCCCTTCAGGGATTTGGGCCACCAACTTCTCAACTTCTTCACCAATACAGTCATTTGCCATTACAACCTATTGCAGCAACGCAAGTAAAGATGCACATAGAAAACATCAAAAACAAAAATAAATGAACAAAAATTAAAATGACCAATTCAAAATGAAACAAGAAAAAGAAAAACCACCACAAACCTCATATCCAAGAAGTTCAGATAGCCTTGGCACCAGAGGCTTCAAGCTGTACTTGGGGGTAACCCCCTTGGGACGTCCCTAAAAATCAGAAGACAAACAACTTAAGTACAAATACTAAAAAATGTTAAACAAAGCAAACAGAAACAGGAAAACACAACTGTTAATAAATTTCATAAACAATTAAGACAACTATGAGGATGTGGAAACATAAGCGTAGTCGGCATTAACAAAATAAAACAATAAGGTAAAACCATTTCCAACTCTATGCAATACCAAAACAGTTTCAAATTATCCTATGGTTCAATTAAACCATCTCTTCAGTTGAATTTTAAAATTGCACTGCCTCTCACAGGGTCCATTGAACCTGGTGATAGAACTTATCCAAAGTTTACTTGGCACCTCTCAAGGATACCTTTCTGATATCCCCACTACCTCGAACGTATGTTTCGATCAGAACATCATGTTTGATAGGAGAAAATAGGAAAAGAGGGCAAGGAAACTCATCTTTCTGTCCTTAAAATTAATAGGATGGACGAGATCAAGTAGAGAGAAATATTATTATAACTTTCCACTGACTAATACCCTTCAATAAAGAAGGGTAGAGACATTATAAAACTTTGAACATACCATTATCAAGAGGCTTATTGAATCCCATTAGTTAGATATAGCACGATAAATCACTATCCCTTGTAGTCCTTTCTTCTATGTACAGATACAAAACATTTGCCTTTACAATTCTATAATGCAAATATCAAGATGTGGTAACAGATAACGCCTGCCTGAAGAAAACCCAACAACTAACAGACAACCAAGCAACGACTCAGCCAGACATAAATGACAAACAACATTATCACATACCATATAATGAACTAATATTAACAACCCTTATGAGAATTACGTGATGATAAACATAATTCCAAAGCCGGCATTACAATTACTATATGGCAACCTAAATTTAAAAAGCTACTAATGCACAAATTAATACACAAAACAATGAAACACAAAGCACAGCAACAAAATTGGCCAAAAGAAAATTCAACAGTAAATAATGTAACATCAGACAACTCTAGTTCACTGACATGACAACAACAACAACAACTACCAAGTAACAACCAAACACTCAACCATTCTCTTAAGCACTTACCCAACACAACCAAACAACCAATCATAGATCAAACAAAAACATAAACTGCTTCTCAAAAAGTCGAGTAGAAAACCAAAAGCAGCAACAAAACAAAACTTTTTACAACTTTTATCATCAGATTTAGATCTAAGAACAACTAGATGCTTTCAAGTTCACAATTTTTTCCTCCAAAAAAACCAAAAAACAGCAAAACAAAGCCTGAAGCATCAACACAAAGGGCAAGGATCCTAAGAGCAAGATCGACCCAGAAACCAAAAAAAAAAAAAGTAAAAAAACACAAACCCAACAAGTGAAAAAAGCATATATACCAAGTGACTGGAGAGGATGATTTTGGCGCCATGTGTCATCAAGTACTTGATAGTGGGGACAGCAGCGCGAACCCTGGTGTCATCAGTGATCTTCAAGTTCTCATCAAGAGGCACGTTCAGATCCACTCTCACGAACACTCTCTTCCCCTTCAAATCCGCCTCTTTCAAGTCACTAACACTCCTCTTTGCACCCATTTTTTTGTCTTCAACTAAAAAAGTCCTTCTTTTCACCTGAAAATGAAACCAATAAGAAGCAAACCAGATCAGTAAAAGATGGGATTCCGCTGGGCACCCAGATCAGGAAACTAGTGATAAAGTTGGAAGAAGACGGAGTTTAGACCTGTACGAGAACGGAGAGATCGGGAAGGTTCTACCTGGTTGGGGGTTTTTGTAGTGAGAGAGAGATGAGGAAGGAACTTATAGTGGAGTGAGAGTGGCAAAAACGGTGGCGTTTTGGTGGTTTTGGTTTTACTTGGAGAACAAGATGGGCCTGAATTTGGCCTCTTGGGCTTTTCTGTGGGCTGTGGTGAATCTGTGGGTTTATTATAGGCTGTGGTTTTGGTATGGAATATGGACTGTGAGAAAAGAAAGGAATATCCTGTCGGGATAAAAATCATCGTTGTTGAGATTCCATGAGTATTTTTAATTAGTTTGATGTTAGTTGATAAAATTATTATTATTTTATTAAGATATTCTCAAGCATAAACTGACGTATATATGGCATGCTTCCTTAAGATATTCTCAATATTATTTTTTGTTAATAATAATAATAATAATAATCTTGTGTGATTTTCCATATGTATAGTCGAATGATTCATGGATGCTTCCATATTTTGAAAATCACACAAGATTATTATTATTATTATTATATGTTTTGTAATTGGAAAATCTCAATTTGTGTTAATAATTATTCTCTCTCTCTATATATATATGCAAACACAATCACATAGCCCATAAAAAAAGAGTGTACATATCATCTATAAGTCTTTTTTTTTTTTGAAATATATCATTTATAAGCTTTATCAATAAATATATATTCCGTGTGAATAATGTTACATTTTCAAAAGTTTTTATAAATTTTTTGTCCAAATAATATGATAAAATAATATTTAATAATCAACTTAATTACAAGATAATGTATTGATGATTGGTAGTTATAAATAAGTTTGTCAAATCATTTATACAATAATTTTTAGTAAAATTTTGGATACTGTAGCATTACTCTGTATGTATAGATTATTTCTCAAAATTTTTAATTATAATTTTTAAATTGAATTTATATACAATAATGTTTTAAAAAGTCAACATATAATATTATAATTTATTATGCTAATTGACTTTTCTTTGCTTAAATTAACGAGTGTAATAACCCTATATATAAGTAAATAATTTGCGGTGTTCCTATAATTAAATAATGCTCTCCATGACACTATGGACTATCCTGAATATATTTAAAGAGAGGTTCCTAGCCATCGTTTCACTTATTGATTTATTAATTGTGCACCATCCACTCTTCATAATATTTATTTATTTGACTTTCTGTTTCTTTTTTTCTTTTTTTTTTTATCATGTCAAGCACAATCCACTCAAGCTACCATATAATCATTTGAAACTTTCTCTCTTAAAAAGAATTTCAGGATTAGTCTCAATTAGAAAACAAGTGTTAGCATAACTCGTTCTATTTTTATTTTTATATTTAGAGCGTCTGTTTGAATATAGTTGACTCTTGCCCTTATCAAGGTGTCATTTAGAAAAGAGAGATCCTTGTATTAGTTGTATAATTAATATTAATACATATGATATGCAATTCTAATGAAATGTGGATGAGGGCTTCTCTAATGTCATGGATGTCCAATAGCCATAAAGAGGAGCCTATTTGGATATTAATGACTTGTATCTAAATCATTCAAGACCTCTAGTTGTTCTTGTGGGTTTGAAGTCACGGTGATCATGTGATCATCTTTGATTCACAGCTCCCTTTCCAACCCACCACCTTTGAGATCATCATCATTGAAATCAACGACACTAACATGTAAAACGCCGGTCTGTGACTGCTCTGCCGTAACAATTGGGTGGTTGGAGATAGGCTAACACTACCCCACTCCAAACTTCAAATCACTTATCACTTACTTCAAAACAAATTATCACTTACAATAATATTTTAACAAACCAACATATAATATTATAATTTTTCAGGACGATCGGAGTTGCTAATGTCATTGACTTTCTATTGTTATAAATTAATGAATTGAGTTTTATTTGAAAGAAAATTTATGAGTTGAATTTCTCTTCTTAATTCAATACATAAATTTAAAATCTAAAAAATTGAAAATTGAGAACAAAGCATATGTTAACATATCCAAATGTATAATTAGAAATAGAAAAAACTTTAGTTTAGTCCTCAAAGTTTCGAAAAATACTAAGTTTTTAAAGCTCATTTGAAAACAGTTCTTTTCATTTCTATCTTTTTCAAAACTCTTTAAAAAAGTTCAAACCGTTAGTCAATCGACGACCAATGGTAACCTTAGATTATTTTTAACAACTTAAATTTAGAGACATTTTAAATAATTTAACTTATAAATTCATTATTTTATTAAGATAATCCGGTAATTTACGTGAAATTAACAACCATTAAGGGTAAAAATGTTTTTTTACATATTCTATTAATATTAACCATCAATTGACTGACGGTTTTAGACCTTTTTGAAAGGTTAGGATATAAAAACTGTTTTTCAAAAAAGTTTAAAATTTTGATATTTTTCGAAACTTTAGGAACTCAAATGAAGTTTTTCCTTAGAAAAAAGAAAGAGATTTGCGATTGAAAGTTGGGAATTGAACAGAGGGTATCTTTGAGTGGACATGCAAGTCTTCTCCTTCAACCCATTTTCTCAAATTAAGTCTGCTTTTTGTAAAAAAATAAAATAAAAATCATAATCACGTCCACCCATAATGTTGAAAAATTGGCTTTAATAAAGTAAAAGAAAGATCCTAAGCATTAGAGTCATTTTTCCTCCTATTGTATTTCACTTGTATTTGCTTTACATTATCTTCATACAGTAACCAATTAGTAGACCCATCACTAGACCTTTTTTATCAATGACATCAATATTGTTGAAGAAGTGACTTTAATTAACAAGGGCGATATATAAGACCGTTTCTTTTGTTGCCCAATTGGCAACGTCTATTTGTAATTTACTTTTAGAGAGGTTGAAAAATTCCACAACCTATATTTTTTCACACATTGTACTTAATTTTTAGTTCCCTTTTCCAAATTGTCCTAGGAATTTTCTGGTTGTGTGCATGGATTTTCTGCTTCAGATTGTATTCTCTGTTTCAAACTCAAGAGTCAAGCCTAATTTAATTTCATTTGATCAGTCCCTTAATACTTGTATTCATAAAAAAGTAAAATAGAAATAAAATAGACTTGTTGTGACAAATTCTATTACTACAAATGCGTACTTATAGCCATGGGATATAATATAAAATTAAAATAATAGATGTATGCAAACACCTCTAATCAAGATTGATACATAAATTTAAAATTAAAAAAAAAAAATTAATAATTCAGAACAGAGCCTATGTTGACATATCCAAATGTAGAACTAGAAATAAGTAGAAGAGCCTTGCAATAGAAAGTTGGAATTGAACAGAGTGTATCCCTTGGTTATCAACCATGTATTCTCGACTAAGATACTTCTTGCAAATACTCGAAAAAACGGAGCAATAAAAATGTCCTAGCTAAAAGCAAAATTGAAAGTTGTTATAGTTGTTATGTGCTAGCAGAACACACAAATATATATAAATATATATATATATACACACAAACACATTGAGTGTTTGTTACCATTTGCTGCCTTACAATATAATTACAGAAACGTAGAGTTAATTCTGCTGAGATGATTATCAGTCTTCATTCCTTACTCAAAAAGATTGATGTATAGACCAAGTCATAAAAGGCCAATATCGAGCTACAATCATAACAATCAACGCCTTGTTGATTTCAAATCGTTTTTCTCCATCATTAAGGATAGGAATGCAATAGATAATTGGATCGAATAAGATTATATGTGGAAATGAAGATCATATAAGAGAAGCATCTTGCACAAACCTGAAACTTTGTAAGCCCAATCAAAAACTACGTAACATTCTCTCCCATAAACTTTTGTTTTCGACAATACGAGACTCAAAAACTTTATTAAATAACCCCGACACTTGCTCTATGACGATGTGGAGTCTTCATAACTTCATCTACACAAAATTTCTTGAATGCAATGGTCCTCAGCAAACATGTAATAAAAACTGCAAACAATTAAAACAGCCTCATCTGCACAGAGTACAACGATAAATATTAATATCATATATAAAATGTGAACACTATTGGCAAAAATGTCCTAGCCAAAAGCAAAATTGAAAGTTATTATAGTTATGTGCTAGCAGAGCACATACACACATATATATAGTGTTCATAAATACAGTGTATCGATAGAAAAACGCACTATTATGGCTGTATTTCAGCTGAATATATTTTTTGACGTATAATGCGTACTGGTATGGCCGTATAGGTATACAGCCGTATATTGCCATACACAATTAGGGCAGGTTTGAGGGGCAAAGAGGGAATAAAAAAGGGTATAAAAGGCTAACAACCCTAAAAACTCTCATATCTCCTCCAATTGGCTCGTTCTCTCCCAAAGTCTTTCCTCACCGGCGCCAAAAGCTTACATTTCCGACGACGCAGAAGCTTTCTGGCGGGTCTAACAGTCAAAACAAAGACAAAGCTTTGATAATACAAGACAATATCAAAGCATACAGCATAACAGTCTTTTCACACCAACAAACAAAAGGACGCAATAAGAAGCTTCAAACATAGACACGATATACTACATCACACAATAGTCAGCAGCAGAACTTCAGAGCTCTCTTAGAATTCCTCACCTTCATCGTCCTCACTCTCTGCAGATTCTATCAGGGAGTGGTCTAGTAAGGAGACGGTCCAAAGATAAATGACACACAAGTTTGCTAACCTATCATTTAATGACCTATCATGTTCCAGGCAGCAAGTTCTGCTACGTGGAAATGATGAGGAACTGGTCCAAAGATGTCTGACACACAAGTTTGCTAACCTATCATTTAACATGTACCAGGCAGCAGGACCAAAAAATAACACAGTAAAAAACCAAACAAGGACCAAACAATAACACAATAACGAACCAAACAGGGACCAAATAATAACATCCAGGCAGCAGCTCCAAACAATAACACAATAATTAGATACAAAATTTTTTTTCAAGAATTAGATTAGAAAAAATTACCACGCTGAAGGACCAAGTAGAATCCTTTATCTTCCCAACACGTCCCATACCATACTGCATCCACTAAAAGACGCAGAGAATTCCGCACTCCCAAATGCTCTGGTTAAGATAGAAGTATGGTCCAGATAACATAACGTTAAGTGTTTCATCTCAAACTTACATAAACTCAAATGCGAAATAACAACTTATTAAAATAATAATATATACCAACCTGCAGGCTTCTAATGAAAAGGGTAGATATTTCCACGCCATGGATGGCAGCTAATAAAGCAAGGAACCAATCTTCAGTCACCATCGAGAGAGATGAGAGTGAGAGAGTTATTAAGTCAGTAGAGAGACGCTGTTGTGTGTTTTGGGTTGGTGTCTCTGAGACGATCTCCTATATGTACAATGTGAAGTAGAGAGAGAGACCAGAGAGAAAATGAAAAGACAAAACCGGTGTGTGAGTTAGAGAGAAAGAGACAAGTTAGCAATCCATCTCTGGTTTGGTTTGTAGAGAGAAAGAGACAAGTTAGAGAGAATTTTATTTTATTTTTCAATAAATTAGAATTATGTCCAATTAGGATTTGATATTCCTTCCTTTTTGTATTTGATATTATTTTCTTTTAGAATTTAATATTATTTCCTTGTAAGAATTGATATTATTTCCTTTCAGATTTAGATATTATTTTGATTTAGCCTTTCTTTAATTATTTGATACTATTTCCTTTAATAGTTTGATATTATTTCCTTTACTGTATTAATTCTATTTAGGAAAATCTTGCTCATTAAGAAATTGTAAGTCTATAATTAGCCATGAGACTTTTAAGTTTAATCATGTCATTTTGCATGAGAAGAATTAATAAAATCTTTGCTGAGAGGTAATTATCGTGTTTATTTAAGCTTTTTCCTGGAATTCGCTCTAGGATTGGTTTGGGATAGGATTGGATAATTCTGTTATTCAATTCTAGACAATCAATTCGCCCAATTCTGTAGTTTGATTGATTCAAAAATATATTTTGTCTTGAAAAGATCTTAGGGCAATTTAGTATTGTTGTTGAATCTCTGAATAGGTCCTCAATAATTTGGTCCTCTCATTAAGAGAGTTTAAAAACAAAAAAATACAGAAAAAAAGTTATTGAGAGAGTTAAAAAGAAAAAAAGAAAAAAGAGTGACTGTTCTTTTTTTTTTTTTTTTGAAAAAAAAAGGAGAGTGATTGAGAGAGTTTAAAAAAAAAAAAAAATCATTGAGAGTGTTTCCAAAAAAATACTTCATTGAGAGCTTTATAAGGAAAAAAAAAGTTGAGCGTAAAACTAGAATTTACATCCCAAAATAACAAAAATAAAAAATAAAAATAAAAACCAGTATTTATCAAATATAAATCAATTTTCTCATTCATTCAATTTTCTCTATAATTTTAAAATTTCAAAAATCACCATAATGTAAATCAATTGTAACAACGTTACAATACTAAAAGTGAATATATATATATATAATGAATTTTTTGAAAATTGTTTAAAAATGACTATAAACTAAAATGAGGTACCAGTTCTTTTATTAGATAAGTATAATGCTGGACTCCATAAAAAAAAAAAAAAATTATTTTCTTCTTCACTTGACAATCAATAGAAGAGAGAAATCACATCATGAACTTACTTATATTATATCACGTGATTTAGTCAATAAAAAATATGATGAATTTATATAATATAATATGATATATATGAATATACCATTTTAAGATAGATGTAAATGAGTGTTACACTATATAGAATCTCTCAATTAAAATTTTTTTATTATTTTTAATTTACCTATCGATTATTAAATATCATTTTCAATAATTGAAATTTGTAAAATATTCTGCGAAGCTAGGAAACCAGTTTCTGATATTTGTTAGAAATCTTCCATTATGGATATTCTTGATAAAAACACTAAATTTTCATACCCACTTATCATTGACAGTTCTTACAAGTTTAATTCACATTCAAATCATCGATCTATAACCAAAATAAGACTTAATGATCAACTATTAAGCATAAAACCAAGAGCACTTAAACCCTCTAATCTAAAGTAGAATTCACCATACATGAACTCAAAATTTTCAGAAACATCTCAAACCTTTGCAATGCAATGCAGGAGTCGTATACAAAGCTACCAAACAAAACACCAAAAAAATTGACCCTCATCCAAAACACCGTACAATGCCCCCCACCACTCCTTATCCATTTCAACCTTTTTCACATTCTCTCAGCCCATCAGACCTCACCTCACCTCCAGTATTATCTCCCTACAGGCAACTAGTGATTATTATTGATGCTTACCTCCTCATAAGAATGAAATTTATAATGTGTCATACGTGTTTCTTTGTATGTGGACGCCAATTTGATGTGATGGCAATTAGCAAATATATATCTGTTAAACAAATATGAGGGTAATTTAGGCGAGTAATTTTTTTTTTTTTTTTTTATTTTATCTAAACTGAAATTCATTCAAGGTAACAAGATTTTAAGATTTTATACAGTCTAGGTTTACAACCTCCTAAATCTAATCTCCTTTTGAGGAGAAAGTAAAAGCTGTCAAGCGATATGCTGCACTATTCCCTTTGTGGGAGATTGTATGATATTTACAATTGCCCATAGCTTTACATAAGGCTATTATATCATCTTTTATAAAATTGACGGAACTAGCAAATAATTTTATTCTTTATAGTAAACCAAAGCAAAGCAAACAACTAGATTAAAACTTAAAATTGCAACAGAGAAATTGGAAAGAATTCAAACGAAAGAACTAAGATTAAACGACGCCATCACTTTGGCAAGTTCTTGAGACATTTGCATCTGGAGTTGAAGTGCTTGCAATTCAGCTTGTGCTTTAAGAAATGGATCTTCTATATCTGTCTTCTCAGAATGACTTTGAACGGACCCAAATGGCCCGTATCCACTTTCTTCTTCACGAGCTTCGGACTCTGGCTTTGGCTTGGTTGCTGCGCGCTTCTGCTCGCACACACAAGAAGCATGCACGTGGAAGTTACAAGTAAAACAATTATAGGACCAAAGCTTCTGATCCAGCAGTTTGTGACAAATATCGCACGAATACGAGGAGGCATAGTGGTCTGGAAGACCATATACAAGGCTAAGACCATGGAAATGAGAGTGGTGGTTTGGAATTGGAGGCAAGGAAGCGCAGTGGACATGAAGATCGAAGTCACACAAAGGGCAGCAGAATGAAAATGCACTTCCACCTTGGCCACAGGCGTTGCAAAGGGATGGTAGGGCCTCACCTTCAGTACCATCTCCCTACTCCGGTGGTGGTGGAGATGGTGGTCTTTGTGGTAGTCAGTCATGGATGTGCTCATCCCCAAAAGTGCTTGCAGCATCAACATAATCATCATCATTATCATCACCCGGATACTCCGGTGGTGGGGGAGATGGTGATCTCCGTGGTGGTGAGCCATGGATGTGCTCATCCCCAAGAGTGCTCGCAGCATCAATGTAATCATCATCATCATTGTCATCTAGATACTCCAGTCGTGGTGGAGATGATGGTCTTTGTGGTGGTGAGCCATGAATGTGCTCATCCCTAAAAGTGCTCGCAGCATCAACATAATCATCTAGATCATCCTCACCATCTGGAGGGACACCAATACGTAGATGAGCTTTAATCATTTCCATCATCCTGTCCATCCTCCTTTGATAAGCTTCACCCATTTCCATCCTCCTGTCCAACCTCCTTAAGAACTCAATCATCTCTGGATTTTTTGTCTCCTGCAAGATAAATACATATATGAGTATTCGGAAAATATCGCCTGCATTTTTATAAAATTACATTTCTCTCTCATCATGTTTAGAGATTTCATCTCTCTATCCAACTCCATACTATTACGTAATATGTTCACAATTTTTCTATTGATTAAAATAGATAATCATGTAAAAATGGAATAAATTACATAATAATGTAAAAATGCAAAATTGAAAGTTATTATAGTTATGTGCTAGAAGAACACACAAATATATATATATATATATATATATATATAACATTGAGTGTTTGTTAGAGTTTGTTGCCTTACAATATGATTACAGAAAAATAGAGTTAATTCCGTTGAGATGATGATCAATCTTCGATCTTTATTTAAAAATATTGGTGTATGGACTCTGTAGACCAAAAGAGGCCAATATAGAACTATAATCGTAATCATCAACGGCATGTTGATGTCAAATCGCTTTTCTTCATCATCAAGTGTGGGAAAATAATATATAAATGAATCCAGAATTATTAATATCATCCACACCAAAGAGCTCTAAATCTGAGACCCGACGAAAATATAAATTCGTAAATAAAAAGTACAATAATTTTAATGTCACTGTCCAAAATTAAATTTACCAATAGAAAAATGTAACATGATTGTTTTTAGATTACATACGAAAAATTTCATAGACAAATTATAATGAGAATACTAAATTATCACTTTGATACGTATGTTCATGTGAGGCCATGCTAGCCGTGCACAACATGGGTGTGGCTGTTTCAGGAAAACAAGGCTTTATGGGTTCCTTAAAATAAGTTGTTAATGTTGTCATGCAGCCTTATTACTTTCAGTTAATGTTAGTGGGTCTTATTTTCTTGTTTCAATAGTTGATTTGTGACTATAAATTAGTCATAATTATGGGAACAAGGACAGAAAGGAAATATTTGCACTACTCTTCGTCTGGCTACTTATTTCTCCTCTGTTTCTTTTATGCATTTCTACTCCGTTAACAAGTTGTGCTACGTGACACAAAATTCTCTCATAACACACTTACATGATCAATAATAGAAAACTGGAAGTAGATGAGACAAACTCTTGGATTTTTGCAGACTTGATACATTAACTAATTCTAGGTTCCTTTGAATGTATATATGTTCCTTCTGCTTAGGCTAATTAATTTTTGTTGCTGGTCAATGAAAATATAATGATGTAGCATAACTCAAAGACTTGTGGTGAACTAGAGAAAAATAATTTAAATTATTTTTGTCCTAGTGTACCAAGTTAGCATCGTGTATGACTCATTAGTAAGAAATGTTTCATTTTCTTTCTTCAAGACAGCAAATACAAAAATAGGAGTGGACCCCCTATCAATGGGGCCAACTGGTTTTCACTCATCGAAGGGACCATTGGCAGTCTGGCTGAGTTGAAGGAGAAACTCTCTCCTTATGCTTTCATTTAATAAAGAGATCTATTTTTTGAATTTTATTAATTTTCTTATTCTTCAAAAGTTTCTTTAGATAATTTACTTTTTGGTAGGAGAATACCTCCACTCATGAGATAATAAGATTTTTACTTTTACAAATAGCTCACACCGAATACTTACTAGTTACTTTTATAATTAATACTTAACACGGTGTAATATATACGTTCTTAGAAATATACCAAGGATAGCAAGGATCTCCGACGAAAGAAACCTAAAGATCTTCATCGTGGACTAGAACTAGCCTTCATCATCAAGGAAACCAAATTTGGTCTCCTTGGCGATGTCGGTGGACCTTGAGTCTGACCAAAAAGAATGAGAGAGAAAGAAGAAGAGTGAGGAGAGAGACGAGGAAGAAGAAAGGAAAGAGGGAGAAGGAATGAGAGAGGAAGGGAAAAGACGATGGAAGTTGAGTCCAGAGGAATGAGAGAAGAAGTGGGGAGAGAAGGAAAATGTCGTAGAGAGGGGGATGGAGAGATAGGTCAATTGCGGCTTCGATGGCGGAGAGATCTGATGGGGTTTGGGAGGACTTGGTGGCTTTGATGAAGAATTGGTTAGAGGTTGATGATGGTTGGACCTGTTCAATGATTATATATATATATATTACATTTTTTAAATATTTATTTGATTTTCTTATTTTTTTTATAATTTTTAATTATTTTTTATTCTTTTTATCAGTTAGCTCAAACAAAATGACGCAAATGCCATTCGTCAAACTAACGCCAACTAATGCACACTAACTGTATGGGGTTTTTTGTTACAAAAATTAACTTTGTTTTCGCCTGATTAAAAGCTGACCTCATGAATAAAATTTACTAATGATTTTTTTTTTAAAATAAATTATATTAATTTTATTTACCTTCTCCCACCCATCACCGTCTCCCCCTCTCTACCTTCTTCCTTCAACCCCCCCTCTCTCTCTCTCATCTCTCACCATAATCTTCGATCTCTTTCTTTCTCCAATTTTTTTTTTTTTTTTTTTTTTTTTTTTTTTTTTTTTTTTATGATGGTGGTGCCAATCGAATCATCAAGGTAGTTTGGGTTTTCTTTTTTCAAAAACCTTTCATTCAAAAACTTTTGGAACCTAGTGTCTAATTTTGCAAGAGTGACGGTGCCGATGATGTAGTGGTTGAGGGGCGTCTGGATTTACAGGTGACGGTGACGGTGATGGAGGTCTAATGGTTGATGATTGATGTTGTGGGAGATTGATGATGTGGGAGAATCTCGGTTTCCACTGGAAACCCAGATTTGGGTTTTCAAGCCTAGAAATGTAGGTTTCCAAAGTTTGAGGGATAATGGTTAGAAGGAAGTGGAGAAGGCTGTGATTAACGATAGCAGTGACGAGGCGAAGGAGAAAGTGGTGGTGGATGTTAATGATGAGAATTAGGGGGGGGTGGTGGTGGTGTGGTGGTGGTGTTGGAGGAAGGTGAGGTTGATATGGATTCGGCACCACCACTGGAAATAGCCAATAAGCATGAAGAGGTTGTTGTTGTTGTTAAAGAAGAGAAGGATTTGATTGTTGTTGTTGTTGAACTGTTTTGGGATAATTATTAAGGATTGATCTGTGTTTGTTTGGTTTTTGTTTGTGTTGTAGATCGTTTCAATTAATTTGATTGAAACTCGAGAATATTTTGGAGAGCTTGAAGGAAGTCATTGATGAAAACGAAGAAGAGCACTCATTGTTCTTCATAGATGAACTTTTTTTTTTCCTTCTTCATATTAGTTGAGCTTCACGATAGAGATCTATCTGTTTCTTTTTTTTTAATAAATATATATTTTTCCCATTTTTAATTATATTTTAAATCTTTTTTTTTGTTATTCTTGTTTACATTAATTGATTTTCACTGTTTATCTCCATATATTTTTTTAATAAATATATTTTTTTATTTTTTCCATTTTTAATTAGTTTTCTATTTTAAGATAAAAATGTGAGTTCATTTTCATCGTTACATAAAAAATTAAGGTCAACTATTAGTTTTAACAACTTTGACGGTTAAAATGGGGATTTTTTTGTTATAAAAACGAAACTTTGTCTTTGCCTATTTTAGGCTTTACCTTAGCATGGTCAGGTGTAATAAGGTTATATGGGAATTGCTCCATGAACATTGTCATATACGAATTGCTATTTTTTAGATACTCTGCATTCAAAAGTAAGTTTAATATCATTGAACTTATATTTTGGTGTCTTATTTTGTATGATCTTCATTCTTACTTTCTTATCTGCAACTTAAAGTTTGCAAATGAAAATTAAAACTAAAGGTTTCAGATTTAAAATGAAACCAGAAATTCTATAGTCTCAATTTAATTAGAACAAAAAATTCTATATTCTCAATTAAATTAGAACCCAAAGCTCTAAATTCTTAATTTAATTAGAACTAGAAGTTCTACATTTCTAATTTAATTAGAACTGAAAATTCTAATACTCAATTTATCTATTAGAACCAGAAATTTTAAAGTCTTGATTTATTTGAAACTAGAAATTCTAGTTAAATTCCGTTTGAATTTTGTTGACTTTCATGTTCAACATAGGCAATTGTATATGTCAAATAGAAGTAATTGCACGAAACCTCCCCGAGGTTTGCCAAAAAACAGACAAAAACATATTTATCAGTTTATTACACAAAACCCCCACACTATTAGTCAATTTCCGTCCACTTTAACAGTTGACCAAGATTTTTGGTCAAAAGACCATTTTACCCATAAACAAAAAAAAAAAAAACAGATCATTATCATCATCACCACCACCATCATCGCCACCACCAATAAACTAAGATCACTGCACATACACTGCCATCAAAACAAACTCAGATCATGTTCTCATACACTGCACATACATCATCATGTTCTCAGTTTAAAAAAAAAATCATCGAGTTCATCGTGCCATCCACCTCTCCACCCCTTCTCCACCTCCTTCTCCCACCGTGCCATCCGCCTCCGCTCCCTCTCCGCTGTTGACGCCCTCGAGAAGATTGAGCAGCTCGGCACCCAGATTTCCTCCTTCACCCTCGAGGAGGCTCGCACCCTCGTCGTCGACCCTGGTCGTCGACTCCCATCACCGCACCCCCTCGATTCATAGCACTGGGGCGATCCGAGAAGAATGAGTAGGGTCATCCCATTTTCTTTGTTATCAGATTCTCTCCACCCCTTCTCCACCTCCCTCTCCTACCGTGCCATCCACCTCCACCCCCTCTCTGTTGTTGACGCCCCCGAGAAGATCGAGCAGCTCAGCGCCCAGATTTCCTCCCTCACCCTCGAGGAGGCTCGCACCCTCGTCGTCGACCCTGGCGTTCGTGAAGGCGGCGCCGACGATGAGGAAAATAGCGAGCGTGAGCAGTGAGAGAAGAGAGAGACGAGGCTGAAGAAATGAGAGACAGGGGTGAACAGGGGTGAAGAAGAAGATGATGATGACTTAGGGGGTATAATGACCAAAATGTCCTTCACTCAATTACCATTGACTAAAGTCAACGTTAGGTGTGGGGGTTTTGTGTAATAAAATGGTAAATATATTTCCCTCTGTTTTTAGACAAACCTGAGGGAGGTTTTGTGCAATTACTTCATGTCAAATAATTGTAGTTGCCTGAAACTACATAATTGGCCTTGACTTATTTTATAGAAAAAGTGTGCCTTTGATCATGAGTCTAACATAAAGGCAATAAAATACATTAGATTGTGTTTTATGTTTGAAGCCAAAGTTATGCATATACATATGCACAGAAAGCAATGTGATTCACTCGAGTTATGAAAAATTAAATAAACAAATATCAAGAAATAATTATGTGATGTGCTGTTCTTACTTTTTGTGGATCACATAATGGTTCCATCAAATTCACTTTAATTAATTGGATTCCCGATAAACGGTTTGAATCGAAATTTTTATATCTTAAATTTGGAACCAAAAATTCTATATTCTCAATAAATTTATTCTCAATTTTATTTGGATCTTAAAACCTAAAGTTTTAAATATTTACTACATTACTAGAAGTTCCAAATTGCAATTTATTTGGATCTAGGTTTTTTCTAGAAATATCCAACAAATGAAAAAGATTGAAAAAAAAAAAATCAATTCGAATTTGATACAAAAAGAACTCTTCTAGAACTCAAGTCTCTAGAATTAGAAACTTGTCTCCCTATTGGACAATTTGCAAGAGGGTGAGTAGAGGGTAGAAGATCTCTTATACTAATAGTCTTATTCATGATTTCAGGATTTATAGATTGTGGATTAAGATATATTACGACATTTTTAATTTAAACATGTTAATCATGATTAGTCAGCATGCGTAATGCTCATGCATCTTTAATTTTGTAATGTCATGAACTGGATCATTTAATTGAGGCAAGTGACCAAATTTATTATTAGTTGAAAAAAAAAATGGTTCATTAATTCAATATTATGTTTGTTTATGTTACCATATTTGTTGCTTATGATTTTGGTTGCACTGGAACTGAATCGATTGACCTCGTATGTTGTGCTTTAAGTCTTCAACCCGTGTTTGTGTTAAAATTGAACATGTTCAAAACTATTCGAAAGAGGTAGTAAATTCATTGAGAAAATCTGTTAAAAATTACTAGAAAATATTTTTTTACCCTGTTTGTTCTTATTATATTATGTAATAATCTATTTTATTATGGAAATAATCTTCTCAATTTACTTATGTTTACTCCTATTTTGTAATCATTTAAAGCATTTGATCAATGGAATTACATCCACTATTTCTCTCTTATTTTTATTTAGTATTTTATATTTATTATTTCTAGGTTTTATTTTATAATAGTGATAATATTTTAGTGATTTTCTTATAATGCTCCTACTTGAATTTGTTCCTGTTCTAATTTCTAGATGGTAGACCTGTGTTACCATTTTCTAAACACAAAATGGGCCGAACCCTAAACAAACAAAATAACTTAAAAAAAAAAATGATCATTCCAAAGTGCTTTCTAAAACAAAATGTGCCGCATCATGTAGAACAAATAGCAAATCAACACTACACAGTCAATCACAATATCATAATAAATTATAAAGATAATACAAAAGAGTCACGTACATGATGACAGAGAACTTCAAATAGAGTAGGCTCCCTAATAGGCTCCCTGATGCTATTTTTATCCTACACACAATCAATTGCATAATCAATTCCATAACTAATTCTTATCAAATTTTACGCGCCACAATCAATATTAAACCAACAACAACACTAAAAATTAAAATTTATGCTTAATTTGCATCCTAAAATAACAAAAAAATAAAAATAAAAATAAAAACCAGCATTTATCAAATGTAAATTAATTTTCTCATCATTCAATTTTCTCCATAATTTTAGAATTTCAAAAATCACCAAAATGTAAATCATTTGAAACAACATTAAAATACTGAAAGTGAAAATATATAATTATATATATTCCTTAATATATTAATGCATATTTTATATATTTTAAAAAATGTTAAATATAAGCTTTAAATTTGTACTTCTAATCCTTAATATATAATTACTGGACTGTTTACCAAAAAGTGGAATGCCTCTATTGCCTTTAACATAATATGAAAAGACAAATATACCCTCCGTGATAACCAAAAAATGAAAAAGACAAAAATGGACTTCTTTTTTTTACTTATTTAAATAAAAACTTTAAAACTTTAATAAATTAATTGAAACATTAAATAATTATATAATTAAAATAATAATAATTAATAAAAACCATAAAAAATAAATATATCGATGAATTCTCAATAGCTTAAGTTATTAGCTTCTCCAATAATAGTTCAGAAAGATGGCAATTGCCTAACTAGATTCAAGAAAACATAACTTTAATACACATATAAGAGCGTTGAAATGTCTAATTAGAGGTGTAACAAATAGTTTTAGTAAATATTCTCTTCATATTAAAGAAGCGGGAAGGAAAAAAAAAAGAAATGATGATAGACAACTTTATAAGTTTAGGCCATTCACAACTGAATAGAGTTTTCTTCATAAAATGTTCTTGGTACTCAAACTAAAAGGTACCCCTCAAATGGAGAAAATACAAAAGATACCAATTAGGTGTAATAATGTTATCATTTCAGAATATACACATATATCATTTCGGAATGACCTATCATGTTCCAGGCAGCAAGTTCTGCTACGTGGAAATGATGAGGAACTGGTCCAAAGATGTCTGACACACAAGTTTGCTAACCTATCATTTAACATGTACCAGGCAGCAGGACCAAAAAATAACACAGTAAAAAACCAAACAAGGACCAAACAATAACACAATAACGAACCAAACAGGGACCAAATAATAACATCCAGGCAGCAGCTCCAAACAATAACACAATAATTAGATACAAAATTTTTTTTCAAGAATTAGATTAGAAAAAATTACCACGCTGAAGGACCAAGTAGAACCCTTTATCTTCCCAACACGTCCCATACCATACTGCATCCACTAAAAGACGCAGAGAATTCCGCACTCCCAAATGCTCTGGTTAAGATAGAAGTATGGTCCAGATAACATAACGTTAAGTGTTTCATCTCAAACTTACATAAACTCAAATGCGAAATAACAACATATTAAAATAATAATATATACCAACCTGCAGGCTTCTAATGAAAAGGGTAGATATTTCCACGCCATGGATGGCAGCTAATAAAGCAAGGAACCAATCTTCAGTCACCATCGAGAGAGATGAGAGTGAGAGAGTTATTAATTCAGTAGAGAGACGCTGTTGTGTGTTTTGGGTTGGTGTCTCTGAGACGATCTCCTATATGTTGTACAATGTGAAGTAGAGAGACAGACCAGAGAGAAAATGAAAAGACAAAACCGGTGTGTGAGTTAGAGAGAAAGAGACAAGTTAGCAATCCATCTCTGGTTTGGTTTGTAGAGGGAGGAGCTCAGTGGTATCCATTGTTGCAAAAATCGTCGGAAATCGCCGATTTTCCGGCGATAAAATGCTGACCGGCAGCCGATAAGGTTGATATCGGCGACCAAAATCGGACGGCCTGGTCAATCGGTCAAATCGGGTAACTCGGCAAGCCCAACCGACCGCAAATCACCCTAAACGCCACCACAAAAGGCCAAATATCCAAGAACAACCACCACAAAAACAACCAAATGATGGGGGAGAGAAAAGGGAGATTACAAAAAACAACCAAATGATCTTGTAAATCACCGTCCACTGACGCAACTAAGAACGGCGCCGGCGTGAGGTGAGAGAGGTGATGATGATGATCTGGTGCGGTCGGCCGCCGGTGTGAGGTGAGGTGAGAGAGGAGAGGAGGCGTCCGTGAGACTGGAGAGGAAAAATGAGGTGACAGGGCAGGGGGAATATGTGAATAGGGTTTTGTTTAGTAAGTGTGTGTGTGTGTGTAAATATATATATATATATATATAGATAACGGGGCCAAATTACACCAAAGACCTTAAAATTTGATAAAATTTCATCATTATTTAAATTTTGACCAATGATTTTTAAAAATTATTAATTTATGTCCTCAAATTTAAAAAAGAAAACAATAATTCTCATTCAAAACAGTATTTATTGATTAATCTTCCATTACTGATCGGATAGATAACTGATAAATTATTAATCACTGTCTCATCGATCCATTAATGAGTACTGATATTTGCAATAATGATGGTATCTTATATAGAAAAAGAATATTTTGAGTGGTTTAGGATCCACTCAAAAGTAATCGCACGCCAACAGCAATATTAAACTGAAGGGTATGTCAAGAGTCAGTAGCTAGGATTCGATTGCTTGTACACTGCAGGACATTATCATCTGCATACATCTACAGTTACTCCTACTAGTTAATATTTTATCAGCCCAATGTTGCTTTGAAAGTTCGCTACACTTTCCCAACTAGTCTACACCTTTTTTTTTTCAATTTGAAATTGTCATTTTCCTTTCCAGTTTCGGAAAACATTCTGCATTCAAGGTTTGAAATGGAGTTGGCTTGATCATAGATTACGGCATGGGTAGTGCCCGTACGTGTCTTCCCCGCCTGTCTTCATTTTTTTTTTTTTAATTTTTGTTTGGTTTTTGGGTATCGGACTTTTGTCTTTTCATTAAAGTTGTTCACTTTCTTCATTAAAGTTTGCTGCAACTTACATGAAGTGGTTAATAACCGCTACTCTCTGGGCCCCAATAAATTTATAAGCATTGAAATATAAGGACTGATTGCAGGGCAGTGATAAAATGTCCTGTACATATCTACTCATCAAACTTCACTAATATTTTTATTTCTGAAACCTACAGAAATTGATGTATCAAGAAGAGTCTTTCAAAATATTGAAGAAGACAACGCAAAATTGTATATGCCATTATAGAACTTCAAAATTACAAAACGCTTTTCTCATATCATATTTTAACCCAACCCCCAAAAATTGATTGACAATTTTGAAAAAATTGAAAAACAAATTTGCAAACTGTTTTATGAATTCTAAAAACTGTTTTGTAGACAGAAACCCATTGTGGTTTTTAAATTGAGCTTTCAACTCAGAATACTAATATATTTCCACATAAAATATTATAACTTTTTATCAATTTTCTAATCCTAAAATATTCAGAGCTATTATGTTTTTTTTTTTTCCCGAACGCGTCATAGCTGTTCTTATACGTATCTATTATATTTGAATTTTTGAATCATAGAAGAACCTAAAAGACATTAAATTGCATTACTGAGGGCAACTCATGGCTCAACTTTCAATAACTTTTTAAGTTCCTCTATAAGCATATATATATATATATATATATACACACACACACACTTTTTAAGTGCTCTGATGGCTCATTTGGTGTTTACTGTTTTTGTTTATGTGAGTCTTATTTGTGACTATCTGCACATCAGAGCTACTCTTATATGTATCCATTAATTGAATTTTTGAATCATAGAAGAACCTAAAAGACATTAAATTGTATTATTGAGACCAACACATGGCTCTACTTTCAAGAACTTTTTAAGTTCCTCTATAAGCATACACACACACACATACATATATATATATATATATACTTTTTAAGTGCTCTGATGGCTTATTCGGTGTTTACTGTTTTTTGTTTATGTGAGTCTTATGTGTGACTCTCTGCACATAATCTCGTCACCACAATACATGTATTAGATGTATTACCAACTAATTTGGTTTTGGAACTTTCCAAACAAAAAATAATAATTTGGTTTTGGGAAAAATGACCGACGGCCACATCGCAAGGCACATTAAACGTGCCATTCCCTACACCTTAAGACACTTCACAACACAACATTTATTGATGTACCCGTCCGTAAGAATATTAAATTTGGGGCATTTTTGTTTATTATTTTATTTTATTTTATTTTTTAAACTGGGGCCTATTTTTATTAAGACAATTATGGCCGTAACTTTGCTACAGTGACCATATTCATCCTTTAACTTTATGACATCTACCATATTAACTTCTTCACTTATGAAAGATTAGAAAAGTTCATACTTTTCTAATTGTTGATACATTACACTTCATAAAGTTTTTATAAATTTTTTATTCAAATAATATGATAAAATAATATTTAATAACCGACTTAATTACATAATAACGTATTGATGATTGATGATTACAAATAAGTTTATCAAATCATTTTCACAATAATTTTGAATAAAATTTTGGATGACATGATGTAACTCTGTATGCATGTACTATTTTTCAAAATTTTTAATCATAATTTTTAAATTGAATTTATATACAATAATATTTTAAAAAGTCAACACATAATATTACAATTTGTTAGGACGGTCGGAGTTGCTAATTGACTTTTCTTTTCTGAAATTAACGAATGTAATAACCCTAAATATAAGTAAATAATTTGTGGTGTCCCTATAATTAAATCATGCTCTCCATGACACTATGGACTATCCTCAATATATTTAAAGAGAGGTTTGTAGCCATCATTTCACTTATTGATTTATTAATTGTGCACCATCCACTCTTCATAATATTTATTTATTTGATTTTCTGTTTCTTTTTTTTTTTTTATCATGTTAAGCACAATCCACTCAAGCTACCATATAATCATTTGAAACTTTCTCTCTTAAAAAGAATTTCAGGATTAGTCTTAATTAGAAAACAAGTGTTAGCATAACTCGTTCTATTTTTATTTTTATATTTAGAGTGTCTTTTTGAATATAGATGACTCTTGCTCTTATCATGGTGTCATTTAGAAAAGAGAGATCCTTATATTAGTTGTAGAATTAATATTAATACATATGATATGCAATTCTAATGAAATGTGGATCTTCTCTAATGTCATGCATGTCCAATAGCCATAAAGAGGAGCCTAATTGGATATTAATGACTTTTACCACTTTTAATAATATCCTTTAATAACAAATTTGATTTCACACATAATTTATAGTAATAGTCTAGTAACAGTAATGTAGGTTTAGAGTACTAGATATTTATAGAAAAGATTGAGATTTAAAATCATGGTCAAGTATTCATAATTATAGAGTTGTATTTAGAATTACTTAATGCCAACTTCTTACTAATTAATTAATTTTTTCCTCAAATCTTTAATAAGAAGAACTTAATAAATGTGTCACATCATTGTATGTCATTTGTAAAAGTGAAACGCTTTTATTAAGTAGATAATTAATCAAGTAAAGTGTAAATACAGATTCAAACATCACAGTGTATCTTAATATATGATCATGTAAAAAAAACACCCATTTAATTGAAGATTTGAATAGCTTTACTAACTTGAACACCATCAAAATGAACATTTTCAAAGATCATAACAACCAGCTAAGAATTGGAAGCTTTTCTTGCTTCTTGTCAATCCCTCTTTTAATTATCCACAAGGTTTGCTGAAATTTCCTGTCATGCAATAAATAACCTTCCATTAATATTCATTTCAAATTGAAAAAATAAAATAAAAACCAAAATTATCTCCCTTTGTGGGCTAATGGTCCCAACGCATTACCAAATGGTCTTCTGCATGGGAAACAAATAGTCACTCGCGTTTTGCCAATATAGTACTAGTACCACCGCCACCCCGTGGTACCTACCCCTATTCAAACGGTGTGATTTGAAAATTTGGCATTATAAGACAAGTGGGGGTACATGCAACAAAGCTTTAGACATCGAATAAATTTTCCCTAAAAGGGAATGCTCGTTGGCTCTGGCATTGGAAGACAAGTGGGTGGTGCGAAAACATGGTGTGGTTATTTGTAAGGATGCGCACATGGAGTGATGGGGGGTTGGTCACGGGTTTGAGTGCATGCCACTTGGTAAATGCATGCATACCTTTGCTGGCAATGATGTTGCAGGATGCATTTAATATGAAAACTAAGGTGCTTGTTTTATTCTCTTTTTTCCGCTCTTTAGACTTTAAAGTTCAAAGGCATTTGCAACCTTGGTTTTCTTCATAGTTCTCTAATGTTGTTGTTGTTGTTGTTTTTTTTTTTATTTTTGACTTTTCTGAATGATTTTTTAATGCTTTTCTTGACAAATTCTGTCATTATATAATATTGAGTTTATTGATTAATTTTTATTATTTAATTATTAATAAAAAAATTTTAAATTGATTATTTTAAAAGTAAAGGGTAAACAAGACTTTTTAGAGTAAATTATATGTAAATTACTTTTCTTTTAAACTACAGTTGGATTTCTATTTTAAGCATTTACATCTTCACAAAGAACGTTAATGTTACGGTTAAGTTCACACTTGAATCTAGGGGAGAATGCATATATATCATGTGATTCTTTTAATGTGAACATGAGTCATGATCATATACTAAAATGAGAAAAAGACCATGTGTAGTTGTAGTCTTGGTTGTATATCAAGAGTCATGCTATGTTGACTGTTTCAAGAAATTAAACTTATTGGTGAGTGAGTGTGCCCGCCAAAGCAAGATGATGCATGCATGTAATGTTGTTGATGGATGGATATAAACATCAACTTAGTTTGATGTTGATGGTTTCTAAAATTGGAAAAAAGTTTGTACAAGACAAAAAAGGAAGGTTTTTAAAAACAAACAAATTTATATGGATTTTACAATTGATTTTACCAACAAGAAAAGTCAGGAAAGATACAATTGATTTTACCAAGTAGCTTTCTCTATTGCTAGTAAAAAAAAAAAATGCTAGTCTCTTCGTCGAGGAGTTTCCCAAAAAAATAAAGAGAGTTTCTCCATTAAGTACGGTTAGCTGGTTGCCGAACGATTGAAGAAAGTTTCTCTATTAAGGATGGCTAGCTGGTTGCCAGACGATTGATTTCCTGATTTGGAGTGGCCCGAGAACTCAACACAACAACCTCCCTATACTTTACAATTAATTTATTAAATATAATAAAAAATCCACCAAATCCTAAATTAATAAACGTCTTCGTTAATAAATGATATTTATTATATATAAACTCAATCATTTGATTGGAACTGGTTAAATCTATTTTATTATTTCTTCATCTTCTCTCACATGGTTAAGCACAAAATTTTTATTTTTAAAAGCGTTTTAGAGGATATTACAGAAATAGCAATATGTTGTAGAATTTTTTAAACAATTTATTCAGTGAATACGAGTTATTAGTGTCTAATTTATAGTGCTATGCTTACAAGTAAGGATAAATATAGTCTAGTCTATCTGTCACCAAACTAAAGACAGTATAGTCCAGCCCTATTACAACCAGTCAAGTTAAATCATGCGCACCAAGTGTTGCCACGACATTATTAACACATAAAGCAGATGAATTAGAAGATGTATTTACTGATGCAACATGTTTAGCATATAGGAAATAAAATACAATTTTCGTAAATATGGCCGTATCAAGCCATATATACACTAATACGACCGTATCGGTTGCAGGACGAACAGATACGGGCGTATTTTGGTCGTATGTGTGTTTTTTTTTTTTTCGTATAATACGTACCAATACGACCGTACCATATGTGCATACGATGACAATATACGGCTTGGTTGGATTTTGGGGCAAAAAAAAAAGGTATAAAACGCTAACCATCCTAAAAACTCTCATATTTTCTCTTGATCGACTGCATCCCTCCCAAACTCTCTCCTTACCGGTGCCAAAAGCTTCCATTTCTGGCGATGCGGAGACTTTCAGACGGATCTAGGCTATCTCTCTCTTTTTTTCGATGGGTATTTCTCCTTTGAACTTTGCTTTCTCTCTCTTCTTTTCAACTCATTTTTTCTCCCTTCTCTTGAACTAATCTTTAGCTGTCTCTCTTCTCTTCAAGTTTGTTATTGAAGACTTGAAGGATTGTTTTTATTTTGGAAAACTAGTTTATATTTTGAAACTCGGCAGAAGCTTTGTTTGTTTTGAAAAACTCGACAGTCTCTCTTGCCTCTTATTAGCGGTCTCTCTTCTAAGCTTCAAGTTTATATTTACATTTTACAAACTTGGCATTGACAATAACATTTGAGTTTTATTTAATTTATATTGTCATTTATAAATTGCAAGAGGTTTTGTGGTTATAAACTTGTAATTTGTAATGGCTAGTAATAAAAAGGATTCAACGTGAAAGTATGAGGTTGAGATCGAAGTAGATAGGAAAAAACATATGCGGTGTACTCTAGAGCAAAACGGTGTTGCTGAATGCAAACACCGTACTATTATTGAAATGGAGTATGCTGAAAGAAAAAGGACTCCCAAATAAATTATGGGTTGAAGCAGTAAATACTACGGTCTATATTCTCAATCGAACACCAACAAAAGCTGTGCTCAACAAAACTCCATCTAAAGCTTGGCACAAGCAGAAGCCACAAGTAAATTTTCTCGAAGTTTTTGGTTGCGTTGCCTACTCTCACGTTCCATCTCAATTCAGAGAAAAGCTTGATGAAAAGGGAGAAAAATATATCTTTATTTCGTATAGTGATGAATCAAAGGGGTATCGTCTTCTAAACCCCAAAACTGAAGAATTGATGATTTCAAGAAATGTGATATTTGATGAATTGAAGGTTTGGAATTGGGAAAAATAAGAACTTAAATCCCCTATTATATATATTGGAAGATGTTGAAACACCATCAAATTCAAAGCCATCAAGTTTCACACCTTCAAGTCCTTCTAGCTCATGAAGTTTATTCCTAAGCTCTTCAAATTGACCAAGATCTCTTGATTCGCCACCCAGAAAAATGCAATCTCTTGAAGATATTTATAACATATGTGATATGGCTTTTATTGCTATTGAGCTACAAAAGTTTGAAGATGCTGTGAAAGAAGAAAAATGGGTTCGAGCAATGGATGAAGAAGCAAAAATGATTGGAAAAAATGAAACATGGTAGCTTGTTGTTCGGCCTAAAGAGAAAGACATAATTGGCTTAAAATGGGTCTACAAGACCAAATTCAATGAAGATGGTTCAATACAAAAATATAATGCTAGATTAGTTGCAAAGGGGTACTCTCAACAATCTAGTATAGATTTCAGAGAGACATTCGCACCGATTGTACTAATGGAAACAATTCGCACCATCTTAGCTCTTGCTGCACAATTGAAGTAGAAAGTTTATCAATTGGACGTTAAATCGGCATTTTTGAATGATGAACTTAAGGAAAAAGTTTAAGTTGAGCAACCCCAAGGATATGTCACCAAAGGTAAAGAAGACAAAGTTTATCGTCTTTAAAAAGTCTTGTAGGTACTAAAGCAAGCCCCCAGGGCTTGGAACAACAAAATAGACAAATATTTTCGAGAGAATGGTTTTGAAAGAAGTCTCAATGAGCCATCATTGTACATCAAGAGAAATGGTGCAGAAGATTTTCTCGTAGTATGCCTCTATGTGGATGATTTGATCTACACCAGCACATGCTTTAAAATGACAAGATTTTAACAATTTCATGATGAAAGAATATGAGATGACAGATCTTGGTCTTATGAGATACGTCCTTGGAATTCAGGCAAAGCAATTCAATGAAGATATCTTCATCTCACTAGAAAAATATATTGAAGATCTGCTAAAAAGATTTAACATGCTAAACTGCAAGCCAGTCGCTACACTAATGGCATTAAATGAAAAGTTGTCTAAATTTGATGGAGCATCAAAAGCCAACGCAACCCAAGTTCGAAGTCTTGTTGGATCACTTATATACCTTACAAACACTCGACCTGATATTGTTCATGCAGTCAGCGTCATTTCTCGATTTATGAGTGATCCTAGTCAACTACATTTTTCATCAGCAAAAAGTCTTCTTCGTTATGTTAAAGGGACAAAGAATTTCGGGCTTCATTATTCAAAAGAAAAGGACAATTCTTTAATTGGGTATACAGGCAACGATTGTGCAGGTTCTGTTGACGACAAAAAAAGCACTTTAGAATATATTTTCTGTCTTTGAACAAAAGCCATTACATGGTCTTCAAAGAAGCAAGATACAATTGCTTTATCTTCAGCTGAGGCTGAATACATTTCAGCAACAATTGCAGTTTGTGAGGCTATTTGGCTCAAGAAAACTTTGAAGGATTTGATGCAGGAGCAAAAGTCTGCTACTGTTATTTATTGTGATAACATGTCTGCGATAACTGTGACAAAGAATCCAGATTTTCACAGCAGGTCAAAGCACAACTAGCTTCGCCATCATTTTATCAGGAAGTTAGTTGAAGAAAAAGAAATTGAAATGCAGTTCTGTAGAACAGAAGAGCAGGTGGCAGGTATTTTTACAAAGGCTTTATCAGCTCAGAAGTTCAATTATTTCAGAGAGATCTTAAAGAGTTCTTTATCAAGAAATCAAGTCAAGAAAACATAAACAAGAATTCTCCATCAATAAAATGTTTTCCCTTCCATACAATCTCCTATCCAAATTCTAAATTTTTCTTTTTTGTATCACATAAATTCCTAACAGTTACATCATGAATTGCAGCTCTATTGATGCTTGCTGGATACAAAAGCATAGTAGTACACTCCCCAACATTTCTTGAAGCAGTTGTACCGCCTGAATTACCAACGCTAACAATCTTGTATGCTAGTCTTCGGAGACCACAATCATTCACTCTCTATATACTGCCTTGCTTCTCCCTTACAAAATCTGCAAGAATTGTTTCATAATGATGATAAAATTGAGGCAGAAATGAAAACCAATTCAAAATATTTCTTCTAGTTCAAACCCGACTTGTAGAAATGTCAAATTGTTCACACTTTATACACGATACATTGGTAACAAGGAATGCTAGAAAACAACCAAAGATAAGTGATGACAATTTATGACTTGGATGAAAGAAAACAACCAGGCTTATGTCTATCTAATCAGCTTTGTATGCGGAGAAACTGAAACTTCAAAAAGCTACATAAACAGTTTTCTTAGTCTCCTTCAAACACACGGTCTCCAATGTTTAATGCAGCTAGATTTACTAGGCCAAAAATTCATGGATACAGATGAAAATTTTAAAACAAATGTACCTTGGGACCGGATGAAACATGCATGTGATGTTTTGAAAGCACCATTACTCAAGATCCATAACATGGGGTAAATATTTCATCCAATTTGGAAACTTCTAATGACAATAACTTATATTTTCTAATAATTTAACAAGTCTAAGCCCGCTGGGATGGTAGGACCTTACCTCCAGTACCATCTCCCTACTCTGGCAGTGGTGGAGATGGTGGTCTTTGTGGTGGTGAGCGATGGATGTGCTCATCCCCAAAGGTGCTCGCAGCATCAACATAATTATCATCATCATCATCATTGTCATCCCGATCATCCCCATCATCTGGAGGCTCACCAATACGTAGATGCGCTTCAATCATTTCCATCTTCCTTTCCAGCCTCCTTAGCGTCGTCCACAACTCAACCATCCTGGGGTTTTCTGTTCGAGATTCCTGCAAAATATATACATATATGAGTAACCGGAAAATATCACCCACATTTTTAAAAAATTATACTTCATTTATCATGTTTAAAGACTCTGTCTCTCCATTCAACTCCATACTATTATATATTATGTCCAAAACTTTTCTATTTATTAAAATATATATCCATGTAAAAGTAAAATAAATTAAGTAATAATGTAAGATTCATAGCATTGCTTCTTCATCCTATCTCTTCCATAATGACGAAAGAAGATTCTATTGCACAAAAAAGTATGGTCCATAGAAAATAATGTTAAATGATTCATCTCAAACTTACAGAAACTTACATTATCATCATTGTCATCCGGATCATCCCCATCATATGGAGGCCCACCAATACATAGATGAGCTTTAATCATTTCTATCCTCCTTTCCAGCCTCCTTACCCTCGTCAAATACTCAACCATCTCAGGGTTTTCTGTCCAAAATTCCTGCAAAATATATACATATATGAGTATCCAAAAAATATCACCTACATTTTTAAAAAATTATACTTCGTTTATCATATTTAGAGACTCTGTATTTCTGTCCAACTCCATACTATTACTTAATATGTTCACAACTTTTCTATTTATTAAAATATATATCCATGTAAAAATGGAATAAATTAAGTAATAATGTAAGAGTCATAGCATTGCTGCTTCATCCTGTCTCTTCTATAGTGACGAAGGAAGATTCTATTCCACAAAAAAGTATGGTCCACAGAAAATAATGTTAAATGATTAATCTCAGACTTACATAAACTCAAAAAGAAATAAGAACAAATTAAAATAATATATACCAACCTCGAGGTTTCCAAAGAAATAGGCAGCAGTCACCAACCCATAGATGATCATTAAAATAATAAAGGTTGTTTCCAAGGCAGAATCATGGACCACGTCATAACTTTGACCAAACGAACTGAAAAACCAAAAAAAAAAAAAAAAATCTGATTCAGCAAGTTCGAAATTCCACCCTAAAGTTATTATATTACTGGTTTAGTTAGGTAGGAGAAGTCCATATCTTTTGGACACAAAATATTGCATGTGCTTATGAAATTTTGCAATATCCATGATAAACTTATTCTTTTTGTATTCAATAACAGTAAAAGAACAACTGAAATTATATCAATAATGCTAAACATTCTGCTTATTGTATCTCAACCGGATTCAAACTCATGTTGTGTCAATTGATGAGTAAATACATTTTTAAAATAAAATAAATAATTATTAATAAGTATTCATTCATCAATTGACACATATGCACCTACTCATCAATTGATACACGAGTTACGATTAAAATTGGAATGTAAGGTGATATGTATAGTATTACTCAAATTATATAGAATCAGAATTATACTGTGCTACAGTGTAAGATATATTCAATCAATATACATGTGGGAATGAAGATCATATAAAAGAAGCATCTTGCACAAACCTAAGATTTTGTAAGCTCAATCTGAAACTAAGCGACATTCTCTCTCATAAACTTTTGTTCTCGACAAAACGAGACTCAAGCTTTCTTGAATTGCCCCAGCACTTGCTCTAAGTTTGCACAACATGGGTGTAGCTGTTTCAGGAAGACAAGGTTAGTTAAGATTGGTCAAGTAAGTCAGTGGGGCTTAATGGATTCCTTAAAATAAGTTGTTAATGCTGTCTTGCAGCCTTGTTACTTTCAGTTAATGTTAGTGGGTATTATTTTCTTGTTTCAATTGTTGATTTGTGACTATAAATCAGTCATAATTATGGTAACAAAGATAGAAAGGAAATATTTGCACTTCTTTTCGTCTCTCTTCTTAATTTCTCCTCTGTTTCTTTTATGCATTTCTACTCTGTTAACAAGTTGTGCTATGTGACACAAAATTCTCTCATAACACACTTACATGATCAACAATAGAAAACTCGAAGTAGATGAAGCAAAACTCTTGGATTTCTGCAGACTTGATACATTAACTAATTCTAGGCTCCTCTGAATGCATATATGTTCCTTCTGCTTAGGCTAATTAATTTTTGCTGCTGTTCAATTGAAAATATAATGATGTAACATAACTCAAAGACTTGTGGTCAACTAGAGAAATAATTGAAATTATATTTGTCCTAGTGTGCAAGTTAGCATTGTGTATAATTGAAATTGAACATGTTTAAAACTATTCGAAAGAGGTAGTAGATTTATTGAGAAAATCTGTTCAAAACTATTAGAAAATCTTTTTTACCTTGTTTGTTATTATTGCATTAGGTAATAACCTGTTTGTTGTTATATTATCATGAAAATAATCCTCTCAATTTACTTATATTTAGTCCTATTTTGTAAACATTTAAAGTATTTATCATTGGAATTACATTCACTGTTTCTCTCTTATTTTCTCTCTTTCTTTCTTATTCTTAGTTAGTATTTTATATTTATTACTTTTAGGTTTTATTTTATAACAGTGATAATATTTTAGTGATTTTTCAATAACACTCCTACTTGTATTTGTTCCCATTCTAAATTCTAGATGGTAGACCTGTGTTACCATCCTCTAAACTCAAAGCAGCCCGAGCCCTGAACAAACAAAAGTACTAAAAAAAATGATTATTCCATAGTGCTTTCGAAAACAAAATTATGTGCCGCATCATGTAGAACATATAGTAAATCAATACTACACAGTCAATCATAATATCAAAATAAATTAGAAATATAATACAAAAGAGTCACGTAAATGATGATAGAGAACTCCAAGTAGAGTAGGCTCCCTAATGCTCTTTTTATCCTTCACACAATCAATTTCATAATCAATTCTTATCAAATTTTACATGCCAGAATCAAAATTAAACCAACAATAACACTGGAAATTAAAATTTATCCTTAATTACATCCCAAAGTAAAAAAATATATATATAAACAAAAATATAAATAAACAAAACTATAAACCAGTATTTATCAAATGTAAATCAATTTTCTCATTCATTCAATTTTCTCCATAACTTTAGAATTTCAAAAATCACCAAAATGTAAATCAATTGAAACAACATTACAATACTGAAAGTGAATATATATATATAAATATATATATTCTTAAATATGTCAATGCATATTTTTATATGTTTTAAAAAATGTTAAATATAAACTTTATATTTGTACTCCTAATCCTTAATATATAACTTTACCAACTGAAATGTAAGTTAATACAATGCAACATTCAATACTACCTACTTATAATTTTAGTTTTCACTAACATTTGTGTGTGTGTATCATGAATTTCTTGAAAACTGTTTGAAAATTACTGTAAACTAAAATGGGGTCTTAGTTCTTTTATTAGATCAGTCTAATGGTGGACTCCATCAAAAAGAGATATTTTCTTCTTCACTTGACAACCATTAGAAGAGAGAATCACATCATGAACTTAATTGACATGGTGTGATATGAATATTTTTTTCGCTTGTACCATATCATGCAGTTTAGTCAATTAAAAACATGATGAATTTATATCAAATAACATGATATGATTTACCATTTTAAGATAGATGTAAATGAGTGTTACACAATGTAGAATCTCTCAATTTAATTTTTTATCATCTTTTAATTTACCTATCAATCGTCATTTTCAATAATTGAAATTTGTAAAATATGCTGAAAAGCCAGGAAATCAGTTTCTGATATTTGTTAGAAATCTCCCATTATGGACATTCTTGATGAAAACATTAATTTTCACACCCACTTATCATTGACAGTCCTCACAAGTTTAATTCACATTCAAATCATCAATCTATACAAAAATAAGACTTAATGATCAACTATCAAGCATAAAACCAAGACCACTTAAACCCTCTAATCTAAATCAGAATTCACCATATCATGAACTCAAAATTTCCAGAAACAATGCAATGCAGGGGTGGTATCCAAAGCTACCAAACAAAACACCAAAACCAAAACGCCATACAATGTCCCCCACCACTCCCTATCCATTTCAGCCTTTTTCACGTTCTCTCAACCCATAAGGCCCTCAACTATTGGGAGTGGGACTTTTTCAGTGATAGGACCAAGATATCCCTCCTGTACATCCCCACCAACTAAAATAATATAAGTTGTCAAAAACTGATATGGCAGATACTTGTACTGCCAATTATCTTATCTTCACTGCCTCCATATCCAATAACATTGATCTTTTTTGTCAAAGCACATGCAATATCTTGCTATTATAGTCTTCACTTAATATCTGTTTCAAACACTAAAACTAGAGCGTGTGCAAGTGCAGCAACTACAACTAAGCATACACAGCAAAAAAAAAAAAAAAACTTTTTAGAAGAAGCTCACACACACAAACAGTAGACACAAAGAGAGAAGGAGAAAATCTTCCATTTTTCTGATTCAAGATCTAGTAGAGATTCAAAGAACAGTCTCTGTTCGATGAGCACCAACTCATCGAAGATTTCTCTAAGTCAAACAAAAGAAAAAACACAGAGAGAGGGGTTCGGGGTTGAGGGAATTGAGAGACCTGGGAGAACAGCAACCATCCCCTATCCTACCCACATCAAACACCAACCATAGAAACAAGAAAAACACAAAAAGATGTAAACTTTCCAGCAACCAAACCAAAACCAAAAGCAATAAAAACCAAAACTAACGAAAGAGGATCAGAACCTTCTTCTCGGAGTGCTGGTACAGCAGCAACCAAAAGCCACCACAAACCGACTGTAAAGAAAGAAAATGAGAGAATGTGAAAAGAGAACTCACGGAGAAAGTGAGACACCCCAGTTGAACGCACGGCAAGCCTTCTTGCTGCTGTTCCAACAAAGACAAACCTAACTACAAAATCCAGGCAAACATAATCATCATCAACCCACGTCAAATACCAACCATAGAAACAAGAAAAACACAAAAAGATGTAAACTTTCCAACAACCAAACCAAACCTTAAATCAAAACCAAAACCAAAACCAAAAGCAATGAAAACCAAAACTTTATAAGTAGGGAGGTTGTTGTGTTGAGTTCTCGGGTCACTCCAGATCAAGAAATCAATCGTCTGGCAACCAGCTAACCGTCTTCAATGGGGAAACTTTCTTCAATTGTCTGGCAACCAGCCAGCCGTGCTCAATGGAGAACTATTTATACTTGTGAGTAATGGCTTATCCGACCATCTCTCTTAGCCTATTTATACTTCATCCAAGGCATGCTTGACCGGTTATGCCCCTATAAATACTTGTACTCTTTTTTTTTTTTTTTTCTTATGAAAACAGGTTATGTGTTGCTTTGGTCCTCGCCTCTCTCGTTCTCTACACTTCCTTTTGCTCCTCTTTAATTTACAATTTATTTCTTATTCCATTCTCACTAGCATAATTTAATTGATTGTCTTATTTTTCTATATTTTTATATTTTATACTTTTACTTCCTCTAATTTATAAAATATATAACGTTTTGAGAAAGATGACAAAGAGTCCATGGGGTTATGCGGGGTTATTTTCTTTCAACCGGTTTAAATGAATATGCGTAATAGTTTATACACACTAATTTACCTATTCAACAGGTTTTTCAATTTATTAACTCAATGGTTGGCTAATAAGTCTTAATCTTTGGATCTAATTCCTTAAAAAATAAACTGTCAAGATTAAAAATTCTTAAAAGTGTGTGCATATACCAGGTGCACCTTAGAACGGGTTATATATATATATATATATATATATATAAAGATTGACACTGTAAAAAAGATTGTAACTTACTGCTGAATATACTGTTTTTATTTCTACACTACTCATATTTATCTAATTAACTTTACTTACTCACTAATTAGGCATTGATTAATGATTCTGCCTGCAACCACTTTCTTTTTGGAAATAATGAGAACACATAATTTCTTTGATTTAAATTTTTACATGAAAAAAAAAATGTATGAATTGATGAATTTTAATATAACGTCACATGATTCTTTTAACACATTTGGACTTGTAAACATATATAAGGATATAGAGATACCAGTACTATTCATTGTTGATTTGCATAAATTCTAATTTAATAAGCCATTAGAAACACTAAAAATGAAAAAAATAAAACAAAACAAAATAAGAGAACAGAAAACCAATAACATGCTGCAAGTTTTAGGAAATATTTGTAGAAACACGGTGAATAGCTTGCTTGTTTATTTGTGGAGGCGGTGGTGTTGCTTCACATACTCTTATCGTGTATGTATATAAAAAGCATAGCAATTAGCAAGAAGTTTAGTTTATGGTATAAATTTAACGTGTTCACACCATATTCACCAGTTGAACAACACAACTCATTGGTCACTGATAAACATTAGAAGGAAAACAAAAGTAATGCATTAACAACAACATTTATGGAATAAAAAGCCCGCGAAACATTAATTAAATCATTAATTAACACCCCCACCTTTTAATCTTCTTTTTCATAACAGTTAAATGAGCACCTGTTTTCCAAAGCCAAACCATTTTCTCTTTGACTTTTCAACTTTTTTACCAGCCTTGAAATATAAAAAGACATAAATTGATGGTGACGTTTGGAGGGAAAACCAGAAAACGAAAAATCACACACAATTTCTTTAATAAAATATTTTAAAATATTGAGAACATTATATCAATACAATAATTAAAATAATTTAAGTCTTTTATTAAATAATATAAATAGGATAACAATTCATTTATAAGAATTTAAAAAATATTGTAACGCAAGAATTTACACATTTTTATGTGTTATGATGATCCGATACTATTTTAATTATAACGTAAATCTAAAATCAAGAATAATATTGAAAGAAAATTGAAGAAATAAAATAAAAATATTAGACACGAGATTTATGTGATAAAACCCTCAATATAAGGGAAACATCTACGGATCAATACTAGAATAATTTTATTAAACTAACAACCATACAACCTTTCTAACTTTTAAAAGAGAACTAGGGAGAATAATTTTTCAAATATACAATTGAGATTTTGAAAATGAGATAGATTAATTACAAAGTTCAATGGTCTATTTATAGGCAATATACGATGGTGATGAATTCATTTACTTTTCACCCACTTTTCTCTCAATTACTTGTCTCTAACCTAAATCAATTAATTTGCTATCTATCAATTAAGATAGTCAACAATTATGGCTTCATCCTTAACATTATGAGCACTAAAAGATCATGTATTGTTATTTAAAAAAACGAATGTCATGTATTCTAGATTCCAAGCAGCAAGAGTGACGCAGTCCCATTAGTCACCTTTAGTAATTGTTGGCATAAAATCATTTTTAGTCCTCTTTGAATCTGAAGTTGTGCTTTGTTGGATGTGTACTTATAAGAAAATGATAAATTGGGCACACATGTAAAGTAAATTCTAACTGGCAAGCGTGATGCAGACCCAATAGTCACCTTAGGTAATTGTAGGCATAAAATCATTTTCGGTGTTCATGGAATGTCAAATTGTGCTTGTCCTTTGTTGGATATGCACTTGCAAGAAAATGATAATTAGGTACACATGTAAAGTCATAATAACACTATGTTACATGCATAACCTCAATTGGCTTTTACTTTGATGTTTTTCAATGCATAAAATTGAATAAAATGACTAGTACAATTTTCATTTGTATTTATAATAAGAGTTTAAATTCCATCACGCATATTTATGAACATACATGCAGTGTTTTCTACATTTATTGTGTTTCTTCGTATCAAAATTTTAAAGTATTTTTTTATTTGTATTGATAGACAAATATAAACTTATTGAAAAAAAAAAGAAAGTGGAACAGCATCTCAATAATTGAATTATTTCCATGCAAACAAAAATACAAGAAATTATATAAAAATATTGAGTTATATTATTTTGTACATAATTGTTCTAGCTTTTACATTGTTTTTATTCAATCATATCTAACTAAAAATATTTAGTAGGGGCAATTCCTTCACGCATATATAAAAATATTATTAAGTTTTTTCAAATTATGCTTAAATATATTTCTTAAGAAACTTTCCCTTTATAAATATTTTTTAATTTCTTTAAGTTAGTTTGAGAAATCTTTTTCCCACAAAAAAAAAAAAAAGTTTGAGAAATCAGATCTTCATATTACATTTTGTTAAATTATATATCATCTTATTAATTACATCCAATTTTACTAAACAAAGAACCCATGATATTTTAAATTGACTAAATAAAACACTTTTTTGGTTACTTATATTCAAGAGTAATTGACAATATGTTGTCTACCTATTATCGAGTAGTTTTATGCATAGACCCCTCAAGTGTCCTAAGAAAACAGAGAAACTGCAAAAAATTAGTTTATGCGGATATTAGCTGGCTTAGTTAATTAATAGGTGATATTAGCTCTTACTAATAATGCACATAAAAGCCTTAAAAGTATCAAAATTGAATTTCACTCACCCACCGGCCGTCAAGTTTAAGGGAGTTTAATTTATGTTTCTATGTAAAACATTTGTTTGATGTAACACTAAGTAATGTGGGTTTTAAAACTAACATCAAACTACAAAAATGAGGCTTTTTTAACATTATTTTATAGAATTTTCATAGTTTATAACCAATTGAAAAGTTCACACTATGAATTTCTTTTTTTTTTTTTTTAATTGTATTATCAAATAAGCAACATTGAAGAACAATTATGAATCTCATTAAAAGTATTAATAACAATATGGCCCAGCCAAACTAATATTTTTGTTTAAATTTCTTTTTATAAAACAAATCTTGTTAATTTAGAGTGACTGTGCCGATAAGTATGGCGCATCCAACCAATGAAAATGCAACGTATATAACAATCGGCTGGTGCCCTGAAGCTTTTGAGGACACAAGAATATCATAAATCCCTTCTCGCTTCTCTCTTTCAATCAATAAATTTCTTCTCCCTTTAAATGCTGAAGTTAGGCATGCAAGCGGTCCCACGTACCACTCCCTAATACTTCAAGCACTTCACAACACAACCCTTATTGATTGGTATGAGAGAGAGTGAGAATGGGTTGGTTTTGGAGGTATTGAATGAGTATTGAATAATTAATAGTTGATGGGAAATTGTCATTTTCCATACCAATTTAGGAAAATATTCTGCATTACATTAATGTATATTTATCCTATTCTATGCATAATTAGCTTGTATTCATTCTGGAAAGTGTTTTTCCATATTGCTTTTTCTCACTTTTCTTTTAACACTCTTATCTATAATTGTAGTGTATTTTTATCTTAAAGCAGTTTAAAACAGAAACTTTATTTATACGGGAGAGAGTGTGAGAGCGTTAGGCTCGTGGACAACGATTCTATGTCAATGTTGACATCGTGATAATATTTTTATGAGAGCAATTTAAGTTTGAGTGATATATAAGAAAGAAAAAATCTATCAATCGTCATCATCCATTTTTTTTAAATCTTGATGTATCACTTGATTATCAAAAAATTAACAAAAAAAAAAATGATGGTAAAGAATTCTTACTTTGGGTTTGGACTTTTATTAACACGAAGCAACATCTTAACATGGATGAGTAAAGACAAAATATTCAAAATTTCTCAAGAAACCAAACCACTCCTTGTACACGTGTCCACACATGAGGCCCCTCCAAACCACGAAGATTCGTCTCCCCTTCCTCTCCCTGGCCCCATCATTATCATATGAATTAGATCTATCTAGACACACTGTCACAGTCTACTTTTTCTTTAGGGATAATCTCAAAAAATCCATTGTAGTTTACAGAAATATCTATTTTACCACTTATGATTTCATTTTTATCTAAAATCTCCTTTGATATTAAAAAAAATAACAGAAAATATTCATTTTACCATATTTGACTTTATCATCAATTTGTGACCATCGAGGACATTGTTATCATTTCACATGTCTTTATGGGGTATTTTGAATGCTTTTATTAATATCAGAAGAGATTTTGGATAAAAACGAAACCACAAGTGGTAAAATGAACATTTTTACAAATTACAATGAGTTTTTTGGGATTATCCCCTTTTTTTTTTACTATTGTGTTTTTGTTCAATGTTTTCCCACCTTAATTCCTTTCCTTAAAATTTTATTTTCATACCGGTAAAAACATACTAACCACTTTAATTATCGAATTGCATTAATTTAATAGGAATGGATTAGATTAATTTGATGAGATTTGATTGAATAAATTAATACTATAATGTGTTTAAGATTAGATTAAAATAATGCTATCCATTGTTTGATCTATTATAGGATTGAACAAAAAATAATTATGTGTTATATTATTTTATAAAATAAAGTAAAAATGTTTTAATATTAATTTGAAAAGTAAAATCTAATTTTTTAAAATTAATTTTTATTTTATAATTATTATTGAAATATATTATTTTTATTATTCTAATAAAGAATATAAAAATAATATTAAAAATAAATTTAATGTATTATATAATTAATGTGAGAAAGGAAAAAAGAAAAAGTACAAAGAAAAAGGAATTATTGTATTAATTTTGTGGTCTCTACCAGAAAATGACATTCTACTTAACAGAATTGATTCATTTAATTGATGTGTGAACCAACGAAGTGTTTGCAAATTTTCTTAGTAATTCCCAAGCATATAATTTTTCATATCATATCAGAAGATGATGATGGTCGATGACATGATTATTATGCAGAGAATTCTGCACTAACCATGCCCAAGTAATTAAGATGACTGAAGTACAATCCATAGGTAGGACCAATCAAACAACAGTAAATCCACTTCTTGTCTTCCAAAAAACAGCCATTAGCTTTCTCTTGAAAACAAAAACGCAAGCAAGGACAATGACAACCAAATGCTTACTTCCTTTGGCTACCGCTATGGCGATGATGGCTACTCATTGTTGTCCTGACAATTGTGGTTTTTGTTTTTGTGCACAATGTAGTATAGCTATAGCCAGAATTTAAATTTGACCAGCTTGCTAGGGCATGTCATGGGCCACATGGCTTAACTAGGGACTGGTGAGTACCTTTCCTAAAGGGGATCTACAAATCAATCACTGAAAGCACTAGCATTAAGTTACCCTTGTAAAATATTGTTGCTTTGCTCTTTTTCATATAGAGTAAATGAGAGTGGTTGAGAGTAAATGAGTGAAGTAAATGGGTGAAGTACATGAGAGCAGATAATAGTAAGAGAGTCTTAATGGGTGTCTGTTTGGGTCCGCCACTCTTAATGGCAAAGATTTAAGAATGGCTGTAACAATACTGTTAATAACAAGGAAATTGAAGGGATTGTTAACAATGAAAACTCTCAGCTATAACTTGTATTTTCAACATCACGTGATGATCACTAAAATCCAAATCCTGGAAACTTTTGTTTGTATTTTGTATTCATGACTAATTTGGAAAAAATTGAGAAGTAATCGAAAGAGAAAGCTGAGTGGAAATGAATTATTGGAAGCGTGTTGGAAAGAAGAAGTATGTTGTAAAGTCCATATCATAGTTTAATTTTAGGAACATATTTGTAGGAACACGGTGAATAGCAATAGCTTGTTTGTTTATGTGTAGTGGTGGCGATGTTCTTGCTTCAGTTTCGTGAATCGTGAGTCACTCCACAGCTGTGACATGATTAAGAGGAATGGTAGGAGGGGTCCACTCTTTCTAATTCTTGATCCTCTGTCTGTTTGTTTTACTCATGACCATCCACAAAAATCTTCACTCACCACAAAAACTTACCTGGTACATTGTCACACCATGATGGCGATAGCACCACTAATTATTACATTATTATAATATGTCAATTATTTACGATGGAATACACAACAACTTTATGTTCTTAAGAGTAACGTTTAGTATTGAATTACGGTCTAGCTCTCGGTAGAACTTGATGAATTCTCAGTCAACAAAAGGGTGGATTTTGACTAATATTGCATGAAAAAGGGTGCGTTTTGGCTTATATTTAATTATATAGGGGGCAGGTCTCATCGAAATTCAAAGATGAAGGAACCCTAAAATGCAGTTCCAACTACTATACTTTCCTCTTCTTTGGTGGGCCAAAAACTGCTTCTCAACAAAAATTCCAACCCAACTTTGGAAATGATAGTTGTGTGTTGACACTATCATATGAAATGATTTACATATATACATATACTAAGAGTCTGGTAGAAACGGTATTTTGATTGGCGGGAGGGGCAAAATTGGGAAATGGCTAACTTAACACACATATATATATATATCCAAACATTGTACATAATTCATATGTTCCCGTAATCTAAATAGAGAAAAAGGATCTGGTCGGATGAATTTGAAAGGAAGTAAGAGATCACATGAATTTCAAAAACAAATAAAGAAAGAAAGAGATCACGTGGAAATCAAGCACAAAAGAAGAAACCAATCAAATGGGCCGCACAAAATAAGTGAGCCCAAATTTACAAATACATAAGCAGTCCAAATTGAAAAAGAGCAAAAGAGTTATAATATATATATATATATATATATTGAAAAAGAAGAGTTATAAGTTAGTGGGCAATCTCTTATTAAAGAAATAGAAACAAATTTGGGGTGTTAGTATGTGAAAGAGTCAGTAAAGCAATAGTTAGGTATTTGCATATGAGACGAGAACAAGATAATGAAATGACATCAATTGAAAATCAATGCAGCCAAAAATAAGAAAGAAATCAAGTAGGCATAAGTGGGTCGAATTTTTTAAGTGAGCCCAAATTTGGATATAAATATCCAGTCCAAATTGAATTTGCATTCGAGTGGCAATATTTACACCCCTCTAAAACTATATATACACTCTCTATTTTATTATTTTCAAATTTCAATATTACCCTAGTTAAACTTTTGAAGAGGCGTGCTTGCCACCACAACTCTCTCATATGTATGCCACTAATGACTAGACACCCTTTTTACACAAGACCCCCAAATATGTAACCCAACCCCTTCCTAACGACAGATCTAATATTCTAAAGACCCAATATTAGATAATGACCATTTTCTTCTCTTTTTTATTTCTTTGAAATAAATTTATATTTATAATTTTGTTTCTTTGAATTTAAAGTTGTATCTATTGTAACAACTTAATATAAAGTCTAGAAAATATTGGCCAAATTAAATCTCTATTTTACGTGTTAATCAAGCTCATTTCATGATATTATTTTCTTTTTTCTTTTTTCCTAATGTTTTTTATCTTAGAATTCCTAGTAGAAAATGTTTACTTAGACAGCACATGTTTCACAAACTTTGTTGCATTGTTGTATAAGTCAATCCACAGATCTATCTGAGGTCTTCCTGTCAAATTTTGAATATTTCGTCTTTACTCATACATGTTAGGATCCTGTTGTAGTGTGTTAAGTCACTGTTAACAAATGTCCAAACCCAACCCTCTCGCACTTTTTCTCATATCAATGAAGGTTGTATTTTAAACTGCTTTAAGACAACAATACACTGCAAATATAGACAAAAGTGTTAAAAAAAGAGTGAGAAAAAGCAATCTGGAAAAGCACTTTCCAGAATGAGGAGACTAAGTAACTTTAAAGTACTCTAAACCCCTAGCTAGCCAAAATATGATTATGACCAATGGTATGTGGGAAGCACTTGGCAAGCACAGAGGAAGAAGAAATTTAGTGACTGAAAAAGAAAATCAAGAAGAGATTTATGATATTCGTGTGTCCCTCCATATATATATATATAGATATATATATATATATATCAAAAGTCTCAGTGCACCAAGTGTATTGTTTTATATATCAAAATGGCAGAGTGTTGCACATGTATACATATATACATTACATGTATACATTACATATATATGTAATATATACATTACATATGTAACATATATAATGTATATATATGTAATATATTACATATACATTGCATATATAATGTATACATATATATATATATATAATGTATATGTAATATATTACATATGATGTCTACATATATATATGTATACATCATATGTAATATATTACATATACATTACACATGTATACATTATATATGTATGTAATGTATGTATATATACATATATATATGTATGTATGCATATATATTTATGTATGTATACATACATTACATACATATATATGTACACATACATATTTATGTATACATTACATACATATATATGTATACATACATATTTATGTATGTAATGTATGTATACATACATAAATATGTATGTATGTATACATACATATATATAATCTAAACATTATACATAATTCATATGTTCACGTAATCTAGATAGAGAAAGAGGATCTAGTCGGATCTTCGAATTTGAAAGTAAGAGATTATGTGGAAATCAATGCATTACAAAAGATGAAACAAATGAGGTGGACATCATATTAAAGAAAATCAATGCAGCACAAAATAAGAAACAAATTAGGTAGGCAACATATTTAACAAATTAGATGGTCACTCTCTCAGTCTCTCTCTCTCTCTCTCTCTCTCTCTCTATAGCTGCTACCTAGTACCTAGACACACAGAATTTGGGTGCATCACATTTGTAGTATACTTGGTCATGACCACATTAGAATTTATGAGAATCATTGATGAATAGTACTGGTATCTCTATTTCCTTATATATGTTTGCAAATCCAGATGTGTTAAAAGAATCATGTGACATATAATTAAATTCATCAATTCATACTTCTTTTTTTTTTTTCATGTAAAATTTAAAGCAAAGAAATTATGTGTTCTCATCCATTTCCAAATAGAAAGTGGTTGTATGCAGAGTCATTAATCAAGTACCTAATTAGTGAGTGAGTAAAGTTAATTACATAAATATGAATAATGTAGAAATAAAAACAACGTATTCAGTAGTAAGTTACAATCTTTTTTTATTTTTTTTTATTACTTAAAAAAAATGTTACAATCTTTTTTACGTTGTCAATCTTTATATATATATATATATATATATAGATGGCCTTTATATATAGTTTTTTTGAGGAAAGGCTTTATATATAGTTTTTACACCTCAAACATGACAGTGAGTTGAGTTGTGAACTTGTGATAGATTGTGGCCAATTACTTTCAGAGAGAGGAAAAGAAAGAAGAGAGAATTCAAATTCATTAAAATTGAATGAAGTGTAAGTAGGCTAAGAGAGATGGTTGGCTAAGCCATCACTCACAAGTTATTATTATGATTTGATGATACTCACAAATTATCATCATGACCTGATAACATTTTAACCAATGAAAATAACCTTATTTTGAAATAATTATAATTTAACTTGTAAATTAATTGACGGTGGAATCCACCACTGTTTACAATAATATATTTGTTTGTTTTAAAACCCTTTCCTTTTGTCCAGAGAAATATAGGTACCCAACTCAGATCAACGTTTGCATAATGGGGGCATTAGGTTGACGTCTACGGTAGTAATAAAGTTAGGGCAGGATTTAAAAGGAATCGGGGTAACTTTTAGGAAATTGAGTGGAAACATAATGGATGCCTTCTCATTGCCAGTTAGAGGTGTTTATTCAGCAACTGTGGGAGATTTAATGGCTGTTAGGTGCGGTTTGCAAGTTGCTCAAGTCATTTAGTTACCCATTCGTGAAGTGGAAGTGGAAACTTTTCTTGTAGCAGCATCAGTCTTAGTGGAGATCAAAAGAGGGTGTAGTCATTAATGACATTCAAGTCCTTTTGTGGGAAGCAGGGTACAAAAATGTCAAATAGTTTCGTGTAATAGAAATTGCATGGCACGTGGTTTCGCTTCTTTGGCCTTTTTCACATAGGAAAGAGAGATGTTGGAATGCAGCAGCTGAGCCTAATCGTATGCAATAAGTGCTACTCTGCCTGGATAGTTTTTATAATTTTGGTTTTATATAAAACTTACTTGCTGACAAATGTTGGAATGTAGCAGCTGAGCGAAGTCAGGGGCGGACCCACGTAATGATCAGCAGGGGTATGTGCCTCTTTTATCATAATTAAACAATTATAAGAATAAATACTAGAACTGAGTACTATAAATTTACTACATCATGAACTTGTTATGTGGGATACAAAAGTACACATCCCTAATCTGCGACAAATAAAAGACATAATTTTTCATAAAAAAACTACCAAATCTTATTCTTCTTAGGAGAAGGAGATTTGAGCTCATGATTCACATGGGGATGGCCATAATCGAAGGTGAAGTCATTAGCAGGAGGCTTAGGCACTTGTTGATCGATACGACGTTTATTACATATATATGTATGTATATTACATACATATATATGTATACATACATACATATATATATGTATGTAATATATATATGTATATATACATACATATATATATGTATGTAATATATATGTATGTAATGTATGTATACATACATATATATGTAATGTATACATTTATATATGTATATGTATATGTATTATATACATATCTATTTAATGTATCATATATATATGTATGTAATGTATGTATACATACGTCTATATGTATACATATATATATGTATTTAATGTATGTATACATACATATATATATACATATATATGTATGTAATGTATGTATACATACATACATATGTATACATACATATATATATGTGTACATATATGTATGTAATGTATACATATACATACATATGTATGTATATGTATACATTACATACATAAAAAAATATGTATACATATACATACAATATATGTATATGTTTACAGCACATATATCTATATATGTATATGTATAATGTATACATATACATACATTACATATATATATGTATGTTTACACATATATATGTATATGTATATATGTATTGTATGTATATACATACATACATATATATATGTAATGTATGTATGTAAACATACATTACATATGTATACATTACACATATACATACAAATATGTAATGTATACATATACATACATTGTATGTATATGTATACATATATTTATATGTATATGTATAATGTATACATATACATATGTATGTATATGTATACATTACATACATATATGTACACATATATATGTATGTAATGTATGTATACATATATGTATCATATAGATGTATACATACATTACATACATATATATACATATATATGTATACATACATTACATACATATATATATGATACATTAAATAGATATGTATATGATACATATACATATACATATATATATGTATACATTACATATTTATATGTATGTATACATATACATACATATACATTATACATATACATATATATATGTAATGTATACATATACATACATTGTATGTATATGCTTACATATATATATGTATGTAATGTTATACATATACATATACATATGTAATGTATACATATACATACATTGTATGTATATGTTTACATATATATATGTATGTAATGTATACATATACATACATTGTATGTATATGTTTACATATATATATATGTATGTAATGTATACATATACGTACATATATATGTAATGTATGTATATGTTTACATATATATATATATGTATGTAATGTATACATATACGTACATATATATGTAATGTATGTATATGTATACATACATTACATATATATATGTATGTATGTATGTATACATACATATATATACATATACATACATGTATACATACTTATACATATACATGTATGTATATGTATGTATACATACATACATACATATATATATGTAATGTATGTAATGTATGTATACATATATATGTAATATATTACATACATTGCATATATATATGTACGTATGTATGTGTGTATACATACATACATATATATGTATACATATATACATACATATATCTATGTAATGTATGTATACGTATACATACATACATACATATACATACATTACATAGATATGTATATATCTATGTATACATACATACATACATTACATATATATATGTATGTATACATATATATATACATACATACATACGTATATATATATGTAGTGTATGTATGTATGTATATGCATACATGCATTACATATACATATGATATGTATATGTAATGTTTGTATGTATACATACATCACATGTATATGCATACATGCATTACATATACATATGATATGTATATGTAATGTTTGTAGTATTCATACATCACATACATATATATATATACATACATACATATATATATGTATACATACATATATATATATAATAACGTCATATCGATCAACAAGCGCCTAAGCCTCCTGCTAATGACTTCACCTTCGATTATGGCCATCTCCATGTGAATCATGAGCTCAAATCTCCTTATCCTTAAAAGAATAAGAAGAATAAGATTGGGTAGTTTTTTTATGAAAAATTATGTCTTTTATTTGTCGCAGATTAGGGATGTGTACTTTTGTATCTCACATAACATGTTTATGATGCAGTAAATTAATAGTACTCAGTTCTAGTATTTATTCTTATAATTGTTTAATTATGATAAAATAGGCACGTACCCCTACTGATCATTACGTGGGTCCACCCTTGACTTCGCTCGGCTACTACATTCCAACATTTGTCAGCAAGTAAGTTTTATATAAAGCCAAAATTATAAAAACTATCCAGGCAGAGTAGCACTTAATGCATACAATTAGGCTCAGCTGCTGCATTCCAACATCTCTCTTTCCTATGTGAAAAGGCCAAAGAAACGAAGCCACGTGCCATCCAATTTCTATTACATGAAACTACTTGACATTTTTGTACCCTGCTTCCCACAAAAGGACTTGAATGTCATTAATGATTATACCCTCTTTTGATCTCCACTAAGACTGATGCTGCTACAAGAAAAGTTCTCACTTCCACTTCACGAATGGGTAACTAAATGACTTGAGCAACTTGCAAACCGCACCTAACAACCATTAAATCTCCCACAGTTGCTGAATAAACACCTCTAACTGGCAATGAGAAGACATCCACTATGTTTCCACTCAATTTCCTAAAAGTTACCCCGATTCCTTTTAAATCCTGCCCTAGCTTTATTACTACCGTAGACGTCAACCTGGTGCTCCCATTATGCAAATATTGATCTGAGTTGGGTACCTGTATTTCTCTGGACAAAAGGAAAGGATTTTAAAACAAACAAATATATTATTGTAAGCAGTGGTGGATTCCACCGTCAATTAATTTACAAGTTAAATTATAATTGTTTCAAAATAAGGTTATTTTCATTGGTTAAAATGTTATCAGGTCATGATGATAATTTGTGAGTATCATCAAATCATAATAATAACTTGTGAGTGATGGCTTAGCCGACCATCTCTCTTAGTCCACTTACACTTCATTTAATTTTAATGAATTTGAATTCTCTCTTCTTTCTTTTCCTCTCTCTGAAAGTAATTGGCCACAATCTATCACAAGTTCACAACTCAACTCACTGTCATGTTTGAGGTGTAAAACTATATATAAAAGCCTTTCCTCAAAAAAACTATATATAAAGGCCATCTATATATATATATATATATATATAAATAAAGATTGACAACGTAAAAAAGATTGTAACATTTTTTTTAAGTAATAAAAAAAATAAAAAAAGATTGTAACTTACTGCTGAATACATTGTTTTTATTTCGACATTATTCATATTTATGTAATTAACTTTACTCATTCACTAATTAGGTACTTGATTAATGACTCTGCCTGCAACCACTTTCTATTTGGAAATGGATGAGAACACATAATTTCTTTGCTTTAAATTTTTACATGAAAAAAAAAAAGTATGAATTGATGAATTTAATTATATGTCACATGATTCTTTTAACACATCTGGATTTGCAAACATATATAAGGAAATAGAGATACCAATACTATTCATCAATGATTCCCATAAATTCTAATGTGGTCATGACCAAGTATATTACAAATGTGATGCACCCAAGTTCTGTGTGTCTAGGTACTAGGTAGCAGCTATAGAGAGAGAGAGAGAGAGAGAGAGAGAGAGAGAGAGAGAGAGAGTATTTATGTATGTATACATACATTACGTACATATATATATGTATACATACATATTTATGTATGTAATGTATGTATACATACATAAATATATATATGCATACATACATATATGTATGTATATATACATACATTACATACATATAAAATGTATACATGTGTAATGTATATGTAATATATTACATATGATGTATACATATATATATGTATACATCATATGTAATATATTACATATACATTACATATATATATGTATACATATATATATGCAATGTATATGTAATATATTACATATATTCATTATATATGTTACATATGTAATGTATATATTACATATATATGTAATGTATGCATGTAATGTATATATGTATGCATGTGCAACACTCTGCCATTTTGATATATAAAACAATACACCTGGTGCACTGAGACTTTTGATATATATATATATATATATATAGAGGGACACACGAATATCATAAATCTCTTCTTGCTTTTCTTTTTCAGTCACTAAATTTCTTCTTCCTCTGTGCTTGCCAAGTGCTTCCCACATACCACTGGTCATAATCATATTTTGGCTAGCTAGGGGTTTAGAGTACTTTAAAGTTACTTAGCCTCCTCATTCTGGAAAGTGCTTTTCCAGATTGCTTTTTCTCACTCTTTTTTTAACACTCTTGTCTATATTTGCAGTGTATTGTTGTCTTAAAGCAGTTTAAAATACAACCTTCATTGATATGAGAAAAAGTGTGAGAGGATTGGGTTTGGACATTTGTTAACAGTGACTTAACACACTACAACAGGATCCTAACATGTATGAGTAAAGACTAAATATTCAAAATTTGACAGGAAGTCCTCAGATAGACCTGTGGATTGACTTATATAACAATGTAACAAAATTTGTGAAACATGTGCTGTCTAAGTAAACATTTTCTAATAGGAATTCTAAGATAAAAAACATTAGGAAAAAAAGAAAAAAGAAAATAATATCATGAAATGAGCTTGATTGACACGTAAAATAGAGATTTAATTTGGCCAATATTTTTTAGACTTTATATTTAAGTTGTTACAATAGATACAACTTTAAATTCAAAGAAACAAAAATTATAAATATAAATTTATTTCAAAGAAATAAAAAATAGAAGAAAAGGGTCATTATCTAATATTGGGTCTTTAGAATATTAGATCTATCGTTGGGAAGGGGTTGAGTTATATATTTGGGGGTCTTGTGTAAAAAGAGTGTCTAGTCATTAGTGGCATACATATGAGAGAGTTGTGGTGGCAAGCACGCCTCTTCAAAGGTTTAACTAGGGTAATATTGAAATTTTGAAAATAATAAAGTAGAGAGTGTATATATAGTTTTAGAGGGGTGTAAATATTGCCAAACAAGTTTGTACAAGACAAAAAGGAAGGTTTTTAAACACAAACAAATATATGGATTTTACAATTGATTTTACCAACAAGAAAGTCAGGAAAGATACAATTGATTTTACCAAGTAGCTTTCTCTATTTCTAGTGAAAAATAAAAACACTAGTCTCTCCGTTGAGGAGTTTCCCAAAAAAATAAAGAGAGTTTCTCCATGGAGTACGGTTAGCTGGTTGCCAAACGATTGAAGAAAGTTTCTCTATTAAGGATGGCTAGCTGGTTGCCAGACAATTGATTTCTTGATTTGGAGTGGCCCGAGAACTCAACACAACAACCTCCCAACTTGTAAAGTTTTGGTTTTTATTGCTTTCAGTTTTGGTTTGGTTCTTGGAAAGTTTACATCTTTTTGTGTTTTTCTTGCTTCTATGGTTGGTATTTGATGTGGGTTGATGAAGATTATGTTTGTTTGGATTTTGTAGTTCGGTTTGTCTTTGTTGCAATAGCAGTAAGAAGGCTTGCTATGAATTCAACTGGGGTGTCTCACTTTCTCCGTGAGTTCTCTTTACACTAACAAAGGCACTCTGACTATACAGTCAATCACAATATCAAAATAAATTAGAAATATAATACAAAAGAGCCACGTAAATGATGATAGGGAACTCCAAGTAGAGTAGGCTCCCTAATGCTCTTTTTATCCTTCACACAATCAATTTTATAATCAATTCTTATCAAATTTTACATGCCACAATCAAAATTAAACCAACAATAACACTAGAAATTAAAATTTATCCTTAATTACATCCCAAAGTAACAAAAAATATATATAAACAAAAATATAAATAAACAAAAATATAAACCAGTATTTATCAAATGTAAATCAATTTTCTCATTCATTCAATTTTCTCCATAACTTTAGAATTTCAAAAATCACCAAAATGTAAATCAATTGAAACAACATTAAAATACTGAAAGTGAATATATATATATATATATATATTCTTAAATATGTCAATGCATATTTTTATATGTTTTAAAAAATGATAAATATAAACTTTATATTTGTACTCCTAATCCTTAATATATAACTTTACCAACTGAAATGTAAGCTAATGCAATGCAACATTCAATACTACCTACTTATAATTTTAGTTTTCACTAACATTTGTGTGTGTGTGTGTATCATGAATTTCTTAAAAACTATTTGAAAATTACTGTAAACTAAAACGGGGTCTTAGTTCTTTTATTAGATCAATCTAATGGTGGACTCCATCAAAAGAGATATTTTCTTCTTCACTTGACAATCATTAGAAGAGAGAATCACATCATGAACTTAATTGACATGGTGTGATATGAATATTTTTTTTCACTTGTACCATATCATGCAGTTTAGTCAATTAAAACATGATGAATTTATATCATATAATATGATATGAATTTACCATTTTAAGATAGATGTAAATGAGTGTTACACAATGTAGAATCTCTCAATTTAATTTTTTATTATCTTTTAATTTACCTATCAATCGTCATTTTCAATAATTGAAATTTGTAAAATATTCTGTAAAGCCAGGAAATCAGTTTATGATATTTGTTAGAAATCTCTCATGATGGACATTCTTGATGAAAACATTAATTTTCACACTCACTTATCATTGACAGTCCTCACAAATTTAATTCACATTCAAATCATCAATCTATACCAAAAATAAGATTTAATGATCAATTATCAAACATAAAACCAAGACTACTTAAACCCTCTAATCTATACATATACATATATATATGTATGTATATATATATGTATCATAGACATATCTATTTAATGTATCATATATATATGTATGTAATGTATGTATACATACATACATTACATATATATATAAGTATGTATATATATACATTATACATACATTGTATGTATATGTATACATATATTTATATGTATGTAATGTTTACATATACATACAAATATATATGTATACATTACATACATATATGTACACATATATATATGTATTTATACATATGTATGTATACTACTCAATACATATGTATACATTACATACATTACATACATATATGTACACATATATATATGTTGTATACATATGTATGTATACATACATACAATACATATGTATACATTACATACATATTGTACACATATATATATGTATGTATACATATGTATGTATAAATACATAACAATACATATATATGTATGTATACATATGTATGTATAAATACATACAATACATATATATGTATGTATACATATACATACCATTACATATATATGTATGTTTACATATATATATATATATATAAACCTACATATATATATGTAATGTATGTATATGCATACATACATATATATATGTAATGTATACATATATATATGTATATATATGTGTGTATACACACATATATGTATGTATATATATGTGTGTATACACACATATATGTATACATACTATATATGTCTGTATATAAGTACATATATGAATGTATACACATATGTGTGTATACATACCTATACATATACATATATATATGTCTGTATATACGGACTATACGTACATATATGTATGTATACACCATATGTCTGTATACACACATATACATATACATACACATATATATATACATATATGTGTGTATATGTGTATACAACATATACATATATATACATACATATATGTGTGTATACATACATGTATGTATACATACATATATATATATACATATATATGTATGTGTACATATATATATAGTAAACATACATATATATGTATGTGTAATGTATGTATGTATACATTACACATACATATATATATATGTATGTATACATATATATGTGTACATTACATTACATACATTAAATGTGTATATATATACATTATATGTATGTATGTATACACACATATATGTATACATACATATATATGTCTGTATATACGTACATATATGAATGTATACACATATGGTGTGTATACATACCTATACATATACATATATATCTGTCTGTATATACGACTATACGTACATATATGTATGTATACACATATGTGTGTATACCACACATATACATATACATACACATATATATACATATATTGTGTATAATGTGTATACACACATATACATATATACATACATTATGTGTGTATACATACATGTATGTATACATAATATATATATATACATATATATGTATGTGTACATATAATATATATGTAAACATACATATATATGTATGTGTAATGTATGTATGTATACATTACACATACATATATATGTATGTATACATATATATGTGTACATTACATTACATACATTAAATGTGTTATATATACATTATATGTATGTATGTATATATATAGGTATGCACATATATATGTATGTATACATACATACATTACACATACATATATATATTATGTATGTGTAAATGTATGTATACATACATATATGTATGTATGTGTAATGTATACCATACATATATACATATATGTATACATATATATGTATGTGTATACATATGGTATATATGGTATGTATACATACATATATATCAGATACATATATCTATGTAATATATACATTACATATATACAGATATGTATACACATACATATATATTGTATGTGTATATATGTATGATGTATACATATATGTATATCTGTAATGTTATATTACATACATATATATGTAATTGTGTACACATTACATATATATAATGTGTACATATATATACATATATGTATATGTATACATTACATATATATGTGTAATGGATTCATATACATACATATAATGTATACATTACATATATGCATATATATATGTATACATTACATATATATATGATGTATACATATACAATACATATATATATGTAATGTATACACTACATATAATATAATGTACAACATTGCATAAAACTGGGCTTAAATATAATCTCTTGCTAATTATCCATCCACTGTATTTTTTTTTTTTCTTTAAGTTCTTCAGCTTACCCATAAGCACAACTCTAAAGTACACCTTAAAACCACTCTAAAACTCGACAAGTTAGCAACCCACCACATGCAGAGAAAGAGAAAGAGAGAGGGAACGCTAATGGAAGATAGAGCACAGGCGAAATTGGTTGTTGAATTCCTTCCAGTGGATCTAGTGACACAAGTGATTCTTTTGAGAAAGATAGAGGCAGAGATAAGGGAAGAGAGAGCACAGATGAAATCAGTGGGTGAGAGAAAATGAACAATGACTTGTTAGAGATGGAAGAGATAAACGTTTTGAGAAAAACGTTTGGTAATTGTGAGAGGTGGAAGAGAGGTGGCAGAGAAAAATGAATAGTAATTTGCTTGTGTTAAATATTTGTGGACGATGCCACGTGTCATATTCTCATTTGATGTGAGATAAAAGTGGTGCTGGGATCGAGAATGTTCACAACTAGAAGAGTTTTCTTCATAGAATGTTCTTGATACATAAACTAAAGGATACTCCTCAAATGGAGGAACTAAAAAAGATACCAACTAGGTACAGTAATGCTATCATTTCATAATATGCACATAAGTAAAATAATATCAAAACACAGTTCTTATAATGGCTACTTATATTTAAATTGACCTATAAAACTAGGCCTTAAATCTAATCTCTTACTGATTGTCCACTTTACTGTTTTTTTTTTCTCAAGTTTTTCAGCACACATATTATGAACCTATAAACACAAATCTAAAGTACACCTCAAAACAATCTTAAACCAGCCAGTTTAGTAAACCCAAACCACTGTAGAGAAAGAGAAAGAGAGAAAGAAAGATAAGGGAGAGAGAGGGAAAGATAAGGAACAGAGAGCACAGACGAAATTGGCTGTTTAATTAGATCTAGCGGCACAAGCGATTCTTTTGAGGAAGATAAGAGGGAGAGATAGGGAAGAGAGAGCACAGATGAAATCAATGAGTGAGAGACAATGAACAGTGACTTGTTAGCTATGGAAGAGATAAGGTCTAAGAAAAACGTTTGGTAATTGTGAGAGGTGGAAGAGAGATGAGAAAGAAAAATGAATAGTGATTTGTTTAGTGTTAAATATTAGTGGACGATGTCACGTGTTTATATTCTCATTTTGATATGAGATAAATTGGTGGTGGGATTGAGAATGTTCACAACTAGAAGAGTTTTCTTCACAGAATATTCTTAATGCACAAACTAAAGGATACCCCTTAAATGGAGGGAATACAAATATACCAACTAGGTGCAGTAATCCTATCATTTCATCATATGCACATAAGTAAATAGCATCAAATCACAGTTCCTACAATGGCCAACTGATATTAAAAATTGACCTACAAAAAACTGGGTTTAAATCTAATCTCTTACTAATTATCCATCCCATATTTTTTTTTTCTCAAGTTTTCAGCACACATATCATGAACCATAAACACAAATCTAAAGTACACCACAAAACAATCTTAAACTCGACAAGTTTAGCAACCCAAACCACATGCAGAGAAAGAGAAAAAGAGGGGAAAGATAAGGGAAGAGAGAGCACAAATGAAATTGGCTATTGAATTCTTTCTAGTGGATCTAATGGCACAAGTGATTCTTTTGAGAAAGATAGAGGGAGAGATAAGGGAAGAGAGAGCACAGATGAAATCAGTGGGTGAGAGAAATGAACAGTAACTTGTTAGAGATTGAAGAGATAAGCGTTCGAGAAAAATGTTTGGTAATTGTGAAAGGTGGGAGAGAAAATTAACAGTGATTTGTTAGTGTTAAATATTAGTGAATGATGTCATGTGTCATATTCTCATTTGATGTGAGATAAAAGTGGTGGTGGGATTGAGAATGTTCACAACTAGAAGAGTTTTCTTCATAGAATGTTCTTGATACACAAACTAAAGGATACCCCTCATAATGGGAGGAAATACAAAAGATACCAACTAGGTGCAGTAATGCTATCTTTCATCATATGCACATAAGTAAAATAGCTCAAAACACTGATCCTATAATAGTCTACTACTGATATTAAAAATGGACTTATAAACTAGGCTTAAATCTAATCTCTTACTAATTATCCATCCACTGTGTTTTTTTTTTTCTCAAAGTTTTTTCTACACACATATTATGAACCCATAAACACAAATCTAAAGTACACCTCTAAAAATAACCAAGCTGAAATGAGAGATCTTTAAAAGTTCAATTGGCATCACTCTAGCAACAACAACATAAACAAAACACGCAAGCTTTCTTAGCTTTCTCGTCTATGCAATCATTTTCAAATCCATTTGACAGTTCAACTTGACATTCTCCTTTTTTGTCTCTTCCAACATACACCCAACTCTTTAGTACATCTGATATCCAATCAGGTGTATAGATGCTGTTTGGTTCGACCACCAGCTTTTTTTGATGGAATTAAGAAGCAAATGGAAGAACTGAGGCAACAAGCTAAAGTTGCAAAGGAAATAACAAGAGCAGCCAAAAGAAAAGGAAAGCAACTAGAGAACATAGGTGTTAAATTCCTTGGAGCACCCACCACCAAACTAATGACTTCAAATAAAATTTTTGATTATTTGATTGAGACAGCCACAACACATATTTTCACTAGTAACATAACCAGTTTCACCAATGAAGCCAACCTTACAACCAATGATCTCCGTCCACTCAACATCGTCCTCAGAGTCCTTTTTCAGCTCATTACATACTCCCTGCTAATTCAGAATCAGAAAGTAGACAATCAAATTGGAATTGAATTAGGAGAAACTGATCAGATCATGCATTCGATTAAGCAGCTAAATCCACTGAGTCAATGGAAGCCTTTTTTTTCCTTGTCTTAACAGGTTAACAACTTCCAGCCCGAATACATGAATACTTAACCTGAACCCCAAGTTGATACTCTAGTAAAGAAGTTGTGACAGAAGAGCAGCCATGGAAAAACAACCCCCACAACCTCACAAGCTCCACCATACAATAACTCTTTTGAAAAAAATTCATACTTTCATAATAGAAGATCTTCCACCACACAAGTGGCTTGATCAAGTATTTGAATTTCAGGCATGGTTACAGACAGAGATGCTGATACCTTATGCATAAGTTTTGCAAGTCTTAACACAGTTTACCACCAGATTCACAGGCATCATTTGAGACTGGTGGAATGATATAGGAGAGTAAAACAAATGCAGTTTGTATAATTTTCTACTCTGGATCAAGCACTCTACATCCTCTATAATGAATTCTGTGGCTTACTACAGTCACATGAAAGTCAAATGGGGGAGGAATATTTCTAAATGAAGTATTGTTCATTCAAAAAACCAGACCTAGATAGACATTACAAGGAAATGCTTAAGAGATACTATGTCCTCAAAGGCATGGACGATCCCAATATGAAGCAAGCTTTCCTTGCATCAATTCTAAAATTCTTGAGCCAAGAGGCATCCAAGTTTATGCAAGTGTAAACCCTCTATTTTTATTATTGTACGGATACCTAGGAATCGTCCCTAAGTGGTGATTAGAGATCCTAAATTAATTATGGAGACGCTTAAGGTCATAGAGAACCCATAGGAATTGATTTAAACTCAATTGGAGATTAAACGGAAAGTTAAAATGGTAAATGGAATCGAAAAATCTTTAATGTAAAAAGGGACTAAAGTGAAGATAACTTTTAATAATTGTGGTCGTAGTAAGATTAAGTTATAATCGAATGGAGGATAATGAAATGGTTTTAGGGCGTAAGTGGAATTAAGGAGAATTGTGGGGAGGAAAACAGAAGCCAAAGAAATGTGTGTTGACTTTTAAATCAACACAAACCAGTCCTCTCTCTCGCGAAGAAGAAAGAAAGAAAGAGAGAAGAAGAAGAAAGAAAGAAGAAGGAAAGAAGGAGTGACGCCGACCAGCCGTGGAGCTCGCCGTCCAGCCGTCCAGCCGCCACGAACCGGAGCCAAGTTGCAGCAAGTTGTAGCGAACCCGCGGCAGATCGGAGATCGAGCTGAAACTGTCGCGAAACAGCCCTAATCAACTCCGATGAGCTGCTCCAACCCAACCTGCACCAAGATCAGCTCAAGCTAGACCTGAATGGAGCTGAAACGGAGCTGATCCAGCGGCCAAAACAGCTCCCGCGCGTGCAGATCGGACAGCAGACTTACGGCCAGAACAGCCGCAAATCGCGGCAGAACCAAGGGGGAAAGAGAGAGAAGAAGAGAGGGGAAGAAAAGAGGAAGGAAACCAGCCTAAACCCAGCCCAGATCCATCCCAAAAAAAATCAGTCCAAATCCATCCCAAAGCGAAGTCAACGCGATAGAAAAAGGGGTGAGTTGTTTGAGTTCGAAAATGATGATTTTTGTTGGTATATAAGTTGATTTGAGATGGGTCTTGTTGTGATTTGTTGGTTGATTATTTTTAAGTGAAAACAAGTTGAAAAATAAGTATTTGAGGTTGATAAGGAGTTTAGAAAACCAAGAAAATACCAAAGATTCAAATAGAAACCAAAAATGCGCGTAAACTAGTTTTATGGATAATTTTGTAAATTGACCCATACGGCGTCCGTTGAGAGTTCGGATGACCCTAATGAGTTTACTTAGGCGTATTTAAGTTGATAAAAGTCGGAGATTTGATTTAGGAATCAAAATGGAGAGATTACGCCTAAAAATGGTCAATTAGAGACGATGGTGTAGTTTTTAATTATTTTGAGTTTACGGAAGTTGATGCGAGCGTAAATTTACGTATATATATGTTGTGTAGGTGACGAGCGATCCGGTGGAGCCAGGGAAGAGCGCTAGAGCGCAGTTTTAGAGGCTTCCGGAAATCCGTTTGGAATTGATAGCGGAAGGTGAGTGTCAAACTGATTTTTATACGTTTTTGTTGATTTGATAAATGAATGGATGTTTCATGCATGTTTTGATATTTTGATGAAAATGAAATATGATTTGAATGAAAAATGGCACGGTAACTGTTGATATGATTTTGTGATTTCATGAAATGATGGTTTCATGTTTGAATTGCTTATATGTGAAATGGATTGAAAATATAAAAATAAAACCTATGGCTTTCCATATAGTATCATATAAGTACGGTCTGGGTAGAGTACCTGAAGCGTGCATTGGTAGAGTAGTAGTGTCAGCATGTTATTAACTGTACTAACCACGGGAGATACCCGCAAAGAGTCGTGTCAGTCACATCTTTAAGAGATTAGCCCAATGCACGTGAAAGGTATATTATATGCTAGCTTACCCGAGCGAGACATAGTCTGCTCTGTAGCGATGCAGGATTCCGCTGCATGACCTGGAAAATGAGCGATGCAAGATTCCGCTCCATACTAGGGGGCCATGAGGCACGGGTCACTATAGGTTGGCGGGAGCCGGATTGGTTGGCAGGACACCTTCGAGCGGAGTCGGACCATATCCGGTTTATGATAATGAAAACGACTGGTTGGCAGGACACCTTCGAGCGGAGTCGGACCAGTTCGTTTCATTAAAAAGAAAAATGATTTTTGAATAAAAACCCCGCAACCATAGGAGATCCCTTTATAAAGTTGATAACCGTGCAATATGTGTTTTATATGAATAATGCATGAAACTTGATTGTAAATAAATGAATTTGAAAATGTTTTAGGGAGGTTTTTATAAAGTATGGTTTTAAATGATACTATATGACACTCACTGGGCTTTTAAAGCTCACCCAATATTTTCTGTATTTTTAAACAAACCTCCCAGGCACAGGTACCATAGCTGCGGATTTCCCCGGACGACATTAGGCAACCGCGGCGTCAGTGTTAATGTGATTTCCCAATTACCTTTTGGTTTAATGTTAAGTGATGTAAATTTTTGTCATATCCACATGGTTTTGTAAATATTATCTTGTGGATTTAAATTATGTTTTTGAAGTAAATGGATGCATGACTTAGGATTTTATTGATAATAAGTTCATATATTGAAACACGAAATTGTGGTTGTGGTCGTGTTGGAAAATGAGAGCCTGAGGCTCCGTAGTTGGGGGAAATTGTTTTTATGATTTTAGAAGTGTTAAATTTTATTATCTACAGGGTGGCAAAGTCCGAAAAACAGACGGGATGCTACCCAAATTTTTATAAAATATTTTGTAAAGTTTTTTTAAAATAAAAATGAAAAATTTCCCCTCGTTTCCGCTGTTTTCATAAATGTTGAGAAAGAATATGGCTTAGCTCTGCGGGGGATTCTTTAGTTGAGCGTAAGGGCTAACTGGAGGGTCACCGTAGGGTGCCAGCAGATCGCCTAGGGAAAGGGGTCTGTCAGCAAGTCCAAGGCAAGCAATTGAGCCAAACCTTTAGGGAAAATATATCGGTTCGTACTTAGCGCATTAGACAAACTATGTGCTCAAAAGAAGTTCTTTAACGACTGTCTTGAAAGGTCAAAGCAACTTTCAAAATATATATGATAAATCTACAGATCAAGTGCAAGAAAGATAAGCAGTGCTCATGCAACTCTTGCAAACAAAAACACATGTGAAAGCACAAGCGTGGAAAAACAGAAAAACAATTCTCTAGCTATCGCATAAAACGAGGCAAAACCAAGTTCAGACGTTTCTTTCGAAAGAAGAAATTCAAGAAATGGTTGACAAACAGATGCTACCTCTGTGGCAAGAAAGAGCATTTTACAATATAATGTAGTACAAGACAGAAGCAAGCCCAGAAGCTGATACAACAACGTTCTTAGCTTACTGGTCTTACATTCTTCGATGATGAAGTAGAAAGTCTTTTTTCAATAGATGACGAACCATCACCCAAGACTCTTCTACAAATAGAGATAAACAAGACTTTAACACTGACTTTGAATTCTCAAATAGTGATAATAACATCTATTTACATGAATATTGTTATCACATTTAACAAGATTCTTTAGACAAAAAATTTGTTATGTCTGTGTCCAAAATTCCATTAGCTCCTATTTATTTTTCCATCAAAGTATGCAAAGCCCATAAAAATCATTGCATTATTTGACACTAGTGCAGCTAAAAGTATCATAAATCCAGACATCCTTCCATAATACTATTGGAAACCACATAAAAAACATTTTCAAATAGCCAACAGTAAAATTCTCACTACACATCTCATCTGTCAGTTTGTCAAGATTCAAATATTCCCTGACTGTTATAAACATCATCGAGTTTTAGGTTCCAGACTCCTTGAAACGACATGATTTTAGGGTTTGATCTATATTCCAAGTTTTCTAAACTTAGAATACTTCTACTAGAATTATATACAAACTTTCATTCCAACTATGGACTTCTCAACAAAAGCTGTTTGAGCTTTCTCGACCAGATTTCACTAAGCTATAATAGCAAATCGTTCGAGACTTTATGTAAAAAATCACACTGATTTTCTAAACAAGTATACACGTCCTCTGTGGACCAATCTAAAATTCTTCATTAGCTTACCATTCAAGTTAAATGAAGATTTGAACCCTACCAAGGCAAGCCACTCAAGCATAAATCCTAAACACATGTCACTTACTCAGTAAGAATGTCATCAGCTTTAGACACAAGGTCTTATCGAACCATCATGCTCTTCATGAGCTTATGAAACATTGTATGTCAACAAGCGATCTGAACAGGTTAGAGAAAAATTGAGGTTAGTCATAAATTACCAACTTCTAAATCACTTCCTCAAAGATGATAAATTCTCAATCTCATCCAAATCAATCCTATTTGTAAACCTGCACAATGCAAACTACTTTTCTAAGTTTGATCTTAAAGCAGGATTTTGGCAGATAGATATCAAGCTAGAAGATAGATACAAAACAACCTTTTGTATCCCAAACCATCACTTTTAATGAAAGGTAATGCCTTTTGGTTTAAAGTGCCACATTCTTTATTCCAAAAAGCTCTCACAAAAATATATGAACCCATCCTTTCGTCAACCCTCATATACATTGATGACATCATTTTGTTTTCAAAAGATGAATAAAGCCACTATCAGCTTCTTGTCAAGTTTGCTAACATTATCAAACAATATGGTATTATGTTAGCTGAAAAGAAGATGGAGATTACAAAATCTCAGATTGAATTCTTAGTATGATCTTGACAGAAGGAAAATATCAACCCTAACTACACATCACTCAAGAACTCCTTAAATTCCTTGACATTCTTATTATCAAATTCTTGATACAACAATTTTTAAGGATAGTAAATTACATCAGAACCTTTGTACCTAAATTGTCCATATACACCAAGCTCTATCTGATTTACAAAAGAAAGATCTTCTGTCATGAACAAGCAAATAGACATAAGTTGTCATCACTCTCAAAAACATATGTCAGAATCTACCACCACTTAAAATCTCATCCACAGAAAAAAGAATCCTTCAAACAGACACAAGTGATCAATACTAGGGTACAGTTTTAATAGAACAAGATGAAGCATCCACCAAACATCTCTGTGCCTATAGTAGTGGTCAATTCAAAGCTTCTCAGTTGCACCATCACTCCACCTTCAAGGAAATATTGGCAGTCAAATATGCCATTGAAAATTTTGAGTTTCACCTCATTGGTTATCATTTCATGGTAGAAATAGACATGAATTCATTCTCACAATGCTCAAGTTTAACAAGCACAAGCTTCCACATCAACAATTGCTTCGATGGACAGAATGCTTCTCAAGATTTTTTTTTGTAGTCAAACACATTAAAGGAGAAAACAATGTTCTAGCAAATTATCTGTCTAGACCAAAGTTAACACTGTTCACAGTTCCACTCATACCTTGTTGCATGTTTATAGGTATGACTTCTTCCTCTTCACAAAATCCAGAACCTAATATACCACCAGAATTTTAGGAACTAGTTCAATCACAGTTTATACTATAAGATCAGGTCCTTGATGTTCCATTACCAAACTCTGTGCATAGAAAATCATGGACAAACACTTTTAGACATACTAGAAGTTCATCTAGATTATTCATTCTCAAAGGTGTTTACCATTCTTATTAACAGTCGCCATTTTCACCATCTGTTCAATTTTTCTAAAGAATATTTATGGTTTTTCTTGTATCTGTTACACCTTCATTACATTATTATTGAAATCTCAAATCATATGATGATTGGTACTCTAGAAATGATTAAGAGAACTTCAGATGATTCATCAAGTTCTTTGATTACTTTTCTCCAATGGTTTCAATGTATCCCAAAATGGATCCAATGGTTTGAAAAACAACCATCCAAAAAACAATGGTCATTGTTCCTTTTTTATAGGCCCCATAAGCTTAGGCTAGATGGCTTAGTTTTCACCCAACTATACTAGAAAAATATTGCAAACCATATTGTACAGGTATTTAGCTATACCAACAACTATCAGCTCAGATCCGATCCATTCAAAAAATCCTTTTTGAAAGGAATCAAACCATACTAGCTGAAATATGGTTAGCCATAGAAGATGATGCACCATAGGAATAGTACCCACAACAGTACTTAGAAAACCTCCAAAAAGCTAAGGAAAAGTTTGTCAACACCTTAGCAGAATAGTTATCTCAACATGGTTTTTTCACATGGTATTATTTAGACTCTTAACCAGACACAGCAAAGGAAAGAGACATACAAGAAGCAAAGCTAAATATGACCAAACACATGCCAAGCAAGCCAAAATAAAAAGCCAACCTTATCTCCTCACACACAGTCAGATATAAACATAGATAGAGAACTTGACAAGTTGCAATTAGAAAAGTATTTAGAACAAAAGCAATGTGACAAGGACTCCATGATGAAAGCAATGATGCAGAAGATGACCTAGAGAAAATGAATCTATCAGACTTCTTTTTGAGATTCTTTTCGGTTACATGTATTAAAGGTTTGTCTCATCCATCGAAAATAATAGATAAGCCTTCACCAAAGTCACAAAGATAGTCAAAAGTCAGCAAACAAATTTTGACAAATCAGACACCCAGCTAAAAGCAAGAAAGTGACTCCCCATCAATCCAAAAGCCTATGTGGGACTAAGTGTCCATTCTACTTTAATTATTTGTGACTTTTGTATATTTATCAACTACTTTATCTAAAGTAAGCCAAATTAGTCTCCTGTTACTGTTAGCTTTTAGACTTTTGTAAAACATATCGGCACCATTGTCAAAAGGCACGACATGATTTTCTTTTTATTATTTGCTTTTTGAAATTTGTAAATTATTTAGTCGACTTTATCCTTAGGTGATGTAAGCGCTTATAATTCTAGCTCAATCATGTAATAAAAGGTTCCACTATATAAGGACCTCAATTTGTAGCAAGAAGGAGGAGAGCTTTTCCCAAAAATAAAATTGTATTTTGATCATCAAAGATGTATCACTAAATTACTCATGTTTTCTTCTTGAATACGGGGGAAAATGAAAGATATTTTGGTCATTGCATATTTTCATAACGCCATGAGTATAGATCCTGTACTCACATTGATTATGTCTTAGATTTTAAAATTTAATGGATTTGTTTTAGTTTTGTGTTTAGCCTCAAGAACTAATAAGAGAGTTTGAAGCCCTAGAGCCGAAGTAAGTCCTCATGAAGGGTAAAAAGAGACAATAATGACGTGATGAGCTTAGATCTCTTGAGTTGATTAAAGAATATATAAAAACTAACTCAGAGCTAGTTTCCGCTGTCGGTCTCTGGTATCAGAGTCACATCGTCAACACCAAGCAGCACGGTCTTTCCTTCAAACTGTTGTTTAAGCTCCCCAACTCTCCATTTCTTGATTTGCAAGTCTCAACACAGACTCGATCTGCCTCACATGAATCCCTACAAGCATGATCTTTATACCAATAGTCCTTCCATAATACTCCAACCCAATACAACCCCCTCTTTAACTGATACTCCAATCCTAACATGCAATTACAACAAGACAAAAAATGCTAAGCATAATCAAAAGTCTACATAATCATCTTCCGGATTTATAACCTCAATCACCTTCAGCTAGAATATCTTATTAGCTACCACATACACCTCCCACAGAGACCGATCAAACCTTCCCCCATGAGTAGCTAAAGACGGAAGCATGTAATGAAAAAGCGGCCACAAACGCTGCTTACAAAACCCACGATAAAACTCCACCAAAATATCCGGTGGTAAAAACGCTGCAACACACTTAAACCTATCCAACAAAACCGCCGACACATCATCCTGTTCATTCACATCAACATCTACCTTTGATGACCGCACGCATATAACCTCCATATCTTTAGGCAAACCATCTTTCAACTGTAACAACAAAGAATCCTCATCACAAGGTGTTGGACATGTGTGGGAATTTATATAAATATAAACCCCACTTTTCTCTTTTTTTAAAGGTTTTTTCCTTTTTTATGAAATGAATTTGAAGGAACACCAACCCCACCAGGTCGGCTAAGATCTTGCTGGTTAGAGTGATTTTCTTAAAGAAAGAAAACTTGGGTCTAGTTTATTGTTACGAGATTTGTGGTGTGTGTTTGTCGAAGTTAAGAGGGTTGCAAATAAAAAGTGGTTGAAAATAATGTCCACATCATATTCCAATCTTTTAGATCTAGTTTTGGGTAATTTTCCTATGATGGGTATGAGTTTTGAAAAGAAACAAATAGTATTTAATTTCAACAGATTCACTTGTAGAAGAGAAAGAAAATGAGAGAGTTGCCTACAAATCAAAAGATATGGATAGTATTTTCCTCAAAATATATATATATATATATGCATGATATGGAAATCTATTTTACTTTCATAATAACCAAAGAAAAATTATTCTATACAAACTTAAAACACTACTACAAAATAGTTTAAAGACATCGATTATTTTGTATGCTTAATATCAATTTTCATCAATTTTACAACCGTTGTCTATTTGAGTGATGTTGAAAATAAAGCATTAAAGACATCGGCTTTTAACCGATGTTTATTAATCCAAAAACACATTGATTACACGTAAAAGTAGTGTTGTATACTTGATAACAACATCATTTTTTAAATCGAAACTGATTTACTTAATATAAATAAAAGAAATCGGTCAATAATTAAAACTGATTTGTTTCTCTAAATATTTATTCATTTACATTATACCCAATTTTAGCGGTTAAAAAAATATCTTATTTGGCTTTTTGCTAATAACAAATATTCTAGTATGTAGACTCATCTAATAACAATGAATATTTTTCTTATATGTCCAACAATAAAATCAATTTATAATTCTCAAATGAGCTAGTATATACATTATTTCTCTCAAACAAGTCAAAATATACAATATAAAATTAGCATATATTTCTAAACTAGCAAAATTAATAAATCTATCAAACTCATTCGCTATGCACTTTTTCATTGCCCTCAGGATCGTACATCTACCCACCTGTATGAATAACAATTATAAATCATTATCATAGCATAGAGATGAAAAGTTAATTGTCTTGCCATATGTATAGAAAACATAGAATATGAATATATTGAAATATATATATATATACACTAACTTTAGTAAAACAAATCTCTTATCCAAAATACACATGAAAGAGTGTTTGCTAGCAAACCTTACAAATTCTCCAAATATATTTTGTATTGTGAACAAAATTCACAACCAAGTACAACAGATACTAAACTAGAGAGAACAATCAGCTCAGACAAGCATTTCATAAAGCAGAAAATGTGCAAGATCCAATGTACCAATAATAGAGTTGAAAAAAAAGAATTTATGTCAATTTCTGTAGAAAATCTTTAATGTCCAAGATTTTCCATGAATTTTTCACCAGAAATATCCCAACATAAAAGTAGCATATGCCATTGCGAAAAAACTAAGAGCTTCTGCATATACGCAAAAACAAGTTGTTCCAAATTTCTCTTATTCATCCACAAGCATAAAATCCCTTTCTACTCTCCACAACTTGAACAGCACCTCAAGCATAAAATCCATATTAGAACATATGACATCATGTAATTGAACTATGAACCTGATTACAGATATAACCAAACAAGTCTCAACAAAACAAAAGAGAAGACATGAGAAATGATGAAAGAGGAACAAAACCTCAACAACGTCATGAGCAGTTTTCATGTCAGTAGCATTTAATTTGATTTTGATGCTCTGAAATCAATCTTTGAAAAACAAATAGAGCACGGACCATTTCGAGCTGAAGAACAAAGAATCTAACAGAAAATGAGAAGCCATAAGAGAGAAAATCTGTTCAACTTTGATATTCAGCAAAAAAGAAAGACAGATAAAAAGTTAAAGCAGAATTTAATTTGATAAACTGATTCAAAATTGTATAACAAATTAAAACGAACACTATTACAAATCTAATTAAATTGGTTCGAAAAGCACCTCAAATAATCTCAAAACCCTAGCAATTGAAATGAATTAATTGAGAGCACAGAAAGTCAAATCTATTGAATTAGTTTGATAAACCAAACCCATATCATAAATCAAAATAATCAATTTCATACATCTATATATATGATAAACCAATCTCAACAGCTTCATTAAACAAATAAAAACTAAAACTAAAAAAACTAGTTGCATAAATGTTAAGACAAAACTAAAAATTAGTTGCAAAATTCTCGACTATGCAAACAAGTCTTTGTTTATGACCCAAAACTGAAACATCACAAAGCACAGAATATACAAGAAGCCTCTGAAAAATTAACACTGTGATGGCAAGTATACTAATATTCACACTCTAGCAATAAAAAGAATCATCACATATTCACACTCCGACCAACGTTTGACCAATTTCAAGCCTACACATACCATAACCCCCTATTTGAATTTCCATCACATGGGAAGAATCCCTAGTTGCAATCAAACAGATATCAGTAAGAAGAGCCCCAGCCATAACATATAATTTCACCCAAGAAAAAAAAAAAAAAAATTCTCACAATACTAACAGAAGCCTTAGCTGTAATGCATTACTAATATGATTCTAATTAATTACCACACCACATTTTGGACTCATGTATTAGTACAGGATAAATCATTTAAACCCAGGAAAAAAATAAAAAAACACTTCTCTCAGGCATTTTATCGAACAGTTAGCGTGCACAACAGGTTATAATTATATGCACAATAATTTTACTTCATTTTCTTAAACATAATGTTACTAACACCAATATTAAACAATCAAAATTGAACACATCGCCACAACCAATCATCTCCACAAGCACGAAAACATACATATTTACAAATATTAAACAATCAAGGTTAAGGGTTTTTAAAGACAAAACTTACACCAATCAAATCAGTGGCGGGAGGCGAGAACTCGAACACGAATCGAATTCGTGGCGGCGGCCGTAGACTGAAACAGGGGCTACGTCGGCTAGGGTGAAGATCGATTGGAGGATTGGCGTCGAACAGCGGCAGAGGGTGAAGATGTCCGAGGAACTGAAGTGAAAATCGGTGGCAAAGGGTGAAGAACAGCGGCTAAGTGTTTTATGGGTTACTCAACGGACCCGACCCAATTGTTTATTATTATTTTTTTAAATGGCAACCCATTTAGGTTTTCATATATAAAAATAATTTTAAAAAAATAAGTTACAAATTTTAAAAAACTAAATTTATAAGAAATTAACTATTTTTTCTTGTTACCAAATATGATTTAATTAATACATTTTTAATTATTTTTAGTTTTAATTAATTTACTATATAATTTGCAATTTTAAAAGAATTTATTATTTTAAAATTAATTAAAAGAAATTGAGATAAAATCATCATTTGTTTTTAAATGATTTAATAAATGAAAACAAAAGAAATCAGTTTATTTCTAAAGCAATGTGTTAAGATTTACAGTTACTTAAAAATTTTGTTTTGAGAAAAAGTAATTTGTTAAATTAAATATAACCACATTGGTTAATAAATTAACCGATGTATTGGTAATGTCTTAATTTTTAAGACATCATATTTTAAATAACTAATATTTTTAATTTACTTTTAAATCAATTTTAAAAAAGTCAGTATATTGCTCGTGATGTCTTTGAATATTTTTGTAGTAGTGTTATTACATATATAAAACTCGAATTCTCATCTACAAACATGTAACGAAAGGTGTATACTATTCAATATTATTGTAGTCCTTAACTGTAACACAATTTGATAGTATTCTAGTCCATAGCAATGACAAAATTATTGCTATTACTCTGTACTGTATTCTGATTCTGTAACATGCCTAAAGAAGTTCTAATACAAGTGTCAGTAAGAATGACTTTAAAAATATAAATTGATAATTCTAGTACTGTACAAAAGTTATAATATATAGGGTTGGTTACAATCTTGCCAGTTGCAATACACGACCCAACGTAGTTGTCAGACACTATTACTAGCCATGGCCAATCAAAGTTTGGATTTAGTTTAATAATGAGAAAAAAAAAAAGTCAATATATATATATATTTTTTTTTAAATTGAATTTTGATTTTTAAGAGAATCTCTAATGTAAATATGGATTGAATTTCTTGTTATGTAAGATGGATAGATAATGAAACTAAAAAACCCTCTCTAATGAGTTCCTTAATAAGAAATTAACTTTTCTAAAAATTACTAAAAAGGATTTTTCACCTTTTCCAATCAATTAAAAGCTACAAGAATTTATTTCACTCCATCTTCTCTTAATTATAAAATATAAAAGGAGAAAGACAAAGACACACATATATATATATGTATATTTGATTAGTTAAATATTAATGTATACTTTACTTTTAATATATAATTGCATTAGAGAATAGAATATATATTTCTATAATTTTTTTACCAAAGTAGATAATGCTGAAAAAAAAATTGTTGATGTATCATAAATAAAATCTCAAAAATATGTAACAACATTAGAGATGCTCTAAATCATAAAATCCTCTCATATTGAAGATTATTAATTACTGAATTCACAAACTAACATTACACCGACCTTTTCAATTGTTTTATATTTGTTTTTTCATTTGATTTTTTCATTTGTTTAACGAATATGTTGACCAACTTTCAGTCTTTTCTTATGCCATCTTTGTCTTTATAGTGAAGACAAATGATTACATATCATTAACAGGCATTACGTACGTATTGTTATGAAAAATCCTCTTGTCAACTAATTGTGTTCAACTGATCCCTGATGAATTTTGTTTAAAATAATGAATTATAAGATGCTTATACGAAGCTATCATTATAATAATAGTAATTATGACAATTAGGAAAGAGAATTTGAAGTAAAACTTATGCTTAACAATAATTTATTAGAAAAATGCATACAAATTATTCTCGACGGCTAGAAGCTAAATGCTCACATTATTAATACAAATCAAGTTAGCATTTCCCAATCTCTTTGGCATATTAGGGAGTGTGTTGACATATTTAAGCTTCTTTATTAATTTTATTCAATCATGATTCGAACAGTTCACTTCTTGAAGCTTTTCATTATGATCAATCATCACAATTGAATCCCAACCAAGAAGA